>CM053601.1:83903259-83941319 GCA_028646575.1 Pseudocheirus occidentalis
AAATTTAAAAAATTTAAAAAAATATCAAAATAAAGAAAAAACTGCTGTGAAAAATGGCAAACAATATTGCAGAAATTGGGTATACACCAACATCTCATAGCATATAGCAAGACAAGGTTAAAATGGGCATATTATTTAGACATAAAAGGTGATACCATAAGCAAATTAAGGGAGCACAGAATAATTTATCTCTTAGATTTATGGACAAGGCAAGAATTCAGGACACAAGAAGTTATAGATTGCATTACAAAATGTAAAATAGATCGTTTTCATTACATAAAATCAAAACATTTTTGCAAAACCAATGAAAGGAAAATTAGAAAGAAAACAGATAATTGTGGAGGGGGGAAGAATTTGTAACAAATACCTGATAAAGGCTTCATTTCTCAAGTACATAGAGAACTGAGTTAAATTTATAAAAATACAAGTCATTCTTCAATTGATAAATGGTCACAGGACATGAACAGGCACATTTCAGACAGATTAAAGCTATCTATACAGTCATATGAAAAAATATTCCAAATCCCTATTAATCAGAGAAATGTCAATTAAAACAATTCCAAGATGTCCCTTCACAACCTCTCATTTTGGCTAATATAAGAAAAAAGGAAAATGTTGAAGGGGATATGGGAAAACTAGGATACTAACGTACTGTTTGTAAAGCTGTAAACTGATCCAACCATTATGGAGAGCAATTTGGAACTATGCCCTGTGCATATGGACTGTGCATATCCTTCGATCCAGCAATACACACTGCTAGGTCTATATCCCAAAGACATCTATAAAGAGGGAAAAATACCTATTTGTGCAAAAATATTTATATCAGCTCTTCTTGTGGTGGTTAAGAACAGGAAACTGAAAGGATGCCCATCAACTGTGGAATGGCTAAATAAACTGTGGTATGTGATTATAATGGAAGATTATTGTGCTATAAGAAATGACAAGCAGGATGATTTCAGAAAAAACTTGTAAAGACTTACCTGAACTGATGCATAGCGAAATGAACTGAACTAGAAGGGCATTATATACAACAAAAATATTGTTTGATGAAGAACTGTGAATTTCTTAGCTATTCTCAGCTATACAATGATCTAAGACAATCCCAAAGTACTAATGATGAAGCATACTATCTGCCTCCAAAAAAAGAAGTGGTATTATTTGGATACATACTGAAGCAAGAGGTATTTCTCACTTTCATTTTTTAAATTCCAGACTTGCTATACAAAATAACTAATATGGAAATGTTTTACATAATTGTATATGTATAACCTATATATGACTGCTTACTGTCTCGGGAGAGGAGAGGGAAGAACAGAATTTGAAACTCAAAACTTCATAAATTTTAAAAATAAAACATGAATAGAAAAAATTATAATATTAAAAATGCTCTTATCAATTTCATTATCAGTACTGTATAGTACTATTAGTAATATTTTGGTATTAATAAAGTTCCCTGCAGTGCAGTAGTACTCCAGGGACAAGATCAAAATGATACATAGGTCTTATAAGTAGAAGTTAAACAGCAGCCTCAGAACACAAAGTCAAAGTATAAAAGAATAGATCAGTCCAACAGGAATCATTGAAACTACGGAATTTTATCCACTGAGAGTACAGATAGTAACATAATTCCAGACTACCCTAAAGAATAGAATTATTTAAAGATACTCTTTACTTTCTGTTAAAAAGGGTAAAATTGAACTTTATTTTTCCTTCCAAAAGGCTACAAGGGGAACTGTGAAACTACTAAGAAATGGACTCAGTAGAAGAATAAAACCCCTTAAATACAATTAGTCCTCAATTGAAGGTGCTGGAGAACTAATATGGCATCTACAACAGTCACCTCTATCCATATAAAATACTTCCCACAGTATCCCAGAAATATCCTATTTCTAGATCAATCAGCAGGTTCTTTCCACTGGGAGTCCTTTTAATCCACCAGGATTCATGAGTAAAGTTCATATAACAAGTATGACTCAAAAGGTGACTTGCCAAGCAAGCTGGTTTTCAGAAATTCTTATCTGTTGAAGAAATCAGAAGGCCTTTAGTTTCAGAGGCAAGAAGTTCAAGGGCAGATAATCTGATCAGGAATTGATGAAGGGTCAAGATGTTGATAGTAGGTGGCTACTTTAATGGTATTATTGAATCTTGCTTAGAATTCATACTTTTTCCTTGCCAATTAAAGACCCTGAGATGTAAGCAAGATATTCTTCCCTCTTTCTGGTGCCAAAACAAAGTCTCAGTGGTTCTTTATCCCATATACTATCTTTAAAGCAAGATGCTGTAGAGTGTATAACCACCCAGGTAGAATGTGGCCAGCAGGAGGCAATGCAACCTTACTTTGTAGCTAATCAGTAGTAGGAAGCCGGCAGATTGTAAAGAGAGATTAATGTGCAGAATGAACATTCTGTGAAAAGAAAAGCCAAATTTCAGAACAAGAGTTCAAGAAAGCACAGAGGTACAACACAGATCAAGGGGAAAAAAATAATGGAGATTAACAAATAAAATAATCCACAACCAAAGACCCAGGGGAAAGTATAGTGACAAAGTCAAAACTGTTTGGGTGGAGAAAATAAGCAAGCTGTTAACTCAGTCATGGAATTGTTTCTCAGCAGAGTCCTAAGTTACCAAGCCACCAAAGATCTCTCTTCAAGATACTAGCTAAAAAGGCAGATTAGCTTCTTTATCTTACAATGTGTTTTTGTTTGTTTGTTTTTTGGTTTTTTTGCTTTTTAAGGGGGGAGGGCAGGGCAATTGGGGTTAAGTGATTTGTTCAAGGTCACATGGCTAGTAAGTGCTAAGTGTCTGAGGCCAAATTTGAATTCAAGTCCTCCTGACTCCAGTGCCAGTGTTCTATTTACTGCACCACCTAGCTGTCCCATATCTTAAAATGTTTACACAGATTTTTTTAGTACTTCTTTGCATGGTGTGATTAATTCTTAACACTTATCTAAGATACAATATTAATATTTATCTAATTCTAGTACCTAGCCCTTCAAAAACAGGGTCAGTCCACATCTTTCCCTATAAGTTTCACTAACCAATTGTGACATCAGTGATGAATAAAGAATGCCTATGACACTCAAGGCCACTAACATTCATTTGGCAATCAGGTTAGCATACATTATGCTACCATTCATCTCTATGAAGATGTCTTATCTGACCCGATTCTGAATACCTAGAGGACAAGGGTACACTCCTAGGTCTCCATAGCCTTAGGATCTACACACCAAACATCATCCTCAGCTTCCTCCAACAACCTCTGGGTTCCAATCCTGGTCTATCAAGCCTTGAACCAGATCTCCACACCACTTTCTAGCTACCTACATACTGCTTTTCTGAATGCACTCTCCTCTACTTACCCCTTTCTAACTCCCCTTTGTTTTATTATCCTTTCTTGTATTTCTTTTCCCAGCATTTGACACAATGATTGGCAAATAATAGGGATTAACAAATGCTCTATCTATCTGTAAACATTCAGGGTTTTTGTTCACATTGTTGATAAAGATACTGACTACAACAAAGATGATTGTTTTCTTTTTCTCTGGAATAAAATAATAAAGACATGACTCGTTTAAAAAAAAAAAAAGAGAGAGATCTTTGATTGTTTCCTAGGAATAAATGTAGGACTTGGAACAATAAATAAAAATATGAGCAAGGAAAAGACAAAGTTAAACACATGTAGTTGTGTGTGTGCATGTTTAATTTTTAAAAAACTTTTACCAGGAATAAGAAAGCATTTAAATATGTTGTTCTGTTAGGAAAAGTGAGTCAGATTCGGTTTACAGGGAAACAGCAATGACTTCTATAAAAAGACAAGTGTATATACCATATATGGCAAAAAGTACACAAAAATGTAAATTGCCCTGAATCTTCTCTATTATAAGAAAGAAGAAGTCGACTCAGATGAGGCTGACTCAAAGAATCAGAATGAAAGTGTAAAACTATATTGTCCCAACAAAATATAACCAGATGAATATAGATATGGCACTTGAACTGTAAGGAAGGGGAAAGCAATAAGAAAAGACCAGGGCGATACAAGGAAAAATAAAATAGGTAAATTCGAGATTCTAAGAAGGAACAAAGCAGAGAAACCACAAGGCAATTTTCAAGGCAAAAAAACGAAGAAGATAAAAGAAAGAATCTAGAGAAAATAGTGAAAACAAAAAAAAAGTAAAAAAAAAAAAAAAGAATAGGCCCATTCTACATGAAATTCAAAATCTGCCCCACTAAAAAAAAAAATTTAAGGATTCAGATAATTAGAGAGGAAAAAGACAAAAGTCAAAGGAGGAAGAGAAAAGAGCATAAAAAGAGACATGAACAGCTCATTAAAATGATATAAATATAGTAAAATTATACCCCAAAAAATAGCATTACACTGCTTATGGCTAGAGATAAGTTTTGAGGTTGACAGAAAAGAATAAGTGAACTGAATTTCAATACCAAAAAAAAAAAAAGTGGTATATGAAGAATGAAATTTATTGTGCATGAAGGTCAATGGGGTGAAAAGCTATGAAGGGATGACTTTTGTTTAAAGCACATAATGCTGGTGCTCAAAAGATATATGAGACCAGGAGTAGAAGGGGTTTGATTACAGATGTGGAATAGGCAAGGGAAGATCAAATTTGTGCATGTCTATCCACACCACTTCACTAGCACACTCCCCCACCCCACCCCTCTCTCTCTCTCTCTCTGTCTCTCTGTCTCTCTCTCTCTCTCTTTCACACACACACACACACACACACACACACACACACACACACACACACACACACACACACACACTCTCTCTCCATTTACTTATCTGCAATTACTTAATTGACATGGCTGTAATAATTTGCTTGGCTTCTATTTCCTGCCAGGAAGAATGACTGACTTTTATACTGGAAATAACAGAATAAATATGGCGAGTCAAACAGATACTTAAGGTATGTATGAAGAAAGTAATAAAGCACCTGATTGCCCAGGATGAATTCAAGTGACCTGTCCTAGATGAACATGGTAATCAAAGAACTGAAAGAAGTGTTTATTAAACCAAAGTTATGGATATATGACCATCCTAAATGGTAGAGAATGGAGAAGGGAAAATGTACCACTTTTATAAAAAAGAGCAGAAAAAGATAAATTTCACACTATAAGTCAATGAGCTTGACCTTGATTCCTGAGAAATTTCTAAAATGGATATTAAAGACAGCTGGAAAACACTTATAAAAGGAAATAACACCATATTTGAAGACCAGCTAAAATGGGTACATAATTTGGACATTAAAAAGAAATTAGAGAGTAATTTAGAAACTGCCTATTAGACCTATGGATGGGGGAAAGGGTTCGTGACAAAACAAGAAAGAGGTATACAGGAAGTAAAATGGACAGTTTAATTACATACAACTAAATTTTTTTTTTCTACAAACAAAACAAAGTTAGCTAAAATTAGAAGAGAACCAAGTAAGTTGGGGGAAAAAATTTGTAAAAGTTTCTCTGATTAAGATCAAATTACTTCTAGAAGTTCAATGTCTAAAATGGTAAGATTTGCCACTCTGACCAAGCTCTAATGGCTTATTTTTCACAGTAAAACTCAAATAAACACCTATTTTTTATACTGAATGTCATGTAATAGTGTATCATTTAAACCTCACTCAACTTACTGCTGAGGAGAAAATAATTTTTAATATAAGCTTACTTTTACCTCATATACTATACATTTGGGAGGAAAAAGGCTCTAAACTTTTCTAAATGTTCTGTGATATATTTGGTAGTGTAATGCTGAACTTCAAATAAATGAAAAGTATAATCTCAAAGAAATATACATAAACAATGTAGCAAAATAATCTTTAAAATCTGTGGAAAATAAAAATATCATTATTTAAAAAAAAAGAACAAAATGCTAAGATTATAGGGAACAGATTCAAAAGTATAAGAATAAGTCTACTCCCTTAACAAATGGTCAAAGAATACAGGCAGTTTTCAGAGTTAAAAAAAAAAAAACAAGGCTATCAACAGCTATTTGAAAAGAGCTTCCAAATATAGTAATACTTGCAGAAAAACAAATTTTTAAAAATTCTAACATTCCTCATTATGGCTGTAAACCCATAATATTGGCAAATTTGACCAATTTCTCCCACTAACTTAATGTATGATTTAATGTCAAATATCATCTATAAAGTCAGGAAGCTGAATTATACATATCTTGGATCTCTTCCTGGTTTGAAATTACAGAATACAACAGAGAAACTGGAAAGGATGTAAAAGTAGAAAATAAAGTAAATATATTAGTGATTTGAATATCATGATATGGAAATATTAAGAATGACCAAACAGTTTATGGTGACAGATATTTCTGTTTTTGTTTTTTACAAAGTAGTTGCCCACAGATCCTATGAGGGTAGTGGTAAACCTGCTGATGCAGTACTTCTTTTGTAAGAGCCATACAACGGAGATAATTTATTCAGAATACAGCTCATATAGCTGACAATAAAAGACGGATGGAACACCCTAATCAACACAGTATGAGTGGCTGCAGCTGGCAAGGTTTAAGATCTTTTTACAAATTAATGTTTTCATGTTTTACTGTTAAAAGAAAACAGAAAAATAGGGTGCAAAGGACATCAAATGCATAGTGAAAGACAGATATAAGGGTATACTCTGAAGTAAAAATACTCTCTAAAAAGAGGAAAGTAACTAAAAGAAGATAGTGATGAAAACAACAAAGTGTACAATAAAAGTTAGAGACCTAAGAACGAAAACGAGAAAAGTTTTATATAAATACTAAAAGGCTTTATCTGAAAATTAATTTCTCTATTGTAATACATTTTCTTCCCTTTTCTTAAATATGACTTGTATTTACATGTTAAAATTTCCACAGATCACATATAAAATTCAAGCCACACAGGCTACCGGGTCTCTCCTGTTCATTCTAATGTCTTTCCCAATTAACCTTTTGAGCACTAGAGATGTTGGTTACTTCCATATATATCTCCATATATTTCATTAGCTTTTCTGGGATGCTCATGTTATCTTACTCAGTAGCCTTAAGAAAACCATTTTTAACTAATTAAAAGCTCTTTGAACTGTTTTTTAGCATTAAGTAGAATTTGATAGATTTAAAGACCATTGATAAGATCTTTAAAATCCAAAATTAAAAAAAATCTAGAAAGAGCAAAGACATTACATAGAATGTTTTAGAAAACAAATTAGAACACCAATAAATAGAAGAGTGTTTCAGTGAAAAACAGGTATACAGTACTTGGGACTCATAATTTAGCATTCCTTTTCTAATGGAGCATTTTCCCATTGTGTTATTTTGACTATTACTACTGTATACTAAGGTATTGGTGGTATTAGCCACTGTGTCACAGTATCTGAAACATTACCAGGCACGTTCTCAAATTTCTCACTTTGTTTACTGATAATTTAATAAACAGTTAACAGCTAAGATAGTTTTAAACGTGACATAACTCAGTATTTCCCCTCAAGATTCACTGTTGTGGTTGTTCAGTTATTTCAGTCGTGTCTGAGTCTTCAGGACCTCATTTGGGGTTTTCTCAGTAAAGACACTGAAATGGTTTGCCATTTCCTTCTCTAGTTCATTTTACTGATGAAAAACTAAGACAAACAGGGTTAAGTGAATTGCCCAGGTCAAACAACCTTGTAAGTCTCTGAGGCTAGATTTGAACTCATAAAGATGACTCTTTCTCTGATTCCAAATCCAGTACTCTATCTACTATAACTCAGCTGCCCTAGAAGATTCATACCCAAACATTAATAACCATTAGATCTAGCAAAAGCAACATCTATATCAGGATATGATACATAGACAGAGGGTGTGGGTATAAGCTGACATTGATATGATGATAGAAAAAATTAAGGGATGAAAAGAGAGTACTGTATTGGGAGAAGAGGAAAGGAGGAGGCAGAGTGAAAAATCATATCACATGAAGAGGACAAAGACCTACTACAGTAGAGGGAAAGAAATGAGAGGTAAGCATTCTCTGAATCTTATTCTCATCAGATTTGACTCAAAGAGAGGATAACATACACAAGTCGGTTGGGTAAAAAAAAATCTAGCTTACTTGGAGGGTGAATAGAAGGGAGGCCAAAAAAAAAAAAAAACAGAAGAAGTAGTAGAGAAAAAGAGAAAGAAAAGGGAGGATCACTGATACGAAAAAGGGCAGATCAAAGGAGGCCTTGGTCAGAAGCAAAACACTAGTGAAGAGGGGAAAGGAAAAAGGAGAGAGAAAAGCATAGACAGAGGAGGAAATAGGATGGAGATAAAAGACACAGTTACTCATCATAACTGTGATTGTTAATGGGATGAACTCTCCCCAAGTAACTGACTGGCAACACAAGTAGGCAAAGGAAGCAAAGCAAACCCTGCAATGCAACTTTAGATTCCTTTTTTGGGAACAAAAAGGAACAAAGCATGGAGTGGGAGAAAGACAACACAGTCAGAACTCCCACACCAAAAGCTTTCAAGAAAAATGTAGACTGTTTACAAGCCATACAGCAGCTTAAGAAGGATTTTGAAAACCAAATAAGAGAAAGAAAAATTAAGAAGAGAAATGAGAATGATGCAAGAAAACCATGAAAAGAGAGTCCACAACCTGACTGAAGAAAATAACACCTTAAAAAACAGATTAATTCAAATGGCAAAAGAGGCTCAAAAAGCCAATGAGGAGAAGAATGCCTTAAAAAAGTCGAATTTACCAGATGGAAAAAGAATCTCAAAAGCATTCTGAAGAGAATAATTCCATCAAAATTAGAGTGAAGCAAATGGAAGCAAATGACTTTATGAGAAATCAAGATACTATTAAACAGATCCAAACAAATGAAAAAATAGAAGGCAATGTGAAATATCTCGTTGGAAAAACCACTGATCTGGAAAATAGATCCAGAAGAAACAACTTAAAAATTATTGAACTACTGAAAGCCATGATCAAAAAAAGAACTTAGAAAGCATCCTTCAAGAAATTCTCAAGGAAAATTGCCCTGATATTTTAGAACCAGAGGTCAAAATAGAACTTGAAAGAATTCACCTATCACGTCTTGAAAAAGATGCCAAAAAGAAAACTCTTAGGATGATATAGCCAGGTTCCAGAGTCCCCAGACCAAGGAACAAATATTACGAGCTGCCAAGGAGAAACAATTTGAATATTGTGTTTCCACAATCAGGATAACCCGGAATTTAGAAACTTCTACATTAAGGGATTGAAGGGCCTGGAATATGATATTCCGGAGATCAAGGGAGTTAGGATTAAAACCAAGAATCACCTACCCAGCAAAATTGAGTATAATGTTCCAAGGGAAAATATGCTCATTCGATGAGGTGGAGGACTTCCAAGCATTCTTCATAAGAAAATCAGAACAGAATAGAAAATCTAACATTCAAATATAAGAAGCATGAGAAGGTAAACATGAAAAAGAATTCATAAGGACCTTATCAACATTGAACTATTTACAAGCCAACATGGAAAAACGATAATTTTAACTTATGAAATTTTTCTCAGTATGAGGATAGTTAAAGGGACTATAAATGCATATATATGTCTACATACACATATGCCTATGTAGGAGGGTATATAACAAGCGTATGAATACATATGTGAGTGAGTGTATATATGTGTACATAGACAAAGGGAGTAGCATCAATTGAATATGATGGGATAATATTTTTAGAAGTGAAATTGAGAGGTGGGAGAGGAATAGTATGAGAGGACACAGGGAGAAACAGAACAGGGTTAATCCTCTCAAAAAGAAGAGGCAAAGGATAATTGTTAAAATGGAGGGGAAGAACAGGAAAGCAAAAGGGAATAGATCAACCTTACTCTCATTGAAGCTGGCTTAGGAAAGGAATGACATACACTCTAAATTGGGTATAAGCCTACAGGAGAGTAGGGGGGAAGGGGATGAGATGGGGGGAGTATAGAGGGAAGGGCAGATTGGGGGGAAGGTCGTTAGAAGCACACACTTTTGTAAAGGGACAGAGACAAAGTAGAGAATAGAACAAGTGGGGAGTGGACTAGGAAGGAGGGAAATGTACAGGAACTGGAGTAAGAAGATCCATCTTCCCTACTGGAAAGTCAGAGGGGTGATGGGGGAGGATACAGGGAGAGCTTACTGTGGGAGGGGGTATACAGTGGGATCACTGAATTGGGGTGGTGGGTAGGGGAAAGACAGGGAGAAAATCTGTAAATCAAAATCGCATGGAAATGAATGATGTAAACTAAAAATAAACAAAATTTAAAAAAAAAACAATTATACATAGCATGATTTAATCTTTTCAGTAATATTGACTGCTCTGAAATAGCCTGAAAGTTTCTAGTTGACTAAAAATTGCTTGATTTTTCTCATATGTCTCAAAATTAAGCTAACAAATCTAAAATGAAATTCATTATTTTTCATCTTCCATAAATATCCTTCCTTTTGTCCAAAATAACATTGTACAAATTGTTAACTAGAATAGATTTCTGGGGTCCCTTGCCATTCCCCCTCTTTCTTTCCTTGGTTCTGAATATTTCCCCTTTCTGATGTATACTTCAATTGCAAGAAATTTGAACCAATTATAACAGCAATTTGCTCTCTAAAAATATATTTTCCTTATTACTGACAATATTTTAAAGCCCAGGGGGTTTCTCAACATGAAGGTGAATTCCTGAGGACCAGAACAAATTTTATAAGTTGAAAAAGCAGAAACAATCACCACCACAAGAAGAAGCATGACATACTATATCTCTGAAGACAACTGCCCTAAGTCGGTTAATATCCATGTCTTGCAGAAGTCTGTCAAGATCTCTCACTGGAGATATGCCACCAGTTACAATATCCACTGGACTCTAAGAAAGAAAATCAAGGAGATGTTAAAAAAATTTATACACACACACACACACACACACACACACACACACACATCATTCAAAGAACCACAAAAGTAGTACATGGCATATACCCATTATTAGTTCTTTTGTTTTTACTTAAATATAGACACATCACACTATTGAATAACCAGTCTACTAAGGAAGTGATACAGCAAGAAAGATAAATGCCATATCTAAAGAAAGAAGCAGTATAGAAATTTTAAAAAGCAAACATTCAGAAAAGCAGAAAAAACTAAACAAGAATAAATTCCACCTTATAGTTTAAAAACATACATATTTAATATTGTGTGTTATTAGTTTAAAAAACTGCTTTAGGAAGTACAATTTTTTTACTACAGTTTTCAGTGTTAAAAAATTTAATTATGAAATTACAATATATACATTTATTTAAAATTCATTAATCTATATGCTTGCCTTTGCTGCAGACTTTCCAGTGCTTATCAAACTATGCGTTGTTCTATGTCCTTTTCCTGGGTCTCTACTGGTTTTCAGCTGTGAATACTGCTGACATTCTAAACAATTTCTTACTGCCACCGCACAAACTATTAAACAAAAAGAAAAAGGTAGGGAAAGGTAGAGAAAGAAGAGGTAAAATTTGTGTTTAAGAAAAGGAAAACTAATTACCTGGAATGATTTTTATATACCAAAGCATAATATACATATAAATAATGTGTATTATGATATGAATGAACAATCTGAATATGACTAGTATGCATATTATAATATGTACATTAGAACTGAAAGATCAGCTTGCCTTTCATAAGTTTTAAAAGTATTATATGTTGTAAGCTATTATTAGCTGAACCTCCTACCTTGGTGATATGTTGGTATCTAATCCAGAAACTAAATGAAAAACTTGCAAATTCCCATACTTCATAAAAACTAACAATTATTGCTACCATCAAAGGTGAGAAATTAAAAGGAAAAGGGAAATGGGAGAGTTGTGGCATAAAAAATTGACTAAAGGAATACCAGTCAGAGGAGACAAAATAATATAAGCAGTTTACATTTATGTTATGCTTCACTTTTATAGAGGGCCCCATATCAGCTGAGCACTGATCTGTCCATAATAAATATAATTTACACTAATATAAATGGGAAATGGGGCAGGTCGGGGGGCCGCTAGGTGGTAGAGTGGATAAAGAGCTGGGCCCAGAGTCATAAAGACAAAAGTTCAAATCTAGCTTCAGACACTTAGCAGATGTTAGGACCCTGGGCAAGTCATTAAACCCTGTTGCCTCACTTTTCACATCTACAAAATGAGCTAGAAAAGGAAATGGCAAACCACCCCAGTCTCTTTACAAAGAAAACTCCAAATGGAGTAAACAAAGAGTCAGACACAATTGAAAAATGACTCAGCAACAATAATAATAAAGTATAAATGACATATATATAAGATTGGACATCTGCGAACATAAATTTACAGTTTTACAATTCAGAGGACACTTTAAAACTCTGGTTAGATATTCATTTTATGTCAGGGATGGGGAAAGAAGAGAAAGACTATCTCAAAGTACTTACATAACATGACAAAGGCTAATTTCAAGAAATTAGTAGGATCAAGCTCAAACCCACATATTCTAATTGTAAACCCATGGCCATGTCCATTATACCACCCTGACTCTCAAGTGAGACATAGAATTTTGGTCTAGAAAGGATTCAGCTTTTACATATGGTGATGAAGAAAGAAGAAAGTAAAGTAGTTTTCCACTTGCTCCCATTAAAAAATATAAAGTCCTCTATATAGATAAGAAAGAGGGTAAGAGGGGTGGCTAGGTGGTGCAGTGAATAGGGCACCGACCCTGGAGTCAGGAGGACCTGACTTCGGGTCCGGCCTCAGACACTTCACACACACACACACACACACACACACACACACACACACTAGCCATGTGACCTTGGGCAAGTCACTTAACCCCAACTGCCCTCCAAAAAAAAAAGAGGGTAAGGAGATAGATTTTACAAAATGAGTTAGGACTCAATGATAATTCTCATTTTTTTAATTCCCTGGTAGACTCCTGGAGCTAACGGTGGACTGACAAGGTAGATAACCCCACAAACTTTCAGAGACTCAGATGACTCAATGAAGACATCAAAGTCCTCTTTAGAAATGGAAATAACATTAACAGGAACAAGAATTAACATTTATATAATACTTAATATAAAAGTAAGACAGGCACTGGGACAAACACTTTATAATTAATATATACTCATGGAGAGGGGTAGCAACCTAGTCAAATAATTGATAGCTTAACATGAATTAATTATACAATCTAATGAACCCCTAGCTGATCTGACAGCACTCAAGGTTATTAGGTGTTTTGATTTGGGATAAGATAATTTTTCACTGAAGGAGATTTTGAATACCAGGAATAGGTCAGAGTGAAAGACCTGATATCCCAAGCCTCTAATAGCTCTAACAAAGTAAAAGAAATAAAATGTTCATCTTCCTCTCCTATCCTAAGAGTTACATGAATGTTCCATCATTACATAGAAGCTAAAGATACTATAGATGCTTACTATATACACTTACTATACATATATACTATTTAAAATTATGAGATATACATACGTGTGTGTGTGTGTGTGTGTGTGTGTGTGTGTGTGTGTGTGTGTGTGTAAGCATCAGAGTCCAGGCAGACTTCTTCTCTACTATAGTCTCACAAAAAACCCAAAACACCAGTATATTTCCTCTTCATTATTTTGTTTGATGTTGGGGAGTATTTTAAACTATTCTGCTTCAATTAATCCACCAAGCAATAAATTTCAAAGTGTTTACATAACATTCTAAACGAGATCATTAACTGAAAAATCAAAATGCAAGGTTTAACTCAATAATTTCACAATAAAAGAGTTTTTATAAATCTGAATTATGTTCCTCTATTAATATATATCACAATTTCAAACTGAGATTTAAATATTTTTTGACCCACATTTCTCCATTCCTTATCAAATTGTTTTTATCCTAGAAAGAGGAAATGCATGAAACAAATCATTATTTAAGCCTTCTGTTAAACAGAAAAATATTCTCACTGTTCTACCTAGAAAATCAGTAGAAAATAAAAAGTCTAGCTTCAAAAAGTGCAATATTATTACTTGAAAAGGTATCTAGATAAAGAAGAGTTATGATGGATCATATTTTTAATAAATGCTTAAGTATCACTAGTAATTAGTATATTCGTGACCTCAAAGTAAACAGCTATTAGATAATACTTAAGAATAGTAATGTTGGTCTTCAGTCTTAGATAAGCACTTGTCATGATTTTAATTTTGCTCTCAAAAATTTGGGAATAAGACAAATTTTATCCCAATATAAACATATTAGTAACATTTCTAACTTAATAGAGAAGCACTCAAAATGCATTTATCAAATTCTTAACTATTTACAAACCACTGGGCCTTCTCTAAATATTAAATATTAAAAAGAAACTGGAAACAACGTTTCACACTTACCCAGTCTGAGGCACTGCCGCAAAATTCCTCCAGATGACATATTTTTCTCAGCTTCAATTTCCGTAAAACCAAGAGAACTTGCAAAAATTAACACATCTACAAGGCTAATTAACCTCTGCAAAAATGTCACAGAGGTCTCTACTGTAAGACCCTGAGTTGGTTCAATATTCTCCAATTCATGCTGCAAAAAAGTGAAGTTCAGCATTACATTATGCCAAGTGTCATGAGGAAAAACATTTTTTTTTATTTTTGTACAATTTCTGAATTTGACAAAAAGCCAAGTTTGCAAATATACAACAACAAAATATACAACATCTCTGTCACATCATTATGTGCTATCACAAGTAATTAAAATAAAGTATACTGATGAAACAGATTCTCAGTCATATTCTCCTACGGGTACTAGACATTGAAATAGGCATACCTTTTATTCTTGGACTAGAAAACACTTCCAAGAGCAGCAAAATTTTTATGGTTAATTAAAATGATTTTGAAAAGCATACAAAAAACAAACTGCTCAACTTTTAATTACTAAGACTCCACATTTTTAATAAAGGCATATAACTAAGGTTTGTTCACCAATTTTAAATAATACTGTAAGAACTTACTGTTGTAGATGTAGCAGCTGAAAGTAATGGCAATATACCTCCACAAGACATGACCATATTGTCCATTACTTGAGAGATGAGATGAACTGTGTTATGTACAAAGATGACATTATCACTGCTGTTCACAAAGTCCATAACCGTCTTTGTTGAATGGCTGTAAAAAAAAAAAAAAACCACACATGTTTACTGACAAACCTAAAGAAAGGGAATCAGTTTGCCTACTTGAGAGAAGGAATAAGGGAGTGGTTGTTACCTTGAAAGCATAAGAATGATGATGTGTTAGACACCTTATGCTTTTGAACTTCATTTAGTGGAACAGATCATTCCTAATCAGAGACTATTCATGCCACTTTTGTTTTGAAGCATTAAACAATACTAACTTTACAAATAATACACAAAATAGAACCAAAACCTAATTTTGGGGAATGACTAAATAAATTATGGTATGTGAATAAAACAATATTAGTATGCTATAAAGGCATAAAAAATTCAGAGAATCATGGAAGAGTTCTATGAACCGATGGAGAATGAAATAAGCAGAACTACTAAAATCATATACAAAATGACAATAACCCTGAAGAGAAAAGGAATAAAAAATGTGAATGAGACACTGACAAAGAAGTTTGACCTTAGAGAAGAGCTGAAAAAATGCACCTCTAAGCTTTCTTTGCAGAGGTAAGGTACTCTAAGTGGGGAATATTGTATATAATGTCAGGCTTGGTTAATCTGACTTACTTTTGCTGAACTATTACCTGTTACTCTGTCCCACTATCCACTGATTTCTATTTTCTTACAAGGTATAGCTCACATGGTAAAGGGAAAGGAACATATTTGGAAATGGAGGTATTTAAAAAAAGCAATAAGAAATTTTAAAATTATAATATCGTTTCTATTAACTTCCAAACTTTATCACAGAAAATGCCAGAAACAGGTAACCAACTCCAGTAAATATGGTACATATGCAAATAAAACAGGAGTTAGTAAAGATCAGAAAATTCCTTCAGTTCACACTGATTTTAATACACAGGACAAAGTGTTATCCTCACATTTCATATTTATAATACATGCCACGACTGTTCTCAGAGGCCAAAGGTTTTATAATCATATCATTACATACTATTCATGCAGGGCAACTAAGACTTACAATCTGAAATGAAAATTCATGTCTACATTAGTACCTACTGATATTCTATTTTTATTAGTAACCTGTAAAATAACAGATAACATAAAATTTCAGTTATGTGACATGCTTATTTCAAACAAAAAATAGAATTAATGCACATCTTCTGAAAAATAGACCCAATGAACAAACCTTCTCCACATCTGTATATCTGTTTCTATAGAAAACAACAAATCTGTGAGCAAACGCTGGTGCATTTGGGACCACCTGAACTCAGGAATACGAAACATAGTAGATCTGGAATCTCTTCTTTGTCCACTGGCTAGAGCAGGTGGTATTTCTTGTCCTATTTGTTCCTGTCCTTTTGATATCTAAGTAGATAAAATATAAACATCAAGTCATCTTCAAAGAAGATAACAGCAAGAAAAAAATAACAGGGAAAGCACAAAAGGATAAACAATGACTAATGCATCTCATCAGGATGTTAATTTAAAAACTGAAGTTTGGGTGACTACTGAATGGTAACATTTTCTATAAAAACAAGTGTTACTATACAACTATGTGCAAGTTTCCATATGTGATAACCAACTCACTTCCATTGTATTATCTTCAGTTTTAGTCAAGGTAAAAATAAAATCAGTGCTTAATAACCTATTTAACGCTACCACCATAAAAGAGAGATAGGTAATGCCATAAGGAAGATGGCCTAAGGTACAGGTTGGATGGAAGGAAAATCCAAGAAGAGAATGAAAGACAGAGAACTAATAAACAAAGAGAAAGACATAAACAAATGACTTGAGGGCACTTGATACCAATAGCAGAGTAATTTTAACATGGGGGCGGGGAGGACAGAGAAGGGAAACAATGTACAAAATTCATTCAGAAATCTGAAAGACTACGATAAGTACTATGCAGAAAGAAATGTTGCTGCAATGAAACACTATTGGCTGCACATGAGGAAGTATTCAGGTGTTGTTCAGTTGTTTTTCTGTTATACGTGACTCTTTGTAACCCCGTCAGCAATTTTCTTGGCAAAGATACTGGAGTGGTTTGCCATTTCCTTCTCGAATTCATTTTACAGATGAGGAACTAAAAGCAGAGTTAAGTGACTTGCCCAGTGTCACCCAGCTAGGAAGTGTCTAATAATAGATCTGAACTCAGGAAGATGAGTCTTCCTGACTTCAGGCCAGGTACTCTATCCCCTGTGCCACTGGCTGCCCAGGAACTATTCAACAGGACATCAAATACTAACTAAGCTGACCAAAACGATAAGAGGAAAGGCTGTTCAAAAGAATGACTTTCAGGCAATGTTTTTTGGTTAAAAATTATTTTGGTGGCTTCTAGTTCTAGTGACTTGTTCTAGTTGTCTGCACTCAGAAATAAAGATGCCCTTATACTCTTAGGAGACAGAAGAAAAAGCAAGTGAGTATTATCTATGACAAAAGAGATAAAAATGAAGAAGAGATACATTATCATAAAGAACACTCAAAGTAAAGAATTAAAAGAATATTCTTTCAAAAATAGTAACAAGTTTCTATAACTGAGGCCATACACTAGAAGTACAGAACAAATGGTACTGCTTTTTCCCCTTTCCCTACCTCCTCCAAAAGCTCATGATAACCAGGGGAAAGTGGAGAGGGAAGAGAATCATGATTTCAAGAAAAAAGAAGCCTGAAATATAGGGCACCAGGGGAAGATGGAACAAAAAAGGAGCAATGCTATCAGGCAATCTAACAGTCCATGTTTCCTTCCCACTCTTACTCCTATATGTTGTTTCTATATATTTGTGTCCCATGGATACTTTAAAAAAAAAAACCTGAAAGCACAAGATAATACTACGACCTGAATCTAGCCAAGCCATTTCTTGCAGGTCTAGTCAAATGCTCCCAATAAAAATGTGTAAGAAACCAAAATTCAAATCTTGGGGAAACTTTCTCAATCTGCCATATCTTAGGAAATACAATGAAAACTATACACTTTTTCCTAATAACAATGTGTTGTATGGTTATTTAATATCATTATGATATTATCATCTTCCATTTGAAGGGCAATTTATATTTTTCAAAGAAGTTTCATTTAGATTATTTCATTTAAACCTAAAGATAACTTTAGACATAGAGCTAGGAGAAAATTTAGAGGCCATCTAGCCCAGAACTCTTCCTTTATAGATGAGTACCTGACAGCCAAGGAGGTGATTTAGTCAAGTTCTCAAAGGGGAGATCACAGAGCTGGAATCCAACACAAGGCCACTTCCTCTCAATGCAGCCTTCCTCACACTGTACCATAAAGACTATCATAAGCAGGGCCAATAATATTATCTCATTTTAATTCAACCAAAATTTTACCTTCGAGAAAACTAGGGCTCTAGGGAGTTACCTGATGTTCAAAGTGACATTGCCAGTAAGAATCTAGATTTGAACCAATTTCCTTGTATTCCTAATAGGCTATTTCCACCATAATATTCTCTCCCCCATTTAGATCACACCAAAGATATCAAAATCAAAGACAGTTTGAGGATACAAGTACTATCTTCCATACACAGGGGAAAAAATTTCTAGGAGTCTCAGATAGATAAACAGTTTTTAAATCTATCTATCTTCCATAGATAAACAGTTTTTAAATCATTTGGAGAGTTAATTTCCTTATGAAATGTCTTCAAGGCAGGCAATGTTGGTGTTACTAGAAGACTGGATTCCTTTTACTAACAATTTCCACACTAGTAAAAGAAAGGCATCTCACCCCCATCCACTCAAGATAAGTATAAGAACTAGGAGAGATGAAAGTAGTCATATGCCTCTGGGGATGAATAAAGGTCAATAAAGCAGGAAGAGTGAGCCCAGAGAGGGCATTATATGTGAAGAAAACATATGGAATAAATATGGGGCCTTTCAAATTTGCAGGGATCCACTGGAAAGATGCGCTGCTTAGGACTTTATTGGGTACACTATTTTTTGAATCCACTAAAAAAAAAATCTTTTATTCTAGGCTGCAATTTATACAACAGTCTGTTATCCAAAGTGTCTCTTAAGTCAGGCCAACTTCTTTGGGATACTCTTTGTTTCTTTGAAAGCTTAAGTGCTAATAACTGTTGTACTTGTACATTAACAAGTATTGAAGCTAACATGGGAAATACGGCTTTTATATTCCTGAAATACAATACCTAGGAATTTACACCATGTGAGTTAAAATATATTTAATTTGTTTTCATTTTAAGCAAATCATATATTTCATTTTTTATTCAATACATAATTCCAGATGAGCTAATGTGAAATCCTTATGCATGCAAGTCCATAACATAAGGCCTTCCTTTTGGTCAAAAAACCTTGAATAATTAACATCAAAGTTTTAATTATTTTGGGAAGCTCCACATATAATAGCCTATGGTTATTACTTTTGGATGAGCCTGGAATTCCATTAGGATTGCCCTTGGCTAGGATCCATTGGGAAAACGTGTGGGTGCTCTTTGGCATAAGAGGAAATTTGCCCAGGTACCAAAAGATATCTAGCCTATTTTACAGAAACCACTTTGCAATGTGTACAAAGGATCACCTAAAGATTTTGTTCAGATCCCAGTTGGATGGCTCTATACACTGAGGCAATCACGGAAAACTTTTAAATTTGGTTTCTCACCTAATGGTAAGAATGTTACTTCCAGAGAACCCAAGTAACTTAGGTCCTATAGGGAGAATGCCATATGCTCTATGAGCTATCCCTGTAAGATGGAAGGCTTATTTTTTATTCTTTTATTTTTCTGGATTGGGGAAGGCCTGTTTAAACAAAATAAGCACCTGATAACTTAGGAGAACTCTGTAAAATTATATTTGTGTGTTAAGTTGCTTCACCATGTCTTTATAAACATGAAAGGACATTAATTCAAGATTTACTTATAAACTTGTGCCACATATATTTTTTCTGAAATTCTCTAGTGATAAAAAGAAAACAGTAAAACTTTTCTAAATCCCTAAAGAGCTTATATCTATCGAATGTAGCAAACAAATTACAATAGATGTGTTGAAGACAGCAAATGTCATTCATAAACTGAGAAGAGTGTAGTAATGTCCCAAACTCATGATGCCTCAGGATTGCCATTAGAACCCTAAGGAGGGCAATTGGTATCCACCCTCTAGAAACTATGTTTACTAGTATTACCGGGGGTTGGGAAAGAAACAGAGTTTACAACTGACTATATAAATTGTCTTACTTTATTTTAAATGTTTTTTAAATGTTGGTTCAACATGTACTATTATAAAACAGATGATTTCAAGAAAAACAAAGGTAAATTATTTCAGATTAAATTTCTAAACTCTCTCTAAAAGGAATAGTTAGAAATCAAATCTTTATATATAAAACATTTCTATAGCAATATAAAAATAACAATCAACTCCACAACAGAATGATACTATGTAAGGTTTCCATGTCCAATTTTAACCCAAGATGACAGTATACTGCAAAAGGCAATAGTACCTACCTCAGGACTGGGCCGATGAGGATGAGAAGTTTCGTTGCTTGTACTGGCCTTTAATTCCAGTCTCTCAGTATCTGTAGCTACACTAGAAACATCCAATTTAGCAATCTTTTTCTCAGAAGCAATACTAGCTTCTGAGTTGTTGATATGTCCATCAACAATTGTTCTAGTTTCACCATCATGGTCAGTCATTTTATTTCCTTCCTCTAACATCTGATTGATTTCTGCTTGGGCTACAACTTTGGAACAAGTCACTTCCATTGAGATATCTAAATCTGGCAAGGCCTCAACTAATATCTCAGAATCCACTTTTTCACTGGCTTCAGGTACAATGGAAGATAACTTATTTTGCTGAAGTTCAACAGGTAACACGCTTGCTTCTGAAAGTCTAAGAGGTAGATTATTTTCCTCTTGATGTTCAACAGGGGGACTATTTTCAACTTTAAGTTCAACATAATCCTCTTCATCATCTTCCACTGTAGACTTACCCAAAATTTCAGGAACATCTGAAGTATCTTCTTCTGACCGTATACTAAGGACTACAGGTATATTATCTTTCTCACTCTCTTTGGCAGAATCAGAAAAGTCATTCACAGCTTCTTTTACCGCAGGAGCTATTTCTAAATTGTCTTTACATTCTGCTTCCTCGGTCAATATTCCCTCCAAATCTATTTTATCTGGTCCCTTGTGTTTTTCTTCCTCAGATTTTCTTTCTTCAGCATTTAATATGTGATTTTGTAGTTCTGTATTAGATTCCACAATGCCTTTGACTGGCTCATCAACATCATTACTGCTAATACAAATAGAAGTATCTTCCTTTACTTCTAATTGTGGAACATCTTCAGAAACTTCAATACCCCTGCTAACACCAGAGACTGATTGGACAGGACTTAAGGGGTCCAGTCCTATTTCTTCACCAACTTTCCCTTGGTATTCTCTGAATACATTAGCTAGGTTTTCTTTATGCATTTCAAAAGTTACCTAAATAAAAAAAGATAAAGTAAATTTTAAGTACTCAAAGGGAACAAACATAGCATATTTCAGCACATTTTCAAAGACATTATGTATACAGCATAATTAAACACAATTTATAAATGTCCTTGTGATAAAATGAGATACACAACAG
This sequence comes from Pseudocheirus occidentalis, assembly GCA_028646575.1. NCBI lineage: Eukaryota > Metazoa > Chordata > Mammalia > Diprotodontia > Pseudocheiridae > Pseudocheirus > Pseudocheirus occidentalis. Next base: position 83,924,900 of record CM053601.1, read on the forward strand.
GAAGTTTATATGTTGATAACATGATAGGGAGAGAGGCAAAGTCAAAAAACCATTTAATCTTACTGCCAACAAGAAGCATTATACTTATGCAGTGGCTAATGTATAGGTTTCCAAACTATTCTTAGAAATTAACAGCAACATGGATAAGGAGGAGTCCTATCAAATTCTTTTTATGACACAAATATGGTACTGATACCTAAATCAGGAAGGGCTAAAACAGAGAAAGAACACTATAGACCAATTTCCCTCATAAATATATATGAGAAAATTTTAAATAAAATATTAGCAAAAAGATTACAGCAACTTATCATGAGAATAATACATTCTGATCAGGGAGGATTTATTCTAGAAATGCAAAGATAGCTCAATATTAGGAAAACTATCAGTATAATCAATCATGTCAACAATAAACCATATGATTATCTCAATAGATGCAGAAAAAGCCTCCAACAAAATACAACACCCATTCGAACTAAAAACACTAGAAAGTATAGGAATAAATGGAGTTTATTGCATTGGCTTCCTGCTTTAGCCAACCCCTTCCTGTTATGTCAGCAACAGGAGACAGAGTTCACAACCTTTGCCTCTTAGCCACAAAGGTTTGATTAGTTACTAAGGGCTAAGTACCTGCTTACTTGACATAAAAAGGAGTCTTCAAATTTAAATAAATTACCATTACAGATGTAAATTGGTCATAATACTTCAAAAGTACAACAAAGTCCTCCTATTATATACTTAGTTTATAAACCAAAGTTTTTAATGGCTTACTCTTCCTATGTTTAACTGAAACATGTACCCTCTTTCTTGGATAGTACACATTGTCTCATCTTAGAGAGATCCTTCAATAATTCATTTCAATCACTATTGCTTTTTGATTTGTCACTTCTGCACCTTAAAAAACATGAAGGGGGGATAGAGTCAAGATGGTGGCACAGAACCAGGAAAACTCCATAGGCTTCCCCATTAACCACCTCAAATATCTATAAAATATGACTCCAAACAAATTTTAGAGCTACAGAACCCAAAAAGTGACAGAGAGAAACAAATCTTCCACTGAAGGCAGCCCGACAGGTGGACAGGAAGGGTCAATAGCAACACACTGGGAACAGAGCCCAGCCCCCCATGATCCAGCCATTTTAGCCCCAGGGTGGCCCCTACCAACCACAGCAGCTGTGGTGGTTTCCAGAATTATCAACACATAAATGCCAAAGACAAAGTAAAAGGTCAGTGGAACTCTGCAGGATATGGGGGGGGGGGGAAACAGAGTGCAGTCAGTGAAGCCACTGAAACAGCAGCCCTGCAGCCACCTCCATGTGGCTGCTTCAGAGCTTCTGGCCTACAGATCATAGGGGGACCAAGTGACTACTAAGAGGCTAAGCACTCTTGCCTTAACCTGCCTAGATCTGGATCGTGGTCTTGGGTGGTACTCCTGAGTTGTGTGACCACTGAGCCAAAGCTGGTGGGGGCTGTAGAGACAACACACTGCTAATAGCTCTGGTAGTGTGAAAACCCCAGCAATTTGGGACAAAGCTCTCCCCATGGGAAGCAGAGTTCCACTGTAGCAAAGAGCTCAAAAGTCAAGTAAATAACTGACAACATGAGGAAGCAAAGGAAGCAAAGCAAGCACAGCCATCCAACTTTAGATACCTTTTTTGGGGACAAAAAGGATCAAAGCAGGAGGAAGACAATGCAGTCAGAACTGTACCAAAAGCTTAGAAAAATATAACTGGTTACAGGCCATGGAGGAGTTCAAGAAGGATTCTGAAAATCAAGTAAGATAAGCAGAGGAAAAATTGGGAAGAGAAATGAGAATAATGTAAGAAAATCATGAAAAGAGAGTCAACAATCTGACTGAAGAAAATAACACCTTAAAAAACAGACTAACTCAAATGGCAAAAGAGGCCCAAAAAGCCAATGAGGAGAAGAATGGCTTAAAAAAACAAAATTTGCCAGATGGAAAAAGAATTTTAAAACCTCACTGAAGAGAATAAATCCTTCAGAATTAGATTGGAGCAAATGAAAGCTAATGACTGTCTGAGAAATCAAGATACTATTAAATAGATCCAAACAAATGAAAAAATAGAAGGCAATGTGAAATATCTCATTGGAAGAAACATTGACCTGGAAAACAGATCCAGGAGAGATCACTTAAAAATTATTGGATTACCTGAAAGCCATGATCAAAAAAAACCCAAAAAACTAGAAATGATCCTTCAAGAAATTCCCAAGGAAAATTGCCCTGATATCTTAGAACCAGAAGGCAAAATAGAAATTAAAAGAATTCACCAATCACCTCTTGAAAAAGATCCCAAAAAGAGAAGTCCTAGAAATAATATAACCAGGTTCCAGAGTTCACACACCAAGGAGAAAATACTACAAGCAGCCAAGAAGAAACAATTTGAATACTGTGGAAACACAATCAGGATAACACAGGATCTAATGGCTTCTATATTAAGGGATCAAAGGGCTTGAATATGATATTCCAGAGGTCAAAGGAGCTAGGATTAAAACCAAGAATCACCTACCCAGCAAAAACGAGTATAATGTTTCAGGGGAAAATATAGTCATTCAATGAGGTGGAAGACTTTCAAGCATTCTTGATGAAAAAACCAGAACTGAACAGAAAATGTGAATCCAAATACAAGAAGCAAGAAAAGCATGAGAAGGTAAACAGGGAAAAGAAATCATAAGGAACTTATCCAAGTTGAACTATTTATATGCCTACATGGAAAAATGATAATTGTAACTTATAAAACTTTTCTCAGTATGAGAATAGTTGAAGAGAATATAAATGTATAAATGTATAGATATATAAATAGATAGATACATATATGTCTATATAGGAGGGTATATATGCATATGAATATATATGTGAGTGTGTGTATATATTCGTACAGGTATACATAGGCAGAGGGCACACCATCAATTGAATAGGAAGGGATGATATTAAAAAGGTGAAATTGAGAAGTGAGAGAGAGGAATATAAGGAGAAGAGATAGGGAAAGACAGAATGGGGCAAATTATCTCATTTAGAAGAGGCAAGGGAAAACTTACAATGGAGGTGAAGAAAAAGAAGGCAAAAGGGAATGGGTCAACCTTACTCTCCTTGGGTTTGGCTTAGTGAGGGAATGAAATACACTCTAAATTGGGTATCTTGATCCACAGGAGAGTAGGGGGGAAAGGGATGAGAAGGGGGAATGATGGAGGGAAGGACAGGATTAGGGGGAAAGTAGTCAGAAGCACACACTTTTGTAAAGGGACAGGGACAAAGTAGAGAATAGAACAAGTGGGGAGTGAGATAAGATGGAGGGAAACAGAGTCAGTCTTTCACAATATATCCACTTTGGAAATGTTTTGTGTAACTACACATGTACAACCTATACTGAACTGCTTATCTTCCCAGTAAGGGTTGGTGACAAGGGAGGAAGGGAAAGAATCTTGAATTCAAAGTTTTAAAATCAAATATTTGAATATTATTATTATTATTATTACCATCATCATTATTTACATGAATCTGGAAAACAAGATACACAGGCACTGGGATAGGGAGATTCATCTTGCCCTACAAGAAAGTCAAAAGTCAAAAGGGGAATGGGTGAGGTTATAGGAGAGAAAAGATTGGTGGAGGGGGTATACAGTGGGATTGCTGTTTTGGGAAGGTGGGTAGGGGAAAGACAGGGAGAAAATCTGTCACTCAAAATCTTGTGGAAATGAATAATGTAGACTAAAAATAAACAAAAGTTATTTTAAAAAATATGAAGAGCCTTCTGGAAATATATGTAAATGAAGTGAGATTAAATTTACTTTTTTGGTCTAGATTCCATAAGATTATCCCAGCTGAGCATATTGAAAATAATTATTATACTTTTATGTGGAGAAATACCTTTCCACTAAAAATGTACCTAAATATAAGCACTGTGATCTTTCAAAGAGAGTGAGACAATGTCGATAAGCATTACATTCAACAAGTATTCGATAACAAACATTTACTGTTTGACAGTCCTTATGCTACTCTGTATTATCCAAAGACCAAAAAAAAAAGAAACAGTTTCAGCCCTCAAGCCTTATACTCTAAGGAAGAGAAGCAGAAGCAGAGGTTGGCATTCTTGGCAGCTTTGAACATAGGAAGCACTTACTGAATGCTTACTGGAATAAATTCATAGAAAGGACACTGACTTCTGAAGTCCCTTTACAACTTCAAAATCCCTGACACTGATTCATCTATAGCAATCTGGTGAAAACAAAGGACCCAGATAGTCTGAACAGCACTATAGTGCTCTTTCAACTCTTAAGAAATTTTACAGAAATTTATGGAATCAAACAACTTCATTTACTTAATGGTGGAAATCTTAATCATATTATTACATTAGGAAAATGATATGAAAATAAAAGAATGGATGATAAATTTTCTTTTTTTCTTATGTAGACATCATTTACTTTTATCACTTAGTGTACTATCTAAAAATATATTAAATATGTACAATAGTCATATATCAAGTGCCATAAATTTTAAAAATGTAAATAGTGTTAAGAAAATATATTTATTTATTACAAATGTGTGGGTAATTTTTAGAAGTATTTTAAAAATATAAAATTACCAGAATTAAAAGGATTCATCTGGTCAGTCTCTTACCTTTAAAAAAAAAACAATCTCAGTAAAGGAAACACATCAAAACGATGATCTATTTAATTTACTATGTTCAATGTTACATAACAAATACCATAATATTAACAAAATCCCTACTTCTCTTTCACTTCCAATTCCATTATCTTAGCTGAGTTGTCTTCCTTGAAAAAATATCTGCAACGATACTACATGATCCCCCTACTGAAGACAACTGATAAATCCACTACTTATGTTACTAAACTATTTTTAAATATTAAAAAAAAGTATTTTGTAGATCTTCTGTATTCACATCATATTTTGTCCCCATATGTACCTGTACATAGAAAGGGAGTCTTCCTTTTTAACAAAGAATAAGGGGAAAAAACAGTTCCAAAAATTAATCAACATAATATGCAATAGCATATACAGTGTTCTACACCAATAATCACCTACTGTAGTCAAAAAAAGGAGAAGGATGAACTCTCCTCTCTGAGGCCAATTTTGATCATTATAATTACTATATTCAGTTTCTATTTCTCTGTTTTTGGGTTTTTTTTTCAATTTATGTTGTAATTATTGTGTATATTATTCTGCTGGTTCAACTTACTTCACTGTGAATCAGTTTATATAATCTTTTCATGTTTTCCTTTGTTCTTGATTTTCATCACTTCTTATAGGAGTCATTTTCCATTATAATCACAATCTGAATATCCATTATATTCATATTTGGCATCCATAACATCCTTCATATTCCTATTTGGTCATGAACCAAAATTGTTTAGGCATTTCCCATCAATAGACATTTACACTGTTTCCAATGTCGCTTAAGGATATGGAATATCCTTTATGATAAAGAATGTGGAAGCTCTTCATGTCTATTTCTGACCACCTTTGGATACATCTACTAATGGATCTAGTAGCAAAGAGAATGGACATCCAAGCCATTTTCTTAACATACTCCCAAACTGTTTTCGAAAATGGCTTCATCTAGCTATGTGCAAAAGCAATTTAGAATTATGAAAAAAATCACTAGGTGTACATGCACTAGCAGCTTCCAAAAAGAATGCTATTGTGAATAGCTTTTAAGATTCGAATTACACAGTACAGTGAACAGTCCTTTTATTCCATTACAAATCAAGGCAAACATTCACAACAAATCACAATATAATATTCACGTTACATCTTATCACAGAAAATCACAATATAGTTCACAACAGCTTAACATTTAAAATGGCCATGTAGATTCCACCATAGCGGCGACGATATTTAGAACAAAGAACAAAAGAATAATCATCTGGTTTCCCCAAGGGGGGAACCCAACTTAATCATTCAGTCATTTCACAACACAATAATTAATCTTCCACTCATGGGACAATCATAGATTAACTTAATCAGTAACTTATTCAGCAATCAATTACTATGTATCATTAATTCTTTCTCTCTCTCTCTCTCTCTCTCTCTCTCTCTCTCTCTCTCTCTCTCTCTCTCTCTCTCTCCTGCCTTCAGTCTCCACAATTATTCTTCTACCAGGAACCACTAGGAGGAACATTCCTGATTCCAATTCTCTGTCTCTGGAATTCTTCTTATATACAGTTCTGCCCTCCTGTCTCAGCCAACTCACCCCCCCTACCCCCCTACCACCTCCACCCCAAACCCCACCCAACATCATGTCAGCAACAGGAGACAGAGTTCACTCCCCATGTTCACACAGGAGACAGAGTTCACACCCTCTGCCTCTTTCACAGAAGTACTTAGCCCTTATCTACCAAGGACTAAGTACTTCCTAAATTAATTACATTACACTAGGCTATATATACTATGATATACTGACTCTACTAAAAGACCTATATTTGAATAAGATCAGAGAAACAGGGAAAGGATTAATGTACACAAAAATATTTATAGTATATCATTTTATACCATCAAAAACTAGAAAACAAAAGGATAAACACCTAGTGGGGAATGGCAAAACAAATTATGGAATATATACATACAGACAAATAGATATAGATATACATCTGTATCTAGCTATATACATAAAAATAAACACTGTACCATAAAAATAGATTTTTATTTTAAAATATATGATTATATAATAAATATAGACATATATAAAATATTACTGTACCATAAAAATGGGGGGGGGAGATCATTTTAGGGAAACTGGGAAGATTTTATGTGAATTGATAGAGTGAATGTAGAACCAGAAAAATAAGTTATATAGTTAACAGTACTAAAGAAAAACTACTTTTGAAGACTTGAGAGCTATAATGGATTAAATTTAAAAACATGATTTTAGAGATTGAAACTGTACTCAGCTACAGACAGTGATGATGAACAGAAAAAAATTACATATTTTAGAGAGTTTTATCTTTCGTTGCTATTCATTTGAAAAGACAAATGTCAGGAAGAAAAAAATAAATGGTTCTTGATTGAAAAAAAATAAAAGATAAATTAAAACCTGGAAGAAGCATCTACATAAAACAATCAACAAGCATTATTTGTAGTAGGGATAAGCCAGAAACTTTCCTAATAACAACAGAACAGAAACTATGATGCCCATTTTCGTCAATATTATTCAATATTTTATTAGAAATGTCTGCAAACAATAAAAAAAGAAAAAGACTTGAAGGAATCACAGTGAGCAATAAGGCAATGAATCTTATCTTTTTTCAAAGACAATGTGATGATATACCTGGAAAATCTTAAAAGATTCAACTAAAAAGTTAGTGGAGGGGTGGCTAGGTGGCACAGTGACCAGAGCACCAGCCTTGGAGTCAAGAGGACCTGAATTCAACTCCAGCCTCAGACACTTAACACACTTACTAGCTGGGTGACTTTGGGCAAATCACTTAATCCCAATTGCCATCCAAAAAATCCCTCTATCCCCCCAAAAAGTTAGTGGAAACAGTATTAACAATTTATCAAAGTAGCAAGATATAAAGTAAACCAAGATAAAATATCAGCATTTCTATATATCACCAACAAAATCCTGGAAGAATAACTGTAGACAGTACAAGATTCCTGGGGCATATTCCTGCCAAGACAAACCCAGGAACTATGCAAACATAATTATAAAATATTTCTTAAAAATAAAGTCAGGCTGTGTGGCTCTTATAAGGCTACCTGGAACTTTGATTGTTTCATTGTAACATAGTGTGAGATCATCTCTGCAATTTTCTGTAGCATTTCTGAATGCCCTATATATCTTAATTTCAGTTAAGCATATAAGCTCCTGCTTCTATGTACTTGGGACTCAGCTAACAAAATTATGATACAGTCCTTCAATTATCTCATATTACCTGCTACCTTATTAACAAGTCCTCCTGGTGCCTGGCAGTATCCTAGTCATAATGTTCCTGTACCCTTTCAGCAGAGAACATTAAGAGGACCCTAGGATGAAGAAAGGGCTAGAAAAAGTATTCATTGTGACTCAGGGCTCACCTGACCTAAATTTGTGAACTCCAGCTTCTAATGGGGTGCATGGGTGCCTATGCTTGAACTACAGTTTGTACAATCATATCAGTTTGCAAAATCACATTTCCCACTAGCTTCAAATCTCCCCAGCATCAGAGCATTATCTCTGCCCCTTCCCCATGCTAGCACTCTGCCCAGCAACCATTCATGAACTGTTCATCTCCCCTTAGTATAATAACCAAGTATACCTATGAGTCCTTCATTACAACTATCTATAAGTAACTCCCTAGCCCATTATACACTTCCTGGATCCCTCATTAGGTTGGGACATATGTATACTCCCAATATCCATCTTATCAAATACAACACTGATGGGTGGCAGCTTGGTCACTAGCTAACTTAGTGACGTTTCAAGCCTAAAACCACACCTCCATGCAGTCCCCCTTGGACTATTTCCCAGTGAATTATGGGCAATACGCCTGCGCAGTAGATGTTAAAAGTGCATGTTCCTTTAAGCACTAACCACTCCTTAACTCCTCCCTCATCCTACCCTTACTCACCTAGTTAGCATAATTGGCACAGGTTTTACTAAAGATTATCTTATAAAAATTTTAACTCTACCCCTTTAAGGTTGCAGGTTCTCTAACAATTCTTGCCCGCTGTAAAGTGTAACAATAAATTTTACCAACTTGATTCTGAAGGCTTGAGCCTGTGAATTCATTTCAGACTGTCTGGGTTCCTGAAACACATACGTGCCCCATGTCACTACTTCTGTCTTAGAAACCCATGAAGGGTTTCCCTTGGGATTTGACTGCAAGAGTCAGAGACAGAAATCTCAGAACTACAGTAACTCTATTTATAAACTTTCTTCTACATTAGCGTTAGTATCATAGTTCTGGAAGACCATAAAAAAATAGGCTGGCCCAACTTCTTGAACAATTATTATGGACCCCAAACACTGTATAACTTTGTAGCAGGGTAAGCCAGGTATACAAGCAATGGCCTACTGATAAGCCCACTTGGCCTAATATTCACAAGCCATTTCTTTTCATATTTTTCTTAATGCAACAGAATTCTAAATATAGTATCTTTTATTACTGAATTTAAACTGCTTCACATACATATTTAATAATGAAATAGTACTTAAAAAGTGGATGGCACTTTACCTATTTTCCTTCATTGATTAATTTAGAATTAGGCAATTCTTTAGATCATTTACAAAGGGAGCAAGGATTACGAGTTTATGGCACTTAAAAAAATTCCAAGAAACAAACTTAATAGTCTTCTCTCCTTGCTCTATAAATGGTAGCCTTTTCTGACCTAAAGAGTGGGTGGTAGTTGTGCAACAGAACAGAAATAGTGTAACCTATGAATGCTTTCAAAACAGAGAATGAGGTTTTCCCCACAATCAAAAGGGTGAGTAATAGTTATTCTAATAATGAATTTCAAAGTCTCATTTTAGGGGGGCTAGGTGGTGCAGTGAATAGAGCACCAGCCCTGAAGTCAGGAGGACCTTAGTTCAAATATGGCCTCACACACTTGACACACTTACTAGCCATGTGACCTTAGGCAAGCCACTTAACCCCAAATGCACTCCAAAAAAAAAAAAAAAAGGCAAAGTCTCATTTTATCAATCAGCTTGTCAGCTTGAACTTTAAAGTCAAAATCCCATGACAAAGCTAGTGGGACACGAAAGTAGACAAAGGATTTTCCTTTTTCAAGGGCCTATTCCACAAATTAATATTATGAATTCAGAAAAATAAGTTGCTGTAATGGTAATAGGAATTTGAAGATCATTCCTGCCCTTAATAAGCCTAGGGGAATTTGAAGACCTTCCCTCCTTTTGAAGATATACCCTGCCACCTAACAGGCTGAATGTAATCACATGGAGCCTGTGGGGGGAGGAGCTTGCTGAAGCGTGGAGCAAAGGCCACAGGAAGGTGGGAGTCAGAGCAGTTCGAGAGGGAAGGAAGAGAGGACATACCCAAAGGAGACAGCTAGGCTTGTGGGTAAATGCTGATTTGGGGAAAAGCCAGAGGATGGTGTGGCTTCATGATATGTTATGGCTTATTAAATTCTTTGCTACTATGACAGATTGAGCTTTCTGGTTTGGGGCTTAGGTCTTCTGGTGTCAGAATAAATATATGGAGAGTTTGTTATATTTTGTGATTGAGCACTATGCTGGCATATTTATAGTCACTGTGGACACTGTGAATATTGCACTGGTGCTACAGTCACTGCAAGTGATCAAAAGGTTTATACGTTGAAATTGAGGGTTTATTCATATTTTTGTATGTGTCCTGCATTTATTATAAATAAGAGAAATAGAGTGATCTGATTGGCTGGTTGAATTACAAGAATTACCATGAGTTCAATCATCCAATTCCTGCTTAAAAATTAATCCCTTTAAAATAACCATTTAAATATTTTTAAACATTTTATAACATTGTATAAGTTTATATTTAATATCTTTTACAAACTGATTGCACCTAGCTTTCATCTTTATAACACTGGGTGTGAAATTAATGAACCATAATCCATATTAACTGGTGGATCTTGTTCATGAGTGATGCTAGCCAAACAGATTACAGATTTCTTTCACAGTAGTCTTTTTTACTGTAATGAATGTATAGAATGTTTTGTTTCTGGTAAACTGTGGTGCTTTGATTTTAATAAAATAAATCTGAATAAAAAAATAAAGTCAGATTTAAATAGAAGCGTATTAATTGTGCATGGACAAGAAGAGCAAATATAAGGAAAATGACAATTCTAGCTAAACTAATCTGTTTATTCAATGGCATCACAATTAATCTGCCAAAAAATTATTTTTTTGAACTAGAAAAAATAGTAACAAAATTCATTTGGAAAAATAAAAGGTCAAAAATGTCAAAGGAATTAATGAAAAAATGTAAAGGAAGAAGATTTAGCAGCATCAGATCTTAAAGTATATTATAAGGCAGTGGTTATTGAAACTAATCTAGTACTGGCTAAGAATAATAAAGATAGAGCAGAAGAACAGTATAGATATACAATATATGTAGTAAATCATACCAACTTTGTTTTTCATAAATGTAAATATTTAAGCTTTTAGGATAAGAATTCACTACTTGGTAAAAATTGTTAGGAATACTAGAAAGCAGTCCAGTAGAAATTGGGCATACACCAGTATCTTAAATCATTTGCTAAGAGAAGGTCAAAATGGATATATGATTTAGATATAAAGGGAGATATAATAAGAAAATTAGAACATGAAACACATTACCTTATCAGACTTATAGATAGAAGAATTTATGAATAAACAAGAGATAGAGGGCACTGTAAGGTATAAAATGTACAAGATAGAGGGCATTGTAAGGTGTAAAATGTATAGTTTTGATTATATTAAATTTTAAAGGCTTTATACAAACAAAACCTATGTAACAAAGACTAGAAGGGAAACAGAAAACTGAGAGGAGGTGGGAATTTTCATAGACAGTTTCTCAGACAAAAGTCTCATATCTCAAATATTATAGAGAACTTTGTCAAATTTATAAAATTATGAGTCATTCCCCAAATGATAAACAATCAAAGGACATAAACAGGCAGTTTTTCAGTGAAGACATCAAAACCATATATAGCCATATGAAAAAATGCTCTAAATCATTACTGATCAGAGAAATCCAAATTAAAACAACTTTGAAATATCCTCATCCTCTTACACTTGTCAGACTAGCTAAAAAATGACTGAAGAAGAAAATGACAAATGTTGGAAGAAATTTAGAAAAATGAAGATACTAATTGGTGGTAGTGTGAACTGATCCAACCATTTTGAAAAGGAATGTGAAATTATGCCCAAAGACTGCATACCCTTTAACCTAGCAATAACACTTTCAGGAAAATGGAAAAGAACTTATATGTTCTAAAATATTTATAGCAGCTCTTTTTTAATTTGATATTTTAGTTCTTTCCCCAACTATATGTGAAAACAACTCTTAACATCCATTAAAAAAAATTGTTCCAAATACTCTCCCTCTTTCCCACCCAACGCCTCACCCCTACTGAGAAGGCAAGCAATCTGATACAGGTTATACATGTCATGCAAAACATATTTCCATGTTAGTCATGTTGTGAATGAAAACACAGACAAAAATACCAAGAAAAAAAAGAAAGTAAAGTTATGCTTCAATCTGCATTCAGATTCCATAAGTACTTTCTATGGGTATGGATAGCATAAGTCCTTCATAAATGTCTTGGAGCATTGTATTGCTGAGAACAGCTAAGTCATTCACAGCTGACCGTCATTAAATATTGCTGTTAATGTATACAATATTCTCCTATAGCAGCTTTCTTTGTAGTATCAAAGAACTGGAAATTGAGAGGATGCCTATCAAATGGGGAATGGGTAAACAAGTTGTCATATACAGCTGTGATAGAATATGACAATGCTATAAGAAATGATGAGCTGGCTGACTTTCAGAAAAATGAGGTTTGCAAAAAATAATGAAGAGTGAAATGAGTAGAACCAAGATAACACTACATATAATAATAGAAATACTGTTCAAAGAACAACTGTGAACAATTAAGTTATTGTGTCATAAACATTCTAATAAACTACAAAAGACCTATGAAGGAAAATGCTATCTACCTCCAGAGAAAAAAAATGATGAATACAAGTAGGTAAAATTTCATTTTTCACATATACACATATCTGTATCTAATGGTGGCAGCCTTCCCTATCTTGGGGTATAAAAGTAGGGAGAAAAAAAATTAAAAGTACATAGAAGAAAACAAAAGAAAAGTCCAAAGGAAGCACAGAAAAGCAAGGTGCCTTTGCAAATGATGTGCAGTATTTCTTACATAGTTTAAAAAAAAAGGAAACTGAAATGGAGAGTCGTGGCTTCACATTGAATTCTCTTTTTGTTGTGCTATATACATGGAATTTTTATCGTTTTATATTTAAGTTCAAAATGAATAAGTAATTTAAAAGAGAGAAACTGAGAAGTTAAAGACAACACCAAGTTGAGGGATAGGTTATACCTAGACAGGCAGATGTGAGAGTCTTCTGAAAAGAGTTAATAGTCGAAACCTAAGGAGCTAATGAAATAGCTAAGTGAAAAAGAATACTAGAAGAAGAGGAGAAGGTATAGGGCAAAGCCTTGGCAAACCCTCAGAAATAGTAAGTAATAATGTGGAAGAAGATACAGCAAAGGAAACAGAAGAAACAATCAGATACATAGAAAGAGAACCAGGAAAGCAGTGTCACCAAAACCTGGAGAGAAAAGAATATCAAACTGAAGAAGGTAATTGATAGTGTCAAAAGGCTATGGAGAGGTCAAGAATGGAGAGGACTGAGAAAAAGCTATTAGACCTGGCAAGTATGCAATCAAAAGTAACTTTCTGGCAAGCAGCTTTGACAGGATGAATAGGTGGCAAACAGGACCACAAAGAGTTGGCTGGTGTTTTGGTAGTGGTGTTATTTTTAACTTACAAGAAAGGAATGAAGGAATCTCCTGCAGATAGCATTCTCAATGAGTTTACCCACAAAATAGGAGAGAAATTTGGACGATAACTAGCAGGGAAAGACAGATGAAATGGTGCTTTTTTTTTCTAGGATAGAGAAGGTATGGGAGTGTTTGTAGGCAGTATAGAAGCAGGCAGAACACAGGGGAACGATTTAAAGATGAGTGAGACAGTAAAGTTGATAGAGGTAGCAATCTGCTGGAGATGACAAGATGGAAAAGGATCGCTTGTGCATATCGAAAGACTAGTCTTGACAAAGAAAAGGGCCACTTCATCATGTAAACTAGTTGCGAAAGAAGAGATAGGAGCATAACCCATCTGAGTGACCTTGAGATAAGGAACAGTAACGTTTTCTGTGAATGGCCTCAATTTCCTTAGTGAAATATGAGACAAAGTTCTCAGCGGAGAGACTAGGGAGAATAAGACCTGTGAGAAGTTTAAAAAAGAGACAGGATATGAAATCAAGTCCTCCTCATACCAAAACCAACACTCTAATCATTACATTATACTACCTCTAAATAAAATATTGAATAAACAACATATGAACTGGAGAAAAGATAAGTGAAACTGGGGACAAGGAAAGGACATAATCCTGGTTGCTTTCTTAAGGCATATTTTTAACTAGATTTTAACTACATAAACATTAACTGATAGCAAAGTGAAAAGATACCAAAGCAAGAAGAAATGGCAAAAAACAAGCTCAAAGGAATAAAAAAGTTATTAGAATCAAGAAAAAACAACAGATGTTGAAAGCTCTAATAATTCGAAGAGCAGACCAGTAAAAGTCAAGCATCATTATTGTAGCACAGGGAAGTTAGGATCTTGCTAGAATCTCAATGGGGATAATCCTAACACTATCTTAATAACTATTGTTGTTCTTGTTCAACTTCACATAGGTATCCTAAGTGGAAACAAACTTCACAAATGCTAAAAGTTATTTATGTCAAAGCCAACAATGCCCCTGTGTCCCTAGGTATATTACATGGATTCACCTGGAGGAGTCCCCCATACTTGGAATCCATGCCCTCTCACCTCACCTCCACTCATAAAATCCCTATCTTCTTTCAAGACATGAGTAAGCTTCTAAGTGAAGACTTTCCCAGTTCCCTCAAATAATATCTTCCCTTTGTCTCTTATAGTTAACTACTTTGTATTCATTTATATTTGCTCTCTTTATATTTTGTATATGCATGAACATACGTACTTCTATCTCCTCTTTTGGAATGTAAGCACTAGAGAGTACTATTCCATTCTTTGTATTTCTACCTCCAGTGCCTAGGACACTATTTGACACACATTAGAGAACAAATGAATGTTTGTTGATTGACTAAGTATATAGGAAATATATCAGAAAATTACAGTACCAGACACACAGCTGCTACTGCAAAATTATGCTTAAAACAGGAAAAACCACATGGTAAATTTTCAATAACCTTTGGCTACTTTAAATTAATCTTGTTTAGAGAAGAAAGCAAACATCAGTATCAAATATTCGAATGGATTTGTCATTTCAACAATTCAGGAGTTCCTTTCAACAACACAAAACAAAACAAATCCATGTCTAAGACTAACAAGACTAACAAGAGTTCTACCCAAAGTGGTGGAAGCCCTTCTCAATTTATCCTTAGATTGCAAAGTTTCAGTGGAGGGCCATTGCTCTTGAAATATAACCAGTTCACCTTCTCTTCCTGTCATATAATTTCCTGATGATATAATTTAGTCCTGTTCTTCGCTGGAATTTAGCATGAGTTATATGTTGCAGCCTGCTCATACTGCGTGTTTGTCACTTACCCTCTTTATGATACACATTTTTAGTTCTTCAGAAGAAAGCCTGTTCCATTTCTCACTGTCACAGTAACACTGGTAAAAGTTTAATATTGAAAAGTTGTGTCTCTCTCCCCAGTATTATTTTTAAAAGTTCTAGAAATACTACCAAAAGCTATTAGAAAAATTAAAGAAATTAAAAGCATAACAATAAAGAAGAGATAAAACAATCTATAACAAATGATGATGTAATATTACTATCATAATTGTAAAGTCCTGGGAAATCAGCAAAGATATTGAGAAAATAAGTTCAGCAAAGTTGGAGGCTACAAAATAAGCCACTAAAAAACCAACTGCATATGTACATAAAAACAAAATCTAAGAAGCAATGAAATAAAGAGAAATACTATGCAAAAAAAGTCCATAAAGTATCTAGAGATCAATCTACCAAAGCAAAAGACTTGTATAGATTTAATTATAAAGTGCTCCTTAAAAAATAAAATACAACTTAAATAGCTCAAGAAATATTCAAGTTTTATGACTAGACCTAGACAATATAATAAAAATGACACTCCTAGCAAATTAATGAACATTTTAAATGCTCTATCCAATCAAATTATCAAAAGGAAACTTTATAGAACATAATAAAATAAGAACAAAATTCATTTTAAAAAATCTAGAATATCAAGGGAAATGATGAAAGAAGTAGGGATGAAGGAAGAACATCAAAGACACCAAATTATATTATAAAGCTGCAGGCATTAAAACCATCTGGTTTTGGCTGAAAAGTACAGAGAGAGATCAATGGAACAGACTACATAAAGGAGAAGTAAAAACAATGGAACTCAATAACTTCATGTTTGATACACACAGAAAACAAAACTTACTTTGGGAAAAACTTTCTATTTTTATTTATTTATTTTTGCTTTTTGGAGGGCAATTGGGGTTAAGTGTGACTTGTTGTAAAGCCAATCAGCAGTAGATTCCTGAGAGAATGCTACTGTGAACAGCTTATAAGATTCGGGTTACACAGTATTAGTGAACACTCTGTTTATTCCATTACAAATCTTTATTGAGTACAATGTTCAAAGTTTCAACAGTTCACAATATTATATACAATCTTCAGAACAAGGA
>CM053601.1:83941819-83973487 GCA_028646575.1 Pseudocheirus occidentalis
CTTCAGGACTTCTCTTGCCTGGAACTCAAGGATCAGCCAGGCCACCAACAAACAAAGTCACATCCTGTTCATATCTTCAGTCAGCTTCACTGAGGAACCAAATCCAAAATCTGTCTGTCTCTCCAAAATTCTCCTGCTTATAAACACTGGCCTTCTCCCAAGTCAACAGGGGAGTGTCTCAGCCAATAGCATTCTTCCATGTCAACAGGGGAATTCACACCTTTTCACCAATGGACAGAGTTCTATACTTAATCCTAAGTCACTAGGATCTACTTAAACCTAAGTATATGATCTACTTAGCCCTAAGTATTTGATCAAACAAATTGATTACCATTACACTTGTCCAAAGTCATATGGCTAGAAAGTGTGTCAAGTGTCTGAGGCTGGATATGAACTCAGGTCCTCCGGACTCCAGGACCAGTGGATTCACTGTGCCACCTAGCTGCCCTTTTTAATTTAAATTTTTTTTAATGGCTGGAAAACTAGAAAGCAGTCTAGCAGAAATTAAGCTTAGGCCTGATTTCTTACCTTACAGCATATTCCACATTATATTTTAAAAATCTATATGACTTTAATATTAAAAATCCTAACATAAAAAAATTAAAGAGAAAGTTGATAATGTGCCTCTCACAGTTATGGGTAGGAGTTATATTCTTAATCAAGCAAAGGATAGAGACAAATACAAAAGATAAAACAGATCATTTTAATTACATAAAACTGAAAAGCTTTTGCACAGACAAAATCAATGCACAGAGATGTAGAAACAAAGCAAATGTCCATCAGTTGGAGAATAGCTAAACATATCGTGGTGCTTGAATGTCATGGAATACTACTGAGTTATGAGAAATGATACATGAGATGAATACAGAGACAGAAAGATCTACGTGAAATGATGTAATAAAATAATACCCAACTACCACTATGTAAATGGAAAAAGCAACACACTCATACACACATCATCAAAAATGCATTTTTTTTAATTATAAAGAACAAGCATGGGAAGACATATTAATGGCATTTGCAATCCACCCCTTTGAGGAAGTGGGAAATCACAAGCATTGCACACTGGACATATTTTCACACTTTTAACACAGTGATCAATTATGTAATTTTTTCTGTTTTACTTTTTTTGGTCCTAAAAAAATGGTATTTATTATATAAGATAGTCTGGTATTTTTTAAAAGAGAATACAGAAAAGGTTAAATTACATCACATTAAAGGGTGCAAAGACCTAATACAGAAGAGGGAAAGAAGAAAGGTAGGTGAGAATTCTTTAACCTTACTCTCATCAGATTTGGCTCAAAAATCACACACACACTTGAGTATAGAAATCTATCTTATTCTAAAGAAAGCAGTAGGGGTAAGTGGGGAAAACAGGAAGGTGTGTAGATAGAAGAGAGGGTAAGAGGGAAGGAGAAGTAGTAAGAGAAAGGTGAGAGAAAAGAGAGGGTGGCAGATAGAAGAGAGGGCAGATTAAGGGAGGCAGTGGACAGAAGCAAAACACTAGTGAGGAGGGAAAGGGAAAAAGAAGAGAGAAAAGCATAAACAAGGGAGGAAATAGGATGAAGAGAAAGATGCAATTACTCATTCATAACTGTGGATGTGAACGAGATGAACTCTCCCACAAAACAGAAATTGATAGCAGAGGGGATTGAAACCCATAATCCTACAATCTGCTGTTTACATGAAACACATATGAAGCACAGGGATACACATAGAGTAAAGGTAAAAGATTAAAGCAGAATATATTATGGTTCAACTGAAATTTTAAAAGGAGGGGATAGCATTCCTGATGTCAGACAAAGAAAAAACAAAAACAGATCTAATTAAAAGAGATAAGGAAACTACATCCTGCTGAAAGGTACCAGAGACAGTGAAATAATATCAATACTAAATATATATGTACCAGGTATAGCATCCAAATTCTTAGAAGAGAAGTTAAGGGAGTTACAGGAAGAAATAGAGAACAAAACAATACTAGTGGGGGGGACCTCAAACTCCCTCTCTCAGAACTAGATAAATGTAATCAGAAAATAAACAAGCAAGAAATTAAGGAGGTGAATAAAGTATCAGAAAAGTGAGATACAGTAAACCTCTGGAGATATCTGAGGAAAAAAAGGAATATACCTTTTTTTTCAGCAGTACATGGTGCCTACACAAAAAATGACCATGTACTAGGGCATAAAAACTTCACAATCAAATGCAGAAAGGTAGAAACACAAAATGTATTCTTTTCAGATCATGGTGCAATGAAAATTACATGAATAAAGGACCACGGAAAGATAAGCTAAAAATTAATTGGAAACTTAATAATCTACTCAAAGAATGAGTGGGTCAAACAAGTCATAGAAACAATCAATAACTTCATCTAAGAGAATTACAACAATGAGACAACACACCAAAATTTATGGGACACAAACAAAGCAGTTCTTATGAGAAATCTTTTTCTCTGAATGCTTACATGAATAAAATAGAGAAAGAGGAGATCAATGAATTGGGAATGCAACTAAAAATTCCAGAAAAAGAACAAATTAAAAATGCCCAATTAAATACCAAATTAGAAATTTTAAAAACCAAAAGAGAGATTAATAAAACTGAAATTAAGAAAACTTATTACCTAATAAATAAAACTAAGAGGTGGTTTATGAAAAAAACAATAAAATATATAAACTTTTGGTTAATATGGTTAAAAGAAAGAGAAAAACAAATTACCAGTATCACAAATGAAAAGAGTGAATTCAGAACCAATGAAGAGGAAATTAAAAGACTAATTAGGAGCTATTTCTAACTGTATGCCAATAAATCTGACAATCTTAGTGAAATGGATGAATATTTACAAAAATAATTTCCCACATTAATAGAAGAGGAAATAAAACACATTTAAATAACCACTTTTCAGAAAAAGAAATTGAACAAGTCATCAGTGAGCTCCCGAATAAAAAATATCCAGATCCAGATGCATTTACAAGGTAATCCTACGAAACATTTAAAGAATAATTAAGTCCAATACTATATAAAGTATATGGGAAAACACACAAAGGAATTACACTAAATTATTTTTATGATACAAATATAGTGCTCATACCTAAACCAGGAAGAGTCAAAACAGATAAAGAAGATTATAGATTAATCTTCCTAAGGGACATTACATGCAAAAATTTTAAGTAAAATATTAGCAAAGAGATTACAGCAACTTATACTATGACCAGGTGGAATTTATACCAGGTATGCAGGGCCAGTTTAATATTAGGAAAACTATCAGGATAACTGACAATATCAATAATAAAATCAGCAGAAAACATATCATTATTTCATAGATGCAGAAAAAGTTTCTGACAAAGGACCACACCTATTCCTATTTAAAACACTAGAAAGCACAGGAATAAATGGAGTTTTCCTTAACATGATAAGTAGCATCTATCTAAACCCATCAGTAAGCATTATATGTAATGAGGATGAGGCAGAAGCCCTTCCAATAAGATCAGGAGTGAAACAAGGATGTCAATTATCACCTCTCTCATCCAGCATTATACTAGAAAAGCTGGCTTTAGCAATAAGAAAAAAAAATTGAAGGAATGAGTATAGGAAAAGAAGAAACAAATCTATCATTCCTTGCAGATGATATCATAGTATACTTAGAGAAGCCTAGAGAATCAACTAAAAAACTAGTGGAAATAATTAACAAATTTAGCAAAGTTGCCGAATAGAAAATAAACCCCAAAAAATCATCTTCCAATGATTTCTATATGTTACTAACAAAATCCAACAGCAAGAGATAGAAAAGAGAAATTCCATTTATTTAAAATTACTGTAGACAATATAATATACTTGGGTGTCTACCTGCCAAGACAAACCCAGCAAGTATATGAACAAAATAACAAAATACTTTTCATACAAATAAAGTCAGATCTAAATAACTGGGAAAATATCAGTGGCTCATGGGTAGGCAGAGTTAATAAAAATGACAATAATACCTAAATTAATTTACTTATTTAGTGCCACACCAATCAACCTAGCAAAAAATTATTTTATACAACTAGAAAAAATAATAACAAATTCATCAAGGTCCAGAATATCAAGGGAATTAATTAAGAGAAATACAAGGGAAGGTGGCCTAGCAGTACCAGATCTTAAATTGTATTACAAAGCAGCAATCATCAGAACTACTTGATACTGGCTAAGAAATAGAGTGGTAGATCAGTGGAACAGGTTAGGTACACAAGATATAGTAGTCAATGACTATAGTAATCTACTGCTTGATAAACCCAAAGACTCAAGCTTCTGGGATAAGAACTCACTATCTGACAAAAACTGCTGGGAAAACACCATGCCAAAAACTGGGGACAGATCAGCAACTTACACTTACTCAGATAAAGTGAAAATGGGTACACAATTTAGACATTAAGGGTGGTACTATAAACAAATTACGAGAGCAAGGAATAATTTACCTGTCAGATATATGGAAAGGAGAAGAATTTATGACAAAACAAGAGAGAACATTACGAAAGACAACATGAATAATTCTGATTACATTAAATTAAAACATTTTTGCACAAACAAAGCCAAGGCAGCCAGTATTAGGAGGGATACAGAAAGCTGGGAAACAATTTTTACACCCAGTGTCTCTGATAGAGGCCTCCTTTGCAAAATATATAAGAATTTGAGGTAAAATTAAGAATGCAAGTCCTTCTTCAACTGATAAATGGTCAAAGGATATGAACAAACAATTTTCCAACAATGAAATCAAAGCTACCTGTGGTCATATGAAAAATGCTCTAAATCACTATTGGTTAGAGAAATGCAAACCAAAACAACTCTGCAGTACCACATCACCCCTATCAGATTGGCTAACATAATAAATGTTGGAGAAAATATGGGAAAATTGCAACATTAATGCATTGTTAGTGGAGTTGGGAACTGATCCAATCATTCTGGAGAGCAATTTGAAACTATGCCTAAAGAATTATAAAACTGTGCATACGTTTTGATCCAGCAATATCACTTCTAGGGCTGTATCCCAAGGTGATCAGAAAAAATGGGAAAAGGATCCACATGTACAAAAATATGTGTAGCAGCTATTTTTGTGGTGGCAAAGAAATGGAAATTGAGGGGATGCCCATGAATTGGGGAACGGTTGAATAAATTGTGGTACATGAATGTAATGGAACACTATTGTTCCATAAGAAATGATGAGCAGAGGGATTTCAGAAAAACCTAGAAAAGACTTCCATGAACTGTTGCTAATTGAAGTGAGCAGAATCAGAAGAACATTGTACATAGCAAAAGTAACATTATCTGATAACCAATTTTGACAGACTTAGATCTTCTCAGGAATGCAATGAAAAAAGATTCATGATGGAAAATGCTATCCAAATCCAGAAAAAGAACGATGGAGTCTGAATGCTGATTGAAGCACATTATTTTCTCTTTTTAAATTTGCTTCTCATGGTTTTTCCCTTACACTACTAATGTGGAAATATGCTTAATATGATTGTACATATATAGCCTATATCAGATTGCATGCTGTCTTGGGAAGAACGATAGATAAGGACAGGGAGAAAATTTAAAACTCAAAATCTTATAAAAGTGAATGCTGAAAACTAAAAATAAGTCTTTTAAATGGATAAAAATTTTTAAAAAAAGAAAAAGAAAAGATGGGCCTTTGCTTTCATGTCAAATTTGTGGTTAGTAAAAACTTCAGGAAATCAATTCAGCCTGTTGTACTCCTCCTTCTCAACTCTGGGCCTAGTTCATTGTCCATCTATGATTATCTGTCCAAGATATACATGTTGTTGGACAAATTTTAGAGGTTGGGCATCCAAAGGTAAATTCAAATCTAGATAATAATCACTCTTCATCCTTCAGTATCTCCTACATGAATGAACAGGTCAACCTTCTTTGAGCAACCACAATTCACTTACAGGATGCCTTCTGTAATGCTGTGGGGCTTGCTTTAATCAATATAATATCATCTGCAAACAGCCACATATGGAGGACCTCACTATTCACATGGGATTTCTCCTTGACCTAGACTCTGAACTGAAATGCCTCTCTCTACCACAATGTAAAATAGAATTGGGCTAGCATAAATCTACTTTCTCATGTTTCACCTTCCTCAATAATCTTGATGGATAGAGACACCTTGTTATAACAGAACAGGTAAGGTGGTGTTTTGTTCCATCAAACTAAATGCTTTTAGGTCAAACAACAATAAACACAATAAGATAATGTATTCTCTATATCTTTCACTTAATTATGAGATGATAAAAAATGTGGTTCACTGTTGAACAGCACTTCTGAAAGCCTGCTTGTCCCCAACTAATACTCTTCATCCATGATGCCCTCAATTCTTCTATAGAAAAAAAAAAATTTTTGTATATATGTGTGAAACAGATACAAAGGGAGGCAGAAACTGAGATTCTGTGAGGTACCTTTTTCCATGCCTTTGTTATCTTCCCCTCCTTCAGATGACTTCTAAACAAGTATTTCAATGCTCTGTGCTGTGACTTAGGGATCTTTCTCATATCAAAAATCTCTACCTGTCTGTTAGAACATAGTTATTTTTCTTTTTTTCTGATGTTATTTAATATTTGCAAAGTCCAGTACTTAAAGATTCATTTTTTGAAGAAAGTGTCTGTGATATAGAGGCTTCCGTATAATCTACACACCTTTTACCTTTTTCTCATTTCTCCTAAATGACACTTTCCCATAATGTTCTCCCTATCCCACCTTTTCAGGTAGTACCCACAAAGATTTTAGTAAAAAATTTTAATGATCTGATGTATGCTATACAAGTAAAGGAAAGTAGTGGCATCCCTCCTCTTTGTTAAAAGTTTTAACATGAACTAGGCAAGAAAAAATTATCATGAGGAGAGGAAGGAGGAAAAATACATATGACTCGTATTGTTTTAAAGAAATGGAACTTAGATTGATATCTCTCCTTTTTTTTCAAAGTATATAAAATGGAAACACTGCCTACATTAGGAACTGTTACAGTAACTTCTTAGAATCCCAAATAATTAAAAGTCTACAAGTTCCTTGACTTCTTGTAGCCTCAGTCTCCTCACATGTGAAATGGAGTTGAACTAGATGATCTCTTCCATCACTTCCAACTGTGAAATCACATAACATTACAGATTTTAGCATTATAAGGGTGTGAGGAATAAAGTAAGCTCCTCATCTCCTAAAGAACCCTATAACTCAACCCAAGAAACTCAAAAAAACTGCTGAGTCCCTTTATCAGAATATGACCTGCAGTGAATGGTGTAACCCCCTTTATACCCACAGGAACGAAGAAGATTCAGTCTTGCATCTCACCCAACGACCCAGTCTCAGCAGTTGCCTGTCTCCCAGTTCTAGCCCTATTTGATCTACATAAGACTATATAAAAACCAACCCTCACTTCACCATTTTGGAAGACTAATTTAACTCTATTCAAAATCCCAGTGTCCTGCCTCTTTTTTGTGAATATCTCTTCCTTAATAAAACTTGCTTCACTTTTTCTCTGTCCACCCTTGTGGTAGCCATGGTAATCCACCTTCCAGCTATAATAATCTCTCCTTAGATCTGGATAGGGTTGTAACTAAAGATCTCAGGAGCTATATCTATATATAGCCCATGTCTCTGACTTAGGGGAAAAGAATACCAAAGCTATAGTAGGAACTGTATGCCTGGCAGGGCTCCACCTCTTCCAGCCAACACAAGAGCTATAACTAACTAGAAGATCTGCCAACCACCCTGAGAAGGGTGAAAAGTCAAATAATATTTTTAAATCCTCTCTCTAAAGCAGTGGTTCTCAACCTTCCAAATGCCACAACCCATGAATACAGTTCCTCATGTTGTAGTGACCCCCAACCATAAAATTATTCTCATTGCTACTTCATAACTGTAATTTTATTACTGTTATGAATCATAATGTAAATATCTGATATACAGGATGTATTTTCATTGTTACAAATTGAACATAACCCACAGGTTGAGAACTGCTGCTCTAAAGGAAGTTGTAACTCACTGAACAATTCTTCCATGGCTTCCTTTACAAAGCTTACTCAACACAGATACAGGTTTTTTCTTGAACCTAAAAAAGGTCCATGATCCAAAAGGTCTTTTTCAGCTAACCTCTCTTTTTAAACTTACAATTAAAGCTAACTTCAAATTACACCCAGTTATCACACAGCATTTCATGATGTTTCTTTTTTTGAAACTGAGTTTTTTAAGTTCTTCTGATCACTCAATGGTATTTCTTAAATGTATGCCACCAAGCCATTTCAAGTTCCACCTTTTAACATTAGTGCACAGATATGAAAAGTCAACATTAAAGTGGTTTATAGCATGTAAGGCAGGTGACCTAAAGCACTACATGAAGTCCTCAAGTTTACAGTGCTGAGCTTGGGTTCTTGAAGGCCATGATAGCCACTCAACTTCTAACAGGTTCAAGCTAACTAAAATGACTTCAGCTATAGTACCCTATGACAGATTTTCTCTCTGTTATCTGAAGAGCAGGCTACTTAAGTGGAGAATAAGGTACTAAAAGACTGGCTGCCAGGCAATAATTTTAGCCATAGCACCTCATGAGGATAATTGGTAGTGGTAAGAGTACCCATGTCAATCAAAGTACAATTTCTTTTGTGTGTACACAAATACAGAAAGTAAATAACACGAATTCTTTTCCATGTACATAATATAATAATCCCCAGTGAATATTTCTACAAAATACTTTCTACATTACATCAGAAGAGAACTGTTATATATGTTAAACTTCAGGTTCTTAGGCAACACCTATTTTAGGATGACTTTATCTTCCTAAAAGGACTACATTTAATCAACACTCCATGAATTCAAATCTTTAAAGTGATCTGCAAATTCTGTTACATAACAGATTTTTTCTGAGTTTCCCATTAACTTCCTACATTAAATCTAAAGCTTAATGACAGCTGAGTGATTCTAGAATTCCTTACATTGTCTTCCTCTTTCTTTTTCTTAAGACATTTGCATTTGTAACTGTAAAACTGATAATATACAATTAATTACCAGATATTGTTCTAAATTACCCAGCTAAAAGGCTAGTCATTCATCTTCAGTTATTTGGCAGCTAATCCATAGCTCTTTGAAATGTCTACTGAGCACTTACTTCTACATACCACTATAGATAAGGACACTTATGAGTTAGTAACTACAAGCATTCCTTCTGTCATTAATTATAACTTAACTTGACAATTAACATTTACTAGTAAGCAAAAAACAAATGATTAACAAATAGCATAGAACCAGATTATTTTGTTTCCACCATATGTATACATTAGATTTTTCACCAATTCTGCAAACTTAAACCTATCCTAGATGTGAAGCAACAATTTGCTTCTAAAAAGTTAATTCTTTGTTTGGTTTTTTAAGATGGCTATTTCCTTAAAAGAAAGTACATTTTTCCATTGTAGGCCCTTTAAACATAAAAATATTGGTCATATTAGATAAACAATTGCTAGTTCTTAATCATAAAGATATTTTTTAAAAACTATATTTTTAAACATCTGAACTAATCTATGCTAAACATTCTCTGTAATGACTAGCCAACACCCATTTACTAAGTATATACTATGTGCTAGGTGTCAGGTGGAATAGCTTTGAAATGATTCAATCCCAAAGTCAGGAGTATCTGGGTTAAAAACCCTACCTCTTTAGACACACTGGCTATGTTATCCAGGAAAAGTAATTCAAACTCTCAATGCAATAATCAATTACCTATGACCAAATTAAAAAGTAAGTACGTGCCAATTTGATTAAGGGAATTTCCTCACTAAGATTTCCCGATACCAATGAAATCAAAAATTCAGAAGAAAGCAAAATGTACTAGACACTATACAAGATGTTAGAAATACAACACAGAAAACAAATTAATCAAGAAGTACTTATTAATATTTTAATATATGCCAGGTACTACACTTGGGATCAAGGCTACAAAAACGAAACTCAAAACAGTCTATTTGCTCAGGAATCTGACTTAATGAAAGATAAATACGCACAGAAAGAAGTATGTTTGAGGAAGGAGGAAACTACTAGCATCTGGAGGCATCAGAACATATGCTATGAACAAAAGAGTACTTGATCTGAGTATTAAAGAGATTGAAAGAAATGGAAGTGAGGTAGAGCCTTCCAAGAATGGGTACAAAATGGTAGCTGGAAGGCTGGAGTCAAAAGAAAGATCAGAGCTCTTGGAGAGGGAGTTTCCTATGTGAGAAAAAAACAGTATAGCAGAACCACAGAGTTCATCAAGATGAGTAATGTAAAATAAAGCTAGAAGGGTAGGTTGGAATCAAGTTCTAGAGTTCTTTAAATGGAAAAGGGGAAAACTTGTAGTTGATTGTATAGGAAGTAAGGAGTCACTGAAGTTTACTGAACAGGTAGACAACACGGCCCAGGTCCATGCTGCAGGAATATCTCTTTCATCAAATGCAGGGAACATGAATTAAAGAGAAGAAAAACTTGAGGCAGAGATACCCATACAGTTGCAATACGCCAGGCAAAATGTAATGAGGGCCTTAATTAGTGTGGAAGCCGTGTGAGTAGAAAGAAAAGAAATGCTGTGAGGAAAAGCATATTCAAAAATAGCTAAATGGAGAACCTAGGTGACTAAATTGATAGCGGCATTCTCAACATAAATATATTAGTTTGGAAAATCCCTTGACTTTGGAACAAAAATGAGTTCTCTTTTTGAGTTTGAGATATCTTCAGTGTATCTAAATCAAATGATCAGTCACTGCATATATAGAGGTCAAGAAAGAGTAGGATTCTGGGGAGTGATTAATATAAAAACAATGGAAGCCATGGAAGCTGATAACACCACAGAAAGAAGAGAAAAAAGATAAAAGTCTGTAATGTAAGGGGTCCAGGACAGAAGTGAAGCAGGTATATACAGTGAGATGAAAGGACATGGCTAGGGAAGAAGTGGTCAAACAAGTACATAATCAAAAATAAAAGTGTCTTGAAAACACAGATAAGAGAGATTTTCCAGAGGAGATGGTGGCTAGTAGTATCAAATGCCTCAGAGATGTCAAGAGGGACAAGATCTGAGAAAATGCCATTTAATGTGGTAATTAAAGAGATCAACTTTAGAGAGAATAAATTCAGTTGTGTGATGAGGCTGGAAGGTAGTGAATTTTTAAAAAAAGCAGTAAAGGAAACCAGCACAAACGATGTTTCCTAGAAATTTCACTTTAAAAGGAAGGGGAAGACAGCAATGATAACTTGAAGAATGGTAGAATCAGGAGAGTTCTTTAAGGATGAGGAAAATCTAAGAATGTTTCTAAGCATCACAGAATAAGTCAGTCAAAAGGGAAAGATTAAAGATTAAAAAATGATTATGGAGACAATATTGTGGAAAGGGGATTGTGGATACAAGGAGAAGGGTTAAACTTGACAACAAAAGCTGTACTTCCAACAGAGACTGGAATAAAGGAGAAGTGAATGGGGAATACAATGTAAAGTGGCTGTAAGATACAAAGTAGTAGAGAAGAGGGGGCTCAAGGTAAACGAAATTAATTTTCTCAACAAATTATGTCAAGGAGATACCAAAAAGACTGGCATAGGAGGCTTGAAGAAATAAGTTTAGAACAGTTACTATGGAGGATGTAACGGAGAAAAAATTAGGGAATACTAAAAATACTGCTTTACTAAAGATCCGGTTTAGATTAGCTAACAAAAATTGAGAATGTATCCTGTCAGTTGATTTATCTCAATTTCTCTAGCCTTGTACATCAGCATTTGAGTCAGAACAGAGAAGAGGGATAGAGGGAATAATCTAGGGTTGGGGTTTGGCAGGGCATTAGCAAGACCAGGAAGTCTAAGAGTAGGTACTGAACTTTCTAACTCTGGACATAAAGATTGGAAGAGGAAAAAAAATTAAATCAGAAACCAAGTGGTGGCCTAGAAGAAAGAATACTGAAGTGTTGAGGGGCTGGTGGTAACAATGAGGATGACAAATAAGTCTAGGGGCATACAGGTGCAGAAGAAATGAAGAAGCCAGTTATGGTAGTTAAAAGACAATAAGAAATTGGGAAGCCAGGACATTTGAAGAAACAACAACATGCATGATGGAGTTCTTAAGGAAAATAGAAGAAATAAGAGTAGGAAGGAAGCCAGGGAACTTGTACTCCTTGAGGAAAGAAG
The DNA here is from genome assembly GCA_028646575.1 of Pseudocheirus occidentalis. NCBI lineage: Eukaryota > Metazoa > Chordata > Mammalia > Diprotodontia > Pseudocheiridae > Pseudocheirus > Pseudocheirus occidentalis. The sequence goes on from CM053601.1 coordinate 83,953,982, forward strand.
GTATAACATCACTAGGACTATATATAATGGTTACCTAGATGTGTACTGTCACATATATGAGAACAGAGTGAACTTAAAGGAGATGTCGTTTCCCCTACTAGGATCAGTGTGTTGAGGGACATGAAAGAAAGTGCAATCAGTACAAAAAATGATAACCAAATATATAACATCTTTTGGTGAAACCCAGGTTTCCAATAGTGTATAAAGACATGTAGTAGCATGAAAAGAATAAGATAAAGTTGGATTAGAATATGGTAAAGGGCTGAGTAGATAGAAATGTGAAAATAAAAAGTGGTGCAAGAGGAGGAATACAACAATTTTTCTTATGTAGTTGAAGATTGGGTGTCACTGGGGCTTGAAAAGTAAGAGGTAGAAATTTGCTATTGTGGAAATGACCTTTTGCCTGAGGCTGACACATATTAAAAATCTTACAAATAAATGGCAGAGGAATGCTTCAGATCTCTTTCTTCCACGTGTTTAGGAAGGAGTATTAATGACACGTCCTGGAAAAAAAGAGACCTACTCTCTGAGTCTTTGTTCTATGGAAGAACCACTGAGGAAGTGGGCTAGTTGCTGAAGTCTCTGCTGCTGGTGTCAAGTATAGTTGCTGGGTTGAGTGTTAGAAGCAAGAGGGCCTGATATCTGAAACACATTCTAAGCTGAGTTCAGAAGATAAAAGACAAGTTACATGAGGTTTTGGTCTTGAGCTGAGTCAAGTCGAGCAAGAGAGGTAAAAGCTGAGCTATAACAATGATGTAGTGAAGCTAGGAAGAACAGTGTTAAATCTTAGCCACTCTGCTAATTATGTTTAATTTGAGTTTTGAGATAAACACAAATGCAAGGTAGGGCCTTGCCAGTCACAATCAACATCAACCATGCCATTTTTTAAAAAGTAAAAAGTACATTACACATACCTGCAAACACATATATATCTTATAGTTAAAGTAAGAATTAATGGTGTAGGGAAAACAATACTGGATTCAGAATCAGGAGACGATATAGATTCCAATACCAGTTATTACTTAACTAGTTGTGACCCTGAGAACTTCGTTTTGTACCTCAAATCTCACCTGTAAAATGAAGATAGTAATGAATACTATCTACCTTACAGAGCTGCTATGCCAATTAAATGACTGGCATGTAAGCCTCATTGGAAACTGTAAGGTTCTATAGAAATTGGAACTATCATTAATTAGGTCTTCAAAACTCTTTTCTCACATTACCTTATTTTATCTTCATGACAGCTGTGAGGTAAATGGTAGAATTATTATTATTCTCATTTTATAGATGAGGAAACCAATTCTGAGAGGCTGAGTTGCCCAAAGTTACAAAGCCACTAATTGACAGAGCCTGAACATAACTTAGACCATCCAATCCCATGTCTCTCCATGCTGCCTCATGAATAAAGTTCGACAGAAACCAGAGAAAAGAATAAATATGTCAACTGCATAATCACTTCCTCTAAAAAATGTAAATAGTTTAATATAATCACAATAGAAGCACATAATTTTAGAGTTAGGATGTTCTAGTAAATAATGCTTAAATTTCTTCCAATATTTTAAATTCATCCACCAATGTTTTAAGTTAAGATTGTAGAGGCTTTTTTGTGTTAACGTTTTCAGTAATATTCCCTGGCAACCATCTGGCAAAATGCATTTAAACTATTTAAAATACTACTTTTTTAGAACTCTCCCTTTCTGATTGTAGTACATGATGGTATTAGAAAATGTATTAAGATATATAAATAAATATAAATCCTGCCCTCAACACCTCCTTTTACCGTAAAACGTCACCTTAGTCAATAAGTACTCCAACGTCTACACCTGCAATATGTATGCCTAACAGATCCAAGTTTGATTTCACCTGTAAGATTGGGTTAAAACTACAGTATCACTTGAGTTCTTAACTTGTGGTTACAATTCTGTGGCATTTACCTTAAGTGATTCCAGTCAGGCAAAAACTCAGCTAAATTCTATTTGTGCTTCTTTTAAAAAAGAATTTTAAACATTTCTCAAACATTTTATATATAAATTGTTTCATGGAACAAATCACATTTAATAGTATAGAAGTTAAAAAGATAGGATTCTTTGCGAGGTAAAGAACAAAACTAATAATTTGTGTTTTTAAAAAGTCTTCATGTGACAAAAGTAAGGACATAATCCTCCTGAATCCCTTAACAGAAAATTAATTTTTATTAAAAAAATTTTTGGCATATAACTGCTATCATTATTTTATGTCAAAGGGACATAGTCCTAATAATGAAGACTATTTGCCAACTTATAATTTCAGAAGTTTTTATAATATTTCAAAAAACAAAGATTTTTTAATTGCTTGCTAAATGTTATTAATTTCTTGTTTGCAATTTCCTTCCTGTACATGATGACTGAATATTGCTATTTTAAAGCTAACTCACTGGAATCATTAAGTAGGGTTTCTTAATATTTTGAAGAATACAAAATAATTACACATTTTACCTAATTCTATGTAGGCTAATAAATTTTATTTTAAATATATAAAACATTTGAGTACATCAAAGGTCAAAGGGCTATTAACCATCATTTTCCTTATTCTCTATTCAATAAAAGTCTAGGCATTAAATTTTCATATATAATTGTTTCACATATTTGCTCAGTAAAAATCTGCTGCTGAACCCTTTTCAATAAATTCAATACATTTGCAAAAATGCTCTAATTTTAACAGTCATAGATAAATAATCTAAAAATTTTAATGAAATTCGTTGACAAAACCAAACATGATCTTGGTTACTATGCAAGGTAGGACATGAAAATAACAGGAAAACAATACAACTGGCAAGACAATAAAATTCAGATTTGTAAAAGTTATACTTAATATGCGCACCTTTTAAGCCTTAAGACCAAAATAACTAATGTAGCACAATTATGCTAGAAAAGCCCTATTACTACTTATAAAGAGTAGTGCAGCTGTTGGAGGAGAGGGTTACAGTGACAAACAGCTTTCCTGCTACAAAGGTGGCAGGAAATCTATCAAACTGGACAATAAAATTGCAATTGAGTTTCTTTGGCTTTTTATAGCAGCTGCATGTATCTTGATGTGTAGCTCTGCAAAAGCCATCCAATTCTACAACACTAGTTCTTTATACATCAAAGAACTGTGTTATAAATTAGTTGTATTGGGATACAAAATGGCTGCAAAAAGGAAAAAATAAGCATCAATCCCATACAATTATATATGGGAGTATAAAAATGACTTTAAAATGCTTATATTCAGAGTAAAAAAAAAACTGGGGTCCAATTATTCATTTAGCATCTAAATCTCACACAACAAATTATTCATCTAATTCTGTATGCATGATGATGTGCCTCATAAATTAATATTCTTATATAAAGCCTTGAAGTACACAGTCTATGTCTATATTTTTAATGAAGTAAAAAGTATCTAATCATCAATGTGAAATAGTTCAAAGATGTAAAATTTGCAACAACATTCAAATTAATCCACATACGCTGAAACAGGAAGAAAACTTATTTTAAAAAAAGCAATCTTTTTTAAAACATATGTTTTAAACATGAGAACTGAAAGAAACATTAAAAGGCAAAGAAAGGAAAAGGCAGATGATTCAAATTGAATACATTTTTCCCTCCAAATAATCAATGTAGCCTTTGATGTTATTTTATAACATATGAGAAAAAGAAATCATTTTCCTTCCACTTAGGTAACAAACTAGAATTAATTATATCATCAGTTATTTCATTTTATTTAACCTTCTTGAAAGTATTGTTAAATACTCTTTGTTAAGGTTTATTAAAAGTTATAAAAAATTGCATTTGTTTTTTTTTTTGTTTGTGGCACATAATGTCTCCATTTAAAGGAACTGTTTTCATTTCAAATTAATGAGTAGTTAACTGCTCTAAGTACCTGGAATAAAATAAATTATTAACTAGATAAACCATATTGGACTTTAGTATATGTAATTTAAACGCTATTTCAAGTTAACTAAGAACATAGTAGGTGCCTAAAATACTGGATAAGCTGAAATTCAAATAATTAAGCATAAGTCTCCAACTTTGCACATTTTTTTCCTCCTCAATTATTTCCACCATGTTCATGTCTCCAGGGGAAAAAAAAAGAAAGAAAACTACTTTTGTATTCTTTTCATCCAATTTTACAATATATATAGTTTTAAATTTTTATAAGACTGTTAACTGTGTAATAAAGTTTCTTTTTTTTTTCATTCACTCAAGAAAACATAAGGAACTATGATTTTTTTTAAAGTTCCAATAATATTCACTTCAAGGCCCTAGGGAGAACAAAAATTACTCCTTTGTTCCAATGTATTCTAGGAGCATCTTCAATCTGAAAATGCTTATATCAGAAAAAGAAAAAGGTATTACAAAACTATGATCATGATAATTACCTAAGAGTGAAAACCATACATAGCAGTTATTCAAAAGAGTTACTTCCTTCTGACTCTTGCTAATAATACATGCAACTTCAATTCCGCAGTTAAGATAATGCAAAATATCTCAGACAGAAGCACTGCCATACACCAAAGAGTGTGAAGAAAAAACTCTTTAGCTCTTTAAATTCATTTATTCTTTCAACAAATACTTACTCAGAATCTACCACCTGCTAAGGACTCTTCCACTGGATATGAGGAATAAAATATACCATGACTATCCTCAAAGTATAATTATGAGTACAAGGAATATACACATGAAAAGTTTTTTAAACATTAGTTAGCAAAACAAAACAACACTCAAGAAGTAACAGGTCAATGTGTGATTAAGTGCCGAATAAAGGTACCCATGATAAATCAAAAGTTGATAGATCAAAGTGTTCGGTACACTACAGACAGTGAAAAAGGGCTGCAGGTATATAGTAGGATTTGTAGGATTTGAAGGATTTGTAGAAATGAAACAAAGAAAAAGGACAGAAGAGTCACAGCACATTGCCAAACTTTATTCTTGGGGATCAGACAGTTCACAGAAGAGAGATCACTGAAATAATATTAGTGGGTTTGGGGACAGTTTTGTGAAAAATGTTAAATATCATGCTGAGTACAGAATTTCATCCTGCAGTTGATACTCACACCAATGAAGGCTTCCCAAAAAGACAAAATGGTTTTGGTTTTGCTTTTTATCTAACGAGCAGTAAATGGCTGGATTAGATTGGGGGGAAAAAACATTAGAAAGCTATTGCAAAGACTTTAGTTAATAAGGATTTGAACTAGGGTTTTAGCAGTGGGCACAGAAAAAAGTAAGAATGGATATGAGAAATAACAAAAAGAATTCATTTGTGATTAAATGGATGAAAAGGATACTACTTCTGCCTAAATTAATTTCTTGGAAGTATAACAATATTAGGATATCCTCCTTCTAACAATGACACCTATAAAGATTCAAATTTGTATTTTTTAATACCATGGAATTCATTGAATTAATAGTCTTTTTACTTCTTCATAGTTTTATAAATTTAATCATATCCCTTTTCAATACGATTTTACAGACTAAACACATTTGGGGGAAGATGTCACATATATATTGTTTTTTATATATATGAAATACACACACACACATACACACACACACACACACACACACACACACACACACACACACACAACTCAAATTGATCACAAGTTATCCCCATAGTCTAACCAAACCAGCCAACATGCCATTCTTCTTGTAAGATATTCCATGTCCTACTTCCATGCCTGGGTTTTAAATTCTCTCCTTTGTCACCCCCACATTTCAGATTCTCTAGCTCTCTTAAGGTACATCTCAAGTGCTACCTCCTACACAATGACCTTCTCATAACTGCTAGTGCAATCCCACCCAACAGCCACTAAAACAAATATATTTTATGTATATTTTGCACTACCTTATTTTAATAGATGTCTCCAAATAAAAACTTCCTCGAAGTCTGACATTACTTTGTTTCTGTGTCAATATTTCCAATGACTAGCACATAAACACATATCATATCAAACCCACAGTCTTCCAATTTCTCTTTGAGGCATGAAGAGGACCTTGGGATCTCAAAAACATTATCAGCATAGTATAAATTATGGCAAGGTCTATCAAGCTAGGGAAACTCCAATTACAGAAACCCACCTAGCTAAGTAGTCTAATCAAAATAGTGTCAATGGGGACAGCTAGGTGGCATAGTGAATAGAGCACCAGCCCTGGAATTAGGAGGACCTAAGTTCAAATGTGACCTCAGACACTTAACACTAGCTTGTGTGACCTTGGGCAAATCACTTAGTCAAATTGTCCTGCCTTCCACCCTTCAAAAAACAAACAAAAAAATATTAGGGTCAATCATTGAATGATGCTTGAGGAGAGGTGAAGTTTGGGGAAAACACAGCAATTCCTGAAACTCCCTATTAAGGTATGGAAAGGTTGAAATGGAGGACTCTGGCAAATGAAATACAAGATTTCTGAAACTTTAATGATCTAAAACATTGCTACGGTTTCCTAAGGCCTGAATATCCCTATGGCTGATGAAGAATATCTTCTAATCCACTCCCCAACCAAAAAAACAAACAAACAATAAACCAACCTTCACCTTTAGGTATTACAATACATTTGCTGGGGAATACTCCACTGTTAAAATCCCATTAGCTCTCCTTATTAAGTTAGGAAGTGTGGGCACAGTGCCAGAAGTCGGGTATGTCAAAGAGAATTCCCATGAAGCACTTAGGAAGCAATAAGAACCACAGAGATGGAAAGAGAGTAAAACAAGCAGTTTTGTTCAGGACAATTACTAGAAACAGTTCAAAGATGACAAAGGGTGCCATCAGAATGGGTCATCCGTAAATGGAGACTGGTAACAAACATCTGGCTAAGCAGGAGATCTTAAAGAGGGACTAAAATGGAGTCAGGGAGGTGAACTCTTTTCCATCTCTTAGTCAAAAGGGTTATGTATAGACAAGAAATAATACCAAATTAGTACCATTCAAAGCAGAAGTAGAGAGGGAACTACTGTTCAACATAGGTGTATAGGTTCAAGTCCTGATACACTAATGAGGCAAACTTAATGTTGCAGAGAAGGACCAGATAATGAAAGGGATTAGATTGTTATGACTTCTCTGTAGGGTGACTCTGACAAGGTGCACTCTGCACACTCACCTTGGAGTTAGGGGATCTGGTTGAATCTGACACTCTTCTTACCCTACAACTACTCCAAGAAATATCTGACAGTAACACTTATCACTGCAGTACTGAGAAACAGAGGTATTTTCTCCTGCATATTTCTTAATACAAAGAATGATACAAAACAGGAAGAATGCAAAGGGATCCTTGCCAACTGCAATGGGTCACAATGAAAAATTCAATCTAGTTTGAAAGTGATACTAACTTAAAGTGGTGTAGACAACCAGCAGATGGGCTTATCAATCACTGCTGGTGACCTTTACAGTTTCTGTAAAGTTTCATTTCACCAGGGGTGAAATCAAATTCAAATTGCAAGGAGTTGAGAAATTATTGATATGTGAGGACTGAGGTCAAGTGGATAGGCAGCTTTTTCTAAAAGGTTGGTGTTAATGTGAAGAGCAAAATATGATGACTACTTGAGAAGCTGAAGAGATGACAAGATCAAATGAATGTTCTGCAAAGCCAGAAGGTATCTGGGCATTTTTCTTGGAAGCCGGGAAGGAGTCAGTGAATAAAAGAAAGACTAAAAGAGAGGGTATGTCTGAAGGAACATGCTCCTAAAGGAAAAAAGAGTAACAAGAGCAAGAGTACAAAAATACAGAGGTTAACCTTGGCAAGGAAAGAAAGGCACTCCTTCTTTCGATGACACAAGTGGGTCACTATTACAGGGTTAAACAATGAATTCATCAATTGGTGATACAAGACTGAGAGGATTGTGATCAAATCTATAGGAGGAAGGGACGTGGAAAGAAGAGGAACTGTATTTATTGCCTTTGTAAATGAATGAAAAACTAGCACTGTCTTTTCATTACAGATCTTCTATAAAGCTCTTCTAATTTTTAAGTAGATTGAAAAAAAAAAGAATACAAAAGTTCATTTTTTTATTCAATGAAGTAAAACTACTCCAGCTGTCATCAGATAGAGCACTACATTTATGAGTAGGCTTGCTAAGGAGACTCTTTTCATTTGGACTGTCCTTACACACTTTTTATCACAGTTTACTTCTTTCCAATGCAGAAAATAAAGAGGATTAAAAGCTACTATGTATGCTGAAGGAATACTTCCTAGGTAGGAAACCCATTTCCTAAATGATTAGGTGGGACTAGGATGGCAGGTAATATCCAGAGTAATATCAATAAATAAATAAAATTTACAAGACCTATAATCTCTGACATAGTCCTTGTACACAAACCAGGAATGAAAGAAAAGATTCAGATAAATTCAGATTCAGAGGAGTGAAATTCAAATCCTTTCTCTACCACCTACTATTTGTGGCACCTTAGGCAAGTCACCTCTCTTCCCCAAATCTCAGCAAATAAAACGGCCTCTCACTGGAAGGAGATGATCTCTAAGGCCCTGTCTACCATCTAGGATCCTGTGATACTGCAAAAACCGCCTGCGGCACTGCATAATCTACTGCTAGGCTTGAACTAGAAGGGTTTCTTTTAATTCTCTTAATAGATGAGGTGTGCCACCTTGTGTTCAAAAGCTTCATGCCACCCCAAAAAAAAATTTAAGTCCAAGAAGTGAAAAACTATTTCCTATATTCCTCTGAAATCCTATTCCATTATTCAAATTGGAACTCTAAGAATAATTCCTTTTCATTTGAAAACCCAGAGTCAAACACTTGTTATTTGAAGTTTATACTTATCTGGTCTAACACATTAATTTAACATGATTAGGAAAACAGACAATGACACATTTCACAGAAAGAAGAGTTTTATGAAAGTTAAGTTTCCCCTTATATCTTAAATTTATTTTATCAAAAATATCATAAAATTTTAAATGATAGATATTTAAAATACTAAGAAATAATTCCTACAAAAGAAACTCACCTTTGAATGTGTGATTGACAGGGTGTCCACCCATACACGCCAGCCACCCCACTCATATTTGACTGCATGGTAAAGCAGAATTCTGAAAATAGCATATACCATCTCTGTTATCTTCTGCTCTTCTGAATTCTTAGGACTAAAATAGCAAAGTGAAAGCATCCATTCCTGCCACACAGAGCACTGCAGCAAGCTCCTGAAAATCATGAGAATGTACTGAATTACTGTTCGTTTTAAAGAAAATCATAAAAAATTAAAATGATTCTAAAATAAAGGACCTTCAAGTGCACATGCATCCAAAACAATTACTAGCTTAGCATTAAATACTCTCATTTAAAAGTTTCCAGTATGATTTTAAAACCATTAATGAAACATACTCACTAGTATTTTAATAACCCATTTTTCTTCCTAGATTAGTCTCACAGAAAGTTACTGAAATTCATTTTACTACTGTAAGCATATAGTTTATTTCTGCTTACCTTCGGTTTTCTCTGCTGTTATTAAAAAGTTTAATCATGTCAGAAAGAAAGGCTCTTCGAACCTCCATGCTCTCTGGACACTGGGGAGAATTTCGCAGCAAAGTTGCAATTACTTTTAGTATCTCTGCAAGACAATTTATAAATAAGTAAAAACCAAAAATTCAACAAAAAAAGGCAGGGAGGAAGAACTATATTGTTTGCAATCTCACATTAATTGTGTTTCCCCGAAATAAATTATACTAATATATATATCTCAGATATAATTTTTTACTTCTTTTAAAAGCTAGCACCAATTATAAGAAATCATCCAATTTCTCTTCCCTGAACTTAAAGGAACATAAGCAAAACATTGAAAATCTGAACTAAAATTATTTAAGTCCATTTGAATTTAAGTGATAATACACATTTCAATCATTTCCAAAACCTATATTACATATAAACATTAATTAAATCTAAAATATACTTCTCAGTTTATATGACCTTTCCAGAATTAAATTCTGAAACTTTTAAATAATAATATGGATGGATGAATTAGACTCTAAAATAAACATTAAAACTAGGGTCAACTTGCGTGTATCAGCATTCAAGCAAATAAGAAAAAGGCAAAAACCATTTATTTACCTTCACCCAGTATAAAATTCTCTGATTCCACTACCATACTCTTTTCATTATCATCATAAGTTTTTAAAAACCTGTCAGGTTTCTCCTTTATAACTGTAAAAGTAAGGTTTGAAACAAAATCCCAAAGGAAATTAAAAATCCATCCATCCATTTAAACATGCACATATATACACACTCCATTCTACTGTGATACTATAAAAGCTTTTGTGTTATATTGATAACACTTTCTGACCTCAGTTCAGAAAAATGCATTAGCATGCCCAAAAGAAATTATAAGTTTCAAATGCAAAATTAAATAGAAACATAATGAATTTCCAGAAGTCAGATATTTTTACCACCTTATAAATCCAAAAACTATACAAAGAATTCACTTTCTTACTAAATGTTTGAGAGATTATTAAATAATAATGAGATTCTTCATAAAAGAAAAAAGATAATTGAAAGTAACAGAGTTGTGGTATTTGTAATGTAGCTTCCTAAATATTTATATATTGACATTTCTTCTTTATTATATAGTCCAGGTTTTTTTTCAACTTACAATCTTCTAAAGCTTAAGGAAGATAATATGATTTTTAAAGTTTCAAAACAGATTTTGGGGGAGCATCATTCCTTAACTCTATAAAATGAAAGCACATATTCAAATAATTTCAGAGTTTTTCCCCCTTTCCCCTCAATTAAAGATAATATCACTTTTATCTTACAACTAGGGAGAATAAGACTTCGGAGCTATATAAATTATTTAATATTATACTAAAATTCACATTAAAGAAACAAGCAGTATAATTTAATGGCAGTATCAAACTAATTACATGTAAAATACCATATAAAATACAGAAAAGGAAAGCTGTATTTTGTACAACTGCCTAAGAACTGTAAATAGCCAATCAAGAGTCTCTTAAACAAAGAAGAGGGCAGATACTTTTCCATTCCACATTTGGTACTCTTCCTTTGAAAATAATTTAAAGTGAAAGCATTTACATAATACACAAAACTTAGCCTAATATATTTAAATAATGAAAATATGATTTTGTTAGACCTCTAACCATATAATAAAGTAAGAACCTGCATACAAAATTCTTAAAAAGTGTAATAAACTTTGCATATAATTTGAGATCAATGTCAAGTTATATATAAAACAGAACATGAATAATTTTAACAATTAAAACCTATAAGTTTTCTTTTTATATAATTTACATTATATCTAAGCACTTACTGAAACAGTCATTTAAAAATCAATTTTGAATAAATACAGTTATTGACACTGCATAAATTAATTTTTAAAAAGATAAAAGCCAATCTAGCATATTAGATAAAAGGTTAGTCAGAGTAGGACAACCTGAATGCAAGTCAAGTGAAAGTCTCTGATAGTTACAATCTTTGTGTCTACTGTCTAGTCACTTAACCTTTTGAGGCCTCAAGCAACATTCTAAAGCTTTAAGTACCTTAAGAGACACTGATCAGTATCAGTGAAGGGAGCTGCCAGGGATAAAATCATAGAACCAAACTCAAAAAAAGGGAAAAACGCATTCCAATTATTTGAAATACACAGAAAATGCTTACGAGGGTTTTGTATCTTCACTGATGAATCTGGATCAGGATGCTGTTTATGTATCACCTGAGTGCAAATCTGTTCTATCAAAATCTAAAACAGTGAAAAAATAGCAATATGTTAGCATCATGATATTCCAATACTATAATTTAACTTATTAAAATTTCAAAAACATCATAAAACATAAGGCTGTTAAGTATTTACAGTATTGGAAAACATTTTGTATAAATTATCAAATAGTCCTTACAATTTTTATTTAAAATCTTTTAATATTGTTTAAATACTCAGAGAATTCCAAAATCTTTTAATTTTGCTTGGACATCAAGTTAGAATCCTGATGAATACATTATAAGGCAGAAATATTTTCAATTAAAAAATGATATTTTTAAATTGCACAATGATTAACAGATGACAATTTTAGTAGGTTTGTCTGAATCTATCTCATTTTATATGTATTAATTTCTAAATTTTTATTACACTTTTGTTGGTGATTTTCTGCCAACATGAAACTGAATAAAATATCCAAACCACTTCATACTAGCATCTCCTAAAAAATTTAAACTGAATTCTGTGTTCATACCTCAAAGAGAACATTGTATGTGGTCATGGTAATAACACTTGTTTGAAGCATCAGTCTTTCAGCCAGCAATGAGAACAATCCATGTCCAAGCATGACTTCTGCTTTTCTTCTACAGTTAGAGACAGAAAAATCACTGCATGTCTAATATTGCTATAAGTGAAAGGTACGAATATAAAACGAATTAGGTGTAAAAGTTTTTCAAGTAAAAATGAAAAAACCATTAATTCATTCTTCTCATTATCAGCTGTTATGATGCCTAGAATGTCTAAGACATAAACTCAAAGGAGGAATACAAAGTTAATGAACTCGTAAACACAAACTTGGTTAAATTCAACTACTCCATAATTACCAAGGCAAATTTATAAATTATATAGATTCAGGACAGTAAACTTCAGTCAAAATTCTCCACAGCGCAGATCAAATCAGCCATTTACTCGTGACTATATATCACTGTACTGGGCCTTATCAAGTTTAGATTCTATAACAAAAGTAGTTGAGGGGACCTGGTGATTTGTGGATTGTATTATGTTTGGATGGCAAGAGGTATTATTTTGTTGCTATGGTTATGTGTAGTGGAAATAGTTCTTTGTAGAATTTCTGGCGTTATAAACAAGCTGTTCTTATAATATTCCCATACTGGACTATTAAGTTCTCTAAAAGAAAGGTCTACATGGCATAGGGGACTGAGTGTCACGAGACCTAAAAATAAATTCTAGCTTTAATTACAATCTATAATCTTGGACAGTCACTGAACCTCTAAAAGCTTTAACTTCCACTTTCTGAAAATGAAAGGGTTGGACTAAGATACCTTCTGGTTCAACATGTATAATCTAGGATAAACCAACTGCATCATACAATACAACTTATCTCCACAATTTTTATAGTAAGCACAATATGACTAAATAATAACTTTTTAAAGTCATAAGATGTTATCCAAGGTTGATTAAAAACTATGGACCTATCAAGAGTGGCAGAGCATTTCAGAATTTGAGGATGCTGTTGAAAACTTGATCTAGGGAGTTCTGAGAGGCAGAGAACTAAGCCAATTGTTGGCCTGACTCCAATATGATCAGATCCAAGGTAGGTAAAAAAAAGTGGTGTGGGGCCCCCACAAGGCTGCCTGATTAGGAAAAAACTGGCCCTAATTGGAAAACTGAGGAAGTCAAAGTCAAACTTTACATGCATCTATCCTCAAATGACTGTACTTCCCAGTCCAAGCAAAATTATGGACTCTATTTTGACTGGACTAGAATTACAGCTGCCACTTAAGGATAGATGCATGTGATCTTTGGCTTCCTGTTTCTTAATTAGGGCCAGGTCTTGCACGTGTGCATGTGCATGCATGCATGCATGTGTATGTAAATGTATACATATGTATATACGTGTATTGGGGGAAGGGAGGAGAAGGGAGAGAAAGTCATGTTACAGGATAAAGTATAATATTAACATAAAATGTTTTAATAATAAAGGTGAGAGGACAAGCAAACATTGTTGGATAGGGGGAAACAATGCAACCCAGCTCCTCTACCATTATATACCTCATCTACAGGGTCCAGAAGTCACTGTTCTATCATCCCAATCCTGGACCCTGGAGAAAGGTAATCTCAAACTTAGGCCAAAAGGCTAACTTCAGGGTGTTAATCCTGAAGAATCTAATCCTGATCCAGAGAAGAAAGGAAATCTAAGAGGCAATCCATAGGTGAGGAGCAGTGCTTCAACCAGGACAGGTAAGGCTTTAAGATCAAAAAGCTATTATGATTTCAGGACTGTCAAAGACATAAACTCAAATGAATAACTCCAAAACACTTACTAGCAAAGCCTCAAAGAAAAACACAGCTTACCCATAAGACTAATTAGAATGCCTAGAAGAAAAAGTGCAAAATAATTGGACAAAAAAATAAGAGGTATGAAGAAAAAAACTGTTAAGAGAATCAACAGCTTGGTACAAAAAGTATAAAATTTTACCCAAGTAACACACTCCTTGAAGATCAGCATGGATCAAATACAAAGTAACAATTCTATTAGCCAAGAAAAATATTAAAACAAATTTAATTTAAATTAAAAACCGAAAATATATTAAATAGCTTAATATAAAATATATTTAAAAATATATTAAATATTTCATATCAAAAACAACTGAGGGGCGGCTAGGTGGCACAGTGAGTAGAGCACTGGTCCTGGAGTCAGGAGGACCTAAGTTCAAATCCAGCCTCAGACACTTAACACAAAAACCTAACCATGTAACCTTAGGCAAGTCACTTAACCCGAACTGCCCTCCAAAAAAAAAAAAAAAACTGACCTAAAAAAAAGGAGAGAAAATCCAAGAATCATTAGACTACATCAAAGGCATGACCAAATAAAGAGCCTTGACACTGTATTTCAAGAAATCAGAGAAAAAACAGGCCCAGAACTCTTAAACCAGAGAGCAAAATGAAAATAGAATTTACCAGCCATCTTAAAAAAAGGAACATCAAAATGAAAACTTGCAGGAAATGTCATGGCCAAAATCAAGATTTTAGAGATCAAAGAAAAAAATACCATAATCATCTAGGAAGAATTTGAGAACAGGAATCATGGCCAAGCTCACATAAGATTTAACAGGTGTAATTATAAAATAGCAGAGCTCAGTGGTACATGAAATAGTAAAAGGAAAAAGACAGGCTTACAACCAAAAATAATTTAGCCAGCAAAACTGAGTAGAACCCTAAAGAGGGAGAAAATGAGCTCTTAATGAAACTAAGGATTTCTATGTATTTCTGAAAAAAAACAGGAATAAAAAGAAACGCAAAAATGTAAATATAGGTGAGCAATCAGAAAAGACTTTTTATAAGAATGAAGCTTGTGCATTCTAATGTGGAGGGGGCAAGCATCTCCTATGAGCATAAATATAATATAAACTGTAATGTCATGCATGATCATAAGAGTCAAATAAGACTGAAAGTGAAAAGGTAAAGGGGAAAAGGATGTGCAAAAGGAATAAAAAGGGAGAGGAAAGCTGATGGAACTTATGATTTAATATAATTAGGGTACACAAGTAGAAGTCTATATAAACATGAAAACAGAAATATTTAAACATTACTTTCTCCTTAACTAGAGAAAAGAGGGGGAAAATACAAACACACATCAAGTCAAGTCAAATTAAGCTCTTACTGCATATTGAGCATGGTGATAAATACTAAGGACAAAATAATGGGAAAAAGAAGAAACACAAATATACACAAAGAGTTTGGTGTAGAAATATACTAAACTCAACAGGGAAGCAAGAAAAAACAAGAAGAGGGGGAATGGAAGAATTTTAAAAAGAGTAGAGGAATGGATTAATTATAAGGGAAGAAAGTTTAGAAGGGAGGGATTTTGAAGAGAGGCTTAAAAGCGAAAAATGGTAAGAAACTTTAATAAAAAAAAGAAAGAGCAAAGAAAAAAGTAGCAGTAATATTATCTAGGAGAAGGCAGATAACTGAATATAAATGGGATGAATTCATTCATAAAACAGAGGAAGACAGTAGAATAAATTAAACAACAGTATTTCTTATAACAATACGTGACTTAAAAGAAACAATCTGAAACATAGAAACACAAAAAACCTAAAATACAGAATTAGAGCAAAATCTGTTATGCCACAGAAACTTAACAATTTGGTAAATCACCATTATTATTTAACATAGTACTAGGAATATTATCTACAAAAATAAGACAAGAAAAAGAAATTGAAAAAGTAAGCACAGACAAAAAATAAAACTCACTCTTGGAGATGGTAAGATGATGGTACTAAACAGCCAACTAAAAAACTAAAAATTATAACTTCTGTAAAGTTGGTGGATATAAAATAAATCCACATATATTATCAACATTTCTATATATAACCAATAAAACTAAACAGGAAAAAATAAAAATAGAAACTCATTTAAAATAATCACAGAATGCATAAAGACTTAGGCATCTATCAAAATTCACATGGGAAATATTAGAATACTAAAATATACTGTTTATTGAAATACAGAATTGAACTATTAGAGAAAACCTAATTACTCATGCATGGACAAAGTCAATATAAAAAATAACAATACTACCTAAGATTAATTAACTGAGTGCCATACCAATGAAACTATCAAAGGATTACTTTGTAGAACTAGAAAAAAAATTATGAAAATTATCTGGAGGTATAAAAGGTCAACAATCTCTAAGGAAATAATGAAAAAAAAAAAGTAGGAACCTAGGAGACCTAGCAGTGCCAAATGTCAAACTACATCACAAAGGAATAATTATCAAAATCACTGGATACACTAAGAAAAATGGCAAAGTAGAACAAAAAAGGAAAAATGACAAATGTTGGAAAAGAATGTAGGAAAAGTAGTACAATAATGTACTACTAAAGGTGTGAACTAGTCTAGTCATTCTGGAAAGGAATAAAGAACTATGTTTTCAAAGTTATTTAACTGGGCCTATCTTCTGAAGAAGCAAAATCTTCACAAGAAGATCAAAGAAAGAAGAAAATGTGGGTGTACTGTATATATAAAATCACATCCACACACACATGTAAATATATGGGAAGCTAGGTGGCACCATGGATAAAGTAGAGAGCCTAAAAGCAGGGAAACCCGAGTTCACATCTGACTTCAGCCACTTACTAGCTATGTGATGCTGGGAAAGTCACAAAATCCTACTTGCCTCAGGTTCCTCATCTTTAAAAGAGCTGGAGAAGGAAATGGTGAACCACTCCAGTACTTTTGTCAAGAAAAACCCAAATGGGGTCACAAAGAGATGGACACAACTGAACAACAGTGTGTGTTTGTATGTGTATGTGTGTGTGTGTGTGTGTTGTCCCCTTGCCTTTATCATCAAAATATCTTATGCTAACGTTATAATGCTTTATACTATAACATGACTACAACTTTTTTGGAGGTGGGAGACTCTTTCATCTGGGCTAGAAGTAAAGCTTCCATTTAAGGGTAGATACATGTAAACTTTGACTTCCTCAGTTTCCTAATAAAATTCCGTGTTAAAGAAAAAGAGAGCTTGGAATAAGATATTCTGGAAGGCAAAGGCATTATTAGGACTACAACCAAAAATCACCTACCCAGCAAAACTGAATATAATCCTTCAAGGGAAAACAATGGTCACTTAATTAGAGGATTTTCAAGCATTCCTGATGAAAATTTAACATTTAAAACAGAAGACTCAAGACAAGCATGAAAAGATAAACATGAAAGAGATCATAAGGGGTTTATTTAATAAAGTTAAACCATTTACATTCCAATATGGAAGGATATACATGTAACTCTTAAGAAATTTCTTTAGTAGGCAGTTAAAAGCAATCTACAAAGATGGAAGGCTTGAGTGTAAGTCAGTTATGTTGGGATGATCTTCCTCTTCCCTTGAAAAAAAAGTGTGAGAAAAAGAGATGCATTGGGAGAATGCAGAAGGGAGAGAATAGAGGAAATTTTCTCACATAAAGGAAGTACACAAAGCAGATCTTTTATAGTGGAGAGGAAAATGGGGCAGGAGGAATAGTGGGCAATGCCTAAATCTCTTTCTCATCAAAACTGCTTCAAAGAGGAAGGTATATGTCTATCTCTATAGATACATGTATACACATACATACACACACAGAAATTAAAAGAGGAAAGGGATAAGAAATTAAGGGCTGGAGGTGGGGGAGGGATGATAAAAGAGAAGGTGAATTAAGGGAGGAGGTGGTCAGAAGCAAAACAGACTTTTGAGGAGTGACAGGATGAAAGGAGAGAGAGAAGGAAAACAGAAGAAAATAGGCTGGAGAGAAGTACATAGTAATCATAAATGTAAATGTGAATGGAATAAGCTCACACATAAAAAAAAAGTGGATAAAAGTATGGATTAAAAACGAGAATCCAACAGTGGGTAGTTTAAAAGAAATACACTTGAAACAAAAAGACACATAAGAGTTGAAATAAAGGGATGGAATTATGCTTCAGCCGAATCTAAAAAAAAAAGGCAAGGGTAGTGATCATTATCACAGATTAAAAAAAAAGCAAAAACAGAACTTTATTGAAAGAAATCATTAGGAAAATTTCATTTTGCTAAAAGGTACCACAGACCTTTTTTTTATTCTTATTAAAGAATATCAAAAACTTTACAGCAAGTTTCTGTGATAAAGGTCTCTTTTTTTTTCCTTTTTGGAAGGGGGAAGGCACGGCAATTGGGGTTAAGTGACTTGCCCAAGGTCACAAGTAACTGTTAAGTGCCTGAGGTCATATTTGAACTCAGGTCCTCTTAACTCCAGGTCCAGTGCTCTATTCACTGCACCGCCTAGCCACCCCAAAGACATCATTTCTTAAACATAACGAGTCAAATTTATAAAAATAAGAGCCATTTCCCAATTGATAAATTGTCAAAGAATATAAACAAAATTTTCAGAATAAGAAATCAAAGATATGGGGGGCACAGCAAAGATGGCAGTGTAGAAACAGAAAAGGTGAGCAGCTCCCACATAGCCACCTTAAATACCCAGAAAACACAACTCTAAACAAATTTTAGGTCTCCAGAACACACAAAAATACAGAAAACACATCTCTAGCTGAGGGCAGCTTAGCACAAAGGGCTCAGCACAGCAGGCTGGGAGCCAAAATCAGCCCAGCCTGAAACTGTGGCCTGGCGCCAGGCTGGTCAGGAGGAGCCGCAGCTGGAGTCTACAGGAGAGCAGATCAGCAGCAGCTGGGGCAGTCTGCAGACTTATCAAGCCAGAAGAAATAAAAATTCAGCTTAATCTGGGGGATAAAAGCAGTGGAGCCAAACTGCCCCCAGGGCAAGGAAGCAGCAGAATTAGCAGTAGCTGCAAAAACAGAGGCAACCACCTCCACAGGGCTGCTTCAGAGCTCCCGGCCTACATACTGCAGGGAGGGCAAGGTGACTGATCAGGGCAGATCCGGATCGTGGTCTTGGGTGGTGGTCCTGGGGTGCACTCTCAGCAAGCCAAAGCTGGAGTGGGCTGCAGCACCCCCTAATAGCTGCGGCAGCTATGGAAACCCCCATAATTTTGGGACAGAGCTTTCCCCTCTGGAAGCAGAGTTCCACAGAGCTAAAAAATCAAGCAATTAATTGACTGACCAAAATGAGAAGGAAAAGGAAGCAAAGTAAGAAAAGCAATCAGACTCTAGAATCCTTTTTTGGGGACAAAAAGGATCAAAGCATGGAATGGGAGGAAGACAACACAGTCAGAACTCCCACACCAAATGCTTCCAAGAAATATAAAGATTTCCTACAAGCCATAGATTGACTTTAAAAGGACTCTGAAAACCAAATAAGAGAAGTGGAGGAAAAATTGGGAAGAGAA
>CM053601.1:83973987-84003264 GCA_028646575.1 Pseudocheirus occidentalis
ATTTGCCAGATGGAAAAAGAATCTCAAAAGCATTCTGAAGAGAATAATTCCTTCAAAATTAGAGTGGAGCAAATGGAAGCAAATGACTTTATGAGAAACCAAAATACTATTAAACAGTTACAAACAAATGAAAAAATAGAAAGCAATGTGAAATATCTCTTTGAAAAAAAACCACTGACCTGGAAAATAGATCTAGAAGAGACAATTTAAAAATTATTGCACTACCTGAAAGCCATGATCAATACAAGAACTAAGAAAGCATCCTTCAAGAAATTCTCAAGGAAAATTGCCCTGATATTTTAGAATCAGAGGGCAAACTAGAACTTGAAAGAATTCACCAATCATCTCTTGAAAAAGATCCCCAAAAGAAAATTCCTAAAAATATTATTGCCAGGTTCCAGAATCCCCAGACCAAGGAGAAAATACTACAGACTGCCAAGAGAAAGCAATTTGAATACTGTGGAAACACAATTAGGATAACCCAGGATCTGGCAGCTTCTACATTGAGGGATTGAAGGGCCTGCAATACAATATTCCGGAGATCATGTGTATATGTGTACACAGAGGGTACAGGATCAATTGAATATGAAGGGATGATACTTTAAAAGGTGAAATTCTGAGGTGGGAAAGGACTAGAATGAGAGGAGACAGGGAGAGACAAAATGGGGTTAATCATCCCATATAGAAGAGGCAAGGGATAACGGTTACAACTTTTCTTTCATTTACTCTCATTGAATTTGGCTTAGGGAAGAAATGACATAAATTCTAACCTGGGCATCTTGCCACACAGGAGAGTAGGGGGTACGGGGATGAGAGACAGGTTGATTGAGGGGAGGACAGGGTCGGGGGGAGGGTTGCTGGTCAAAGTTATTTATAATCATGTGGAAAAAATTCTCTAAATCACTACTGATTAGACTAGAGCTAGAGAAATGCAAACTAAAACCTCTGTGAGATTAAATTAATTTTAATTATTAATAATTCAATAATTAAGTGTTAATAAAATGGCACACACCTATGAGAAATGACAAACACTGGAGGGGACAACGAAAAATAGGTATGCTAATAAATTGTTGGTTAAGAAATGGTCTAATCATTTTGGAAAGCAATTTAGAATTAGGTCCAAAGAAGATATAAAATCATGTATAGCCTTTGTCTTGGCAATACCACTCTTAGATCCTTACCCTAAAGAGATCAAAGAAAAAGGATCTGTATGTACAAAGACATATCTGTAACAGCTCTTTTTGTGGTAACAAAGAATTGGAAAATATGGGTATGCTTATCAATCAAGGAACAGATGAACGAGTTGTGGTATATAATTGTTATGGAATGTTACTGTGCTCTAAGAAATGAGGAAGGGAGTATTTTTTAATTTTAATTTTTTTTTCCAGAGGGCAATTGGGCTAAGTCACTTGCCCAAGGTCACACGGCTAGTTTTTGGGTAGAGTTTCTGAGGCCGGATTTGAACTCAGGTCCTTCTGACTCCAAGGCCAGTGCTCTATTGACTGTGCCACCTAGCCACCCAAGGGAGTGTTTTTTAAAAAATCATGGCAACATCTATATGAACTACTGTAAAGTGAAGTGAGAAGAACAGAGATCACTGTGTACAGAAACAGCAATGTCGGGGCGGCTAGGTGGCGCAGTGAATAAAGCACTGGCCCTGGAGTCAGGAGGACCTGAGTTCAAATTCGGCCTCAGACACTTAACACACAAACTAGCCATGTGACCTTGGGCAAGTCACTTAACCCCAACTGCCCTCCAAAAAAAAAAAAGAAACAGCAATGTTGTAATGATGATGAACTGCAAACGACTTAGCTACTCTGATCAATACAATGATCCAAGACAATTCCAAAGGATGAAAAAAATCCTATCCACCTTCAGAGAGAGAAGTGATGAACTCTAAGTGCAAAATTAATTTCTCTCTTTGTTTACTGTAATATGGCTAATATGGAAATGTTTTTTTAATGATATGAAATGTATAATTGACATTGTGCTTGCCTTCTCAGTGGGTACGGGAGGTGTGGGAAGAGAGGAAAGAATTTAGAACTCAAAAATTTTTAATGGAAGAATTCTAAAACTCAATAATAAATTTCTGAAGAGAAAATAAATGAAGAGGTTGTTCCAGAAAAATTTTAAGAACTATACAAACTGATTCAGAATGAAGTGAGAAGAACCAAAACAATTCATACTATAACAGCAACTGTAAAAGACTTTACAACTCTGATCAATACAATGATGAACCATAATTCCAGAACTAATAATGAATACTATTAAGTAGCATGGATTAGGGCCCATGATAAAGAAGGAATAGAGTAATATGCAGAATGAGGCACAAATATTTAGAGATGGTTACTGTAGAATCTGTTTTACTTTAATATGCTCATCTGTCACAAGATGTTTATTGGAGAGAATAAGGGGAAAGAAAGAAAATTATTTAACTTATAATTTTAAGACAATAAATTTATAAAAATCCTTTTCGGAGCTAATCTATACTTACTTCGGGGGTAGATGTTTCAAAAAGTAACCCAATGCTTTGAGAGCCTGTACTCTGATCCCTTCACTTGTGGATGCCAAAAGTTTGTAGATCACTCTATATAGGAGAAAATTAAAAACCAAAATGCCTTGGGTTAATTTTTTAAATGGAGATATAAGCAATTTTTAATAAATACATTCATTAAGCTACAGAACCAATTTAAAATCAAAGTGACATGATAAGCAAGCAACATCACCATGGCAGATAAAATGCATTCATAATTCATTAATGTCAAATTTGACAATTTGTTACTATCACCATAACTGACTATAGTTGCTTCAATGGAAAAAAGACAAATAAAGTCCGTTGATTTTTTTTTAACATTTGACAAGCATGAGAGTACAAATCAAACCAAATACTATCATTTTTAAAAATATGACAGTTCCCAACTTCATGACATTAAAAACTATAGTAGAAATCCAATATAGACACACTTTTTCTCTCTATTATGGAATTATCTATGATTATCTACGATCAAAGAGCAGATAGGTGGCACAATGGATAGAACACCAAGCCTCAAGTCAGAAAGACCTGAATTCAAATTTGACCTCAGACATTTACTAGCTGGGTAATCCTGGGCAAGTAATGTAACTATCATTTGTCTTAGATTCCTCACTTGTAAAATGAGGAAGATAATCGCACCACCTCCCAGATTCTTGTGCAGACCAAATGAGCGTTTGCACTGCGTCTGGCACACCGTAAGCACTATGTTAATGTTAATTTATACCGACAATGATGACGATAATGATAATGATGTTTCATCATAATCTCTTATCTGAGTTCTCAAATATTTTAAAGAAGTGGTCAATATAAAAAGCATTTACTAACATGCTAAGTGTTGGAGAAACAAAGACAGACAATAGCAGATGCTCCCAAAGAGTATAACGTAAATAGCTAGGTACCTAACCTCCAAGATCTACACAGAATAAATATAAGGTAATCTGAAATAAGACACTAACAGCTGGGGAGCCCAGGAAAGGACTCCTGAAGAAGAAGGGTTTTGGAGTGAATCTTGAAAGTCAGGGAAGTTATGAGGCAGAGAATCCAAGAATGAAGGATAGCCAGCACAAAGGCAAAGAGACAGGAATTGGAATGCTGTGTTTGTGGAGCAGCAAGAAGGCCAATATTGTTTGATCAAAGAGTGCCAAGACAAGAATAATTTGGAAGGAGACTGAAAACACTGATCAATGATGATGATAATGATAAAAGCTAACATGTATATAGAGCTTATTATATGCCAGGTACTGTGCTGAGTGCTTTACAAATATTCACTCATTTGATCCTCACAGGAATGCTTAGGGCTTAGGAGCCATTATTATCCCCATTTCACAGATGAGGAAATTACTGCTGAGAGCTGTTAAGTGATTTGCCCAGAACCACTAGAAAGTACCCGAAGTCAAATCTGAATCAGTTCTTCTTGACTCCTGATGAGGTACTCTATCCATTAAGCTACCTAGATGCCCCCATGGGGTACCTTCACCAAGGGCAAAAGTTAATTAGCAAGGAACACTCAACTTTTCCATATAAATAACAACAAATGAGAACTGAAAGACACTAAGAACACTAGAAAAAAAAACCTTTCAAGTAGACAAGAGTTTAAGGTTAGAAGTATTCATTAAGAAATTAATTATATTAGCACAGATACATTATTTTGAGTTACCCAACAATGCTAGTGGCCTAAAATCCTAACAGCCTTTAACAATTAGATATTATTGAGGTCACAGTCTATTTAATTTTAGTATATAAATTCAACAAAATTCAATTCAAGGAAACAAGTAACACATTTTTCTTTATATAAAGATGTAATATGAAAAACAGTCAGAAAATCTGAAATGGTCACCAGTGTTTTTTAAAAGAAGCTCTTTTTGAGGCAAGAAATCAAATTACAGTGTTTATTTGGTTCTGTTTTCAAGACAGAACAGAGACTCATAATTTATAAACAATAAGACAATTCTTCTAATAACTGTATTCAACACAACAAAAAATCCTAAAACCAGGAATTTTGGTATTTCTGAATTTTATAAATTCAAATTTTCTAAGTTTAAGGGGCATAAAAATTTTTTAATTATTTTTCAAAAAACCACTGAGCCAAAACATACTACATACAGTTATTTTTAAATATCCAGAGTTAGCTTAAATATTCACATTTCAGAAATCTAATATTATCTTGGCTAACTAAATTTGAATATCTCTCTAAAATAAAGTATTTGAAAATGGCTATTCATTTCAATCTCAAAGGTGTCATTTAAGTCCACCATAATACAGAAACAATAATACTTTCCTTGATTATTTATAATGAAGCAACTAATATAAAAACTGATCAATTACTATAAATAACACTGGGCTCAATGCTGACAGAAAAACAAAAAAATTATACACAATTTATTAAATGCTACACATGCCGATCCCCCTCCCCAAAAAAATCCTACTTCAGAGAGAATTCATTTGAATCAAATAAGATTTTTTTTATCAGTAAAATGAAGAAAATGCACTATACATGATCTAAAATCAATTCCTTAACAAAACCTTATGAATAAAGAACACTTAAGAACTTAGAGGTAACAATAAATATTCTTATATTAGTGGGAGTGCATATTTATTATTAGCAATAATTAAAATTTTAGAAAAATGTTTATATAACTTATATTAATTAATTTATAATTTGTATTAATTTTATTTAACTGGAAAATTTTGTGATATCTAAAGAAATTAGAAATAAGTGTATCTAATAAATCTGTACCAAAAATATGTGTGCATGCATTCATTTGTGTGTGTCTATGTTTATGTATGCATAAAATCTTAGTTAAGCCCATCATCCTTCTTTAGAGTTAGCCCTTTTTTTAAAGAAATATTTTATTCTTATTTAAAGAAAAGATCATATATGACTATAGATAAATGAATAAATGAATAAAAATAAATGACTTATAAAAATCCAGCTGGAAAACAGCATACACAAATAACAGTTTACTTCAATTTACCCATAAAAGACATGGTTTGGGGGGGAAAAAAATCATTAATCCAGATGCTACTAATTAAGAATTACTGATAATTTGGTAGTGATTAATAGTTAAAAGTTATGAGATAATTTTATATATAACATACAGTAAAATATATCATGTATATTACTCATTTAATATAGAAACATAACATTATTTTAAATACCTATGCAATACACACACACACACACACACACACACACACACACACACACACACACACGACCTAAAAAACACAGAAGCCACCTGGCCAAAGATCAAATAGCCATTTTGAACCTGATTTCATTATCTTTCCACCAAAGCCGTTCCTTCTTCTTAATTTCTTTGTACAGTCAAGGATACCACCATCCTTTCAGTGACCCAGACTCAAAACCTAGGTATCACCTTGGATTACTCTCTCTCACCTCCCAATATTCAATCAGTTGTCAAATTCTTCCATTACTACCCTCATAATATCTCTCACATAGACGCCCTTCTAACATTAAACACTACCACCTCCCTAGTATGGCCTTCATTATCTCAAGCCTATACAACAACAGCCTGCTGGTTGGTTTTCCTGCCTCAAGCCTTCCCTTACTCAAATGCAGCTTTTACTCAGATATCAAACTGATCTTCCTAAAATACAAGTCTGACTATGTCTCTGTCTCTGTCTCTGTCTCTGTCTCTCTCCCTCTCTTTCTCTCTCTCTCTCTCTCTCTCACACACACACACACACACACACACACACACACACACACACACACACACAAAAACACACACATACACCCATACATACACACACATTCAATCAACTCCAGTTTCTGCCTATTGCCTCCAAGTTCAAATATAAAACTCTGTTTGCTCTTTAAAACCCTTCAAAACATGTTCACTTCTTACCTTTCCAGTGTTCTTAATGTCTTTACTATACTCTGTAGTCTAGTCAGTCAGTCAATAAACATTTAAGTGTCTACTATATGCTAAGCCCTGTATTATAAAGAAAGTCAAAAAGTTCTGACTCTCAAAGAGTTAAAAATCTAAAGGAAGGGAAAATATGCAAATAACTATGTACAAACAAACTATATACAGAACAAATTGAAGATGCTCAAGATGAAAGGCTAGGCAGGTGACAGACTGACTGTACCCAGTTCTAGTTAAAACTACATTTGGCATGCTGCTTCCAACAGCAGACATTCCACTTTAGGGAGGCTTAGAAGTTGGATGACATCCAAAGGAAAGCAAATGGGAGAAGAAAAGGTTATATGACAATTGGTTGAAGCAACTGAAGAAAAGAAGTCTTAGGGGGGCCATGAGAGAGGTCTTCAGCTATCTGAAGGACTATCATATTTTAAAGACTTGTTTTACTTCATTGCAGAGGACAGAGCTAGGAAAAAGCGGTGAATGTTCCAAAGAAGCAGAATTCAGCTTTATGTAAGGGAAAACTTCCTCAAAGTCCTCTCCAAAAGTGAGGTGCCTTGGCAGTTCTTAGTTTCTCCTTCATTCTACTGAGATTGTTAAACAATGGGTATATGGTCGAGCATGTTGGGTGTATATTGTTTAGCTCTGAGGTCCCTTTCAAATTATGACTCTGTAGTTTTTTAATCTATTATTTAGTAGGCAAGAATTTATATTTAGCACATTAATAATATTCTGTGATGAATTCTACATATGCACTATTGGAAGAGATAGATTAAAGTATTTGTTAAGTAGACATCAGATTTCTAAGGAAGAAAAGGTCATTTGTACTCATATGCTTAAATTATTTTAGCAATACCTAAAAAGCTCCTATAATGATCCCAAGCTACCAATGGAAAGAAAGGTTCATTTCTCTGATCCCAACATTCTACTAGTATTGGTGCTTGGAGCTGACCTGGAGTACAGCAATATTTGAAAAATTAAAACTTAGTATCACACACAGAGAAATCAAGAAGTTTAAGGTGAGGGTGAGAAGACTGCAACATGTAACCCGTTGTCATCCAAGCACTACCAAACAATAAATGCTCTTGATATTAAGTAAGAGCATATATTTTTAAATTCTAAATATTAATGGCTTAGATATTTGCTTTCTCTATTCAATTAAATGGTATACTGCTCTTTAAAAGGTCTCAGCATCTGTAAATTCAAAAGTCTAATGTAGAACATTTCTTGCTTAGACCTATGAAAATAATTATTTCTATCAATACTATTTTAAAGCCTCTTCTTCCCTTTTTATCTCCCAAGATAATCTCACTGTCTTAATGCTTAATACTTAAGATTATAAAACACATATATTCAGACATTCATAAAGATATCAATAAAATTAATAAATAAATAAAGACGTCATAAAAACATGGGCTGAGATCTGTAAAATTGTGATGACTAAATTCAACTCCCTTATTTACAGACAAGGGAAATGAGCCCTCAGGAAGTTAAATGACTTGTGTAAAATTGCATAGGATCCTCCCATACACATGGGAGTATCTAACCCAGATCCTATCTCTAAATCCTGGGATCTTTCAAATAAAACATGCTGCCTATCTACCATGCCATCAATCCATCAATCTCTTTCTGAAGGTACCTAATTCATTTCCTCATTCTGAAACTCAAGAAGGCTCAGCTTGTTACTTGAATATTTTCATTAAAACATCATAATGCACCAGATAAGCACATCATCTCTACACTTTCTGGTTATCTGTTTTTAACCACAGAGATACAGGGTAGGCAATACAAGGCACTTGATCACTATTCTGACAGAATTCCTGGCCTAGTTCTTCTGGAAGCAACCAGAATTGAACATGTGATAGCATATCAAGAGGAAATAAACACTCACTTAAACCTTCCATAGTTCTCAGTTTCATCATCTTTTAAGTGAGGAAGTTATACTATATTGCAAATGAGCTTTAAATCTTTAATCTTCAAAGATTTTAAATCTTATTTAAATTTAATTTAAATTTTAAAGATTTTAAATCTTTAAATTTTTCCAGCTTTAAATCTATGATCCCAAGAACTACAGAAATCAAACCTTTAAAGATCAAAAGCATTAAGTGACAATAGCAAAACATACTTTAACTGAAAATCAGAGCTGATGTCCAAGTTCTACTAAATATGACCCAGCAAGTGAAAAAGTGCTCTGGAACACAAAGCACAGCAGGAGGTAGCAAGCCTACAGAATTCTCATCCATTTACACATCTAAATTTCAAAAATTTTTAATTAATCCTAAAATGTTTTGTTGTGTCCTTTGGGAGTTTAAGGTATGTTTCTTCTTTCAGAAGACTAAGATTTCAGGGTTGAGAACCTCTGAATAAAGGGAAATTGTTGCTTGACAGAATGACTATTAATATATAAAAGCATCTAGTTATTTTCAGTTCAAATGTCCCCTTTACTTCTACCACAAACAGGACACAATGAGATTTTTTTAAAAGAGGAAAAGCTTTTGTATCAATATGTATATGAATAAGTATTTGTTTCACTATCTCATATAGCATTTTTATTATATGAATTTATTATTATATAATTATATAATATTATATGAATTTATTATTTTTTATTATTATATGAAATCAATTATAAATTTCCTACAACCATACCAACAGAGGACAATTACTATAGGCTAGCCTCTGGAACACTGAAATAGCTTTATAAAAGGATTGTCCTAACAGCTATTTCCTATAATTAAATTGTACCTATGGCAAAATTTACTTTCATCCTACTACTAATATAGAGAAATTGTAATTAATCCCATTTCTTTAACTACATGATAGGAAAATAAAACTTGTTAATATTAACAGAATCAAATGAATAAAGAATTAAACAATGGCCTATTTTGAGATTCATGCATGATTTGAGTAAATTAAATGGTAACTTTCAAGATGCAACAGGTAAATGTCTATCCCTTGAGTCTGTCACATACAATTGTAACAATTTTACTTTTTAACTCAATCCATGAAGTAAGATCAAACACTATCTTAGCCCTTAGCTGCCTTAATATATTTTAGAAATAATCATTCAGCTTTGAAATATACTCATAAGTTCTTACCGTAAACCATTCCTCTGGTCAAAAGCAGGGATCATAGAGCTAGGATGTTCTGACATCAGTGCAACCAACAGCTGTAGTACATCCATTAGATTGTCATCCTATTTTGATTTTCAGAAATTTTTTTAAAATTAGTTAATTTTTAACCAGAATAAATCACAATTCTCACCAAAGAAGGTAAGGGGAAAGGACAAATTAAGATTGGTTTGAAAACATAAAAAAGGAATCAAAAACCCTATATATGAAAGATTAACTTATTAATATAAATATTTAGTAGAACATAAAGGTCAAAAGAACAAAAACAAAATACAAAAGTATTGAACAATATGATAGAGTTTAAAAGGGGGAAATATTACTTAAGTGCTGCTTTCTTTCTGTTTCTTTTGTCATCAGTACTATCCAAGTACTCCCTAAGTAAAAAGGAGGTCACCTACAATCTACTTTATACATTATTTTATAATCATTATAACATTCATTATAAAGGTATGTGGGCCTTTTCTGAAACTTTCTTCAGACCAAAAATTTTTAGCAATATCACTATATTCTAAGCATACACAACCCAGAGAGTCTCATATACTAACAGTAACATTCAAGAATGTTTATAGCTGATAAATAATAAAAGAAAAGGTTGGGCCATTTCTAATAGAAATACATATGAGTATTATAAACAAATGCAAGTTTTATAGATAATTCTTTGGATTCTAATAATTTGTTAACATCACCTCTTAAATTAGTGTAATTTTAAGAACATGTAGAGTACTTGAATTTTCTCCTAAGCCTCTAATTCAGTATCTGAGTCTCAACACTTAACAACAGGTTAAATGATAAGGGACAATACTTAATCCCCCAAAATAAGGAAGAACAAAATTACTCATAATTCAAATGATTATTTAGCCAAAAAATAAACTGTACATGTAGTAATGGGACTTGGAAGTCAGGCAACCCCAAAGAAACCCACATAAAACCACAGTTGCAATATAAAATATAATTTAGAAAGTCAAATGTTACCTCATGCATAGTAAGTAGATAATTGAGAATAGCCTGTAGTTCATCTTCTTTTACCCCAGAATCCTTAAAATATAAAACAATTACATTCTTTATGTGAAATGACAGAAAAATTTTAAATGAAACAGAATATACAGAAAGATTTTTAGATCTGGGCATTTATTTGTCTTAAAAATAAAAAAAGGAAACAACATGGTTAATTTTACTTAAAATTTTAACAAAAAGTTGTATAATGTATAACTATATGAATTAACCTAGATAAAAATAATAAAACTGATATTTGGTAATATAAAATGCATGTAAATACTTGCAGATTATACATCTTTGGCAATATAAAATATATGGATATGTGTGTTCATATAAATAACAGTATGTACAAGATGGCTACATACATACTCACTCACATATATATGTCATAAATTTATGGAAAAAAACACACACATGTGAATGTATATGCCTATAGAGCCCTAAATAGGAAACTATGCTGACCAAACCACAGAAGTCTCAATATCCATTTTTAGATTTAAATGCTGCACCTTTTCCATACGTTGAAAAAGAAAAGGTTTTCCCTTTTAAAGAGTCAGGAAATAGACACTATAGAGGTAGAGCAAAACTGAGAAAAGATTATAGATATGTGGATATGCGACATACACAGAAAATTAGCTTATTTTTTCAAATTAAAATTATACAATTTGGAAAAGTATGTTCTCAAAGAATATATTAACTATTCTATCGCTATCAATAATACAATTTTAGATTTATACTACATGTTACAAAGTTCTTTCTCATACTTTTTTTAAACCAATGAGTTTTAAATTATATCACCTAATCCTCACATATAGCCTTTTGAGATAGGCTGAACAGATATTTTACTATCCTGATTTTTTTCAATGAAGAAGAAAAAAAAATACATTAACACAGTAAAATTGGTCATTCCAGGTCACAGAGGAAGTAAATAGTAAAACCAGGAGTTTTCTTGACCCATCCTCCAGTGTCCTTCCCAAGCACAAGAGAAAGCTAACTACTATGTTAACATTAAATATGTCTAGATAACAAAATTGTGAAAAATATCACTTTTAAACATATACTTTTAAAACACAAATTTTATTTAAACCAATATTACAGACTGTTGAGAAAAATTTACTTCTTTCCAAGACTGATTCACCTTGTATAGATACTCCTTTAATATGACTACTATATAAGAAGATCAATTTCAAATATAAGATGAATTCCAAGCAGGCACTAGGGAAACCTATTATAATTTCACCTTGAACATAGGAACAGAGCCGCTTTCTACCATATGAATAGTTTGGTGGTACACAGTTTGGTCTGGATACATAAAAACATAAAAGAAAATAAATGAAAAATCTTAAAATGCCTGCATTTCTATTTTATTCACTGAAATGATAAAGCAAGGAGTCATTAGGACAATACCAACTTCAAGATGAAGCTGCCAACTATCAGAGACAATATATGGCAAAGCAACAAAACAAGGGTTTACTCACCTTCATTACTAACTGCTTAATGAACATCAATAATAATGCCCGAAGGGAAAGAATTTCCTTCTGATTAGGTCGAGGTCCATCTTTTAAAGCAAAAAATGCACTTAGTATTATAGAGAATCAAAACTTATCTATTTTTTTATAACTAAATTCCATTTTCATTCACTTATACAGATAAAATACACCTTTCCAGAAATTCACTTTTCTAACTTCTTCAATTTTCTAAGGGTCAAAAAAGTTAACTTCACAAGCAATTAACTGAACTTGCAATGTCTCTAGTTCAAACTGAAGGTAATAATTTAATTGTGAAATATTCCCCAACTCTTTCAGATCCAATGTTTAATTATCAGGACAGCAATTTCATAAAAGGGCTTTTTGGATATTAGAGTTCCAAAAAAATATTTGAAGGTAATTATAAACCAACACAAGTAAAAATCTACAATTCTGATATTTGATATTTGTACAATAGAACACTAATTAACTCACTATGCAAAACAACTTTTTTCTTCCTTTGACCAACAAAGAACGCCTCTTAGTACCGACCATCATCTTATGAAGAAGCAAATAAAAATGCTTAATAATTTTGACTTCCTTCCCTCTATCTACGTTCCCTTAAGTCACACATAGATAACATTAAATCAAATTACATGTCTCAACCACATAAATCCTATCCTTTCTAGTTAGAAAGCTTTTGAAACGAAAAACCTATTGAGCCTAGAAAATTTCTCCTCGATATCATTCACAGAAGTTAAAAGTCACAGAATTCCAGAGTTAGGCAAGACCTCAGAGACTATGAAGTCCAGCTCACACATGAATAGAATTTCCTCTATAACATATAAAAAAAAATGGTCATCCTGACATCTCTAAGATACTGTCAATAGTGGGGCAGGAGTGGAGGTGAGGAGGAGGGGGTAGGTGAAACAAATTCCACTTTTGAATGGCCCTAAATAATAGCTAGAAGGGGAGTTTAGAACTATAGGGCACCATACTGAAGATATAATGTAAGCCCCTCATTTTATAAATGAGGAAAATAAGACAAAAAGAAAACTGATTTAGTCAAAGGCCACGCAACTACTCAATGACAGAACTGGGATTAAAACCCAGGTCTCCTCAAGGTCAATCCAAAAGTCTTTCTTCTTAACGTACAAGACCATTAGTCATGAGCCTGAGTTGTGCCATTAAATTGTAACATGTCAGATCAAGTCAACAGTCTCTCAGTGTCTTATATGCCAGCTGTCATTCCTATCTGACAGCCTTGGCATAAGAATAACTGTTTTTGTAAAATAAAAGAAAAAATGTGCCATAAAAATTTGAGTTATTGTTTCTCTGACTCACAGAAACGAAGATTATTGCCACCATCTTATATAAAAATGGTTCTCTTCACCAGAACCTGACCTATTCCTTTGGAAAAAAAAAAAGACATGCTTGGAAAGAGCAAATACATTACATAAAAGAAAAGAAATAATTAATACCTCCTAAAATATGAGGATCTTCATGGGGGGGAAAAAAGAATTTTACCAGTAAAACAACTGGTGGTAGCTGATCACTGTACCTAACATACTTAGAACTAACAGAACTATTTCTAGGTTTAGTGAGATCAATTATTCAAATTTCTCTGTCTCTGTCTCTGTCTCTGTCTCTCTCTCTCTCTCTCTCTCACACACACACACACACACACACACACACACACACACACACACATACACACACACACACACATACACACACACACAAATAATCTAGTAAATGGTTTTATTATCCACATAACTATCTTAAAGTCTTAGGCCTGCTGAGAAAATCTACCTACAAAAGTCCCTTCTTTACCATTATACAAACTAATTGCTTTAAAACCATGAAGTAAGAACTGTTAAAAAAAAAAAAACATAAGAAAATTAAAGTATTAGAGTAAAATGTTACCCAAAAGGGAAAAAAAATAAAGAGCATTCAGAAGATAATTATTGTAGTCTGAAAAAGATGAAAGAAAAATGAGGAATTGTGAATTGTTAGGTATTAACATACCTAGGCCTTTTGGAGTAATTCCACTACGATCCTGAGGATTCACTGTCCAGTAATAGTATTTCAGTGTATGCATTATGAGAAGCACTGTTCCAACTCTCCGAATTGCATTATATATGTTGACTGTGCCAATGAATTCCGTGGACAAATAAGTGTACAGTGTCAACTGAACCTAAAAAGTATAACTGAAATTGTCAAAACAATGCAAAATAAAATTCTTCCATCACTCCCCCCACTGATAACACAAATTACCTGATGCCAACACTGTTTATACTTATATTTTGTTTCAAATAATTAAATACTTGGCTTAGTAATCATGTGTTAAAAAAAAAAAAGAAAAACTTAAAAACACACACATACATAGAGATAACTGCTGCTCTTTCAGTAGTCAGTATCAGATGCTCTGGAAAAACAGAGGAAACTTCCCAAACATGTCAAACAATGAAATACTATACAAAGGAAATAGCTTCATTTTAACTTAGATTTGGCAATTGGCTCTTGCCTAGGGCAAGTGAATTGGCAATTTTCATAACTGCATTCTGCCCTACACATATTATAGATGCTATGCTTAGCTGTATAAAACTTCAGGTTCTTTTTTGGATTAAGAGGAAAATATCAGCCTCAGTAACTTGAGAAAAAAATCTTACACTACCACCAAGTGGAGCCTATTAGTATGACAACATTTCCCCTAGATACAATGGAGTATTATAACAGGTAGTTACTACATTCTGTATAAAGGGGCCATAACTTGGACACAGTTCAAAAGCTAAACACAGTCAGGAAAACAGAGGGAAATAAAGCTACAGAATCTAAGAAATAGAAAAATATGAACAAAGCAAGAAGGTGAGAATGCACAGCACACATGAGAATACCTGCCATTAAGTCTAATATCAGACTTTATGAAACATCTGTCATTTGCCAGGTGCTGTGTTATATGCTTTTCAAATATTGTTTCATTTGATCCACACAAGAAAACATTTAGCAAGGAGTTACTTCTCCCAATATCAGAAAGGACAATTTACTACTTTCTAATTTTCCAATCCACAGTTCATGACTTGGGTGGGTATTTTAAATTTGAGAACTTGTAAATAAGCAAAATTG
This sequence comes from Pseudocheirus occidentalis, assembly GCA_028646575.1. Lineage (NCBI taxonomy): Eukaryota > Metazoa > Chordata > Mammalia > Diprotodontia > Pseudocheiridae > Pseudocheirus > Pseudocheirus occidentalis. The sequence continues at coordinate 83,989,127 of CM053601.1, forward strand.
CAAAAAAATTAATAACTTGGGCAAAAGGCAGGGAAGAAAAAGTAGAAACAGTCTGCTCTGATTCAAATTTTATCTTAAAGTGTGGGATCAGAAGTTCTAGCTCCAAAGTTTACCAGACACACACCTAGTACATGTTGGTTTAAATTAGTCACGCTAACAAGAAGTAAGAACCTACTCAGTCTCCTTAGACCTCTGCTAACTGCAGCACACTTATTCTTTGGAAACTTCATGCCACATCCACTTCTTGCTACATCTGACCAGACTGCTATAGCTGACAAGCACCCTTATCCAGATGTTAAACAGTAATTATTTAATCCGACATCCATGATTATGATTTTGACTAAAATCTGGAGCTTTATTAAAGCAACAAAGTTCCAGCTTAGGAAAGAACACACACATACAGACACACACACACACTTACACACAATGCATATATGTGTCTATGTATATATATATATAGTGTGTGTATACATGTGTATGTGCATATGAGTATATCTATATATGAAATCTGCCACATAACTAAGTCACACCTCTATTACCACTGCTGCTATTTTAAATGGGTAAAAATAGTTCAAATGTTTAGTGAAGCATAAGAACCCTGGTATGCAATGTTAGCATAACATAATAAGAATATTAGGTAGTGTATTCTTCTATTTCACTTCATTCAGAAAGTTGTTTAGTACCTATATGAAAGCACAATGAAATAAAAGTTGTAGTCCTGTATTCAAGGGCTTAGATGGGAAGAAAAGAAGCTATACACATGACAAGTTAAAAAACAAGCACTAACAAGGCAATATATTAAGTAGTCAATGAAAGAAAGACAGAAGTGCAATGAGTTTAGAAGAAGAAAAAAGAATTAAAAATTTGAACGGTCTGGAAAGGTTTCATGAAGGACGTAAGACCTGAATAGGTCTTAAAACATATTCAGGAAGGGTGAGGGCATAGTAGACAAACAGATTAAGCAAAAAATTCTAACATATAAATGTACTCAATGTATTCAGAAAAACTTTGAATAAACAAGTATGGCTAGAGCACAAGATTATACAGGAAAGCAGCAAGAGATAAGGGCAGAAAAAAAAACCCTAAAATCACTATGTGGATGGCCTTAAACACTCAAGTAGGAATAGGCAAGATGTGTCTCAAAGGAGTCAGTCACATACTAAATATTGTGTTTTACAAAGATTAAAATGGTACCATCAAACAACTGAAAACTGAAGCCATTGGATCCAGGTTGAACACTACTACAATAGTGTAGGTGAGATGATGAAAGTTTTGATTAAGATGGTAGAAAAGGAAGAGGAAGGGGAGGACAAATCTAAGGCAGAGTATAACAGGCAGGGGAAGCACAAAAAGGAGGGAAGCAAAGGATTTAATAACTAGGGATCAAGATCAACGTCAAAAATTAAACCCTTCCTAATTTGTAATAAATCTTTCTCTAATCAAAGCGATTATCATTTTGACTAGTCTATGCTTTAATTATAAGTAAGAAAAGGACATTGAGTTGTAAGGTACTGCCCCCTTTCATATGTGGATAGTTTGGTTACTAAAAGCAATAGATCACTAGCAACTTTGGAGAAAGTACCTTCAGTTAAATGACGAAGCTATGTTCAGTTAATGGTAACTGGTTTTGTTTAAATAGATAGCAGAAGGGTGAGCACTTAGGAGTTAAAAGCAGCAAATGGTAGGACTGTACAACCAACAAGAAGGTTACTTTTAGGATTGTAACAAAGATTTTGAGCTGAAGGTCAAGATTTGGCTATCCCCCATACTAAGAAAATATAGAAACCTGCTAGCCAAAGTCAGCTCAGGGAGAAAAGTGAAGTATGGATACAACATCAGATATCATGCCTGTAGGGTATACATTTTATAAGGATCAAATCAAATAATATTTGAAAAGCACATGGCTCAGAGCCTGGAAAATAACATGTGTTTAATAAGTACTTATTCCTCTCCACACACACACACCCATGGGCAGATTGGTACTATGTCCTGACTAGAGTCCAAAAGACATATACTCTATATGTTCCTCAAAAAAAAACAAAAAAAAAATAAGCTGGTGGAAGCAGTGTCCAAAACATAAGGTTGAACTTTAGAACTAGAACTAACCTCTGACTGAATTCATTCTTAATAATTAGCCTAACAATAAACAGAAAGCTAATGCATACTCCACTATGCTTCTGTAGCACACCAGGGAGATTACAGAAGATAAAATTAAAACTATCTCAGTATCAGTTTTACAATTCCTAAAAAGGAAGATGGATAAGCAAAAGCAGTTAGTAAGAAGGAGGTAAGTTAAGTGGGATGGCAATGGTTAGATAAGCAAGCACACCATTCTACTGAAATTAACAGAAAAAACTGTATGCTTTTAAACTTGGTATATAGTAAGCTACTTTACTTGTGATAACGGGGACAAATAGCTCTTCAATTCTACTGATTAGTAATAAAAGCAAACCACTAAGTTAAAGGGTTTTTTAAGATTCACTTAAGACCATTCTGGAATGGAAAAAAGTCAGAGGTCATGACAAAGAAAAAGGTCAAATTTAAATCAGAAGACAAAAAGATACTACCTATAGCTGCCTACTTTGATTGTTTCCAAATGGTAGTTAGACAGCAGCTGTTCCTCTTGTTCACATCTTAAAAAAACTAGTTTAAAATAAGACACACTGAATCCCCAAAAAAGGCAAAGAAGTCTGCAGAACTAAAGGAATATTTTGGTCTAACAAAGAGAATAAATATACCCTATGTGTTTCCAGAATGAGAAGTAACAGAAGAAAGAAGTATCAGATACTTTAGAGCTCATGTCCTCATCAGTTCTACTCCTTTACTGAGATATTACCAACCAAAAAAGATTTCTACAAATTCAATATGTTTTATGTCTAATGTTAACGTGCAAAGCAAATGTATAATAGACGTTCACATCTGTGAGCTCACAAGCGTCAGCAGGACCTGTATCCACAGGTGACATAGTCTAAACATCTTTATATCTGACCTATCATCTTTATCCTCCATACATCACAGGTAATTACAATGAAAATTTAAAGGCATGTGTAATTCCCTTTTAAATAGCCAAAGTCTGACCCTAGACAAAGTTAAGAATTTCAAAGCAGTATTTTCCATGGTAACTAAAACTAGAATGTTCTACTCTTCATTAATATTATTTCAAAAGGGAAAGATGCTATAAAAGGGGTTTTTTAACATAGAGTCCATGAATCCCATAGCTCTGTAGTTAAATTTGAAGAAAGACAGTAGGTAGAACAGAAGAGAGGGGCATTTCAGGCATGGGGCTCAGACTGAGAAAAGGCCTGGACCAGAAAGAATATCTGGTCTGTGAAACAGGGAGGAGGTCAGTGTCACTGGATTTGGAAGAACATGTAGGGAGGAAAATGTAAGAAGAATAGGGGGACAGGAAGTAGGTTATGAAGGGCTTTGAATGTCAAAAAGAGAATTTTCTATTTGATACTGGAGACAATAGAGAGCTATAGAAGTCTACTGAGTATGGAGATGGCACAATCCAACCTACACTTTGGGAAAAATCACTTTGGTTGCTGAAAGGAGGATAGATCTGGAGTGGGAAAGAATGGAGACAGGCAGATTCTCCAGCAGGCTATTACAGTAATCCAGGTGTGAGGTGATAAAGCCTTCACCAGAGTGGTAATATGAACAGATAATGGGATATATTCAAGAGATAATGCTGTTGTTGAGTAATTTCAAACATTTCTGAATCTGTTTTCTTGGCAAAGATAATAGAGGAAACTGAGGGAAAAAGGGTTAAGTGACTTGCCTGGGGTCACAAAGCTAGTAAGTGTCAGGCCAAATCTGAACTCGGGTCTTCCTGACTCCAGGTCCACCATTCTATCCACTGCACCATGAATCTGGTCATCAAGAAATGTAGAAAAGGTGAAATCAGCAAGCCACAGCAACATATTCAGGAGGGAGGTGGAGGAGAAAGAAAGAATGAGAGAAGGCGGGGGAAGGGGGAGAGAAAGGGAGAGAGGGAGAGAGAGAGAGAGAGAGAGAGAGAGGTTGAAGAAAAGGATTATACCTAGGTTATGAGCCTGGGGGCACTGGGAGGATGACTGTGGCCTCAACAGTAATAAATTTAGAAGGGGGTAGGACTGGAGGAAAATACTGAGGTCAGTTTTGGACATGATGAATTTATGACATCTACTGTATATCCACTTCAACATATGTGAAATGTAGTTGGAGATGTGATACTGGAGTTCAGTAGAAAAGTTAAGGATGGGCAGATTGACAATCATCAGCATAGAGATAATCATTAAATACACGGGAGCTGATGAAATCAAGTGAAGTAGTATAGAAAGAGAAAAGAAAAGGACCCCAGAAAAAGCCCTGAGGGACATCTACAGTTGGCAGGATCCAGCCAAGTACACTGAGAACAATCAGTATAATAGCAAAGAGCAGAACCAGCAAAGAGTAGTGCTCTAAAACCCTAGAAAGAAAAGAGTATCAAGAAGAAGAGAATCTTCAAAAGTGTCAAAGGCTACAGAGAAATCAAAAAAGAATGAATAAAGGCCAATGGAAGTTAATCAGGACAGACCACTGGTAACTTTGGAGAGAGTAGTTTTGGTGGAATAATGACTTAGGGAGTCAGAATCTAAGGTATTAAGAAAAGAGTGAGAGGAAAGAAAATGAAAAGACCTATTGCAGATGGCCACTTCAAGAAGGTTAGCCATAAAGGGCAGAAAAGACATAGGATGATAGCAGGAATGGAAGGATCAAGTGAGGGTTTTTCTGAGTATAGGGAAAGACATGGGTACATTTGTAGGTGGTAGGGAATCCATAAAAAAGGAGGGATTGAATATAAGCAATAGAATGGGGATGATGGAGAAATATGTTGGAAAAGACAGAGTGCAATGGGATTGTTTATGTAGGTAAATGGATTGACCTTGGTAAGAAATAAGGCTACCTCTTCATGGAAGACAGATGTAAAGACAGTAGCAGTAGGCATATGAATGATATATGAGGAAGAGAAGAGAAAAGGGAAACCACAGAGAGTAGTATCAATCTTCTTCTGTAAAATATAAGGCAAGAATCTTGTCAGAGAGGATGGGGGAGCCATGGAAGGTTTGAGAAAATGAGAAAAGATTTAAAAGAGCCACTGCAAAGAGCGAGACAGTGAGTTAATGAGGGAGACACAGGACTGCCTAGCTGCAGACAAGACCCAGTTGAGATTGTGCAAGGTAAACATGTAGAAGATTCAGTCAGAAGGATTGTGCGATTTTCTCTATCTTCATTTAGCAGTAATTGTGTAGGAGCAAAGGCAGTGGATAGTGAGAGTGACCTAACCTTGTCAGTGTGCATGCATGTAATAAGGGAGTCAGAGATTCAGGAGAATAAGAAAGAGTAGAGTTGAACTGGTTCATTAAAGGGTCAAAATGATAAAAAGCAGACTGTCTAGTGTAATACTGATGGCCTGGGAGAGAACTGAGGGGTCAAAAATTTAGAGGACACAGTGATAAAGAATAGAGTTTAAGGGAAGACAGAGAGAAAAGTGGAATGACAATACTGTGGTCAGACAGGGGGATTTGGATAATCTTGGACATTGAGATGGTGAATTTGTGGGCACTGGCAAGATCATGAGTCTTACTCTGTGTGTGGCTAAGGTGGTATGAAGGAGCTGATTATGGGAAGGAAGTAGGCTGACAAAATTGAGTGGTTAGGATGTTGAGAGAGTCAGTCTGTATGTTGAAGTCACCTAGTATGACATCAGGAGTTAGAGGAGAGAAAAGTTTTCAATCAGTGTGATGGGAATGGGAGTTTGAAGATCTTCCCTGCTTTGAAAGTAAACTCTGCCCCCTAAAAGGCTGAATGTAACCACATGGATGGGAGGAGTTGGCTGAAGGGTAGAAGCAGAGCTCACAAGAAGCTTCCCTGCTTTGAAGATAAACTCTGCCCCCTAATAGGTCGGATGTAGTCAAATGGAACCTGTGGTGCTGAAGGGTAGAGCAGAGCCCATAGCTAAAGAGATGGTGGGAGAAAGAGGAGCTCAGGCAAGGAGAGAGAAAGGTTTGTGAGTAAATATTGATCTTATATTGGTTTGTGGGAAGGCTGAAGGATGTTGTGGCTCTCTGTGTTGTTATGGTTTGTTAACTTCTTTACTTCTATGATGGAACTGGCTTACTGGGTTGGGGATTTGGTTTTCTGGTGTCTAAATAAATGCTTTGCTTCTGTCCTCTATATGGAGAGCTTGTTATATTTTGCAGTGCAGCGTCATGAGACATTTATAGTCAAGGTCTTAATCATGATCACTAACGCTGTAAATACTGCATTGGCACTACAATCAGACACTGAACTCTTGAGTAAGAAAAGGGAATGACCTGGAAGTCTGTAGACAATAGCTCCTAGGATTATGATTAGGTGGCAGATATGGATTGCATCTTTTCCTCAAAAGAAAAGTTATTGAGAGATGAAGGGAAGGGGAGTACCTGGAAGTGGCAAAAAGAGTATTCCAACTAGATGGAAGGAATGGGAGAGGAAAAGATTTAGCTTGAAAGAAATCTCTTGCTAATGGAACAGGCATTGCAGAAGACAGAGTAGGAAGCATTTGATGGGTACTTTGGAGAGAGTCAAGAGGAATGGGAATAAGGAATCAAGCGGTGGGGTACAGAATGGGGTTTGAATAATGACCTACAAAGGGTTCAGAATAAACAGGATGTCTAGGCAGTGACTATAATCATATAATTATCAGAACTATTTGAAGACCAGAAGTGGATAACCTAGTTTAATAAGAGAAAAAATTAAACCAGTGGAACTGACTGGAGAATCAAGACCCAGAAGCAATTGAAACCCATAGTCCACTCTTTGAAAACCCAAGAACATAACCTCTCCAACTGGAGAGGCCTGCCTAACTGAAAAAGAATTGCTGGGAAAACTGGAAAATGGTTAGAAAGCTAACTGGTATTAGACCATATGCCACCAAAAGCTCCAATGTATAGAAACCCTAAAATAAAGAGCCTCCAAAAAAATTAATGAGAATGGAAGGAAATATCTTTCATATATATGGAGGAAAGAATCTTTAAACAAGTTAACAAACCATAACAACACAAAGAGCCACAGCATCCTTCAGCCTTCCCACAAACCAATAAGACAAAGCAGATTATCAATTTCATAAGATAAAAAGGCTTTTGCATGATTAAAATAAGCTATCAGTTGTTTTCATAATTACTAAAAAAAAGTATCCAAGAAATAGAGCTGATATTAACAATACATACTGAATAGATAGGTGGTCAGTGGTTATGAAGACTTTTCAAAAGAAATGCAAATTGTCAAAAACAGCATCAAGTATTTAAAATAATAATGGATATCATTTACATAGTACTTTAATGTTTAGAAAGCGCTTAACAGGGGCGGCTAGGTGGTGCAGTGAATAGAGCACTAGCCCTGGAGTCAGGAGTACCTGAGTTCAAATCCAGTCTCAGACACGTAACACAAAAAACTAGCCGTGTGACCTTGGGCAAGTCATTTAACCCCAACTGCCCTCCAAAAAAAAAAAGTGCTTAACAAATACCTTATTTGATCCTCACAACAACCTTAAGAGACAGGTACCATTGTCTCTATTTTACAGATGAAGAAACTAGCACAACATCACACAACTAGTGTCAGAGACAGGATTTTAACTCAGGTCTTTCTGAGTCTGAGTCCAGGTCCAATATTACATTTCAAAATTGAAATTGCACTCCAGACCCAACAAATTGGCAAATAAGACAGAAATAGCTAATGAATATGGAAGGGTATGATTATAGAGGCAAGCCTCTCAAACTGGTTGTGTTCTTGGGTTTTCAAAGAATTGACTATGGTGTTCAATTGCTTCAGGGTCTTGATTGATTCTACAGTCTAAAAAATATGGAAGACAATCCTTACACTATTGTTAGGTCTCTGATACCTCACGTGGGGTGGAGACTCCTAAAGAGGGTTGTTGATACTTCACTGTGAGATGTGTGGGTTGGACCGACCCTCAGCTAACAGGAGTGCACATGATCACCTGGGGGTAGAATGCAAGGACTGCACTTATCTGCAAAAATCAGGATTGTGCATGTCGGAGGAAGGCATACATGGAAAAGGAGGTATGACCTCTCCACCTTCATGGTGGTGCACGATTGGCTCACTGTGGCAAGGGTACAGCCAGGGGAGGGGCCCCAAGGGGCTCTGGAGGTGGAGCAAGAGAAAAGAGAGAGAAGGAGAAGGATAAGCAGATCCAGCCACACCAGGGAGAGAGAATGTACTCTCAATAAAAGCTAGAAGCAAGTCCTGTGTCTTGAGTCTTCTGTACAACTGATTCTCCCAGAGTAAGTGGGAACCAGGGACACCCGAGGCCTGTTGAGGTGGGTATAGGTAAGTCCTATACATCCTGACCCAAAAAGATAACCCTTATCAAAGTAAAAACCTGCAGCTGCAGCAATAGCTACCCACAGACAAAAAGATAACCCGTTTCACACTATAAATTGCTACACCTGCTATGGAAAACAATTTGAAATTCTAAAAGAAAAGTGACTTATTTTTCATTACAAACTACTCTCCTTCGATCCAGCAACCCTACTATTAAGCATATTCCCCAAGAAGTTTCAAGACCAAAGGAAACACCAATATATACCAAATATCTATAGCACATTTTTGGAGGTACCTGGTAGTATAGTGGATAGAGTGCTAGGAATGGAGTCAGGAAGATCAAATTCAGCGATAAACCTTTAGTGACTTTGTTATACTGGGAAAATCACTTAACTACTCTCTGCCTTAATTTCCTCAACTGCAAAATGGGGATAATAATAGCACCTACCTCCCAGAGCTATTATGTAGAAAAAAATGTGATAATATTTGGGTGGGGGAGGGGGAGGAAAAATACTTAGCACAGTGCCTTGCACAAAAATACATAAGTAGTTATATAAACAATTTTTATAATATGCATTTTATATACTATATAATAGCCAATAAAATACGTAATATCTAATATAATAACTTTATATAATAGCTATATGTTTATTCCTTCCCTTTTGTTGTGGTAGAAAACTGGAAACAAAATAAATGCTTATCAATTGGTTTGAACAAATTGTGATACATGCATGAATTTAAAGGAATATTAATGTGCCATAAGAAATTATGAATATATGGGAGAAGAGGGGAGGAGGAGGATAGAGGGGGATAGAAGAGGGGGTAGACTGGGGGAAGGGATAATCAATATGCTTGCCATCTTGGAATGGAGTGTAGGGAAGAGATGGGGAGAAAATTTAGAACTCAAAATCTTGTGGAAATGAATGATGAAAACTAAAAATAAATAAATAATTTTTTAAATTACAGATATAAAGAATTTGGAGGAATATGGGAATAGTTTTAAGGACAGATGCAGAGTAAAGAAAGCAGAACCAGAACAATACATGCAATAATTACAACAAAAACAAAACACTAAAAGGTGCCTAAATTCAGATTGACTACAATGACTAATCCTGATCTTGGAACATGCTTCCTGCTACCCTCAGAAGAGAAGAGTAAGACTATGGGTACAAAATGTCAAATGCTGTCAGATGCTATTTTTTCCAACTGGTTTTCCTTAAATGTTGTCTTAGTGGAAAATAATGGCTCAATGAGGAATAAGAACATATTGGAAAATGACTAATTTTTTTAAGAGACATCAATAAAATGTCTCTTAAACTCTACCCCAATGTAAGATATGGAGTTATCTAACATTAATAAATATAATTGATTGTATTTTAGATTAATGTTCTCTCATTAAGCAGAATCTTTTTTAAAGTTATATATAAAACAAACATTCCGTCTTCTAACAGAAACTTCATTTTGTACTCCAATAAAAACACAAAAAGTCCAATAATTAATATAAGTCTATACTCACCCAAATATACTCAGTAATCTTTAGTCTACAACTAATTCTCCCTCTATGTACAGATTTACTATTTTAAGTATAAAGTGCAAAAATAAAAGAAACAATACATTCAAATCAACAATATGTTACCTTAGCTGGGGTATGAATCCATATTGCAGGATTGAGAAGGATATAATCACACAACTGTTTTAGAAGTGGTACCCCATTATGCAGACTACTCAGGTATTTTGAAAATGCCAAACAAAGTTCGAGTACAGCTCTGCTCACATGGCATTTGGAAGACTGTGAAGGGAAAAAAAAAAAAAGAATTCTAGTTTTATTTTAATAAAATCAGTCAACTATTTCAGGTAAGAACAGGTAAAATACAAGACTACTGAAAAGAAAATCTATCCTATAAGTTATGCCACAGATTAGAGATGTAATGGAATTCCCCAGCAATCATTCATCAATAGTCAGATTTCTCTCTGTGATGTGTGAGGTGCCAGAAACAAAATATGACAACGTGATATAAAATATATCAGCAAGGAATTCTCCTTGTTAATGATGCTAGTTAAAAAAGCATTCAACAAAAAAAGTCTACGGTCTTTAAGCAAATGAAAAATTTTAAGTAAATTGTGTTTTACCTTTTCAAGGCTGTATCCTATGACCAGAAAGCCCTTAGAGGAAAGCATCTGTTCTTGCATAGCAATGGAATTTTTCAACAACTCCATGATAAAAGCCAATAGAGTGGAGCTGAAAAAATGGAGAAAAAAAAACTTAAAATTTCTAAAGAAATTTCCAATAATATTAGGGATATGGAAGTAACAGAACCCTCTATTAAATTTTAGTAAAATAGGGGTAGACAGGATATAGAAAAGATTATCACTTCACTAATGCTTAGAGTGACTTTTCTTTTCCAGAGGAAGTATAGTTTTGAAAAATGACATGTAATATACTGGATAAAGGGGTGACTGAGATCCAGAAATACTTGGATTTAAGTCCTGCCTCCTACACATACTAGCTTTATGACTAAGGGTAAATCATTTAACCTCTAACTAAAACCACCTTACAGAGAAACTGAGTTGCATCAGCAGGAGGGGAACTCCACACCAGGAATTCCATATATGGCTCTGGACTCACAAAAAATAATAATAATACCTTCTAAAGTAAAAATAGAAAACTCTAAATTCACAGAGTCATATGTCTTGTTTTATTTTTTTCTTACTTCAGCTTTATATATTACATATACTACATGCAGATAAAATCATTAATTCATTACTGTTCTTTATTTTAATTCCCCCACTCCCACATATTCCCTCTCCCAGGCAGCTTCAGATAAGAAATCTCTTCTTTCATGTACCAAGTATTTAAAATAGTTCCTGAAATTCTATCTCCACTAAGAATTTATCTCTATTTTTAATAATATCCTTTACCTGCCCCATTTTTCATCTAAATCTTGTTAAAGCCAGTGTTTATAAAGAAAAACCTTAGTTGTTTAAGAAACCAATCATCATCTAGCACCCTTTGGAAGGATCAGGTATCTTTCCAAATCACATATCTCCTAATTATGCTTGCCAGGCCAGAATTCAAAAACTTACTTGGCTTTTAGCAGCCATTTATGAAATACAAGTTTAAACCAGTGGCCTATGTTCACCAACATTGGACAGTCCCCAAGAATAAATGACTAACTGAAAGCGAGGCCATCAAAATATAAAGTGAAATAATGCAAGATGGTAGACTGGTACACTGACTCACTCTACTTCTGTAGGCCAATTTCTTATTATGCTATCACGTTTTAATGCCAGTCACTATGTAATCATTCCATCAAAGGCCAAATTTAATTCATTTAAGTATTAACAAGTAGTAAATAAATGTTTACCGAGCACCTTGAAACATGGAAATTGCTATAACAGATATTGTATAGCAATCAAAGAAAAGTGAGACATGATCTCTTACTATAAAATGTTATGAGTTGATCCACCATTATGGTAACTCATCCCAAACCAAAACATGTTGTAAGTGCAAGTCAAATTTATTTTCAAATGCAGAAATAATTGTGCTCCTACCATTATCACATAGTCAATTTAAATTTCACAACTGCCTTAACTGTTTCATGTGTAAATGAGAACTTTTTCGGTTTTTTTCTAAAATACTAAAGAAAGATACTGTTAGCATTTCCATATATTACCAACAAAACCCAGCTGGAAGAGAAATTCCATTTAAAATAACTGCAGTCTAAAATACTTTAGTTTACCTGCCAAGATACACATAGTAAATCTATGAATGCAATTACAAAACACATTTCACACAAATAAAGAGAGATCTAAACAACTGTTACAACAGTAACAACGAGGTGGTGCAGTGAATAGAACACCGGCCCTGGAGTCAGGAGGACCTGGGTTCAAATCCAGCCTCAAACACTTGACACACTTACTAGCCATGTGACTTTGGGCAAGTCACTTTAGCCCTCCAAAAAAAAAAAAAGCAACAACTACAGAAATAATAACTGTTCATGGGTAAGCTGAGCAAACATAATAAAAAGTACAAAAGTAGCTATATAAGTTTATTTGCATAGTACCATATCAAACAACCAAAGAATTATTTCAAAGAGTTAGAAAAAATAATAAAATGAATGTGAAAAAAGACGGACAAGAATATCAAGGGAATCGATGAAAAAAAAATCAAAGAAGACAGTGCACCAATAGCAAATTTTAAATTACACTACAAATTCGTAATCATAAAAACAAGTTACTGGATAAGAAACACCAATCTATCAAGAAAAACATTAGTTATATATACAGAAATAAATGACCACAGTAACCTAGTATTTGATAAACCTAAAGATTCAAGTTATTGGAGTAAGAACTCACTATCTGACAAAAACCTCGGGGAAATTGGAAAGCAGTCTGGCACAAACTAGGCAGAGACTAACATCTCACAGTGTATACCAAGATAAAATCAAAATGGTCCATGAGTTAGACATAAAGGGTAATACTATAAGCAAATTATGGGAGCATGGGAAAAAAATTACCTGCCATATCTACAGATAACGGAAGAGATTATGAGCAAACAGAATCACAGGAGGTAAAATGGACAATTTTGATTACATGAAATTAAAGTTTTTGCACCAACAAAACCAATTCCAACAAAAATTAGAAGGAAAGGAAGACACTAAAGAAAACACTTTACAGCAAGTTTCTCTGATAATGACCTTATTTTTCAAATACTCAGAGAATTGACCCAATTTATAAAGGTAAATGCCATTCCCAAAATGATAGTCAAAGGAAATAAACAGGTAACCTTTCAGAAGGAGAAATCAAAGATATCAAATATTCTCGATCATTAATAATTAAAGAAATGCAAATTAAACCACCTCACATCCATCAGATTACCTAACATGACAAAAAAGGAACAAGACAAACGACTGAGAGGATGTGGAAAAATAGGAATAAAATGTACTACTGGTGGAGTTGTGAACCGGTCTAACCCTTCTGGAGAATAATATGGAACTATGCCCAAAGAGTTATAAAACTATGCATATCCTTTAATAATCTAGCATAATAAGATCTGGAGATCAAAGAAAAAGATAAAGGACCCATATGTACAAAAATTTTGATAGCTGCTATTTTTGTGGTAGTAAAAAACTGGAAATTGAGGGGATACCCATCAACTGGAGAATGGCTGAACAAGCTAAGGTACATGATAGTGATGGAATATTACTGTGCTATAAGAAATAACAAAGAGGATTGTTTCAGAAAAATCTGGTTAACAACGAAACCGGGGGCGGAGCCAAGATGGCGGCATAGAAGCAGCAAAGGACCACAGCTCCCACACAAACACGATAAAAAACTCATAAAATGAGACGCTAAACAGATTTTCAAGCGCCAAAACTCTCCACAAGACAAAAAGCACATCTGTTGCTACAGGCAGCGCAGCAGGCGGGGCTCTTCGGGGCAGTCTGGGACCTGGGGCCAAAACCCCGGCAGGGTCAAGCCCTGGGCAACGGGCGGGGAACCGCAGCTATAGGAGAGCAGATCAGCTGCACTGGAGGCAGAGTTACCACATTTATCAGGCCAGAAGACAAAAAGGCTAAGACAAAGGTCAGTGGATTTTGCTAACTGGGGAGGAGAAGAGCGGTCCGGCCAAACTGCTCCCAGGGCAAGGAGGCAGCGGGAGGCGGCTGTTGCAGCAGGAACGGGTGAGAGCCACAGCGGCTTCCACTGGGCTGCTTCAGAGCCCTCGGCCTGCAGATAGCAGGGGGGCTGACGCGACCCATCGAGGCCAAGGACTCTTGCATTGAGCGGCC
>CM053601.1:84003764-84024331 GCA_028646575.1 Pseudocheirus occidentalis
GAGAGAGAGAGAGAGAGAGAGAGAGAGAGAGAGAGAGAGAGAGAGAGAGAGAGAGAGCATATCAAATAAACCCTTAGGTTGCAGGTAGTATGCTAAGTGCTACAGATGGAGGTTTACAAGCAAATATGAGTAATAATAAATAACTACTTTCAGGAAATGCTTTTTGCCAGTTAAGTAAATAAGTAGGATGGTGCTAGAAACTTGGTTGGTTAATTGGTAGATTTTTTTTGAAGGTTTCCTTGTTAACCTAACCCTGTATTACCCTAGCACTTAGGATATGATTAAATATGGATTAAATCAAGCAGTAGGCTAAGGGTAAGCATAGCTACTTCCAAACCTCTTTGCTATATGACCTTAAATATTCCTCTCTAAAAAGAAAAAAAAAAAAAAAGAACCTCTACTCCAAGCAAAATCTGAGGTCATTTTCCAGACACACCAAATGACATTAATCTCAATTACCACAGGATTTAGATCAGAAAGAGACTAAGCTCAGCCTTATCTTCCCAACCTCTAAATTTATAGATGAAGAAACTGAGGCCCAGAGAAGATCAGTGAAACGGTTGAAGGTAACACTAGTAAGTTGTAAAATTTGGATTTCAAATTAAATATTATTCTGTCTATTTTCCACCACATTTGGTTGCCACAATGTAATTCTAGGGATATGGTTGGAGAAACTGGAAAATTTTTAATGGTTCTAAAAGGCCATTAGAGAGATGACTCAATATTCCTAATATTCTGAACAATTACTAAATAAAATGAAACTTTCCCTCTATAATTGTTCCATCAAGACACACCTTAAATTTAAAATATTTAAAAGCTACTACCACAGAATGATAAGGGATACAAGATGAACCCATAAAGAGAAAAAGTCATATATCCACTGAGGTACTGAAAACAAGTCAACATCTTAATACCCTAAATACAGAGTACCTTCTTATTTTAGGTAAGCAAAGTTCTTTTCAAGACATTATTACCTATAAAAGCAAGTTAGCTTACCTAAAATATTTAACTTACTTTAGCAAGTGTGAGCTATTTCAGGAAAAATGAACTTACGTTAATTTGTGGGAAAATGTGTTTAAGGAAATGTTTTGTAAAAATTTCACAGCATAAAGCCAAATTAAAGACCAAGAGTAATTAGCCCAATGTAATTCATTACTTCCCAAGCACTATTTTATCATGACCTACATTACTCAAGACTTTCAATGATGTTATTCAAGGTCTAAAATATTCACATTTCCAACAAAACAAATCACTTTAATGTTCAAATATATTGGACTGAATAGTATGAAATATCAAAGTACCTTGTATCCCAACCCTAGTTGATAAACAGCAAAAATCTGAGCAGCATTAAGAGCTTCACTGAAAAGGTAAACAGCAGTCATTTGCCCACAAAACACTCTGTTGGCATCTGCTGTTTCCGAAGACCCTAAGAAGCACTTGTCAAATGTCTATGGAAAAAACACAACAGAAGTTTAAATTAATCATAATGAAAGTGAAAAGTTATGGAATTCAGGGGTGGGATTTTTTTGTTTCATTTTTGTTTTGGTTTGGGGGAGAAGAGGTTATCTCTGGTGTGTACTACAGGGACAGTCACTTAATAAATATATCAGTCACTTATATCAGTCACTTAATAAATGCTCATTGATTGATTGTTATTTAAATTTAGTTTCAGGCATTAGTCCTGCTAAATTTCACACAAGTAGATGCAATAAATGTTCACATTTTTCTCTTATTACTAAAGACTCATATCTTTTTAATAAGCCACAGAATTTTATAAAACCTCAGGGGCCATACAGTGCACTATTTTTGTCCCTAAAAAACCAGCCTCTCTACAGCACAGATCCTAAGTGATTATTTAGACTTTGCTCCAAGTCTCAAAGAGAGCCCATCACTCTCCTAGGCAGCCAGTTCCACATCTAAGTGGGTCAAATTCTGAGAATGTTTTTTTCAATTTTTTTTTTTACATATCTTTCTTTACAATATTCACATAATTCTCCAACTTTTACACTCTGGGGGTTAAGCAAGACAAGCCTAATCCCCTTTCTGTGTGACAATCCTTCAAATAACTGATAATACCTATTATAATCCATACTTAGTCTTGTGTATACTTTTCAGGGGGTCCATAAATCTGGATGAAAAGATTGCATCTTTATTTTAATATAACTTGTTTCCCTTGTGTATCCTTATATATTGTATTTTATACATTTAAAAACATTACTCCAAAAAATGATCCACGGCCTTTTGCCAGACTGCCAAACATGTCCATAATGGAAAAAAAAACAAAAATCTCTGATTCAGCCTGAAGATAAGGTTGGACAGATAAATACTTAAGTTTTCTGGCATTATGTCACGTAGTAAATTGATGAACAAGGTATTACATTCTCTAAAACACTGGTTCTCAACCTTCCTAATGCCGTGACTCTTTAATATTCTTAGGTAGGAATATCTGCATGTGGGTGGACCCACCTGGAGACAGATAGAGGAATGGTGTCTCTGTTCCTAAGACCATGGGAAATATGTATTTTCCAATAGTCTCAGGCGACCCCGGTGAAAGGGTCCTTTGACCCCCAAAGGGGTCGCAACCCACAGGTTGAGAACCACTGCTCTAAAAGCACATACCAACCACAAAAGAAGGTTACAACATTAACATTTGGCTTTCTGGCAACTTATTCTACTACTGACACATTTCTCTTTTATCAATTAAAAAATGACATAATATAAATCACGCTGAGAAAAGGATATGTAAGATTTAAAACTGCTCATTTTATTCTATCCAGATGAATGATCTTAAAAGAGTTCACACTTCTACCTCAAACTTTTCTATTTTTATTTTTTAATATTTTAAACTACTCACATCACTAGTATTGACGAACCATGTTATCTCTCCATATGAAGCCAATTCTCCATTCACGTAACACCGAAGCTCACTGTTCTTCCAGCGGTTATAAATGTGCACTATTGTTACCATGTACCACTAAACAAACAGAAATAGAAATCACTAAAAAATCATAAATATTGTTTATAATTAAGTTATCTTCATACCAACTGGTGGCCACCTAGTGAAAATATCTGGATATAATAAAAAGATATTCGTGGAAAGCAGCATGGTGCTAAAAAAGACTCTATGGCAGTCATCAGAAGTGAGGTTCAAACCACAGCTATGGAACATTACTAGCATACTCCAGAGCTTATAAACTGAAATGAGTATTTTGGAGAAACTGATCTCTAAGTTTCCTTCAAGTTCTAAATCCTATGACACAAGGCAGAAAGTACAAACAGTTCTCTGACATAAGTGTATCCTCATCTGAAATTTAAAAAGATACAGGAGACTTTCAAATTAAAAGATTTCATATGAAAAGGTTTAGAAAAGCAACTTGATTTAGTTGTCATTATATAACAGAATGGTAACACAAACCCTTAGAAAAAATGCTAAGGTGACATTGCTAATTTTAATAACAATGACATTTTCTGATACTTGCACAAAAACTGAAACCCTCTTACAAGTCAGGATAATAGGTAATAGAGCTGTATTTGAGATGATGGCTCAACTGAAAATATTTATATGCTAGAAAAAAGTATAATATAAACATCAATATTTATTTGGTGCCTATAAGGTTGTTATTGTTTTGTAACTGGTAACAAGAAAGTCTCTGTTTTTGACAGAAAGAGAATGTTCTATGGGCTCTACAAAGTTTGAAATGTGTTTTTAAACTTTGAACAGAAGAATCAAAACTGCCAGGTAAGGCAGTTTTCCAAATTTACAGCTATACTGATTAGCATACTTTTATAATTCTATTATTACCATAACTTCCTCTAGTATCTTTTTTCTGGACAATCAGCAAAGGTGTTTGCACAGCATAAACTGTCATTTTTGTAGTGTTCTCAAAAGCAAAAGTTTAGTAATTAACTATGGTACTTCAACTTAGTTTTCTCTCAGCAGAAATACAAATACTACTCACTTTAACTTATAAGTTCAAAACCATTACTTATGCTAGCAACGTAATTAGTTACAAAAAAATGTGCCAAAACAAATATGCTGTCATACTTATAAAACACTAAAATAATTTACTGGATACCTTCTGTGGCTTGAAATCAAATTTCACACAGTGTTGGAACCCTTTTCCTTTGGATTTTATTGCAGTTATAATCAAACAACCTCCAACAAAGTGAGCAGAATAGCCAAGTCCTTTGTTTGTTCTGAAACTATAGGAGAAAAATAATTTTCATTTTTTTATAAATTTCCAAAACAAATTAACAACCCTGGCCAAATTAAAAATACATACCAATACAAATAAGGTTTATCCTTATCCACATTGATGTTATTTACAGGATCCATTCTTAGCCAGGTATGAAAGGTAAATCCATTCTGGTATGGCCATTTGGCTATAGGAGGTAATGCAATAGCCTGGGAAAGAAGGTTTGAATCATTCAAAGAACAATTTCCTACTATTCAATTAAACCATCTCTTAAGTATCTTTGTACAATGTACTATATTTAAATGTATCTAAAGATAGCTGGGGGCAACTAGGTGGCATAGTGGTAGAGCAGGTCTGAAGTCAGGACCCTAGGCAAGTCACTTAACCTCAGTTTACTCATATGTAAAATGAGCTGGAGAGGGAAATAGCAAACTTCTCTTGTATCTTTTAAACAGAACTCCAAAAGGGGTCCTAAAGAGTCAGACACAACAGAAATAACTGAACAAAAAGACAGTTGAGGTGTGCAGGTCATAAGTTTGACAACTCTAGCCTAGAATACTGAATATATTTCTATGACTACCCAGTGTCACAGAGCCAGCATTCAATCTGTATTCATAATAAACAGAACTTAAATCCAGCTATTCCTGACACTAATCCCAGCTCTCTATCCACTAAGAAACACTGCCTTGTTTTCTATTCCTAAAACGAACTCCCTACTCAGCTTAGTCTGAAAGAATCCTAGGATTCCTTGAGAATCAGCACGAGTGCCACCTCTTAGAAGAGGAATATTTCTTTATCCTCCTAGTTTTTTTTTAATCTTTGCTATTTCCCAAAATTATTTTTACTAATTTGATTTACATATTGCTTGCCTCAAAAGATTATAAAGGTCCCAGGGGGCAGAGGCCATTTTAAATTATTCATTGAAAGTATTAGCATCATGCCTTGCCCATAACTGTTACTTGCACTTATGAAATTTTATTTAGAAACTTAGTTTATTATTTGTCACAATAATATGATTTTACTTGAATGGGGTATGGAAGGACTAGAGGAGCATTGGTCCAGATCTGTGATTTCACAGGTACAGGAAGCTCCTGGGAAGATCAGCCAATATTCAATAAAGTATAGCTTTAAAGAGGGGAACTAGGGCACTAAAATATTTTATATTTACTTACCCAGGATCACACAGACACCATGTGTCAGCAGTAAAACTTGAACCCCTATCCTGAAGGTAGGTTCTCTACCCATTCACATTTGTCTCTATTCTGAGAAGCATACATAAGCATAAGATGCTAAAAACCATCATCAACTAGCTTTAAAGTAACTGCTACTCAAAGTTTTCTGAAAATACTAAGAAGGTCAACAACACCACTTTAAAAACATCGACAAGTATATATGATGATGTTAAAATCAAAAACAACTGTTTGTACAATAAATAAAAGATTCTAGAAAACAAAAGGTCTATATAACACTTAACAGTTCAAATATCAATTTTAAAAATACTTCCATCTTTTGGAAGCTATCATTTAGTTATATCCAAGTGGGAATTAAAAGAAAAAATTCACAGTTTTAAAGATAAAAGATTATACACAGAAATAGAAAAGAATGAAAAACCTAGAAAAAAAATTGAAACAAAATGTAAAACGGCACATGTACTGGGATGGGTTGGGAAGGAAATAAACACTTAAGCCTCTCACCTGAGGGTTTGTAAATGTTTTTATTAAAGGAATTGTTGCCAGAACCTTGGGGATCTGAAGGATCTATTACAATAGTCACAAATACTGTGACTTCATCAATTGTGCTATTACAATTTTTAAAACATCTTCTAGTACTTGGTAAAAACTTCAACTAAGTCAATTTTTGACATTTCATTTTTGTAATACTAAAATACAACACCACTCAGGTTATATATTCTTTGGAAAACACAGAAAGGCAGCATCAAGAAAATTAGCCCATTACACTCCAAATAATTAGTCTTACTCTCTACAACAGATGAGAAGAATATTGGTAAAATCAGAAGGAAAATGATATAAACAGAATAAAGGGTCTAAAACTGGAAGAGGCCGGGGCTTTTAGAGAAAAGCTAAAGGGGAAAATATAAAGTAAAATAATATGAACTACTTTTTAATATAAATTAAATGTTAACAAAAATGGGCGACATATCTACTTCATAATTAGGAGTAACTTACTGCAGCACTTTTCCCTGGAAAGTTGAAAAAGGCATCAGGACCATACTTCTGAGGCATGTGCTTTAACACAGACAGCAACTTCCCAGCATGAGGAGGCTATTAAAATAATCAAGATTTCATTCAACATAAAATAAAGAATTTAATCTATATCTTATAAAATACACATGAGAACAACAATGTACCAATTGAAGTAGGCTAAAATGTGCCTTTTGGAACTTTTTCTAATGCTTTCAAAGCAATGTATTACCCAACAGATGAGCACTCACCACCACAGAGATATTTTAAATGACCAAAGTAACATAGTTTATAACAGTCATTAGTATTCTATGTAAATACAGTTAACGCCCAAAGTTTCTCCAGGGGGCCTATCCATATCAAACTGTCATTTTTTACACCATAGAAATAAAATTAATTTTTATGTAAGTGAAAAGTTTTCCCCTAAAGTTTTATACTTGGTTCAATCAACAGTCAAGCTAGTGGTCAGAAGCTAAATAAATTAATAAAACTTTAATTGTTTACCATATACCAAGGGCTGCAGATACAAATAATAAATATCTCTAGCATTTATACAGCTCTCTGAAGTTTTGAAAAGCATTTTACATTTAAAATGGATAATCAAAATAATCCCTGCCCTTAAGCAAACAAAATAATACATTTAAATCCAAACTCCCAAGCAATGACATTTTTAAAAAGCTTTCTTTCCAGTCAAGGTGGATCATGGCCTATAGATGCAGGGGAAAGAGGGCTTAACTTGGAACCAGAGGACCTGGGTCAGAATCACAGCTCTGCCACTTAATAGCCGTGTTATAGCAAGTCACTTAATTTCTCAGGGCCTATCCTAGACATTAACTCTAATGTAATAGACATTACATTCAAAGAACAATTTCCTATTATTCAATTAAATCATCTCTTAAGTATTTTTGTACAAGGTACTATATTTAAATGTATCTAAAGATAGTTGGGGGCAACTAGGTGGCATAGTGGTAGAGCAGGTCTGAAGTCAGGACCCTGGGCAAGTCACTTAACCTCAGTTTCCTCATATGTAAAATGAGCTGGAGTAGGAAATAGCAAACTTGTATCTTTTAAAGAGAACTCCAAATGGGGTCCCAAAGAGTCAGCACTTACCATGTACTTTCCAGCACTGCTAATGTTGGGGATAAAAAAAAAGAAAGCAAAAATATGGTTCTTGTCCTCGAGGAACAACCATTCTAACAGGGTTGAGAATATACAAACAAGTGTGTAAATAAAAGACACACATAGTGTAAACGGAAGACAATTTCAGAAAGAAGGCACTGGAAGTGACACATACAGATACTTTAAGACACTGAGTTTGTTACCACAAAGCGACACAGTGGTATACATGGCTAACCTTACTAAATTGTCCATTTGAGTTAAGGTCATGGCCCTTCACATCATCCTCTAAGAAAAGCTTTTCAAGGAGCAATGGTCCCACTCTTAAGGATGGAAAATAATAATTCCAGGGAACTTTCTCATAAGTCAGCTACCTCAACTATCCAATAAGGCACTACTGTAAGGAAAATACACACACAATCACTCAATCAGCCAATGGCTGGATTGTCAATGATACTTGACAATAAAAGAATGAAGAAGGAATGAGTCTGTCTCTAATCTTGTTTGACCTTAAATTAAATTTAAATTCAACATTTCTCTAAAGCACCACTCCCATCCACTCTTCCACTCATTTTCCTTTCAATCTGTAGAATGGAGCTAGAGAGAAAGAAAAGGGGTAAAGTATTACTAAGGTGGCAAAAGGTCAATGCAAAAACACCATTCTAAATCCATCTTCTTTCCTTAATTCTAGCAGTGAATTCAGTTAGGAAATTTTAGGCAAACTGGTTTCACTCCATCTCCAAGGGGGCTGAAGAAAGATCAGCTAGGGTCAATCTTTATTCTGATGGCCCCTTTCTCTTTACTGTACTAATGGGATACCAGGAACAAAAAGTATAGAAGAAATGGGAATCCACATAAATAAAAACTATGTGAAGACACCTGCTCAAGATGTTTGCCCCCATTATTTTCAAAATTTATATTTAAAAGAAAAAATATGACTTTAAAAATATCAAGTAACAATTTTAAAAAGTAAAGACTAAATATTTTACCCATTGGCCTTTTTCTCCTTGAAGTTTACTGAAGAACAGCTTTAGCTCCCGTACAGTCAAATTATATGTAGCCAGCACTCCCAACATATCAACTAAAAGATCTGGGAACAGAAAAAGAATAGAATGTTTACATCATCATATACCTATGTTTCACAATAAATAAAGATGCATTTACCAAATGTAGTGAATTTACTTATCAAGTAATTAAACATAAAACAAAGTAGGAAAAAAATTTTAAATATCTATTTTATTTCTGAAAAATATTCTGCTGGCAGAGGAAGTCATACCTGCAATCATGTTGTCAACTTTGTCAATTCTCCTGAGCACTTGTTCAACAAGACCTACTTCGGTGCATGCCTGAAGATTTCTTATACTCTTTTTCAAAATGGCAGTAAACATGCTCCATATTTCTGCTTGGCAAGTAACATCACATTTGTCCAAAAGATTCACCATGCAAATAATACTTTCTCCTTCTTGGATGATAAAGTTCATTTCCAAATCAAATTGTCCACCAACCAGCTTCGAAAAAGGAAGAAAAACAAAAGTCACTTACTGTATACACACACACACACACACACACACACACACACACACACACACACACAAATGTATGTGTTAATTCACTGTAATTACTCTAGTGTATGAGCAGATTCATCTGCCTCTATCTCATTCCCTATCAGAAATCTTCAGAAAAAGAACCAGATAATAAATGAAGCAAATAGTTCAGAGAATTTTTTAAATAAAGAGCAAACTTTTTAAAAATAAAAATATTTATTTTATGAAAATAAAAAGCTACTTAAGAAAGTAAGGGATTTTAAACATAGAAAAAAATACATTTTCAAGTAGAAACTATAAGAAAACCTATGTTCACAAAGGGTAAATCAAGGACGTGGCCAACACCAAATCATTATGGGTACCCTTGAGCCTATGCCTTCCAATATGCTACAGTAGACTGCAACCTCATTCATATTCTCATTCTCTTTCTTTCTCTCTCTCCCTTTCTCTCCTCCACATATTCTCTTTCCTCCTCTTCCCCCTCTCATCTTCAACCTCTCTACTTGTATTGGTTCTTTTTCAAATGGCTTTAAAACATATCAATATCTCCCTAATTCATTTTTTTTAATCTCTTCATTTGACCCTTGCAACACCTCAAGTTATGGTCCTCTCTCTCTCTTCTCATTTTCAGCTCAACACAGAAAAAGGAAGTCTAAACTTTTTCCTCCAAACTTGCTCATTCTTTAATACCTTGTAATCTCACTTCCAACTCATTACTCAGCTGAAAATCCTCTCTCCAAATATACCAACAATCTCATGACTGTCCTATGCAATGATCTTTTCTCAGGCCTCATCCTTCTTGATGCTTCTATTTATCTGAAACTACTGAACCCGTTTTCCTCCTATACACTCTCTTCTCTATGGGTTTTCAGAACACTACTCTCTCCTGGTTATCCTCCTACCTCTCTGTTTGTTCTCTAACTCCTTTGCTGCATTACATCCATATCATTCCCGCAAGTGCAAGTGTTTCCAAAGACTCTTTCCTGGAATTTTTCTATCTCTATACTTTCTCTTGGTAACACATTAGCTCTTGTGCAATTTAATGCTCGTTTTTATAAAAGGATTCCTAGATGTATAAAGGCAACCTACTATCTTTTCCTAGTTTTAGTCCCCCATCACCAAATGTCTAAAGAACATTTCAAAATGAATGTTTATAGAGACATTTCAACCTCAAAACATTTGAATTAATTATTTCTATTAACCTCCCCCCTCCTCCACCGCCAAGGAAAAAAACCCCACCCTTTCTCAGAATTTGCCTATTTCTGTGGAAGGCATACCATTCTTCAAATCACCAAGTTTAACAATCTCAGAGCCATCTTCAACTCACCAACATATCAAATAAATTTGGGAATTCTTGCCTTTACTACCCATGACAATTTCTTACATATGTGTATATATATACATATAAATACACGTGTGGGTATGACATCTCTTTTTATTCACACAGAAACTCCTTCAGTTCAGCTCCTCATCTCTTCTTACCCAGATTATTTATTCCAAAAGCCTCCAATTTGGTCTCCAATTTGGTCTCCTTGTTTCAAGTTTCTCACCAGTCCATTCTTCACAGTGCTGTCAAAGGAATTTTCTATAACTTTAACAACTCCTCCACCTCCAACACAAATGAAGAGGTAGCACTTCTCTTTGTCAAGGCAAACCCCTCTACATGCACACATGACCTCACTGTATGTATCTTTTCCAGTAGACTATGCCCTCCACCTTCCCTGCTTTCTCAATTATATGCTATTTTTTCATGTCTAAAGGATGCATGCCTGCTACCCTAAAAAACACACCCATCTCTCCCTCAAGCTTAAAAAACTCTCAGTTGATCCATCCTCACTAGCTCTCCTCCAATACTTTATCTCCTTTTTGTGGCTAATCTTTTAAAAAAAAGCCCTCTGCAATTGTTCTTCCACTTCCTCTCACCTAATTCTCTTCTAAATTCTCTGAAGGCCTGGCTTCCAACCTCATTATACAAGTCAAATTGTCTTCAAAACCACTAATGCTCTCTTAATTGCCAAACCTAATGGCCTTTTTTCTCAAACTTCATCTTTCTTGATCTCTCTACAACCTCTGACACTGCTGATCATTCTCTTCTCAATAGTCTGTGTTTTCTAACACACATTAAATGTTTCTTCCTCTTTAATGCTCAAGCAAAATCACATGCTTACTTAGATTTCAGAACACCAAGCATCCTATATCAACAAATGTCAAAAAGATTCTGTCACAAAGGTCTTTAAAAAAGAACTGAATTGTTTCAGTGTTTTTAACAAAAAAAGAAATCCTTAAATATAAAGGAAGGCTATGTAAAAATCCTCTCTTCTCCTTTGGTAATTTCATCAGTTCCAATATTCAATTATCATCTCTATGATGATATTATCATTCATTCAATTCTCATTGCTATACGATTTCCATATCTACATACCTAGACCTCATCTCCGTTGAAACTGAACCATGCTTCTTCAACAGCCTTTTTAGCATCTCAACCTAGAAATCCCATTGACAATTCCAACTCAATATTTTTAAAAACAGAATTTATCACTCCTCTTAAACTTAAACTCAAACCTTTTTCTAATTTTCCTATTCCAACTAAAGGCACCACCATTCTTCAGGTAAATCAGGCTTAACTGAGTCATTTTCAACTCTTAACTGATTAATTCTGCCCTTCTTCATATCCAATTTGTTGCCAAGCTCTGTCAAATGTACTTCCTTGTGAGATCTTGTCTCTACTCTCTTTTCTCCATTTAACCTAATTCAGGTTCTCATTATCTAACTTTTTAAATAACTAAAATAGTGTCCTTTGTGTATAGTCTCTCCCCTCCACAAACCATACAGTCAGATCTGCCTAACTGATATTTCTTAAGTGCAAGTCTAAACTATGTCATTTCTCTGCTCAAGAAACTCCCCAGGCTACAGAAGCTTTAAAATATTTGAGAGTGAACCTACCCAGTAACTATATAGATCAAACCAGAAAAGGTATTAGCAGAAATATAACAGAACTAAACATCTGGGGAAATAGTATTTGCTCATGAATGACATAATATAATAAAAATAATATTACTTGTACTTACTCAGAGTTGTATCACTACAATTACAAAAGGAATATTTTATACAGCGAGAAAAAAACAAAAAGGTCAAGAATCTCAAGGATAATTATAAAAACAAGTGGGTAGAAAGGTGATCTATTAGCATAAGATTTCAAAATAAAATATAAAGTAGTAATCATTAAAACTATTTGGTACTGATTTTTTTTTTTAAGTCAAGCAGTAGAAGAGATCAAGTATCAAATATCACCATGGGGGAGAGGGAGGCAAGGGAGGGGAGAAAATTTGAAACTTAAGGAATTGTGGAACTGAATCTTGTAAACTAAAAAGTAAACAAACAAATCAACTGCTTTTTTTTAATTTAAAAAAAAAGGAAGAGATCAAGTAGACAACATACCAAAACCAACAGACACATTAGCCTATTATTTGATAAACCCAAACACTCCCAGGTACTTGGCAAAGGACTCACTATTTGAACAAAATTCCTAAGAAAACTCAACAGAAATCTGGCAGAAATTAGGTTTAGACCACATTCCAAAGGAATATATACCCTAGACACAAAACATCACTAACCAAACAAATTAAATAAGTAAAAATAAGAAATTATTTTTCCAATCTATAGAAAAGGGGAAGAATTCATCACTAAACATAGAAAAGATTAGAGTATGAAGTGGACAACTTCATATAAAATTTAAAAGTTTTTATAAAATGTAGTTAAGGAAAGGAAGAAAAACAAATAAATGAAACTTTAGAGCAAGCTTCTCTGATATAAGGCCTCATGTCCAAGATATATAAGTAATTATTCAAATTTATAAAACTAAAAGCTATTCCTCAATAATCCTAGTTTTCAATGTTAGGAATACAAGTTATCAATCATATGAAAAAATGCTCTATAACACTAAGAGAGAAATCATATTAAGTTAACACTGAGGTAACAAATTTAATATGTAAGAAAGACATACATTTTCAGGAATTTCAATTGTGGAAATTTGTTCTGCTGTACTACACATTGCTTATGATAAGGATTTTATTTTTCAATGGGTTTTTTTGTTGTTGTTCAATCAGGGGAGGAGTGCTGTAGTGGGAAGGAGTGATATAGTGGGAAAGACTGATTATAAATAATTTTTTCATGAATCATCATCCTTGTTTTTGACTTTTTTTGTATGTGACTGAAATAAATAGAAGTAATTCAAAAGGATTCATACATTTTTACATTGAAGCTGAAAGTTAACTAAGCATATAAACTACTAAACTTTTTTTAACCTTGTAAAAACATGATTTACAAAATCTGAAATATTGTCATGATGATAGATAACACTAGAATCTTCCAGAATTATGAACCTGTGTGGTAATCTTGAGACATAATAAAATGTAACTTATTGACCCCTAAAGTCACTAAATTATAAGTACTCTTTGGCCCAGAAATATCCCTATAAGACATTCCAGTTCCACTTACCCCAGGTGTCTGGAACCATTCTGGAACATTCTTACCAGTTATTTTACATATTATCAACTTGTAAATAATGCGGGAAAGACTAAGGTATTTAATATCTAACATGATGTCTATTTGTACTAACAACTTAAAAATCAGAGCTAAAATTGTTTTAGATGCAACTGTTATAAAAATAATGCATCTGGGGCAGCTAGGTGGCGCAGTGAATAAAGCACTGGCCCTGGAGTCAGGAAGACCTGAGTTCAAATCCGGCCTCAGGCACTTAACACAAAAACTAGCCATGTGACCTTGGGCAAGTCTCTTAACCCCAACTGCCCTCCAAAAAGCAAAAAAAATAAAAATAAAAAAATGCATCTGATAAATATTTCAATTCAAATACACAATGTTTTTTAAATGACTATTATGGAAAAGGCAATGTAAAAATAAAAGGGTAAGTAAAACAGTTCTTTACAAGGCATACAATATGCTATGATAGCTTTTAAAATATTATATACTTTGAATTCTAACTTCTTTGTTACAATCATTATAATTAAATATTACTTTGTATCTAACACAAAGGGCAGAGTAGTAGAATGTAAAGACATGAGGAGGAAAATCTACTCAAATCCCACCTCTGACACTTATTATGTAACCATGGACAAGATATATAAGCATTCTATGCTTTGGTTTCCTTTTCTGTAAAATATGGCTAATACTATTTGTAATACTTACTTCACAGAGTTATTGTGAGGATTAAATGAGAAAATGTATATGAAGCACTCTACAAACATTAAAAGGCATAGAACAACAGCTCAATTGTTATAAATTGGCTCTGTAAGTTTTTACAACAGCCTATGGCCAAAAAATATGAAATAAAATGTTGGTATGAACTGAATAAAAATGATGGTGAAATTGTCATTTTATTATTTACAAATTTATCATTTTATAATTGTCATGTAAAATGTACCATTTTAAAACTAATCTATTGATTCCATCAATATCCCCCTTATCTCTTCTTAGAAAATTCTGTAGAAGTTTTATTTACCAAAGATTATACAAATTAATCACATACTCAACACCAAAATACATGTCATAAACTGCAATGAGTATGAATATTAATTGAAGCATACTTTTTTCCATTTGTTATTCTTGGGTTTTTGGTCTGTATTTTCTTTTGCACCATGGCTAATATGGAAATGTTTTCATGACTACTGAATAAATGTTAAAAATTTTTGTTTATATGTAATTGAGAAAAAATTAAACAGAGATTGAATGAAAAAAGACAAAATGCAAAGTTTATATTGTTGTAAGGATATCTATATTAAATTTCAAATGGAAAAGGCAAAGAAAATTTAGACTAACATGAAAATGTTTACAGTATGTTAAGCATCAGTCTCTTTAAAAATCATACATAAAAGAGTTTAAATTGTTAAACTGATAGATTTCATTACATTGCTACTAATATTAATAAGTGGACAATTTTTTAAAAACAAACTAAGCATTTTTAACTTTTTATTAGTTCTTATTGTAGGTAACCTTTGTTTTAATTATAACATTTTAAAAGGAGAGCACTAATTTATTTTATATTTCCTAAATCTCTCATTTAAAGTACTTTTAAAATAGAATAAGAAATGCGGCAAAAGAGACTAAGGCACGTTAAAATTTCAAAAGGGCAAGAGCATTCTCAAACAGGAGAATTTACTGAGGTCTAACTGTGGGAAGTATTTGTAAAAAGACTGACAATTAATAACAACAACAACAAATAAAATTATATAATATTGTTCTGTTTTTAAAATTGTGAGAGGTGAAAGGATTTTTTTTAAGTTTAAAAGTCATTAGATAGAAAAGGTCAAGAAAAATTTATCAATGACATTTCTTCAAAAAGAAAGATAATAAATAACCTTCTCCACATCCCTGCCTAATGAACCAATCACATTCTGAAACTTCTCCAAAAGACAATGGCTTTCAATTACATAAGTCACTCAACAAATCTAAATTTAAAGGCAAGTACTATTCCACAACAAGCATATTTTATTGGCACCAGCAAAATCTAGAAAAAATTCTAACAATTTCTAAAAATGTCTTCAAAATAAATAATAAATCCATCATATAAAACTATTCAAGTTGCAACTAACTTCAGAGACCTCACCTTCACCTTAACATACTAACACCAATCCTTCATTTAGGACTTTCACCAGTACCTTCATCAGTAATCACCCATCTAAGAAGCAACAGAATTAATTTTCTAAATTAATTTGCTATACATATTTACATATGTGTATGTGTATTTATATGTGTGTGTTTGTTTCACCAGCTTTCAAATTAAGTTTACATTCTAGAAGAGTGTCAAGGCAAATGTTTTAAACATTTCTCCATTGCTTAAAGTATTTTAAAATGTACCTTTCAAGAAGAAAATTGATGTAGGATACTGATACTCACAACGTATGGCATATTTGATATACTATATGTATGCATACTTATTATATATAAAAGCATGCACAGTCTACAGTATGTCATGTTAACCCTTTCTAATAGATATCTGAAACTGATCAACCTTCAAAACACAAATTTGTTCCCAATGACAAGAACCATAATCCAGGCTCAAGCATTGGCTAGTTATTATCTGAGCTGTAGTAATGGTTGTGCATTACAAAATGTAATCTTCCCAAATGTCACAGTAAGTTATGAATATCTGAACAGTCTAATGCACCTTACTAGCCATGAAATGTGAAAATGTAATCTTATTACCTTTTTTATGGTTGTATTTTTTTGAATAATGTAGCCTGGAAACTGATGTATAGTCTTTCTCTGCACTTTACCATGATTTGGTCTCCTAGGCTGTATGATACATTTTTCAAACCATCCAATTCAATATATTTTAGATCTGAGCCTGAACTTCATAAACAATCTTTATAGCAACCTACAGAGTAGCTTAACATTATCTTTCTACAAGTTATAGTTTAATGTTCAAGACTATAGAAATTATTTTAAAAGCTTGTTCAAAAAATTCCAATACATAATCACAAATCTTACACTGGAAACTCAAAATGGAAAGTTAATTTTCTTTTCAAAGTAATATTCACAAAATAAATCAAGTCAGAACTAATTCATTAAAGATATGCCCTGTGTTTTAATTTCCTAAACTTCAGTAATGAAGAGAAATTATTTCCTCTTGAGATAAACACCTCAAACTGAGAACTAACTAGAAATTAAATTAAATCCTATTCTAACACTCAAAATATATCTTATTTCATTTTTCATTGGCCCCTTGAGATTATGCCTACTAGATTCTCCCTGATTGGAGGAGAATCAAATAGTAGGAGTACTGTAGAATAGTAGGAGTACTGTAATTAATTCAAAGGACCTACAGATAATTTGGCTGTGAGAACTTAAGCAAGTAGCCTAATCTCTATGATCATATTTACCACCCTTTAAAATTAGGATACTGGATTATATTATCACTTACATATAATGGTCCTTTTTGGTCCAAAATTAATTCTTCAATTTTTATAAACATATCTATATTTGCAGAGGGTTATATATACTTTAAGCCCATTTTTGCCTAAAAACTTTTTTTCTTTGGCTTTTTGGAGGGGCCTAAAGTCACACAGCTAGTTTTTTGTGTTAAGTGTCTGAGGCCAAATTTGAACTCAGGTTCCCCTAACTCCAGGGCTGGTGCTCTATTCACTGCACCACGTAGCCGCCCCTAAGAACTTTTTCAAGTGTACTATATCGTTATGTATTTTTCCCTTTTCAGTCTTTGATACTTAAATCCATTTGTAATTTTATTAATATGAATACAGCTTGAAACTTATCCATTCCTACTTTTCTTGTGCAACTTTTGTCCTCCTATAAATTTTCTGCAGAGTTGAGTCCTTCCAAATATTAGCCAAAAGCTAGATCTCTCATGTCCATTTTTTTAATGGCAGTCTAGTGAAATCCTTTACACTGCTCAGCCAGAACAATTCCTCATTTTCTCATTTGTAATGTGCTGAGGCGTATTTATATCCTCCAAGCACTTTTACATTACCCTTTAGGTGGCCACCTTCAACTTCAATTCTGCTACAGGGACTGGGACTTTCTGCAACTTATATCCATATAGTAGTACCATAAAAATACTGCTATTAAAAAAAATAAAGATGGGCCTTTGCTTCAGGTGGAAGTAATATGTTATCACTAGCTCACTCTTCTGAGACCACCTCATTGCTCATCTGGAGGTTCTATATGAGGTATATGTAGTGACACAAAATCCACATACCAAAAAAATCAAAGTAGTAACAATCTTCTTCCTTCAGCCACTTGACATTCCCTATGTGGATAGCAGGGCTGAATTTTTAAATGATTATGTATCTAATTTATGAAATTCTACAATATTCTGGGTTTTGTGCCACTAGAAAACTGTCAATCAGCCAATAAACACTTGTTAAACACGTACTATGTGTTAAGAGCTGGGAAACTTAGAAAGGCAAAAGACAGTCCCCTACCCTCAAGAAGTTCACAATCTAATCGTGATGACAAGCAAAGAAATATGTACAAACAAGCTACATGCAGAATAGATGGGAAGTAACTAACAGAGTTCCCTCAATAGAATTAAGGGGCTAGGGAAAGATTCTTGTAGAAGTTGAGATTTTAGTTGGGATATGAAGAACGCAAGGAAGCTCAGGGAAGTCATACTTAGACTTAAATGAAATTTTTTTGTCATCTCGTTTCACTTAGAGCAAGAATGTCAAGATTGATGAGACTTAGCTCCTCCAGACATGTATATACTTACTAACCACTAGATCAGGATCTCAAATTTACAGTACCAACAGGTAAATTAATGCTAACAGATTGACTCAAAACAGTGACTCCTATGAAATATCTGCTCTCTTTTCTGATCACTTTGCCACCATCACTGAAGTTCTTCGAACACCAAAGTATGTGTCTTTGTTTTCTCACAGAACCTGCACCATTATTTCCATCTCGTTATTTTTTCTCAATTTCCTAGGTATGATGGTAAACCTCAGAATTTTTTTTTTAAACTGTAGTCTGTATTTCTCTTATTATTGGTGATCTGGGGAATCCTTTCATCTGATTACTGAAATTCTATAATTCCTCTTTTGAAAACTATTCATACTTGATTATTTGTTTTCTGGGGAATTTCTGAGTCCTAAATATTTGTTGTATGTTATGTATGTATGTATTTATATATTACATAAATATATATATGCATATATATAATATGAATGTGTAGTATTCTATATATTTCTATATATGTACTTGTCTCCCTCAAGAGAATGTAAACTCCTTGGGAACGGGAATTGTATCATTCTTTTCATTTGTATCTGTAGTACCTTGCATAATTAGTAGCTGGGATATATATAGTGAATGCTAAATAAATACTTGTTAATTTATATACCTCTGAGATGACAATTTTATTAGCAACAAGGGACCACACAGGACTGAGTCCAATTTTGTGTTTTTATCATGGGTGGTTACAACCAAAATATTCACCATGAAGTGGCTGTGACCGCTCTATTAACCAAAAAATATCAGAGATTTAAAGATAGAAAGGATCTTAGGAATCAAGTCAAAGACACCACCATCCTTTTTATTTACTGAGGAGGAAATCAAGGCCCAGGGAGATCAAATGGCTTATCTAAAATCATACCTTTAGAAAACAGCAAAGATGTAATAATAAATCATTCAGTGCTTGTAACAACAATCAGTTTAGCAGACTTAGGGCTAAGTATGGAAGGTATGAGCTCTGTATGGAACATATGAGCTCTGTCCATTGTTGAGAATGCATGAACTCCCCTGTTGACATGGAATAAGGCTATTGGCTGAGACAGGAGGCCAGGGCTGTATATAAAGAAGAATTCTAGAGACAGAGAGAATTGGAATGCTGGTCTTCATGAAGGAAGATTCATGGAGACACTGAAGCCAGCTGAGAAAGAGACGGGGGGAGGGGGGAGCCCAGGGGAAGAGAGGGAAAGAGAGGGGGGGGAAGGGAGAGAAAGACAGAGAGAGAGTTTCTCTCCCACCGTCTGGAAGCTGACTGAGGACTGAACAGAGTTTTCCTTAGACCAGAATCTCCTGAAGGCCATCCAGAAGGCCAATATTCCTTCTGGGTCCTAGGGCCAGCTGAACTGCTGGAAGAAGCATGACCAGGATAAGACTTTAAGCTCCAGTAAAGAGAAGTGGTGAAGGGTTTGAGATGTGCTGGACCCTGTGAACTTCAGTGTGTGCCAGGGACTGATTGCCCTGAGGATCGGACAAATACCTGGGAGCTGTCTACCTCTGAAGACTGGACAAGAACCTGGCAACTGTCTATTTCTGTATCCAGGTGACTGTTTTGTGGATTCAGGAGGGAACTGGGACAATGGAAGGGGATCCAGGGAATCAGAGAGACCACCCAGAGTCAAGATGAAGCAAAGGCTTCCCCTTGGACAAAACTAAAGATTGCTGGACACCAAGGAGTGGAGGATTTATGTGGTTTTCTAATGATCGTATTTAGTGATTGAGTTGATGTACGGTTGCCCCATGAGTGGAAGATTGATGTATGGTTGCCCCATGAGTGGAAGTTTGATTACTGTATTGTGAATTGATTGAATGATTAAGTATTGATTTGCCCCATGAGTGGAAGATTGATTTTTGTATTATGAACTGATTGAATGATTATTGATTTGCAACATGAGTGGAAGACAGAATATTGTACAGTACCTTGATATGTTGGGAATATTATGTTGTGATGTACTGGGTTTTTTTGGTTTTTTTTTAATAAAATTTTTTTATTTGTTTTCTTGTTTACATCATTCATTTTCATGAGATTTTTGAATTACAAATTTTCTCCCCATCTTTCCCCTACCCCAACCCTAAAACAGCAATTCCACTGTAAAGCCCCTCCCCTGATCTGCTCTATTACTTTCTGGTTGGGCAGGGAGGGTCTCCCTACCCCAGGCCCTGTATATCTTAATTCCTAGTTGCATGTATTGCAGAGCTTTAAATTCTAGATTCTTTCGATTCCTCCCTTGTCACCCACCCCCACTGGAAGGACA
>CM053601.1:84024831-84060448 GCA_028646575.1 Pseudocheirus occidentalis
ACAATTAACCTCTCACAATTTGCCCACCATGGAGATGTCCTGTGTAATTACACAGGTACAGCCTGTATTGAATTGCTGCTCCTCCCAGTGGGAGTGGGTGACAGGGGAGGAATTGCAAGAATCTAGTATTTAAAGCTATACAATTAAATGCAACTGGAAAATAATACATACAGGGACGGGGATAGGGAGGAGCTCCCTGCCCTGCTAGAAAGCTAGAGGGGTGTTGGAGGAGGGCATAAAAGGGAACAGATTGTGGGAGGGGCCTTACAGTGGGATCAATGTTCTGGGCTGGAGGGTAGGGACAAAAAGGGGAGAAAATTTGTAACTCAAAACCTTGTGGAAATGAATGATGTAACCAAGAAAATAAAGATTAAAAAAAAAAAAAGCTTTTATCCCTATTCCTGAAATTAGTCAGGAGCAGTTCCCCCTCCACCTAGTAAAAGGTTCAATATACTCTTACTGTCCTTCCCCAAGATTATCTGAACTTTTCCCTCATGCTGCAACATAAGTGATGGGCAGAGACTTGAAAGAAGTTTCCCTTCCTGAGGACAATAACGTACACAATGAGACTAAAAATAGAATGTCTAGAGAGCCAGACAAGGCTACAGTAGATCCTATCTGAAACAGTGGGTCATGTAAGGGAACAGGGGTGGGAAATCAACCCTAAGAAAATCTAAGATCCAGTTTGCTCAGTCAAGTTTTAAGAATAGAATAGATCAGGAAAATCAAGATTATTTCCAACACATTCAGGACAAACTGTTTCATATTTGCTTCCCTACAATCTAAAAAGAAGTCCAAGAGCTTATCAGACTCTCCAGGTTTTAGAGATCTAACATTCCCCTCCTGGGAATCCTGGTGATGTCTCATACAAATTTGATTTTTTCAAGTGGAGCTCCAAAGAGGCAAAAGCCCAACACTAAAGTAGGGTTTCCAGCAGTCTCTCCTCCTCGGCTGCTGTGATCCCCTGGGCTCATCTTCTTTAAAGATCTCTTCATAAAGACTAGAGTAAGTGGACCCATTAGGCATCAAGGAAAGGGGATGAGGAAAAAAAGCAGTCAGTAAACTGTTACTGGGGCCTAGCTGCTAATAAGCAGATGACGCTGGGTCATGAAATCATCCTTCATCCAGCACTGCCTATTATGAATTGAGTTCTGCAACATGATTCCTCTAATGAGAGTGTGTTGGGCAAAAAAGGTTTCTATTGTTAAAAAGAAATAATACACTGAAATCATGTTCCACCCAGGTCCCTTGGGTGTTAATGTCCTCTACAAAGAGATCGTGATTCAACAAGAGGCTGAGGCCTCTCATTCAAACCCCAATCCCTGCTTCCTTTGATACCCTGATAATTAACAGGCCCCTATCTAGTTCCAGAGGATCAACATTTTGTCTAGTTCACTGATGGCACCTCACCATACACTCTTGGAGACATATGTTCAATTCTACTTCAGCAGTCATAAACTGGGTAGAAAGGCATGAGGGTCCTGGCAAGGACTCTTAATATTATGAGTTGTAGGCTTCACAGCTGGTGAACAAGAGAGACTCGAGGTAAAGTTCAAATAAGACATAGCTGTGTAATGATTCCTGGGATGTAGCATGCCCAATTGGTCTGAGGCCAAAAGAAAACAATACTTGATAATCAGGGTTTTCTCTTTTGGATTATGCTGAAGCCTACCATTATATAGATTTTTTCATGGGGCAAATCAGAACACATCAGAGACATCATATGCTCTGTACTCAACTAAGAAACCAGATTGAAAGCCTTTAAGAGAATAGAAGAGGTTAGGGAATACGTCCATTGCCAGTCTCAACATGATGTCATGTTGTGTGAGGTGAGAGATCATAAAGGATAAAGCAGCCACTCCGAGCCAACTGCCCTTATACTAATCAGAGAGCCCATCCAAAAACATGGTCTTCAATACGTCTGCATCTAGCATCGTGGCCATCTTGCCCCATCTCATGGCAAGTGGTTTATCCCTGTTAAGAAATAGCTTCATCATCATGCCTGATGACCACCAAAGCCATGTCCAGGGTGAATCAATGCCCCTCTAGTAAAGCCTGTACAGAGATGTCTTGGAACCAACCTCCTGGAAGACATCTAATTAGAACAGAATGTTTTTGAAAATCATTCCACTTAAACTTCACCAGCCTTCCCTTATAACTTCCCCAAATGAGATGTCCAAGTCTGAGATCCCTGTCCTCTCAGAGTAAGTCATATGCCCCAGAAAAACAGTTCAAGTCCCTTCAATTGACAGATCTCCTTTCCTCTGGGATGATTCTGGCAAATCTTTCTCAGAAAGGGTTTGGAAGTCCAAAGGGTGATACTGTTGGGAGCTTCCTTGCTTTCCTTCATGGTGAACTATTGAACATTGAACATGGTGAACATTTCTATATAACTATGGAAAATGTGTATTTACTCAGAAGGGGATCCCTTAGCTAATTTGGTTGTAATTATGAGTTCATGAATAAAGAAGATAGAAAATACTTCCAAAGCACTGCAAAAGCGGGGACAGCCCTCCATCAGATTCATCCAGAGGGGCAAAAATTTGGTAGTATTGCCCCACTGAGAGCCCCAGGGAAGAGAACTTCTTTTTGGTGGGCTGGGGAACAATGAGGTAAGTAATGAATGGTACAAGAGTAAACCTTTTTCTTTTTAAAGAGTAAGTCTTGGCATCAACACTAGAGTGAGGACAGAATGAATAAAAGAAACTCCTAGCTACCTAACATATTACCCTGACCCATAATGAAAAACCAGTGACTGTGTAAGGTATTTCTTTATCCGGTAGTAGATGCTGTTCATCATCATCACTACCTTATATCAGAGGACATACTGTGAAAAGTAAAGATGACTTGGCTATCCTACTACACAATACGCTGATTCATTATGAAGAATCTGTAACAACGCTAGAAGAATCATCATTTGAGCTGCAGCTCCTCTTGCTCTTTGTACTGTTCTTGTTCACTCACACATACATATCAGAAGGTAAACTTAAACAGCAAAAATCAGGATCACACAGTTGAGATCTTGCTTCTGTCCTTCCAGAATTGGGGAAGAGTCAAAATTACAGAGAAACAAAAAAGTACAGCTATAGGTCTACCATCCCCACTCATATTTCTCCCCCCTCAAAATCCAAACAGACCTAGAAAGCACACAAAGTCAAATCCTAACTAAGAAATCCAAGTTAAAAAAATCACAGTGAGTAATTCTTCCAGTCCAGGTCAGCACAAGGAAACAGATGGAAAGGTGTGCTAACACTGAGGACTGAATCTGGTTTGGAGCACACTACACAGAAATAAGAGGGAAATCAGGGAAAGAGGTGATCCTAGATCCAGCACAGAGGTGTTTAAATTTGTGTACCATGCAGGAACAGGTACCAACCGGTAGTTCTGTCACAGATCCAAGCGAGACTCAAAAATGAACCTGTACCTGGAAGTGGCATTACTGCATGAGGAATATCTGCAGGTCTTAAACTTGTGCACCAAGAAAGGAGTGTTGTGGCTTGGCCTCCAGAGTCAGAATAGAGTCTCAGCTCCAGGCTCCAGGTCAGTTTAAAGCCTGCACAGGAATAACCAGGGCAAGATCCTAGACCAAATGAAAATCTTCAGTTCTGTTACTGAATAACTAAAGCTTTCCAGTTGGCTGAGAGACTGAACTCATCAGCATTCTACTGAGGCAAGCCTAAGACCTCTTGCTTGGGCCCAAACTCAAGTGAGTAACTTGAAGAGCAAAGACCAGGAGAGCAGCAATCAGACTTATCCCAGATAAGACCAGTTTAGAAGAAGTATAAACTTGCAGGCCTTAAGCCTGAGTTGTCATTGAGATACTGGGATAACACAATACTCAATACCCTAAAAAAGCAGCCCAGACATTCTCTTTGGAAACAGAAAGAACCCAGACTTAGTTTAAAATATGAAGAAAGGAAGTAGGCTGAAAGAACCAACCAAAAAAGTAATCTGACCATAGGAAGTTTCTATGGTAATAGGGATGCTCAAGATAGAAATCCAGAAGAGAATGAATCCAAAACTTCAACAAGAAAAGTCACAAAGCAAAGCACAGTTTGAGCACAGATTCACCTAGAATTGGTTTAAAAAAAAAGAAATTATATATATATATTTATATATATATATAGTGTGTGTATGTGTGTGTGTATACACACACACACACACACATACATATAAATAATGTGAGCACTAAAAAGAAAAACCTGGGAAGAAAAAAGAAATCAAAGAAAAAGGAAAAGGACCAATATGTACAAAAAGATTCATAGCAATTCTTTTGGGGACAGCAAAAAATTGGAAACTGAAGGGATGTCCATCAAGTGAGGAAAAGCTAAATGAGTTGTGGTATAAGAGTGTGATGGAATACTAGCGTGCTATGGCAGATGCTTTCAGAAAAACCTGGGAAGACTTAAATAAACTGATGCAAAATGAAATGAGCAGAACCAGGAGAACATTGTACACAGCAAAAGCAATAATATGATTATATGATGACCAGCTATGCACAGGATAACCAGGGCAACTCAACAAGACAATTCTGAGGGACTAACCAAATGAAAAATGCTATACAGAGAAAGAACAGATGATGGTATATGAATAAAGACTGAAGCATACCTTTTTTACTTTATTTTGGGGTTTTTTGTTCTGTGCTTTCTTTTACAACATGGCTAATAAGGAAATGTTTTGCATGAATGCACATTAAAATCTATATCAAGTTGCTTGCGTTCACAAGGGTCTAGGTGATAGAGGAAGAGAATTTGGTATTCAAATTTTTTAAACAAATGTTAAAAATTGAGAAAAATAAAAAATTCAATGTTAAAAAGAGATAAGAACCATCAAAGAAAAAATTGAAAAGGGAATTAACAGTTTAGAAGAAAAGGTATAAAACCTTACCCAAGCATTAGAATGAAGAAGAAAAAAAAAGAAAAGAAAAGCCAGTGATTCTATAGGGCAACAAAAAATATCAAACCAAAGTTAAAAGACTGAAAAAAAAAAAAAGAAAATGTAAAATGCATGTAAGGTATCTCACAGCAAAAGCAACTGACCTAGAAAACAGATCAAGGAGAAATAACTTCAAAAACATTGAAGGCCATGACCAAAGAACAAACCTAAACAATATATTTCAAGAATTCTTAAAAGAATAATGTCCAGATCTCTTAGAAACAGAGAACAAAGTAGAAAAAGAAAGAATTTATCAGTCTTCTCCTAAAAGAAATTCCAAAATGAAAACTCCCAGGAATGTTATAGTCAATATCAAGAGCTTCCAAACCAAAGAAAACATAATGCATGCAGTCAGAAAAAGAATTATAGTACTGAAGAGCTAGGATCACACATGATTTAACAGTCACTACTATAAAGAAGCAAAGAGTTCAGAATACTGTATTCCAG
Source organism: Pseudocheirus occidentalis (assembly GCA_028646575.1). Taxonomy (NCBI): domain Eukaryota; kingdom Metazoa; phylum Chordata; class Mammalia; order Diprotodontia; family Pseudocheiridae; genus Pseudocheirus; species Pseudocheirus occidentalis. Next base: position 84,030,214 of record CM053601.1, read on the forward strand.
AAAGCAAAAGATACAGGCTTACATCCAAGAATAACTTACCTAGCAAAACTGAATACAGTCCAAAAGGTAGGAAAATGGATTTTTATCGGAATAAAGTACTTGTAAACATTCTTAATGAAAAGATCAGAGATTCAAAGAAGCTATAAGTTGCAGGTATAAGAGTCAAGAGAAACATAAAAAAGTAAAGATGAACATTCAAACATAAGGGACTAAACATTGCTTACATTCTAATAGCGGGAAAGAACACATCCCCTCTGAACCCTATCAATATCAAGGATCACAAAAGGAATATAATTAGACAGAAGGCCTGGAAGTGGTTTTGTTAGGTTCTGATGATCTTAAGGGGAAGGAAAGAGAAAATACACTAAGGAAAGAAAGGGAGAAGAAAATTAGGGAAAATTTGTCACCTAATTGGGATGCAAAAGTAGCAGTCTATACAAACAAGGAAGAAGGAAGGATAAACGGACACTTGAACCTCACTCATCTGAACTGGCCAAAGTAGAGAAAAAATGCATGCACACGCACACGCACACGCGCACACACACACACACACACACAGAATTGAGTACAGAAATACATTTCATTAAACAGGGTGATGGTGGCAGAAGGCAAGAGAGGGACAGAAGAGAAAATTTGAGGGAAGCCAGATGAAAGGATAGGATTCCTAAGCAAACAAACTCTAAAAGAGAGGTATAAAAGTATTCGTAACTCCTTCTGTAGTAGCAAAGAATTAGACATTAAGGAGGTGGCTATCAATTAGGCAATGAAAAAAATGACAGTATATAAATAAAAGTGCTATAATAAGTGAAAATGATGTTTTCAGAGAAACCTAGGAAGATTTGTGTGACCTGATTCAGAGTAGTACAATTTACACAATGACAATACTGTAAAGACAACCAACTGTGAACAAACTTAACTGTTCTTTTTCGTGGTAGCAAAAATAAAAATAAAAATTGGGGAAATGGGGGAATGTCTGAATGAATTATGGTATATGAATGTAATGGAACACCATGGTACCATAAGAAATAATGAAAGGGATGGTATCAAAGAAATCTAAAAAGACTTATATGAATTGATATTGACTGAAATAAGCAGAAGCAGAACAACTTCTATAATACCAACAAAACTATAAAGGTTAATAACTGAAAATGTTAAGAATTCTGATCAGCACAATGATCAGCCAGGATCCCAAAGGATCAATAATGAAGTACACTACTGACTTCCTGAGAGGTAATAAACTTGGTAAATAAATACGTACATATTTTTTATTTATGACATAAAGGACATAGAAATTATTTTGCCCAGTTATGCTTATCTGTTATAAATAGGTTTTTTTCCCCCAGGTGAAGAAAAAATTGGGAGAAAAATTTACTTTGAATCTCAAAAATTGATGTAAACTTAAAAATAAGTAAAAATCACAAAAGTATGCCTCCAAAATATCTTTCACATCTTCCCCTCACCACCTTTCATCTGAACTATTGAAATAACCTCCTCATCGCTCTCCCCACTCCAATCCATCGACCACAAAAGAGCAAAGCAATATTACTAACACATAATTCTAATGTTACTCTTCTGTTTAAATGTCCATGTTCCCTTAATACTTTTAGAATAATTTTAAAAAGTCCTCATTAAATCTCTCCCAATCTGGTTACAACCTACCTTTCAAGGATTACTATTGCTATTCCTTTTCACAACCAAACTGGCTGTTTTACTGATTCTCACACAATATCCCATTTCTCATCTCTGTGTCTCAGAGCTGCCTCCTAACCTCGAGGTCTTTTAATCTATAACACTTACTAAGCAAGGTTTTTCCTGATCACTCATCTGCTAGTGTCTTTCCTACCACTCCCCTTAAAAAAAAAAAGTAACCTTGTATTGGTTTTATGTATATTTGTGTAAGTGACGTGTGTGTGTGCATGTCATCTCTCAATTGAGTATCAGCTCCTTGAGAGCAGAGACTATTTCAGTTTTAACTTTTTATCCCTAAAATCTGGCACAGTGAAAACACTGAAGGCTTGAATGATTACAGACAACCTAAAAATATTACCTATCTAATAACAACCCATTTGATTATCAACTTACTTAACAATTAATAACCATGATGAGAAGACAGCATATAATAGTATTGTGGTAAAGTGGAAAAAGAACATGTATTCTAATTCTGCCTTTGGTGTTCTGAATCTATTTGAACTAAACAAATTATTAAACCACTCGGAGCCTCAGTTTCCTTATCTGAAAAAGGGAGTTGCCTCTATAATCCCTTTTACCTCTAAATCTCCAACACTATACAGTCCTGTGAGGACCACTTCAGCACTGCACCTATGAACCTATGGACTTTAATATATGTGTGCATAAACATAGGCATAAATTTGTCTAAAGGTTTTAACACTGTGGTCTTACACTTTTAGAATGTTTTCATTAGTCAGATGCAGCCCTTGGGTCATAGATTTCCCACAAATAATGTAGTAGACAATACTATAATAAAGTATCATTAATAGGAAATTCATAAAGAAAACAAGGAAGGTTATATGCACAAATTTCAAGTCAAATAAATATATATGCTTAGTTTATCCCTTCCCCAAAAAGATAATACCTAAATGTTTTAGCCTGCTGCCCTTCATGTAAATACCTAGATTGTCATATTTTCCTAGGAAAAAACTTATTACATATTAATCTTAAATATGATTTAATGCGGTCTTTTGAATAAGATCTAATGTTTGCATTACAGAACAACGTGAAAATTTGAAACACATATCAGAAATGAACATTTCTAAATACATTACATCATATCAGACTCATATATATGTACTGAAAGCTAATAAATCATTTAAACCATGGTATATAGAACCTTTTTAAATTTGCATTTATCTACAATAAATATTGCCACCTTCTTTAATAGCTTGCTAGTGCAATCTAGCTAAAGAAGTGATTTATAGCAGTGATATATTTTTCAAATATCAGAAATCTGTCATCAGGTGATAGTCAGTGGGAAGACCATTCAAGTTACCCTGAAACCATACATGAAAGCCTGTAAAAGAGATAATTAAATACTATACATACCCTATTCAAATCACCTCACTATTAGGATTTTATCATGACTTTATACCTGCTTAAAATCACAAAACACACACACTGAATTAAACATTACATATCATTTCTTCTCAATGGTTGGTTATCATATAACCAAAGTACCAGCAATCATTCTGTTGAAATGTGATGCTTTACAATTTGAAGGCAATAAAATTAATTTCAAAAAAAATCAGAATACAAAATTAATCATTTTAAAAATGCACATTACCTAAAGACCAATTTGTGATAAAATATATGGAGATATATGGTGTAAAGTCCTCCATACAACAGTAGTATCTTGTCTAACTTGAGTTTAAGAAATAGAATCAGTATTAATAAGTTATTTCTCACAGTACAATATTTAAAAGAAATATACACATAACACCTAAATGTTATTCTAAGTAATCTGACTCATTTAAAATATAAATTAATTATATGTATAAGCCAAACTAGTAACAATTAATTATGGGAGAGTTTGTAACAAAGGATAGAAGAGATTATAAAAGATAATAAGACACTTTCAATGACATAAAATTAAAATTTTTGCACAAAAAAAATCAATGGATATAGGATAAGAAGAGAAACTATCAAGTAGAAAAAAGTTTGCACTGCAAAGATCTCCGAGCCACAACATGTAGGAAACTGAAAAATGTAAAAACAAGAACCATTTCCCAATAGATGAGTAGTAAAAATATATGAATAGGCAATTTGCAAAAGAAGTCAGCATGCATTTCTCAAGCACCTACTAAAAGCTGTCAATAACATTAAAAAATTTACAAATCACTAGTAAGAGAAACGCAAATTAAAACCAAACTGAGGTTTTATTTCATATCCGGCAGATTACCAAAGATGACAAAAAACAAAAATAGCAAATGATGGAGGGATTGTGGGAAGACAGAAACATTAATGCACTGTTGTGGAATTGTGAAATGAACTAACCACTCTAGAAAATAACCTGTACCTATATAAAAGTCATTAAACTATAGACACTCTGAGAGAATAATACTATGTTTTGTGTTTTGTGTGTTTTGTGATAATAAGTAACTGGATGGAGGAGATGGTGGTAGAAGAAAAGGGACAGGTGTCCATTAAAGAAATAGCTGAACTATCAAAATATGAATATAAAAGAATACTACTGTGCCATAAGCAACAATGAATATGAAGAATTCAGGTCAACCTATCTTCAAGTATCTGAAAGTCTACCAAGTACATGAGGGATTCAACTCATTCTGCTTAGTCCCCCATTATTTCCCAAGTGAAAATAATGAATAATAATGGGAGAGAGAAGGAGAAGAAAAGAAAGAATGAGATTAATTTAGGTTCAATTAGGAAAGATTTCCTAATAATTACAGCTATCTACAAGTATAATATACTGCCCTGGGAAATAATGAGTTACTTCTCACTAGAAGTATTCCAGGTGTATAATAAAGATTATTCATATCCATGTATGGTTTTTAAGTCTCTTCCAGGTCCAGATTTTGAGATTCTGAAATTACTGTGTGAACTAAAGTAAATGGAACCATTAGAATGATGTATACAGGGGCAGCTAGGTGGCACAGTAAATAGAGCACCAGCTCTGGAGTCAGAAGGACCTGAGTTCAAAGGTGAACTCAGACACTTAACACTTACTACTTACTAGCCTTGTGACCTTGTGGAAGTTGCTTAACTCCAACTGCCCTCCAAAAAGCAAAATAATAATAATAATAATATTGGTCGGTGGAGTTGTGAACTGATCCAACCATTTCAGATACAATTGTATCCAACCAAAATGGTTGGATCTCCCTAGTAGGGAGAAGAGGAGGAGAATAGGTTCTCTTTTGGACATACTAAGTTTGAGTATATTCAACATTCAGTTGAAGATGTTTAAGATTCAGTTGATAACATAGTACTGGAGCTTGGGAGACAGGCTAGGGGTAGATATATGGATCTTGAAATCATCCTCACAGAGATTATAATTGAATCCATGGGAAGTGATGAGATCACCAAGGAAGAGAGTACAGCAAAAAAGAGAACAGTGTCCATTCAAGACAGCCTTGATGGACAGCTATCACATGAGGTTAAGAAGGTAGAGTCAGACAGATAGAAGAACTGGGAGAAAACTGTGACACAAAAAGCCAGAAGGAGAGATCATACAGATGTCAAATCGGGAAAGAAAAAAAAAAAGTTCACTAAGGATGGGGAAAGATCATTAAATTTGTCAAATAAAAGATTATTGATATGTGAAGGGAGGGCATTTTCAGTTAAATGATAAGGCAAGCAGCCAGGGTAGAAAGGATTTAGAAAGTGACAGGAGAGGAAATGGAAGCACCAGGTCTGATGCTCTCAAAAGGAAAAGGGGGTCAGCTAGGTGTGCAGTGAATAAAGCACCAGCTCTGGAGTCAGGAGGATCTGAGTTCAAATCCGGCCTCAGACACTTGACACGCCAAAAAAAAAAAAAAAAAAACTAGTCATGTGACCTTGGACAAGTCACTAACCCCAACTGCCCTGCCTTCCCTTTCCAAAAAGCAAAACTTTAAAATTAAAATTAAAAATTAAAAAAGGAAAAGGACCTATATGTGCAAAATTATTTACAGCAATTCTTTCTGTGGCAGCAAAGAATTGGAAAGTAAGGGGATACCCTTCAATTAGGGAATGGCTGAACAAGTTGTGGTATCTGATTGTGACAGAATAGTGTTGTGTTATAAGAAATGACAGGCAGGATGCTTTCAGAAAAACCTGGAAAGACTTTTACATGAACTGATACACTGTGAACTTAGCAGAATCAGGAGAACACTGTGCACAGTAACAGCAGTATTTTACAATGACCAACTGTGAATGACATAATTATTTTCAGCAATACAATGATACAAGACAGTCCTAAGAGACTCAAGATGAAAAATGCTATCCACCTCCAGAGAAAGAATAAATGGCATCTGAATACAAACCAAAGCATACTATGTTTCACTTTCTTTTCTTCTTTCATTTCTTTTCTTGGCTGGCATTTTCTTCCACACAATGACTAATATGGAAATATGTTTTAAATGATTTCTCATGCATAACCTATATCAGACTGTTTGCCATCTCAGGAAGGGGTGAGAAGGAGGGAAAGATAGAACTTTGAATTCAAAACTTTAAAAAAAAAGTTCAAAATTGTTTTTACATATGTGAAAAAATAAATTATTACCTTTAAAAGGCCATTAGTTTTGACAAGAGATCACAGGTGACTTTGAACAGGACAGTTTCAGTTGAGTAGAGGTTACAAATAGTTGGAAAATGTAAAGAATGAAAGAAAGTTAAAGTATAAATGGCTTTCTCACGGAGCTTTGGCTGAGAAAGGGAGGTAATTTAGGATAACAGTTTAGATTAGAAGATAGGTGGGAGGGGTGGACAGAGTATGAGAGAGATAGAGATGAGAAAAGCCATATACTAGAAAGGATAGCTGGCAATTTAGTATCATCTGGGTAAACCAGGTCTCAAAGAGTAGGAGAAGGAACACGAGAGAAAAAAGTTCAAAATGAAGAGAATTTCATTCATTGTTAGAGTTTCAAAAGGCAACCTGAAAGTAGCAGGCAGGGGTGGAGTGGGATGGGACATTGTGAGGTTAGGGTTAAAGTGGACATGAATGAGGTAATAGGTAGCAGCAAACATTGTAAAGGGGGCTTTCCTCCTGGACAGTCGAGGATTCAATATCATTGGTAAATAAAAGAATTCAAGGAACATTTCCCCCCATTTTACAGGTTTTCTTCTAATAAATTACAATGAATTTGGGCTAGAAGACTAACATTCTGGCAAAAGGAGACTCTAAAATTCATCCTGAAGTCATATCTAGTCACACCACTACCTTCACATTCCAACTTCCACCAAGATTATATCAAAAGCCAGGACTATTTTATGCTGTTAATGTTGTCCCTGAGTAATCATTTTGTTTTCATTTCCTTCTATAATTCCCCTCCCCTAATTCAACAAAATTCAAATTTGGTAAGATGATTAAGTCCAGGCAGAATATCAATGGGAAAAGCTCTCTAAAGAAGAAAAGTAAACTATTTTAAAATCTTAGCTCAGTCTCAAGATCATCCACTTCTGAGACAGTGGCTTCCATAGGAAAGATGACTGGCTCCACAGCCAAAACCTGCCATTTCAGTTACCAATGGGATTTGCTTCTTTCAAGAATTCTTATCTTCTTTCAAACTTACCTAAGTGTTACATTCTCCTGTCTCTAGGAGACTTAGCTCACACATCAATTCCAACCCCTTCATTTTACAGACTGGTAAACTGAAGCACAAATATGTTAACAAAAGGAGAAAGCATACCCATTTCTTTAACAACTAGGTAGCTCTCAAAATAGAATCTTCCACAAAATACTAGTTAAGTCACTTTATCAGAAAACATTACAATGATGATTTCAAAGTACACTTAAAAAACAAGCATATCTTTCAAAAGGAATAATTCTAAAAGAATTTTAGATCATACCATCACCACCAAGATATAAAGGAATGATAATTCCAGACACAAGGTGCCATGATAAGACCGCAAGTTCAATGGCACTTGAGACAGACATAACAGTTTATGCATGTTGAGAAACTTTATAATTAAACTCTGGCCAGAAGCAAATGAGACAACAGATGTACTTCAAGAACTTTGGCAACAATGTGAAAAAAAAAAACATGAGCATTAAAATCTAAAGTACTAAGAACCCATAAAATTAAATGATTCCTTCTGGAAAAATGGCAATGTAGAGAACACCATTGTTAAATCAGATAGACACACTGGCAGAGATACAATGGTTTCAGACACTATAGCAAGACTTCATATGCTATATAGCAAAATAATCTGCTAAATGTATTTACTGGACATCAGTTTTGCTGATCTGACATAGGGGAGATGGGTGAAATTGGGGAAATTACTATCTGCCAATAAAAATGGAAAGCATCTTTGATAATAAATCTTCACCAATTTTCTTCATACTGGTGAAGGGATGATGCAAAAAAGGGGAAAAAAAGGGGAAATAATCCAGTTATAATACTGGACTATCAAAGCATAACCAATAAAAGAAAATATTCTGGGAATAGAATAGGCATTTCAGTGAACTTCATAATTCTAAAAGAACATCAGATAAAATAATATTAGATTGTAGATACTGGAGTAATCTGCCATTTCCTTCTCCAGCTCATTCTAGAGAAGAAGAAGCTGAATAAAACAAGCTGAAGTGACTTGCCCAGGGTCACAGAGCTAGTAAGTGTCTGCAGCCAAATTTGAACTCAGGAGGATGATTCTTCCTGACACCAGCGCCAGCAGTCTATTCACTGCACCACCTAGCTACTACCAAAGTGGAACAGTAAATGGACCACCAAGGCCTGGAGTCAAGAAAACTTCAAATCAGGCTCAGTCACTTACATAAGATTATGAAGGAAATCAATGACACTGACATACAATGATTCCATACCAGATGTTCAGACTATTTGCGGCCAACCTGTGGTAAAGCCTTCTGAGATTGTATTAGTCTGATCAGCTGTGGTTGACATAACTATATTTTGACTCAACATCACAAAGTCATTTTGGTCCTCTTCAAGGTTAAAGGACAACAAGAGATTATACGATCAGGAATGTGTCAACAGACATAGGAATTCCAAGACTGAAAAAAGAAAACATTCAGGATTCTTTTTCTTTAACTGCTAAACATTCAACAGTCATCTTTCTAGCTGCTGAATGCCAAAGATGATGACTAAGTAATAAAAAGTAAAAACTTCATTGCTTTGGTCAGAAGACTTCAATGCATTTCTAGCTAGCATAGCATCAAAATTCCAAAAATGAGGATCCAAACCACTAAATTCCTTTCATACAGCAATCAAATTAAAACAGCAACATGACAAAAGAAACTGAACATTGGTTTTCCCAGTAAGGAGAACAGAGGGAAATTCTAAGTATTCCAAGTAAAATCTTTGTACCAGTAAGTAACTGAAAAGTCCTCCATGATATAAATATCACTTCTGTTAACTATCATTGATGATGACAATTATAATAACCAATCCCTTTATTGACATTATCTAACTCACTTCTCACAACATACCTGTGAAGTAGGTACTATTTCACCCTCATTTCACAGGTGAGAAAAATGAGGCACAAAGAGATTAGATGACTTGCCCTGAACACAGAAACATCATGCCAAAAATCTGAACCCAGGTCTTCCTGACTCCGAAGTCCAACACTCAATCCATGTTATAGCTCGACTATGGAACAGAGCAGGGAAAGCAGTCTTCTGTTTTACATATTTCTGGCAGAAGAAATGCACAGGAGCTATAGACTTTATTCACACTGATCACCTAGTAGGAAACAGAAAGATCTGATGAAGTGCTTCAGTAGCCCCTTTAAGAACTGGAAATCAGCTAGCATCAGTTTATTGACTCTTAGAATAATAGGTTTAGAGTTGGAAGGTAACTTAGAGATCATCTAGTCTAACTCCTCAATGCACGGGTAGAAAAAAAATGAGCCATAAAAAGATTCATTTCCCAGCTGCCTAGTAACCATAGCCCTATTCTCCTTCCATGTTCATCCCACCTTAAACTTGAATTCTGTCCCTGTGTCCCCTGCTCTGGTAGGTAAGCTTTTCCGTTATCTTGCTAAGTCCTAGATCTCCTCCACAACACTTCCAGTCCATCTTCTCACCATATCTCTAGCTCCTTTTTATGTGTATGTTCTCTCTTAGAATATCAATTCTTTGAATTCTAAAATTGTCTTGCTTCTACAGCATGTCCCAAAAGTCTTAGTGCAGTTTTAATCTTTAGAAACCTAAATTACTACTTCAATCAACAATATTAGGCACCTACTATATGCCAAGCAAAAGGCAGTCCTTGCCCTCAAGGAGGTTACAAGCTAATGGAGATAACAAGCAAAGAAATATATACCTGCATATGTAAAATATGTGAAAATATATATAACAAATGATATATAAATGACATTAATAAAAATAAAAAGGGGGCGCCTAGGTGGTGCAGTGAATAGAGCACCGGCCCTGGAGTAAGGAGGACCTGAGTTCAAATCTGACCTGAGACACTTAACACTTACTAATCGTGTGACCTTGGGCAAGTCACTTAACCCCAACTGCCCTGCTCTCCTCCCTCCAAAAAGGAAAAAAAAAAACATAAAAGCAATCTATATAAAAGATAAATAAGAAATAATTAACAGAGGGAAGGTACTGGAGTTAGGGGTTAGGGAAGGCTTTCTATAAAAGGTGAGACTTTGGTTGGGACTTAAGGGAAGCCAGCAAAGGCAATAGTTAGAAAATAGGAAAGAAAGTATTCCAGGCTTGAGGGACAGTCAGGGAGAACGCCCAGAGCTGAGAGACATGTCTTGTCCATGAAACAGCAAGGAAGTTAGCATCACTGGATCAAAAAATACATGTTGGGGAGTAAGGTGCCTGACACAGAGTAAGCATTTAATGTATGCTTTATCTATCTATATATCTTTCTTAAGTGACTTGACCAAGTTAACCCAGGATATAAATTCAAGTCCTCTGACTTTAAACACAGGCCACCAAGAACAATACCTCCTAAAGAAAACAGAAGATTAAAGTGATAATGGGATGTAAATTATGGACAAAAGGTCAAGTAAAAGCTCAAGGAAAAGAAAGATATTAAGGTCAAAAGGCATCAAGATCTATGACAAATTAGATATTTCCCCCCTTTTTACAGGTTTTCTTTCAATGACTGATAAAGCATTTAGGGCAGAAAACTAACATTTTGGCAAAAAAAAAAAAAAAAGTCTAGAAGTTACCCCAAAGTCATATCCAGTCACACCATTACCTTCCCATTCCAATCTCCAAGCAAGGTTTTTAATGCTATTAGTGTTGTCTCTGAGTAATTCTGTTTTCATTGCCTTCCATCACCTCCCCCGACTGAATAAAAGACAAATCTGGTAAGAAGGTACCCACCTGACAGATAAAAAGGCAGTTAGACATAATCTTTAATTCATACCCCAGATTAATAGAATCACAAAAAAAAAAATGAGCAGCAGTTAACCTGGATATCAACACAAAAAACCTATTCATTTTATAGACAGGGAAATGGAAACATGGAAAATTCAGCAAACAGTACTGCAACTAGTTAGTAGCAAAGATGAGATTAAAAGTCAGGATTAGTTCACCAATACCGTGCTACATTTCATAGCATGTATTGAAATCTCTAACTTCTTACTTCAAAAGAACATTGTCATAAGAAAATGCTACCATATAACATTCTTTGAAATCCAAAACTGAAAATAAAGCACTATAATTTGAACTACAAATAAAAATACCTCCAAAATATGTGAAAAACAGAAGTTTTTTCCTTTTTTCTTTTTTCTAACAGCCCTAAGTGGGGTGGAAGAAGACACTTGCTATAAAAGACCATATACTTAAAAGCAAAACTTAATGTGTTGTATTATTTACTATAAAGTATATCAGACATATTTAATGAGAATTCATCTGAAGTCTTTCGACAAATCAATATTATGCCAATCCGGCCTCTCTCTTGCCCAAAATAAACTCCAGGTAGAAATACATAAATGTGATTTAGACTAAGGTGAACAAGAAACTGATTTACATTACATTGACGAAATATAACCTTCACCCTTTAACTAGTCAGAGGATAATTAGAAGTTTATAGTTTACAGCACAACACACTACAAAGATCTTTGAAACTGACAGCAAAACATACAGTACTATAAAAAATGAAACTGATGAGCACCATCTCATGGGCACTTGGAGTAACAAGGATAAAGCCAGTTTTGCAAAAGAACTCAAAATATAGTGTTATGTTAGCTTACTGTGGTAGCATTATTCAAAAATTATTCATTCTTTATAGAATCATTATTCAAAAATCAAAATGTAAACATTATAAATTACTCAAATGAATACACAAGTACATTCAAAATCTATAAGAAGATACAGACAGTCCATGCATAAACACAAAATAGGCAAATGCTGAACAGCTAATTTAATAGCCTAAACCAAACCAAAATGATGCAACAAAAAAGTCAGAATGCTAACTAAGCATTTAGAATACTTTACTAATTTTCAAAGAATATAAATTGGCCCTTCTTCATGTCAAATTTATCATTCTGTGATTCTGGGTAAGTCATTTTCTTCCCATAGAGCTCTGTTTCTCATTTGCAAAAATTAGTTCAGGGAGCAGACAAAGGATACAATCTATGATTCTCTGAATGAATATTCTATTCCATACAAAAAGAAATGCTAAAAAAAACTTTTTTTAGAATATTGCACATACTTCTTTTATCTTTGTGCACATTTTTAAAGAGAATAACTGATCACAGAAATAAACCTGCATTTTTAAACAAAAGACTTATTTACTTGCTTTCCATAAAATATAATACTATATTCCCTAAAAGTAACAATAAGGAACGCACGGATGACATTAAAGCTGTTGCCAAGTACAACAAATACTGAATATCTGAAATTTCAGCCAATATTAATATCCATTTTAAGAAGCACTTCAGTGATAGCTTAAGTGTTACTTCAGGTTATATTTTGTCTGATCTATAAGTTAATGGTTTAACAAGTATCTTTTTAAAAATTTATTTTATTTTCAATTCACAGAGCAAAAGCATTTCCATAACACAGTAGAACCAAAAAACCCAGATGACTGCAGCTAAAACTGTAAATCTACCAAGTACAACTTGCTATTTATTCCCTCCAAATATACAACAAAGTTATCAGGTAAATTTCTTTTCTTTCTTCCCTCCTCCCCACCCTAGAGATGGCTACCATTAGACACAAATAGGTGTGTATATGTGTGTGTGCATGTGTGTGTATGTGTAAAATTATTCTATATATACTTTATACTTATATTTATCAGTTCTTCCTCTAGGTACAGATAGCATCTTTCTTCATATGTCTCTTATTTTTAATTTGTGTATTTATAATAATCAGAATGACTTAGTTGCTCTAAGTCATTCTTAAAACAACATTGCACCTGAACCTAGACTATCAAGAAAGGAAGACTGGGTAAGCTGCTTTTCCCTTGGGGTTACCCAGAGATTTCTTATCACTGAGGGATCAAAGAACCATTATACTTTTGTGTAGTCTATCATCTCCACTAATTTGTATGTCCACCTCCTAACTCCAGTGTACAAACAGGTCTCAATTAATGTGAAAATAAATCCTCATTAAGTCATTGCATTAAAAAAAAAAAGCATTGCTGTTACTGTATACAATGTTCACCTGGTTCTCCTCACGCCACTCTTCATTATTTCATGCAAGTCTTTCCATGTCCTTCTAAGATCACTGAGCTCATCATTTCTTATAACACAGTAGTATTCCCTCACAACCATATACCAGAACTTGTTCAGACATTACCCAACTGATGGGATCCCTACAATTTCCAGTTCTTTGCTACCACAGTAAGCTACTACAAACATCCCATTCACATTCAAAGTTATAATTACTATTTGTGAATTTTCCTCCCATCTTATTTTTACTCACTATTTTCTTTCTCAGCCTCTTTACCCTATTCTTGTTACCTTATCTTCTCTTCCCACCCCTCCAATTATCTTTTTGCCTTTTTTTTTTTTTTTGGAGGGGGGAAGGCAGGGCAACTGGGGCTAAGTGACTTGCCGAAGGCCACAGGCCTAGTAAATATGTCAAGTGTCTGAGGCCACATTTGAACTCAGGTCCTTCTGACTCCAGGGCTAGTGCTCTATTTACTACACCACCTAGCCTTCCCCCGCCAAGTATCTTTTTAAGAATGTTGGAAAGAAAGACGTGACTTACAAGGCAAGAAAGGTTAAATTTTTTTTCTCTCAATATTGAGATATAGTTAAGATTGAACAGGTTTTCAATACAGATTTAAGTAGAACACATACTAATTAAAGAAATTAAGTTCATCATTATTTTCAAAAATCAAATTTTATTAATGTCTTTGGTTTTTATATTACCTAAATTTCTATCAGTATTCTTCCTCCTCCACTTCATAGAGAGGGTACAATATAACAAAGATAAAAAATATAATCAGCAATAAATTCTTAATTATTTTTTAGTTTCTCCAACATGGAGCTAGCTGTGAGAATCAAAATACTATATTACTTTTTAAAATTTTTATCTTTGAAAAATTGTTGCGCTACAAAATTCCATAAAGATGAACTTAAAAGTTCCTTTCAAAAGAACTGAATTATAACAATGTGGTGAATTAACAATGACAACTCATTTAACTAGCACAATCAGGCGGTGGTGCTATTAACCATGCAGAACTGTCAGAAATATAATCAGAAATACTGACCTTAGAAACAATCTAGTGCAGTTCCCTCATTTAATAGACAAGGAAACTTGGAAGCCAACTATTCTTCTATGTTCCAAATGCGTATGGTAGATAAACTGCATAACAGACAAAAGATTAGACCTGAAATCACATGGAACTAACCCTCATTAAAAGACTCTTGCTAGGCTGGGGCGGCTAGGTGGTACAGTGAATAGAGCACCGGCCCTGGAGTCAGGAGGACCAGAGTTCAAATCCAGCCTCAGACACTTGACACAAAAATAGCCATGTGACTTTGGGTAAGTCACTTAACCCCAAATGCCCTCCAAAAAGCAAAAAAAAAAAAAAGGCTCTTGCTAGGAACCTGATGCTAGGCTTCAGTTTCTCAACTGAAAAACGGGGATATTAACAGCAATTACAGCCAAGGATGTATACTAAGAATCCCATGATATTATATATAAAAATAGTTAGCAAAAATACTAAAGTACTATAAAAATGTTAGCCGTTCATTATTATTACTACAAGTGCATTAGAAAAGTAAAATGAATGTATATTAAGTTCTTGGAAGAAACAGATCATTATTACTTTTTTACTGTACTAAATTACCACATATGGCATATTTCAATAATGCCACGATAAAGGCTTATTTTATAGGAAAATTAAATAACTGTCATCTACATTTATGTAGCAATATGGAGGATGTTTCCATCATTTGACAATAATGTGACATAAATAATTTCAAATATTATTATTCTTATTTTGCAACAGATAAGGTCATAGAAAAGTGAATTAATTTCCACAAACTTACACAATTATATGTGGCATAAATAGGACTCAATATTAGAACTTCTGACTCCAAATATAGAGCTGTTTCCACAACCCTGGAACCAAACAAGATTGCAAAAAAATTCCCAAGCATAATCAATGCCTCTAAAAAGGGCATAAAAGAACTGATGCCACAAAATTATCAGTCATATTCTACACAGATCAATGACCAAAGAAGTATTTATTCCAAATTTACTGTGTATAAATCTAAAAGAAAAAAAAACTCCTTTGATAGTAATAATTATTAAAGCTAATCACCACAAATATTCAAAGACAAGAATGGTAAGAAAAGAAGCAAGAAAAAGCAAAAATGTGCAACAATAATGCACTATTCACAACACCCCCAGTGGTTATGAATATGCTAGTATAGTTGTAAATCACAAAATGTAGCAGACTCTCCACATGGAGGGCAGAACCAAAGCCTTTATTCAAATATCATAAAACCAAGCCCCAGAACCAGAAAGCCAAAGTCATTACAGTAGTCACAAAGTTGATACACAATGCAGTGAACACCCACATTTCCTAGCCTTCAGAACAGAACAGGCTCCCTCAAGCAGGGATCCTCCTCTCTCACTCATGGTAGCTTCTCGGCCTGGTTCTTGAAAGTTCTTAACAAGAATTCCCAAAGGAAAGATATCAGCAGAAGTTTCCAGAAGGAGAGTCTCAGTAGGAGTTCCCAGAAGAAAGGTCTGAGCAGAAGTTGCAGCCTCCAGATGCTCACTAAGAGAAATTCTGACTATCCTGTTGGTGCTCTTCCTTATATACAGTATAGCTCCTCCCCATTCTGCCCCTTCCTGTTACATCAGCAACTTCCTGCCAAGGTGTTAACTACTTCTGTGATAATTAAATAGCTTAAATAAGGTGTTAACTTGAAACAAGATGCTAAGAACTGCTTACTTGCCAATACAAAGAGGCATGGAAGATCTTCAGATTCCATTAACATTACAGAGTGTAAGTTCCTTGAAAATAGAGATTGTTTCTTTGTACTTATACTCTCAGACCTGGCACAAAGAAAGCATTTAGTAAACAGTTATATGTTTGCTGAAGTTGAGGGTCAGAGAGAAAAGGGAAGAGACGTAAAAATAGAAAAGGAAAATAAATGAATGATGATTAAAAGAGCAAGAGAGAAAGAAGCATTGAAATTCAAAGTAGACATGAAAGAATGCTTCAAATCACTGATCATGAGAGAAAAGCACATCAAAATAACCCTGAGGTTTCACCTCCCTCCCTGAAGATTTGGCAAAAATGACCAAAGCACCAAAAGTCAATGCTAAAGGTTTTATGGAAGAATCTGCACACTAATACATTGTTGGTAGTTATGAAACCATATACCCATTTTGGAAAGCAATTTGGAATTATGCAAAATAAAGTGATTATTTTGAACTGGAGACTCCATTACCAGATTTATACCCCAAGGAAGTGACTAAGAAGAAGAAAGTCCTCATCTACTACAAAATATTTATGCAACACTTTTTGTAGCGTCTAAGGATTAGAAACAAAGTAGGCACCCATCAATTGGGGAAAGACTAAACAAATTGTGGAACTTGAATGTACTGAAATATTAATGTGCTGTAAGAAATGATGTATGTGATGACAAATAACACACGACATATATTTTCATACTTTTTCAATGTGTTGACTGGTTGTGCTGATTTTTTTTTTCCTTTCTAAAATATACTACTTATGTATCTGGGAGGGGAAAGAGGAAAAGGTATACTTGAAATAACTACGGTGAGGTTAAAAAAAAACAGAATATATCAATGAAAGCATTGTAAAAAATTAAGTAAAGAACTTAATATATATAAAAGGCACTGAGCTAAGTAATAGTGATACAAAAGGATAGAGTCCCTACCCAATGGAAAAAAACATTTACAAGTATATACAACAAATGAATATGAGGTGATTTCAGAAATGACAAAGGTAAGGACAGGGAAGATCATGAATGAACTCAGGTAGAACTTAAACTGATCACTGAAGCAAGGGACTCTAAGGGTAAAGGTAAAGGAGTGAACTATATAGGTATGTGAGACAATTTGAACAAAGGTAGGACAGTAAATAGAATGCAGAGTGAGAAACATCAAGAAGGCCAATTTGCCTAGATCTTAGTATATGTGAAAGAGAGTAATCACAATCAATCTGGGAAGGGAGGTTGAAGCCAGGTTGCGAAAGGCTGTAAGTGCCAAAAAGAAGAGTCTGCATTTGATCCAAGAAGCCACAGAAAACTTCTAGAACTTCTTGAGCCAGTAAATAATATAGTCAGACCTGTGTCTTAGAAAGATCACTTTGGTGTAACTATTAAGGAGAATTCATTCAAGAGGGAAGAAATCAGAGAGACCAAAGAGCAATTTATTTCACAGGTAATAAGGGCTGGACTACAGTAGGATGGGATAAGAGATGGATATGATGGATTCTGTGGGAACAGAATGAAAAGAACTTGGCAATCGATTGAGAATGAGGTCACATATGAGTAAATATGAGTATTGTGGTACTTTTGAGGAAACAAAGTAAAAAAGGGGGAGGGCTTCAGAATGGAAGAGGAGAGATTATTAGTTATGTTTGAAACATAAATACAGGACACTGAGTTCAAAATTCCCAAAAGGAAATTGATGATGCTGAACTGAAGAGAAAGATAGAGACAAAGACACTAGAGCAGGACATAGTCTTGGGGTGTACTCACACTCAAAAGCCAAAAGAGAGAAAAAATAACCAATATGGTGTATTATACTATTTAGTCTACAACAGCTGGGGACTACACGTGTGTGTGCCATACCTCTCATCACAGCAAAAATGATTCTCATTCTTGCTTTAACAGAGTTACAATTTAGCAATTAATGTTACATGCTATAAGAGACCATACAGTTAAAAGCAAAACTTGTGTAATCTATACTTTGCTATATTTATTGAAAATACTTTAGTATTAAAGTCGAACTGATAAAAAAATGCATATGTATGTAAAGCATGTACATATACATGCATACAATATATATATACACATAGTCCCTGACAGCACAAATGTATTAAAACATTAAAACAATTTGTGCTAAAAATAGTGACCTAAGTTTATCACAAAAACATTATGTCACAATCACTATATTTGGTTTACTAGGGCAGAAAACAGAGAGCATTTTACAAATATGCCTATCAATAACTTTTTTTTTTGGCTTTTTGAAAGGGGAATGGCAGTGCAATTAGGGTTAAGTGACTTGCCCAAGGCCACATGGCTTGATGTTAAGTGTCTGAGGCCACATTTGAACTCATGTCCTCCTGACTCCAGGGCTGGTGCTCTATTCACAGTGCCCCCTATCAATAACTCTTAAACACTGTCACACTCAACAGTCAATTCTCAAACATCCAGAAACCTTATTTGCCAAGAATATTCCACAATTCTAGATGTCTGAAATGGCAATACTATTTAAAGGGCTATGTGTGGTCAAAATTCAATACTAATAAACTCCATTGTTTCACCTTTGGAAAAACTCTAAAGCTTTCCTTCCACTGATTCATAGCAAGTTAAGATGAGCATAGTGCTTCAAGCCAAAACCTTTAGTTTCAGGCTTCAATCTAGGTGTCTGACCATCAGTGAGGCATTTCACTTCTCTGGAATCAAGCTCCCTTAGCTATAAAACGAAAGGGTCAGAGCAGATGATATTTCCGGTACCCTCCATTTCTAATATTCTACAGCTCTATGAATTGCAAGAATGCAAATACTTTTACAAACTTTAAAATCCTTATATAAAACCCTAAGTGAAAATATTAGTTAAAATAATGAATTATTTCATGGTAAACTGAGAGGAAAGAAAACCCAATGGACAGCTTACATACTTCATTGCTACTCATGCAAAATCAACACAGCTTCAGGAGGGCCCCCAAACATTGGGTAGATTTACAAGAGAACATGGATAATTATCAAAGAAGATAAGAAGAAATTGATTGGTTATGGTCAGAACTGTACGAGAGAACACCCAAATTAATAAAATAATAGATCCATCATCCAAAGTACAAGTACCTGGACTACATGGTAACTGATCAGGCTGTCACAAGATGCCAGGAGAGTCCTATATGAAGATACTCACAGGGCAGCTGGATGGCGCAGTGAATAGAGCACCCCCTGAAGTCAGGATGATCTGAGTTCAAACTCAGCCTCACACACTTAACACATACTACCTGTGGGACCCTGGGCAAGTCACTTAACCCCAATTCCTCTGCCTTTCCCAATTCAAAAAGAAAAAAAAAAAAAAGAAAAGGTGAGTTATATATTGAGGCAGCTAGGTGGCGCAGTGAATAGAGCACTGGCCCTGGAGTCAGGAGGACATGAGTTCAAAATTCAACCTCAGACACTTAACACTTACTAGACATGTGACCTTGGGCAACTCATTTAACCCCAATTGCCCTGAATTGTCTCCTCCAAAAAGCAAAAATAAAAGGGGGGGCTTAATATTATATGGAATAGGAAAATAAGGAATGCCCCTACAGATCCTCCTGAAGGGAGAACAGAAAATTGGACAAGCCCCAGCTCAGATTAAAGAAATACACAGACGAGATTACAGACCCCATATCAATTTGACTATATATCAGAAAAATGGATCAAATATTGTAACTTGTTTATTCAGGAGAAGATTACCAAACTGTACCTTTAATTCATATACTGTACTGTGAATGAGGCTCCGATTGTGGGTTCATGCACTCCAGAAGCACAATTGACCCTATATCTATTTTTTTTTTGGCTTTTTGTCTGTTAAACTTGTTTGCAAGATTTGTTTCCTGCAGGCTTAGATACCTACAGATATCTGATCACTTAAGCTGGATGTCACCCCATCCAAAACTGTGATGTGCCATCCCTGGATCTGGTGTCAACCAAGCTCCAGATGCCAGCTATAGAACTTGAGCTTTTGAATGGGACCTCCTGGACCTGGCATCCATCCAAATGCCAGCTAAAGAAATGACCTCTCGAATGGGACTTCTTGGGGTAGGGAGAGCTCTACTGTCCAATATCAGCAGGAAGTAGCTATAGAAGAAGAGACCTTCACCCCTTACCCTAATATTTTGAGCCCCATTCATTTGGGGCGGGGGGGGGGGGAGATGATACAGTGTTTGTTCCCACCCTAAGATATTGTTTTAGGTGCTTATTTTCTGTTATCCCTATCATACTGTTGTAAATTTCTGTTGACACCAGTTACCCCATAAGTTACCCCTAAACTCTCATTAATCTATGTAATGAAATGTATTGTTGATGTATTTTTGCTATATAAAGGATATGAAAGATCTTGGGATCAAATGTAATGGTAATGGAAATCTGAAGATCTTCCCTGTTTTGACAATATACCCTGCACCCTAAGAGGCTGAATGCAATCACATGAAGCCTATGGTGGGAGAAGCTTGCTGAAAAGTGGAGCAGAGACCACAGGAAGCTGGGAGTTAGAGCAATGAGAGCTAGAGGGGAGAGGGGACACATACAAGAAGACAGCTGGGCTTGCGAATGCTGGTTTGTGGGAAGGCTAAAGGATGGTGTGGCTCTGTGCTGTGTTGTGATGTATCAACTTCTGTGTTGCTATGACAGATTCAGTTTCTTGGTTTGGGGATTTGGTTTTCTGGTATCTGAATAAATGTTTTATTTCTGCCTTCTATATGGAGAGCCTATTATATTTTACAACTGAGAACTATGCTGGCATATTTACAGTCACCATCAGTGCTGTGAATATTGTATTGGCGCTACACAGTTCCCAACTCCCACCCCTACTAAGAGCTCAACATACTGGTAGCTAGCCTTAGTATGGACACCCATGAACTTTGGTCCTACTGCAGCTCAGAATTCCTGACCTCAAGTGGCTCACTAACCTCACTTCCCCAGGAGCAGGATTACAGGTTTGTGCCATCACAACCAGCCAGGACTTTATTTGGTAAAAGCACTAAGCCAGAGTGTGTTTTTAAGACATAGAAATTGGAAAGAGATACTCCCAGGGACTTGCTGGGGAGAATAAGGGAAGTCTAAAAAGCCCTACAACTATATCTAAATCTGTCGTGTCAGGAACTAGTAGGGACACAAAAGACAAGCAAACTCTTTTCATGCTATATTTTCTAAAAAGTATGTTTTTCTATCCTCATATCCTTCCAGCTTTGTATTCTCTTTCAAGTTCTCAACTAGACTCAATACTAATTCTGTCCTGGTTCTTGATTCCATTAATCCTATTCTCCTTGCTATTCTTGCTCTCTTCTGCCCTGGCATGTGACAGGCCTATTTTCTTGGTTTTCTTTTCCTCCTCTGGTTTCCTCTTTTAATGCTGCCCACAAGCACTAAACTATTTTCTCTATCTCTCTCATTTCCCAAAACTATACATCTTAAAATATGCTCTAAAAGTCCTTTTTCCTACCAACTTTTCAATGACTGTATAAGAAAATAAAAAACACCCTATAGATAAAATAAATGCTACTTCATTTTTAAGTGATACTCAATCCTCATCAGTAAGACTAAGGCAGATATCATGGCCTCCCTTACTTCACCAACACAAAACACATACATTATTCAGCACCAACAAGTGCACAGTTCCAAGGACAGTTGGCAGCTCTGGTATCAGGAAACAAAACAACTATTCCCCACAGCTCCAGTCCCATATTTCCAACTGCTGGCTAGAGAGCTCCACCAGAATGCCTTTGCTAGCACCTCAAGCTCACTATGTAAAAAGTAGAACTCATCTGCTCTCCAAAATCTTCTCCTTCCCTTAACTTCCCCATAGAGTCATCTTTAATTATTCCCTCTCCTTCATGGCAAATCAGAAATCAACACTAATTGATTTTTACTGTGGCAGTGTCTTAAATTCACCCCTTCTTTTCAATTCCCACTGCATCTATGCTTGTTTGGATCCTCATTTCTCATTCTCTTTACTGCCTTCCTGACTCAAGTCTATCCTCTTTCTCAACCATCCCTTTGCCTCTGTGACTACCCAAGGAGTACTGTTTCTCCCTGCTCCAGTTGGCCCTGCACTCTCAGCCTCTGCATTTCCTCTAACAGTTGTTCTCAACCTGTGGGTTATGTTCAATTTGTAACAATGAAAATACATCTTGCATATCAGATATTTACATTATGATTAATAACAGAAGCAAAATTACAGTTATGAAGTAGCAACGAAGATAATTTTATGGCTTGGGGGTCACAACAACATGAGGAACTGTATTAAAGGGTCACAGCATTAGGAAGGTTGAGAACCCCTGCTAGGACTTCCCAGGACATTGGTTCATCTCTTAATCCACCCTGCCCCTAGACTACGTCTTCTGTTTTTGCTTCTTGGTCTTGGTCAGCATTCTCCCATACTATCATACTCTTCCTCTCCCAATGACCCTGAACCCCAACTATCTTTGTATTAGCCCCATATCTCATCTCCCACTGCCTGGTCCTTTATTTCAATCTACCTCAAACCTCCCCATGAGGTCCTACTTAAAATTTACACTTCCCTTTCCACAGCGCTCTCTGGAATGCCTGCTCCAAAGATAAATTTGCTTTCATCATTTGCAAATTATTTTTTAATTAACAGAAATCTATTTTTTCTCCATCCCATCCTACCCCTGCCCAACCTTATTGGGAAAAAAAAAATCTATAAATATGCACAGTTAAGTGATAGGTTACCCCATCCTCCAAATACATATACATAGTTAAGTATACATATTCAAAAACATGTCTCATTCTGTACCCTGAATATATAATCTCTCTCAGGAGGTAGATAGCATGCTTCCTCTGAAATTATGGACGGTAAATGCACTGCTTAGAGTTCTTACAGCTCTCAAAGTTGTTTGTCTTTATAGTTCTATTGTAAATTGTTCTCCTGGTTCTGCTCATTTCACTCATCAGTTCATAAATGTTCAAAATTCTTAATTTTTATATTAACAATTGTATAAATTATATTTTGATTTCTGCTCAATTCATTGCATCCCTTCACACAAAATATTAATCACCTACTTCCCATTCATTTGAAATTACCTTATATTCTATCACAATCATATTCTAAAATTTGCTTAGCCATTTCCAAACTGATAGGCATCTTCTTAGTTTCCAACTTTTTTACCACCACAAGAAGTTGTAATAAATACTTCTGTAGAGATAGGACATGTTCCTCTTTCTTTCATCTCTCTGGACAAGAGGCCTACCAGTGATATAGCTGGGTTAAAAAGCAAGCACTGCTTATTATAATTCATAAGTCTATCAGCAGTGCATCAAAGTGCCTGTTTCTCTGCAGTTCCTCCAACATTTATCATTTTTTCTTTTTTTGTCCACTTTGCCAGTCTGATAGGTGTAAAGTGGAACCTCAGAATACTTTAATTTGCATTTCTCTAATAATTAGTGATTTGCATTTTTTCATATGCCTATACCAAACCTGAATTTCTTCCCTTGAGAAGTGCCTATGTGCAAAAATATGAAATGCTTTGTGAATTTGCATGTCATGACTTATTCTCATCTTAAATTTTTTTCTTTCTCATTTTCTCCATCTTCTTACAGTCAATGAAACCTAGCTCATTCCTGATAACATGACATTCTTGGCTACCCTTTCGAGTTCTAACTACACATTCAACAATATATCTTGACTCACTGGTTGCAATAGGGGAATCAGACTATATTCTTCATTCTCTAATTCCACTTCCAAACTCCCCCTCAACAAGGAACATTCAGCTGATTTTTTTAATCCAAATATTTTAAATTTATCCTTATCAACCAACAAGCATAACCTTCTATGGGTCAGTCACTTTGGAAAGCACTAGGAATTAAAATACAATGAATGAAAAAAATCACTACTCCCAAGGAAGTACACGTACAAGTATTTACACAATAAAAATAAAGAGGATACAAATGAACATTATGTAATTAAACACAAGATTGTTTGGAAGAAAGGGTCCTACCATTTGGGATGCTTAGGATGGGTTTCATGTGGAAGGTTCTGCTTGAGCTACATATCTTGATATGTAGTATCTCCTCAGTAACAGGGAGATTAAATGTGGCAGAAGAGCAGAAGGAATGCATTCTAGGCATGATGGATAGTCAGTTCAAAGGTATGGAAACAAAATAATCAACCACATCTCCAGAGTATCAGTGAAGAAGATGCTGCCAGCCTCTCAGCAGAAGTGATGGATTCAAGATACAAAAAGAGGCAAACGTTTTGGACAGGATCAATGCAGTAACTTCTTTTGCCTAACTATATATATTTAAGACTTGTTTTAATTTTTTTTTTTTCAATTTTGTGGGGGGAGAGGACTAAGGTTATGGCTACCCCATGCTCCATCCCTTCCCTCCCACCAAAAACAAAACAAACTAGAGAACAAAAGGAAGGTCATAAGGGATTATAAATAAGCAAGATAGGAAATGAAGGTCATGTGTTAGGAACAGACTGGGGAAAAAACAGCAGGTAAGTCAAAAAGGATGAGAATTGAGAAAAGATCAGCATATCTGGCAATTAAGTGATTACTGATAAATCTGGAGAGAGTGGTTTCAATTGAGTTATCAAAGGATTAAGGAGTAAGAGAAGAAGCTGAAAGCAGTGCCAAATTAACTTTTTTTTCATTTTCATTTTGAACCTAAATAAAATGGCATTTCCATATATATATACTGTCAAGCAGAAGGATAACTGTACCCAAAACTGTGAATCTCCACTATTAGAGCCTGTTTTTCTTTTTAAGTATACAATAAACTCAACATGTAATTTTCAAAGCTGTCCTGCTTATCTATGACCCCTTCTGGGCTTTTTAAATTTCTTCTCTGGTTGGTTTTGTTTGGAGTTTTTTGGGGAAGGGGAGGAGAACCCCTAGCTGTATTCCTTTCCCATCTTTCCCCAAAATTAGAAAACAAAAAAATATAAACAAAACTGTTTAAACAAATATTCACAATCAAGCAAAACAAATTCCCACACTGGTTGTGTCTAAAACACATGCTTCCTTTTGCATCTTGCATCAATCATCTCTAAGGCTGGCAGCATCTTTTTCACTGGTACTCTAGAGATGTGATGGGTTATTTCACTGATTAAAGTTTTTAAGTCTTTCATAGTTGTTTTCCTTTACAAGGTAGTTATTACATAAATTATTCTCCTGGGTCCACTCACTTCTCTCTGTACCAGTTCATACAAGTTTTCTCAGGCTTCTCCAAACCCTTTCCTTTAAACATTTTGGAGACAGTTTTTGCAAGGAATTTAACTGTGAAAAGAAGACAATAGCTTAAAGGGATGGCAAGGTCTAGTGAAGGTTTTTAAGAATTCAAGGGAGAAGGAACCCACAAATAGGAAGAGGTTGAAGATTTGAGAGAAATGAGGGATGACTAAGGTTACAATCTGCTGGTGGAAGACAAGAAAGGATAGGATCAAGGGCAGGCATAGAGGCTGGCCTTGGCAAGAAGAAAGACCATCTCCCTTTCCAGAGATTTAGGGCAAAATGAACCTAGGAATGATATGAATGATTTTGAGATAAGAAAGGGAAAAAAAGAGTGTGATTACTTCAAATGGCCTGAATTTTCTCAGTAGAGATGGAAGCAAACTGAGGAAGGAAAAGGTGTGGAGTAGTTTTTGTGGCAAGTGATATAAGGAATCAATTTGGAAAGAACAGAAGGAAGAACACAGCTGGAATTGAAAACGTGAGTATATAATTTATCCAATCAACATGGTTTAGTGACTTCCTCTAGCTCCTTTCGACAGTATATAAATAGGAGGAGAGGAGATGTATAATGTGAATAATTCAGGGATGAAGTACTATGAGATAAATAGCAAACGGAAAAGAAGGTAAGAGATTCAAGGGTCAAGGACAATGTAGATTTGAAATAGCTAACAAAAGTGTCAAAACTGTAAGCGGAAAAAAGTGAAGTCAAAGTGGAACTAATGGTCTGACAAAGTACTGAGGGAGAGAGGGATCAGAGGTTATAATAAGAAAAAATACTAAGTTTTGGAAAGCTAAAGCCAACAGAGAGATGGAACGATAAGTTACATGGGAGTAAGATATAGGAATTTCAGTTTCTAATTAAGCAAGAGGAACACTTAAGGTAATGGTAAGATTCAGATCCAAAGATTCATCTTACTAGATTTGGTCCAACTTCCTAGTCTTCCAGACTCTTTTTAGAGTCAAGCTCTCATTTATATTTGCAAACTCTCCCAGTTTTGCATCATTTGATATACATAATACCTATAACTTTATCTAAATCACTATAAAATGTTAAATAGCATAGGTCCAATCACAGATCCTTGGGAGTACTCCTTTCCTAGCAGGAACTTTTGAACAGTAATGTTTATCACACAACAGTCAATATTTCAAACTAGTGAGACTGTATATTCCAACTCTGGATTCAGAAAACTGGACTACATTTCTACCTGCAGTTGGAGGGGGGAGCCCTTCACCAAATTCTCCCCCAACCGACTTGCTAAAATTATATTATGTAAAGGACAGGTAAGAGAAAATAACATGTAAAGGTTTAGGTTTACTCCATACAGTCTTTTAAGCTCCTTTCCAACTCTGATTGATTCATTTGCATATGAAAAGTCCAGGAAACAGGCCTGAGGAATGATAGAGACAAGAGTAGCCACTAGAAGGAAAGTCTTAAAGAGAGGTTAAATGCAGAGGAAATCAAGGTACACCTTGCAAAAAGAAGCAGCTATGGAGAAATAACTCAACTAGGGCTTACTCTACTTTTTTCCAAGAACTTGTTAGAGAGTACAGCAAGGGGCAGAAGGATTTCTCTCACCTCTTATCTCTACACACTCACCTCACCCTCTATACCCTGCAATCTGTAATAGGTATCTTGCAACAGAAATACACAGAAGCATACAGTGTAACAAAAAGTCCAATGGCACTGAGTTGAACAGTCTTTGAAAAGCGAAAGAGTCTCGCACATAGAGTTGGTCAAGATCTTCCTACACTAGAGAAGACGGGTCTCAGAGTTGAGAATCCAAGGAAGCAAAATTGGGAGAGGGTGTATCTGATAAGTTCTAGTTATTTCTGAAAATATATCATAGTTGAGTCCAAAACTAGAGATTGTTGAAAACAAAATCAAGCATAACTGGATCATGCCAACGACACCCAGCAGAGCAGGTCACCTAGCAAAACTGATTTTGCAATCTTCTTTATTTTAATTTGCACATTTAAAAATATTATTCTAAGAAGCGTTCAACGGAGTTGACCAGACTGCCAAGGCAGTCCATGTTAGAGATAAAGATAACCCACACAATGGCTGGGGATCATGAAGGATAGTTTTAGAAGTGCAAACCCACAAAATATCAGAAACCTGGGACAGCTGCTCCTCAAAGAACTCAACCTAGGGATGAGTGTTGGAGGGATCCCTTAGAATGGTACAACAGTAGTCTGGTGGGACTCAACCACTCACTACATATCATATTCATTGTCTCAGCATTTTATGCCAAAGTAGGTCACTTGGGTACCCTCACTAAATCTAGCATCAATATGGGGGAGAGGAGGGATACCAGGTTGCCTCTAAGCAAGAAAAAGAATAGATCAAAGCACCTATGCAGATTAGTCATGGACCCAGCCCAGGAGGAGCTCCTGCACTTCTAGTCTAGGCAAGAAAGGGTCAATTGGTCTCCACAAAACGAAGTAAAGAAAAAGGCAAATGAGCCTGGAGACAGAAAACCCAGATTAAATCCCACTCATTTCCACTACTTTTGCAAGTGACTTTGGGCAAGTCACTTTATCTCTCTGGGCCTCAGATGTCTCATATGTACAGTAAAGGAACTGAACCAGATCACCTAAGGCCCATTTTCATGAGTTTAAAATCCCAGAACCTAAAAGTAAGAAAAGAGAAAAAAGAAATTACTGCAAAAGTCATAATATAATCACCAAATCAATTATTACATTCCATCATGAAAAATGGAGTACAATTTTACGCTTCTTGTCACTAAAAATGAAGATCTTTCATGCCTCATAATTTACAGAAGCCTTTCACTTGAGCTAGCTAGGAAATTTAAGAAATCAGAAGACCACAAGAAAAGGAGGGCCATATACGAAGCCCAATAAGAAGATATTAATGGAAGTCATAAAAGAATTAAAACCTGGGATGGCTGGATGGCACAGTAAATAGAGCACCAGCCCTGGAGTCAGGATGAGCTGAGTTCAAATCTGGCCTCAGACACTGAACACTTACTAGCTGTGTGACCTTAGGCAAGTCACGTAACCCCAAAAGCTCTGCCTTCTCTCCTCCAAAAAGCATTAAAAAAAAATTAAAACTTTATGGAAATATCTACCCTTCTGTAATGAACATAGTTTGACAAACATCATATCCCAAATGACCAGAAACTAGTGATGTCAGCTGCAAATATATATACTAGAATCAAAATCTGACCAACTGCATTCAAGGAGACTCTTGAAAAGCTTGCTCTAAAAGCAGATTTCCATATTTCCATATTTCTTCAGAAGAGCTATTTCTTAGCCTGTACACACACTATCTTTTTAACTGTGATATCTAGAAGCATATAAATATTTAAATTGGGCAACAATCGCAAAGATCAGAAATTCCCAGGAATAAAAGGGGATAGAAAGATCTAAAATTAAAATGACTGCACCACTATTGCTACTCAAATACTCCCTTTAGGGGAAAAATGGAGCTCACTAACATCAGAAGAAAAATTAGGCCTGAAGTCAGTTTTTAATGTGAACACACATCAAGTGTTACATGTGAGCTATAAGCAGAAATTTAAGTTCAGCCTCAAGTCTCCAAAGTACAAGTAAAAAAGCAAGTCAGAGATCTAATAAAGAATAACCAATATATTAGGAGTAAGTATACTAAGACCTTTCACAAGCCCATGCTTCACGAAAGACCACATAAAAATCTCTCACCTTCCTAAAACAATTCCAAAGAAACATGATGGAAAATGCCAGCCACATCCAGAGAAAGAACTATAGAGTCAGAAAGTAGAACAAAGCAGACTATTTTCTTTTTTGTTTTGTTTTATTTTGGCTTTTTTCTTTCTCGTGGTTTTTTCCTCATTCATTATAATTCTTCTATGCAACATGACTAATGTGAAAATGTGTTTAACAGGAATGTATGTGAACCCACATCAGACAGCAAGCAGTCTTGAGGAAGGATGAGGGATGGAAGGGTAGAAAATTTAAAACTTACAGAAATGAATGTTAAAAACTAAAAATAAATAATTTATTTTTTAAAATTAAATAAAAAAGAAGATATCAGATCACCAAAAAAAGAAAAACAATGAACATATAAATCATAATGATTATTTAAAAACCCCAAACATACCATATTAATGGAAGCTGAAAAAAATTGGCAAAATTCAGCATTCATGTCAAAAACTTTTAAAAGGAGGCCCATAAGGGCTTTTTTATTTATTTATTTTTAGTTTACATGATTCAGTGCTACAGTCCCCTGAGCTTCAAATTTTCTCCCCTTCCTCTAACCACCCTCCCCCCACCATAGCAGCATACAATCAAGTATAGGATCTGCAAATACTTTCACACTGGACATTAGTCTGATTGTATAGAAGGATTGTAACCAATGGAGTGAACAATGTGAAAAAAGAAAGAAAATCAAACATGGAAAAGAAAGCTAGCATGTAGATTGCTTCAGTCTCCATTTAAACTCAATGTTCTTTCTAGATCTTTCTCTGAATGTAGATATCTCCTTCCATCCTGAGACTTGTAGAGTTGTCTTATAACTGTACATTGCTGAGAAGAGTCCAGTTTTTCGAAGTTGGTTGTCACACATACAATGTGTCTGTGATTGTGTACAAATTTTTCCTGGTTCTGCTCTTCTCACTTAGCATCAGTTTGTATGAGCCTCTCCAGGTGAACATGAAGATCATCAGTTCCCCATTTCTTATAGCACAGTAGTATTCCATTACATTCATATAGCACAACTTGTTTAGCCATTCCCCAATTGATGGGCATCCCTTTAATTTCCAATTTTTTGCTACCACAAAGAGAGCTGCAATAAATATTTTTGTACACATGGGTCTTCCTCCCATTTCTATGATCTCTTTGGGATACAACCCCAGAAGTGGTATTACTGGGTCAAAGGGTATGCAATTATTTATAGCCCTTTGGACATAGTTCCAGATTGCTCTCCAGAATGGTTGTATCAGTTCACAACTCCAACAACAAATGCATTAGTGTTCCAATTTTTCCACATCCTCTCCAGC
>CM053601.1:84060948-84085742 GCA_028646575.1 Pseudocheirus occidentalis
AGAGAGCAGAGCAGGGGAGGGGCTTTACAGTGGGATTGCTGTTTTAGGGTTGGGGCAGGGGCAAGACAGGGAGAAAATTTGCAATTCAAAAATGTAATGAGAATGAATGATGTAAACAAGAAAACAAATAAAAAATATTTAAAAATAAATAAATATCATGAACTACTATAAGGTCATTACAATTTTAAATGGAAAAAAGGTTTATTGTTTTGTTATTCTATTAGTTGTTTTTAAAGTTGTAGGATTGAAATGAACCATTAACAATGCCCTCTTAAAAACATGAGCACTTATAAATCTCTATGAAAGACAAATTATTCACAAAGTACAAAAACATATTAGAAGGCAGTATACTGTATTGGATAGGGTACTAGACTTGAAATGAGAAAAATATAGATTCAAATCCTATTCTAGAGACTTACTAGCTATGTGACCCTAGGCAATCACTTAACCGCTCTGGCCTCAGTTTCTTGATCTTAAAATGAGGGTACTGGACTTGATGATATAAGGTTTCTTCCAGTTTTAAATCTATTTCCTATTATACTGACTGCAAATTAAATCTGTGATAATTTTTAAATTGTAGGAAAAAAATTTGAGAAGGGTTGACAACAAATAAAAATCCTGACAAAATGAGGTACAATAAGACTAATGCTCTTACATAACTTTAAAAATACAATGAGCAAAAAAAAAAGTTGCAAGAATCACTTCATCAGTCTATAAGAGAATCAGTAAATAAAATAATACCCGACAATTTATAACACTGAATTATGGTTGGTACACATAAAATGCAATATATCATTGGTTAGATGCATAACAACTATTTATCTTTTCTACATAAATTTCAAACATAAAAGTTTTGCTTTTAAAAAATACATACTACAAAAGAAGCTTAAGATCTCTCAGAAGCTAGCGTGCCTATACATACGTATCAAAATCCACAAAGGGTTAATTAAAGAAGAAACACTGTCAAAGTAGCTGACTTCATAAAGGGGTATCAACAGGATATCTCAAAAGAAATACCAAAAAGAGAGTCAAGGTCACTCCCAGAGTAATTAATAATTAGTCTCTGAATGAGTGTTTTTAAAAATGAACAGGATTTGGTCAATTGGGGATTTCATATCTCCCCCTATCCATCTCTTTGTAGCTGGGGTTCTGTATCAGAAATGACAGGACAATATATGATGGGCAACCTAGCGAAAATAACTGCCTGATTAATTCTTTGTTTACACTGACCTAAGCTTTCCCATAGGATGTGCCTCGCAGGAAAAACAGAAGAAATATATAAATACACAAACTAACTGGAGAAGACACAGAGAGAAGGTGACACTGGAAGAATGGATATGATTTCAATTGACAGAGACACAGGAGAGACTGCCAGACACAGAAATATCTAGGCATAGGTAACAAAGTAAAAAAAAGGCAATAAGGAAGCAAAGACCAAGTTATACTAAGGGAATGGACAATCAAAGCAGGCTGACATAGGGCATGAGAAGGAAAATAATGTGAGGTAAAATTGGAAAAGCAGATTAGAACTAGACTGGGGATATTTTCAAATGTCAAACTAAAAATTCTGGCCCTCATTCTATAGGCAATAGGGAGCAGAGATTTATTAGGAGGGATGTGGCCATCAGACTTGTGAATTAGAAGGATTAAAGTAGTTCAGCAGGACAAATTAGAGCAAAGAAGGGAACGGAAATCTGAAAATTGACTAGAATCCTGCTACAATAGCACAGGTAAGAAATAAAAGGAGCCTGAAATAGGTAATGGCAGTGGGAATGTATAGGAAGTGAAAGATATGAAAGAATGACTGTGAAAATTGAATCTATAGTGTATACCCTTTGACTATACTCCAGAGAGCAAAGATGAGAAAGAGCTTATGTACAAAACTGTCAGTAGCAGCTCTTTTCGTGATAGCAAAGAAATGGAAACTAAGAGGGTACTCTCAATTAGGTAAAGGTGAACAAATTATGTAATATGAATGAAATGGAATTTTATTTTTTTGCACAAGAAATGATGACAGGAGTGGTTTCAAAGAGAGCTGAGAAGATTTGTATGAACCAGTGCTTTCCAGATAAAGCTTCTTCCCCCCATGCAACCGGATTGGCCCCAGTTTCCTGGTCTGGGGCATAAAAGGTCCAATTAAATTGAAGCCTTTCACACTTGATGAGTGCCTAAGACCACCAGATAACTATACATGGGGTTGGGAACCCATAGCCTCAAGGCCATGTGTGGCCTTCTAGGTCCTTGGGTATGGTCTTTTGACTGAGTCCAAGTTTTGTGAAGTTTGGGTTCAGTCAAAGGGCCCCACTTGAGGTCATAGAGGGCCATGTGTGACCTCAAGGCTGCAGGTTCCCCACCCCTGCACTAGATTTTGTTGATTGAATGATCACACATACGTTCACAGTTAAAGGAGGGAGCCACATACAGAGAAGCTGAGTGCCACTGTATCCTTGGTACCTATCTTTGTTGTGTTAGGGCAAAGTAAGGGTCCACTTTAGTTAAATACTCTTTTCATCTCAACATCAAACCCAAACTAAGAGAATTCTGGCTTTAGAGACATGACTACAACAAAACTGATGCAAAGTAAAGTGAAAATACAACAATTTATACCAAAAAAATGACACCATAAAGATAAACAAGTTTGAAAGATTTAAGAACTATAATCAATGTAACGACCAACCATTACTGGAGAGGGAATGGAAGAGGGGAAGAAACATTTATACAGTGACTCCAGGCACTGTGCTAAGAGCTTTTTATAAATATTATTTCATTTGATCCTCACAACAATCCTGCCAGGTAAATGCAAAGAGGACAGATAACAAACTCACCTCCTAAGAGAGAGGAGATAGATCTAGGGTGCAAAATGAGACATCTATTTTTTGGTCATAGCCACTACAGAAATTTGTCTTGCTTGACTACACTTTGTTACAAGGTTTTTATTTCTCTTTGTTTTACCCCCAATGAGGAACAGATTTTTGTTCGCTAAAAAAATATTTTTTAAATAATCTATAGATCTTAGCAAATCACTAGATGTGAGGGTGTTGAAAAGAAATACTGATTATCCTACATACCCTTTCAGTAGCCACAAAAGTAGCTAAGAGAGTCTGCAAACTTTTTAGAACTGAAAATAGAAAAAAACTGAATATGTTTGTAGGTAGAGAAGAAGGTAACAGTAAGGAAAGGCAATGATAAGATCATAAAGCTCTAACTCTCTCATTTTGTAAGTGAGAAAACAGAGGTCCAGGAGCTAACTTTTACCCAAGGTCAAACAGGTAGCAACTGTCAGAAATGGGATTTAAACCTATATCCTCTGACTCCAGAGTCAGAGCTCTCACCTATAGCAAGCTAAGAGAAACTGCAGATAAAAGAAAGAATCAAGGTCCTGGAAGGGGCAGATGGAATGATATCAAGGATACAGGAAGAAAGCTAACTCTTGCTCTGAGGCTAAAGGAAAGGAAGAAAATATGAGTGACACATAAAGAGAATGATTTTGACATATGGAAAAGGGGAATTAATAGATTATATCAGACAGCCTCAATGCTAGTAACATTGAAATAAGATCAACTGCTAGAAGGTTTCTTAAAGATTCTGAGCGTCATGTCATTCTGAAGAAATATTTATTGCAAATATTTTTCCAGTCTTTCTTTGAATCCAATTTTTTAAAGTATTATTTTTTGTTACACAGAAAATCATTTTTATATAATCAAACCTGAGATGCAATAGTATCTTCTATTTGATTGTTTGATTAAAATTTCCCTCTACTGTCAAAAAGAATACCAAAAGAATGGCTAAATTATCATGCGATGAAAGAATGGAATATTTCCTTCACCATAATAGCAAATATGAAGAATAAAAAAACATGGGAAGATTTACACAAATTAATGGAAGTAAAATAAAAACAAAACAATGTAAATGGAAAGAACACCAAAAAAAAAAAAAAAGAATTATAATGTAATTAAAATGGCCAGGCTTGATCCTGAATTGGAGAAGAAATTCACCTCCCTCCATTCTTTGCAGAAGTGGAAGACTATAGGTACAACTATGGCATAGACTGTCAAATTTATTACGTGTGTTAATTTTTGCTGAATTGTCTTTAAAAAAAAAGATTAAAATTTTAAAACTACAAAATATCCCACTCACAGACTCAACCTAGAACACAAAATTCTCCAGTTTTTGTTTTTTGCTTGAGTTTGCATGGCCTCTGTTCAGCCTTTTTAAGTATATTCTAAATTGCTTTCATTGAAATTTGTTTAAGTCTAACAAGTAATAATTTTTGCAATCATTTTATAAGACCTTAATGAACTGTCTTTTTAAACAATAGTTCTTTCCCCAGTAATGTATCATGTAATTCCTCTCAATTTACACTTATTTTAAGAATGAGATACGACAAAACTCAGAAGGAGAGAGTATTAACTCCACACCCACAGCTGAAGCCTTAACAGGGACTATGACCTGGTCTCAGGCACAGTAAGCATTCCTAGATGAGCTCAAAAAGAACTTTGAAATCAGGCTTAGAGAGGTAGAAGATAAAATCAACACCTCTTATAAAAACAAAATTGAGAAAT
The DNA here is from genome assembly GCA_028646575.1 of Pseudocheirus occidentalis. NCBI lineage: Eukaryota > Metazoa > Chordata > Mammalia > Diprotodontia > Pseudocheiridae > Pseudocheirus > Pseudocheirus occidentalis. The sequence continues at coordinate 84,065,511 of CM053601.1, forward strand.
TAGAAGAACATAAAGTAAAATGTGTGAACTAAAAATGAAATCTGAGCATATGGAAAAGAAACCTCAAAAAGTAACTGAGGAGAATAATTTGCTAAAAACTAGAATCAACCAAATTGAAGCCAATGGCTCTATGAGGAACCAAGAATCAGTCAAACAAAAGATCAACAATGAAAAATTAGAAAAAGAGGTAAACTATCTCAATGGAAAAATAACTGACCTGGAAAACAGATCCATGAGAGACAATCTGAAAGTCATTGGTCTACCAGAAAATCATGATGAAAAAATTAGTCTGGACAATGTCTTCCAAGTGCTCATAAAGGAAAACTGCCCTGAGAACCTAGAACCAGGGAGTAAAATAGAAATCGGGAGAATCCAGACACCTCCTGAAAGAGATCTCTAATTTAAAAGTCTGCAAAACTTCGTGGCCAAACTCTACTACATACTACTACAAAGTAGTAAAGGAATACTACAAGCAGCAAGAAAGAAACAATTCAGATATTGAAGAACCACAGAGAGGATCACATAGGATCTGGCAGCATCAATATTGAAAGATTGGAGGAACTGGAATATGATTTTTTGCAAGGCAAAAGAGCTCAGACTACAACCAAGGATCACCTATCCAGCGAGACTGAGCATAATCTACCATGCAAGGAGATGGACATTCAGTGACATAACAGAATTCCAGACTTTCTTGATGGAAAAGCCAGAGCTCAATGGAAAATTCAACCTCTAATCACAAGACCCAGAAGAGACATAGAAAGGTAAATAAGGAAAAAAACATGGACACATAACTTGTTATTTAACAAGAACAAGCTGTTTACATCCCCATATGGGAAGCTGATACCTGTTAATATCATGAACTCTATACCTACGGCAACATCCATAAGGGATATAGATAAATAGAGGGTATGGTATACACACCCTTATGCAAAATGATGATAAAAATCCTCAGTAAGGGACTGCAATGGAAGATGAGGAAAAAATGAAGCAGAAAAGGGTAAATAATGCTACACAAAGAGGCATAAAAACAATATAGTGGAGGGAAAGAATGGAGGGAGGTGAATATTATACGAGCTACTCCCTCACTGATTCTGGTGCAAGGAGAGAATAACACAACCAGTTAAATATAGGACTCTATTGAGAAGGGACATAAAACTTATCATAATAGAGGGAAAGAGGGAAGGGAGGGGAGCACTGCATGAGATCTATTCTCATCCATCTTGGTTTGAGGAAAAAATAACATACAACATTGAGTACAAAAATCGATCATATCCTACAGGTGTTAGGAGAGGTAAGGACCAAGAAAGAGGAGGTATTTAGAAAGGAGGGAAGAAGTAGTAAGGGAGAAGGATAGTGTGTGGGACAGAGTGTGGTTTCTCAGGTGGACTATCTGCTAGTTCTGTGTGGAATAAAGAGTATGGTCTCTCAGAAGAGACTGTCGCCCTTAGGAAAGATGTTTTGAAAGATCTTGTGTGATAATTTCTGAAAGTCTACAAAGTTTTCAATTGAATTATTGGTAAGTTGATGTAATGAGTTGTAAACCAAAATACATCTTGCTGTTTCAATATGAATTTGTAGCCATTCCATGAACTAAGCAAAAGTTAACATTCGTAACTATGTAAAAGATTCAATTTTGAAATATCTCTCTCTTCCAAAGTGAATATAATCAGAGGACAGACAAGCTTTGTGATGTATGTCTACTATTCAGTGGTGAGGTTCAAGTCAGAAACCTCTTTGGTTTAAGGTGTACAGTTATATTAGTAAAGACTAATAGCTTGTGAGGTATCTAGTCTATATAGCATGTAGAAATATAAAGGACTCTACTTCTGGTCATTTTTCTCCTATTTCTTTTAGGCTCCTGTTTGTTTACTCTCATTGCCAGATTTGTCTCTTCTAGGCCCAGCACCCTCTACTTGCAGATGATGGCTCAGGTTGAATGCCAACCACTGCCCTAAGTCACTACCCAACTCTCTTTGGATCTGGTGTATGCCAAGTTCTGGACATTGGCCACAGCCCCCTCCCCTTGACTGATGGACCCCTATGAGGCAGAGACAGCTCTACAACTCAGCATGAAGCTGCTCGGGAAGCTGAGACCTTTGTCCCTTGTCCCCAAATGAATCTGGGTCCCATCTGTTTGAGGGGGAGATAATGCGGTCTGGGATGCTTTTGTCTGTAACGTCAGTTTGTAATAAGCCCATGCAATTAAGTTGTAAAGTCACACTTCCCCCCTGCCCCGCCATAGAGGCACTAACTCTGCCTCTCCCCTGTCCCCAGCCTAAAAGTCTTTTCCCTGAGTCAGCAGTCTGCCTAGATACAGTACCTATGAGTCCTTCAAAAGTATTCTATAAACAAATCCTTAGTTGGAGAACCACATAGCTCCTTTGTTCTAAGTGGCCAGCTGCACCCAAAAACCTTGAACAACATTATCAGAGATTAGACTCCCTCCCAATATGGTACCTCCTGATTCCCTAATCAGCCTAGCTTCCAGACTTGGCACCTCCTGAAACAATCAAGCCTATCCTCCCAGCAGCCATACTGGACATATTTGAAACCTTAGGTATACTGTGAAAATCTTCTGCTTAAGCCCTCCTTTCTATCACCCCACCTGCCAAATAAGGGAAAAGTAATCACAAGTGCTAATCAAAAGTAAGAGCTTTGCATGGGGTGGGGTGGAAGGGAAGAAGGGGCTTTGTAATGTTTGTTTATTTAAACCAGTCTTTTGCTTCTGTAAATTGGCATCCTCCTCTGGACATTTCCAGTGGTGTGGACTGCCCGCTTTTCACAATATTCTAATAAAGAAACCTTTCTGCTTTCACCTAGAGAAATCTCTGTGTAGCTAATTTGGGGGTAAGGTCTTTGCATCCCACACAATAGGAAAAGTGAGGGGGACAGATAAGAAGAGAATACTGAGGGAGGTGGCAGTCAAAAGGAAAACTCTTAAGAAGTGGAAGGGAGAAGGGGAAAAATAAAAACATAAACTGGGGAGGGAATAGGATGGAGGGAAAAACACAGATAGTAATCATAACTGTGAATGTGAATGGGACGAACTCTCCCAAAAAACGGAGGTAGATAGCAGAATGGATTAAAAACCAAGATCCTACAATATGCTGTTTACAAGAAACATATCTGAAACAGGGGGATACACACTAGGTAAAGGTAAAAGGCTGGGGTAAAATATATCATGCCTCAGCCAAAGTAAAAAAAGCAGGGGTAGCAATCCTTATATCAGACAAAGCAAAAGCAAAAACAGATCTAATTAAAAGAGATAAGGGAGGAAACTATATCCTGCTAAAAGATGATCATCAAAAATGAGGCAATATCATTACTAAACATTTATGTACCAAGTGATACAGCATCTACATTCCTAAAGGAGAATTTAAGACAAAAATATTTATTGTAGCTCTCCTTGTGGTGGCAAAAAACTGGAAATTAAGGGGATGCCCATCAATTGGGGAATGGCTAAACAGTTGTGGTATACGAATGCAAAGGAATACTATTGTGCTATAAGAAACAGGAAGGAGATGAAATTCATATTTACCTAGAGGGGTTTATACAAACTGATGCTAAGTGAGAAGAGCAGAACCAGGAAAAACTTGTACACAATCACAGACACACTGTATGTGTGATGACCAACCTTGATAAACTAGACTCTTCTCCACAACGCAGTTATAAGACAACTCTATAAGACACAGGATGGAATGAGATATTTACATTCAGAGAAAGATCTATAAAGAACAGAGTTTAAATGAAAACTGAAGCAAACTACATGTTCTCATTCTTTTCAATGTTTGGTTTTGTTTCCTTTTTCCCACTGTTCACTCCATTGGTTACAACCTTTCTTATACAACCAGACTAATGTCTAATGTGAAAGTATCTGCAGATCCTATACTTGATTGCATGCCACCATGGGGGGGGGGGGGGAGAGGAAGGAAGAGAGAGGAGAAAATTTGAAACTCAAGGGATTCTGGAACTGAATCATGTAAACCAAAAGTAAATAAAGAAATCAATTAAGAAAGAAAGAAAAAAAAAGAAATGAGACCTGCTGAAGAGATTTTTTCCCCAGTTTCCCATTTTTCCTTTAATTTTAGCTACATTTATTTTGTCTGTAAAAAAGAAACATTTTAATTTTATATGATAAATACTATCTCTTTTACCTCTTTAAAAAAATGAGATATGACAATACCAATTCTTGGTATAACTCCATAATTCACTGGGACTAATAAAATGGTTGGCAAAATGAAACCTCATTATTATTTAAATCAGATCTTTCTCAAATGCTTTTTGCTAGAATATATTTGATAGGCAAGTTAAACTAAAGATGTCATTATGACTTACCACTTCTAACTGCTCTATTAGCACCTGAGAAAATATATCCCATATACCCCCAAATGATAAATGGTCAAAGGATATGAACAGGTAGCTTTCAAATGAAGAAATCAAAGTTCTCATCAAAGTCATATAAAAAACTATGCTAAATCACTATTGATTTGAGAACTGCAAATTAAGACAACTCTAAGGTACTATTTCAAACCTATCAGACTGGTTAATATGACAGAAAAGAAAATAAATCTTGGAGAAGATGTGGGAAAATTGAAACACTAATGCATTACTGATAGAGTTGTGAGACTACTTTGGAACTATGACCAAAGGGTTATAAAACTGTACATATCCTTTGACCCAGTGATACCACTTCTAGGTCTGTATCCCAAAGAGATCATAAAAAAGGAAAAAGTACCCACATGTATAAAAATATTTATAGTTGCTCTTTTTGTGCTGACAAAGAATTAGAAATTGAGGGGAAACTGATCAACTGGGGAATGACTGAACAAGCTGTAGTATTTCCTCCTTTACTACAAACAATGAAATACCATTGTGCTATAAGAAATGATGAGCAGGGGGGACAGTCAAGATGGCAAAGTAAAAGCAGGGACTTGTTTGAGATCTCCCCCAAACCCTTCCAAATACCTGTAAAAATTTAAACAGATTGTAGAGCAGCAGAACCCACAAAATGACAGAGTGAAACAAATTCTTGGCCCGAGAAAAGCTGGAGGGTCAACAGAAAAGGTCTGTTGAACAGTCTGAGAGAAGAACATGGTCCAGTGTGGGCTGTGCCCACACAGACAGGTTGTAGCAGGCCTCAGGGCACCAAATCACTGGCAGCTGCGGTGGTTTCCAGACTCCTCAACCCACAAACACCAAAGACAAATTAGAAGATCAGTAGGAAAGATGAGATGAGAAAGGAGCATGGTCCGGCCCCAGGCCCAGGGCAGTGGCCGTGGTGGCAGTAATGACTGCTTCTGGAGCTCTCGGCCTACAGACTACAGGAATCAAGAGGCTTATCAGAGAAGTGACTGGCAGGACTCTCTTTGCGGGCACTGAGGCAGGATTCTCTTGCGTTGCCTGTGCTTCCATCTGGGTTGCAGTCCTGCATGGTGGTCCTGAGGCAAGGAGAAATGCTGGTATGGCATGGTGGAGCTTGTGATGGTGGTAGAGTTCCTCCCCACAGTTCCAAAACAGAAAAAAGTGCTTGCAGTCACTCTGAGACCAGAATATGACTCCGGAGAGGAGTAAACACCTCTCCTTTGATCCTACCTCCTTGGAAGAGCTGAAATTTTGCAGGTCTCTAGAAGTATCTCTGAAAACAGCTGCATAAAGCTCTTTTTGTGGTGACAAAAAATTAAGTTAAGGGGATGCCCATCAATTAGGAAATGGCTAAACAAAGTATGGTGTATGAACACAATGGAATACTACTGTGCTATAAGAAATGAGGAGCAGATTGACTTCATATTTACCTGGAGAGATTTATACAAACTGATGTTGATTGAGAAGAGCAGAACCAGGAGAAATCTGTACACAATGACAGACACATCGTATGTGTGATGACCAACGTTGATAATCTGGACTCTTCCCAGCAATGCAAGGTTATAAGACAACTCCAAAAGACTCAGGATGGAAAGAGATGTCTACATTCAGAGAAAGAACTAGAAAGACAGAGTCTAAATGGAGACTGAAGCAAACTACATGCTCTCTTTCTTTTCCATGTTTGCTTTTGTTTCCTCTTTCCCATAGTTTATTCCATTGGTTGCAACCCTTCTATACAACCAGACTAATATATAATGTGAAAGTATTTGCAGATTCTATACTTGACTGCATGCCACCATGGGGGGGGGGGGGAGAGAGGGGAGAAAATTTGAAACTCAAGGGATTGTGGAACTGATTCTTGTGAACTAAAAGTAAATAAACAAATCAATTTTAAAAGAAAACAACCACATAAAACCCCTGAAGTCTGGGACAGTACACTCACCCTCTTGACAAAAAGCTAATAAAAAGTAAAGTAACTGGCTGGGAAAATGAGCAAACAGTGGGAAAAAAAAGAAGACTACAGAATCTTATTTTGGTGACAAGGAAGAGCAAAACATATGACTAGAAGACAACAAAGTCAAAGCTCCTATATCCAAAGCCTCCAAGAAAAATATGAATTGGTTTCAGACCATGGAAGAGCTCAAAAAAGCATTTTGAAAATCAAGTAAGAGAAATAGAGGGAAAAATGGGAAGATAAATGAGACTGATTCAAGAAAATCATGAAAAGCAATTCAACAGCTTGCTAAATAAGATCTAAAAAAATGCTGAAGAAATAAAACCCTAAAAAAAATAGACTAATAGAGCATCAGCCCTAGACCTGAATTCAAATCTGCCCTCAGACACTTGACATACTTACTAGCTGTGTGACCTTGGGCAAGTCACTTGGGCACTGCCTTGCCTTCCCCCCCCCAAAAAAAAAGAAAAAAAGACTAACCCAAATAGCAAAAGAGGTCCAAAAAGACAATGATGAGAAGACTGCCTTAAAAAGCAGAAGTAGTCAAATGGAAAAGGAGGTCCAAAAGTTTGCTGAAGAAAATAATTCCTTAAAAATCAGAATGGCACAAATGAAGCTAATGACTTCAAGAAAAATCAAGAAATTATTAAACGGAATGAAAAGAATGAAAAAATAGAAGACAAAATGAAGTATCTCACTGGAAAAACAACTGAAATGGAAACTAGATCCAAGAGAGATAATTTTAAAATTATTGGACTACCTGAAAGTTATGATCAAAAAAAGAGCCTAAACATCATCTTTCAAGAAATTATCGAGGAAAACTGTCCTAATATTCTAGAACCAGAAGGGAAAATAGAAATTGAAAGAATTTATCGATGACATCCTTAAAAAGTTCCCAAAAGGAAAACTGCTAGGAATATTGAAGCCAAATTCCACAGTTCCCAGGTCAAGAAGAAAATACTGCAAGCAGTCGACAAAGAAACATTTCAAGTAATGTAGAAACACAATGAGGATAACACAAGATTTAGCAGCTTCTACATTAAGATATTGGAGGGCTTGAACAATCAAAGAATCATCCTGGATTCCTCATTATTTTTCACCCCCCATCCCCCACAGCCAATCTATCACCAAGGCCTGTCCATTTTACCTTTGGAACATCTCTCAAATAAATACTTTTCTCTCTTCAGATACCACTACCACTCTGGTTCAGACCTTTATTACCTTATCCCTGGGTCTTACCAATGGATCTGCCTGCTTCAAGTCTCTTCCCTACTCCAATCCATTCTCCATTCAAGTCACCAGAGCAGTTGTCCTAAAATGAACATTCAATCATACCAAACCCCTGCTCAGAAAACTCTAGTGGCTTCTTATTGTCTACAGAACTAAATACAAAACAGTCCATTTGACCCTTTATAACTTAGTCCCTTCCTGCCTTTCTGATCTTCTTATACATTATTCTCAGACATGTATTCTTCGATTCTGGTCTGTGCCCATTCCACCAACGAGACACTCCAACTCTCACCTCCAGCCATTTTCTCAGGCTGCCCCCATGCCTGGAATGCTGTCTCTTGTCCATTCCTAACTACTGAATTCCCTGGCTTCATTTAAGTCTCAACTAAAACCCCACATACTACAGGAAGCATTCCTCAATTCTCTTAATTCCAGTGTCTTCCTTCCATTAATTATTTTCTATTTATTCTGTATATAGCTTGTTTTGTATATATTTATATACGTTATCTCTTTCATTAGATTATAAACTCTTTCATGGCACAGACTGTCTTTTGCCTCTTTTTTTATCCCCAGAACTTAACACAGTGCCTGGCACATAGTAGGCATTTAATAAATGTTTACTGCTTGACTGATTGACTGGAATAAATTAGTTCAAAGGAAGACATTATTTCTATACTTACCAAAGAAGATTTTACTATCAAAAAGTTTGATTATCACTTCCAATGAAAGAGCTATGTATAAGGAACTTTTATTAGTTAATGGTATGACTATCTTTAAAATCTCATGACAAACATTTACTGAATTCAATCCACACATTTATTAAGTGCCCCTGAGGATACAAAAAAAAAATTAAGCCATCCCTGCTGTAAATCAATCAATAAACATTTATTAAACATCTACTATTTGCCAGGCACTGTGCCAAGTACTACAAATACAAAAAGAAGCAAAAGACAGTTCCTAACCTCAAAGAACTTACATTCTCCTGGGGATGAGGGAGGAGGGAGTAGAATACAACATATAAACAGATAAATAAATACTCAACATATAAACAGAAAAATAAATACAAAGTAAAATCACAAGTAACTGGGGGAACAAGAAAAAGACTTATGTAGCAGGCGGCACCTGAGCTGAACCTTGAAGAAAGAATTAGTAAGCCATGAAGTTGAGGAAGGAATGAATTCCACATACATGGGAGAGCAAAGACAGAAAGTTAAGAGGTGAATGGTCATATAGTGAACACCTACTATGCACATTTTACTACAACAAGTAATTAAATAAGAGTGGAAAGGAGGACAGAAGCCAAATTTTACACAGAGTGCTCTGTCAGGGTGAGAATTTGTATTCCTTTCTAGAAGTTCCATAGTTAGATGCATGTTTTAGGAATATCATTTTGGCAGCTATGTAGAAGACTGACCAAAGAACATGCTTAGTAGTCCAGTTTGAGAAAGGACCTCAGTGCCCAGTACCTAATCTAGCCAGGTAATCTTCAGAATCTTGAACTACCAGGCATTCAACTCTACTGAAGAAAGGACAATTTCAATGGGCTGGCCACACTGTTTGAATGCCAAACACATGTTTGCTTAAAAGACTATTTTATAGAGAACTCACATAAGAGCAAATGCTCACATGTAGGTCAAAAGTAATATAAGAACACTCTCCAGATCTCTCTGAAGAACTCTGGAATAGAGTGTAAGAAATGGGAGACACTGGCACAGGACCAATTATCATGTCATGCCTGCATCAAAGAAGTTGTTGTGCTCTATGAGCAAAAGAGAATTGCAGTAGTTCAAAAGAAACATGAGATGTACAAATATAGAGACATCTTCACAACAAATGTTCATATAGACTTTTTGTGCACAATCTTTGGTAGAGCCTTCCAAACTCATATTGGTCTAATCAGGCAGTCTAACATACTGAACCTTGACCCTAACAGCGATGTCATTTTGGTCCTCTTCAAGTATGAAGGCCAACCACCAACAACCAGATAAGAGAGAAGATAAGAGAAGCTAGAGGATCAAATTAGGAAACAGTCTAAGCTGGAGGGAACAAGGATTTAAGCTAGTGTGGTGGCTACATAAGTAAAATGAACAAATAGGAGAGATACTATGAAGACAGAATCAATAAAAACTGGCAACTGAATGGATATAGAAGATAAGGGAAAGAGAAGAGTAAAAAAATGACAATGAAGTTACAAACCCAATGACTAGAAAGAGAGTGGTGTCCCCAATAGAAATAGCAAAGTATGAGTTCCATAATAGACAGTTGATTTTCTGATGCCCCCAGGATGTGCAGATAAAAAGATCCGAGAGACAGCTATACAGAAATTCTATGATTCCCTCTTAGCTATGAAATTTATCATAGTTGGCATAACTGAAGAATGATTTAGATGCCATATGTATTAGGACAGAGGTGAGGAACCTACAGCCTTGAGGCCACATGTGGCCCTCTAGGTCCTCAAGTGCATCTCTTTGACTGAATCCAAATTTCACATTAAAGGATTTGTTCTGTAAGTTTGGATTTAGTCAAAAGAATATACTTGAGGACCTAAAGGGCCACATATTGTCTCTTGGCCACAGGTTCCCCACCCCTGTTTATCACGAGAAAGGATGCTGGGCTTGGAGTCAAGAGGCCAGGCTTCAATTCGTTAGCTCCAATTGGCTCCTTGGCTCAAACTGATTGTGTGGCAATGGGCAAGTCACTTAAATTCACTTGAGTCACAGTTTCCTTATCTTTAAAAGCATGACAGTAAGTAACACTTTTACTACCTACCTCACATACTTGTGAGGAACATGCTTTGTAAGCCTAAAGTGTTATCTTTGTAAGCTCTTATATTCACAGAATTTTAGAGAGGAAGGATCTTTGAGATCTTGTAACCCAAATCCCCTTCATTTTGCCAATTAGGAACTAAAGCCCGTGACTTGCCAAAAGTCACACAACTAATTAGTGGCAAAGTTAAAACTAAAACACAGGTATATTAACCCAAAGTCCAGTAGTCTTTCTACATTGTCTCTCTTCTTAATTATGCTGCTCTCTGATTCAACTTCAGTATAATTAGCTTTTTCCATTCAGAGAAAGTCAGAAAACTGAATTTAAATAACAAATCTAGATTATTTGAATTGGACAATTCCCTTTCAAACTCTTATTAAATATTAAGGGGAGCTTTCAACTTTGTGATCAAAGATAAGTCACAATCTCTTTGAACCCTAGTTACCTGATCTACAAAATGGGAACAGCAGCACTAATAAGCAAGATTATTAGAAAAAAAATTTACACAAGATATATAAAGTGCTTTGCAGATATGAAAAGACCATATGTCAGTGGTTACTACTGTGGTTTATGTGTGCCTCAGCACTATGCTACATATTAAGAAGTACAAAGATGCACATGTTATAGCTGGTCTTTCCTCAACCACTGAGAGTGATCCAGATACTTAGAGTTTCCTATACTGAAGATAAGACATAAAGAAACCACAACAGACAAAATTTATGTTAAGTCTTGACTATGCCTTTGAAATGATGAAACACCTATGTGTTACATTTAGATTAAATTGAATCTATAAAAAATAAAAATTAAAGAAGCAAGTGGAAGTGATGACCAACTTTGAAAAACTGGACTCTTCTCAGCAACGCACAGTTAAAAGACAACTCTACAAGTCTCAGGACGGAAGATGTCTACATTCAGAGAAAGATCCAGAAAGACCAGAGTTTAAATGGAGACTGAAGCAATGCATGCTATCATTCTTTTCCATGTTCGGTTTTTGTTTCTCTTTTCTCATTGTTCACTCCATTGGCTACAACACCTATACAACCAGACTACTGTACAATGTGAAAGAGTTCGCAGATCCTACACGTGATTGTATGCTATCATGGCAGGAGTAGAGCATGGGGAAGAAGGTGAGAAAAATCTGAAGCTCAAGTGATTCTGGAAATGAATCTTGTAAACTAAAAGTAAACAAACAAGTCAATATTAATTAATTAATTAATTAATTTATGGATAGATAGATAATAAATAAATAAATGTAAAAAATAAAAAAGAAGCAAGTGGAAAAGAACACAGAGTTGGGTAAAAAGCTAAATTGTTATATAATCTTTTGAATAATACATTTATTTAAAAATGGGGTATACAAATACAACCTAGAATTTTGGGCAACATGGAAAAAAAATTACAATTATGTACAATGTCACCTCCTCAAGCTTTTTGATTTGGAAGACTATAAAATTCAGTAAGAACTTCAACAGATTGTGTGGAACTGGGGCTTTTGGAGACGGGGAACCACAAAGATAAAAGAAAAGAAAAAGCCTACTCACTGATATTTTTCATTCATTTTCCCCTGCCCTAAATTAGGTAGGGTAACTCACAAATGAAGAAGGTAAGCCATCACATATTCTCGTTTTTCTACCAGTCTAATCCTGGGAAATTAGAATACATCTTCCAGTTTATAAATCACTAACTGTGACTCACTGAATGACCTTGAGAAAACTTCCAGTGCCAAAATTCTATGAAAAGTAGATCAAATGTATCAGCAAACTTACAACAAGGTTCGCATTTTTCTTAATGATAAAATTTAAATGACTCATATTTGGTCCTCCACCCACATACAGCATATTCTAGAGGAGGGGAGTTAAAATGCACCTTACACTAAAGTAACAAAGCTACTTCACACTAATAACTATTCAGGGAACATCAACATCTCTGTTTTTAAACGTAAAATACCTGTGTCTTCTGGGATAAAATAAATAGAAAAAGCAAAGTTGCTAATATACCAGTTTATCATTTATTCTCTTCAGCATCACCAATTTTTTAAAAAATTAAGATGAGAATAATCTTCTTAACAAGATTTACACAGTTTTGATTCAAATAAGTCAAAAATGAATTATTTAATACAATTCCTGCTCTTAAAGAACTTTATAAATGGAAAGACACAACATACACAAAGAAGCCAATGATTTTAAACTGTGGGGTCCTCCCTCATTTTGAAAGTTCTATAATTAATTTGTTGCACCTTCACCTCCCTAACCATAAAGCAATAAAATGATAAGCCTTGAGAAATCATAGGAGAAAAGTTCTTCAAAAGAAAAAAGTGATATAGTAACTGTTCACTTACTGTTGAGAATGTGCTTTTCAAAAATCACAAGAAGGCACAAATGGAACAAAACAAAGAATGTTTTCGCTTAATTTGATTTTGTTGTATTTGTCTTTTGTTGAATTTTTTATGTCATTGAGTGTGAGAGGGAGAGTAATGTCCAGGAACATCAAAGAGACAGACTGGGGGCAGGATATGTAAAGTTTAAAAGCCCAACAGAGGAGTCTATATTTTTTCTTAGAGGCAACAGGAAGCCAATGATAGGGGAAAAAAAGAGGATAAATATTTATACAGCACCTACTACATGGCAGGCACTATACTAAGGCCTTTACAAATATTATCTCATTTGACCCTCACAACATTCCTAGGAGATAGGTGTTATCATTATCCCCCTTTTACAGTTGAGCAAACTGAGGCAAACCGAAATTAAATAACTTGCCCAATGTTAACATTTCTAGTAAGTGTCTGAGGCTGTATTTGAACCCAGGTCTCCCTGTCTTCTAGAGGCAGGTGGGTGAAACAGTGCATAGAGTTCAAGACCTGGAGTCAGGAAGACCCAGCTCAAAATTGGTTTTTTGGACATTACTAGCTTTGTGACTCTGGGCAAGTCACCTTGCCTCAGTTCCTCAACTATAAAATGAGTTGGAGAAGGAAATGGCAAATTTCCAGTATTTTTGCCAAGAAAACCCCAAATGGGGTCATGGAGAGTGGAACAACAACTGACTGAAACATGACTGAACAAACTTCCTGTCTCTAGGAGAGTCACATGGTCAGTTCTTCACTTAAGGAAAATTACTGATTGCACTGTGGAAGACAGAATAGTGAGAAGCTTGAGACAGAAAGATCAATTAGGAGGTTCTTGAAATAATATAAGGACGAGGACCAGAAGCAGCTCTGTGAGTGGAGGGCCAGGGTTGGCTAAAAGAGATGTAGTGGATGGGGGGAGGGGGAGAGAAAAGGGGGAGAGAAAGATTTGACAACAGATTAGATGTGTGAAGAGACAAGGATAATTTCAAAGTTGTGAACCTGGAAGAATGGATAATGTGCATCTGGCAGAAATACAGAAACTTGGAAAAAGGGAAGGTTCAGATAAATTTAGCTTGGGACATGCTGAGCTTGATAGGAAATTTGAGAATATTTCTTGACATTCTAAAAATTTAAAAATACACAAAAGTTATATTTAATATTTACTTTAAAACAAAGTCCTTCATAAAGCATTAATGTAGCTCATAACTTCAAATGACACCAATATTTTGCTGAGGAGCAATAACAAAAAAAATTTATCTTGCATTTCTTACTACTTTTCTGGTTTTATATATAATCTATCCAATTTTCAAAGAGCCAATCTCCTCATTTCAAATTTAATCATAACTCTAATCAATGCAATGTCCAACCACAACTCCAAAGAACCAGTGATGAAGCTTATTACTCACCTCCTGATAAATAAGTGATTGATTCAAGACATACATTCCCAGACATGGTCAACATAGGAATTTGTTTTGCCTGACCAGGCACATTTGTTACAAAGGTTTTGTTCCCTTTTTTTTTCCTATTTAGGAAGGGAAATAGGAGGAGGCAGGGGCTAACGGGGGGGATTCCCTCCCAAAAAGAAAAGAGAGTTATTGAAACATTTATAGCAAATGCACAGAAGACAGAAAAAAAACCAAAAGGAAACACAAAAAATCAGGATAGCTTTGAAAGCTACATGTTGAAAACAGTATGTGTATACTTTAAGCGTGTATGTCAAGCAGTAAATAAGTGATTTGCAATTTCGTACACTATTACATTCATATACTATTACAAATAATATATATCACCTGGTCAACTTTGTCTATGGAAATAATAATTTGGTATTTAAGGTGAGAATTTTTAAAAAGAAAACTAAACAATCATGAATTGTCTAATAAAAGCTAAAAATTGAAAATTGAAAAGTGGCCAAAATATGTTATTTGCCAAAAGTAAAACTCTAATTTAAGGTTAAAAATCTAAACTAACTTCCCCAGATACTCCAGAGTCCAAAGTCAGAGATTCAAAGTCAGAAGAACGTTATGAGGCCATCTAGTCCAACTCCTTCATTTTAACAGATGAGTAAGCAAGGAGCCAAATAGGCTCAGTGCCTTACCCAGCATCCCATGTCAAGCAAGTGAAAAGAGCCATAACAAAAGAGTGGTCATGATTCTTATATAAAAGTCTTTGCCAGTAAATTAATCCTTCACAGACACCAGATGAAGCAAAAAAATCGTTTAGATAACTTTCTTTTAAAAATAAGTCCAATATACCAAAAAGAACTTTACCCTATCTTTGTTATCTACACATCGGACCAGAAAGTATGGCCCTTTGTTTTTATTTAATAAAATTCTCTAGACTCTGATGGCAAGAGCCTAGAAATTGATTTAAATGAATAGTATAAGTGCTGAAAAGAATGTGTACATACAAAAAAAAAAAACCACACCAAGCCTTTACTCATTGACATCCTCTTCCCTGATAACACCCCCCAAAAAGTTACATCTTCACATATTATGTATACCTGTGCACTTTCCTACTGATTAGACAAGGGATTCTTTACCTAGCATATTTCCTTTGGATACCACAAGAAATGAAAAAAGAATAAGTAACTGCTTTTGCTACTGTGGAAGTAAACTGCTCAGTTACTCAAAATTCTGGAAAACTAAATCTGCAAAATCTCAACTGTGTTAAGTCCCCTGAAATCTGAATCACAACCAGAAAAGGATCACAGGGTGAAGTTCAGGTTAAAAGACGTTTAAAAAGTTTAAAACCATGGAATAGAAGGCCTTTTTCAAGAAAACATCAAGAGTGAGTTAAGCACATGGATCAAGATCTAACTTCCTTTCTCCCCACCAGCCTCGGAGAGAGAATACTTTTACCCAAAAATTTCTACTTACCAAGTTAAATACAGTTTCTACAATATCCCTATTGGTTACTTCTCCAACTTCCACCAAGCCAGTGAGCACTGCAAACTTCATCCTGATGCCCCTGATGGGGATTCCTGGTTTCAGTGACAACGCACTACCGTCAATGATGGCTTCTTGTCCTTTCCCTCCACCTCCTCCTTCATCACCTGTTGTTGGCGGGGACGGGGCCTGGTTGTCTTCACTAGCCATGGCTACTCTCCTATAATCACACTTACTAAGCCACCCGGCACGACAGCTCACGCAGAGAGAGACCGACGCACTAGCGCGCACCAAGTGCAAGAAACTGGGCCTCTTCCCGCAGCCCAAACTTGTCCCGCAGCCCGACGGCTACAGTCCGCGGCGTGGCCCTCTCCTTCCTGGGCGTAATCAGGAGGGGAAACCTCTCCCTGAGGCTTTCGGACAACAAAACAGAAGCCTATGGAGAGATCAAAACACAGGATAAGCCGGGGCTTCCACCGTCTCAATTCTCACTGGCCAATTAAAGTTCCTCCGACGGGATCCAACTCCAAGGCCACCCACCGCACACTTCAGCCTGGTTAAATTAGAGGCGCCCGGCCCGGAGGGGGTCGAGAAATTCTCTGGCTAACCCGCCCCTACCGGCCGGGGGCAGCTCAGCCAGGTAACCTCTCCTCCGCAGGTACGGGAGAAGCAAAGGAAAGGGGAGGGTATGGGAGGGAAGGGGAGAAGAAGGGGGTGGGTAGGAGAGAGAAGTTCGCCCTCACCCAGGTAGTACGGACTTCTAGCAAACTCTCCTCCTAGCCCGAGCAAGCTGGAGACAGGCAGGTACAGGTAGAGGTGCAGGTGCAAGATGGGGGAGGGGCTGGAAGCGCTGGGCCGGGGGGAGGGGGGCGCAGCGCCCCTCACACACCTCGGGGAAAGCAGCGAGCCGGGGACAGAGGATGGCCCGAGGCCGAGGGTGCAGTGAGGGCAGTGGCCGGAGGTGGCCCAGTCAGTGCACCGGGTCGTAGGCTCCCTCCCAAGTTTCCCTAGTCCGCTCGCTAGCAGCCGGCGGCGGTACCCCAGAACTCCATCGCTTCCGGGGCCCGCCCCGCTCCGCGCGCGCTCAGCCCAGAAGGATGCGGCCGCTGCCGGAGCGGCTGCTTCCGGCGATCGCCCCAGTCCCTGGCCCCGGGCGTCTGCGGCTCCCAACGAGGCGGCTCGGGCTGAAGTGCCTACTACTCTGAGGGGAGCTGCCATCGGCCGCCATGACAGCGCGCCGCCGGAGCCCCTGGCCGGGCGTGCGCGTGCGCGGCCACCGGGCGCGCGGGATGGGGGGGAGAAGAGGGGGAGGAGAGGAGGTGAAACGGCTCGAGGTGGAGAGCTAAAGGGGAGGGAGTGGGGGAGGAGGGAGAGAATGGGGGGGGTGCCAAGGATGGAGGGGGAAAACCGAGAACGAGGCACGGCTGGCTGGGTAAGGGGAAAACAGCGCACCAGGGCGCGAGCGCACGCAGAAGGGAGAGGGAGGGGGCGCCGCGCTCAGGTGGGTGCCAGGTGTGTCCCTGGCCCCGGGCGCAGCTCGCGCCCTAAGAGACCCGAAGCAGAAGCAGCGGCGGCCCGGGGCTGACCCTGAGGGACCGGCTGGAGCCAAGGGGACGAGTTCGGCTCGCTCGGGAAAAGCGATCTTTGCCAGACGTGGGTGTCCTACTTGGGCAAGGTGTGCAGGCGATGGTTTCTCCTACCTATCGGGCTACAGCAGGGAGAAGGACCCTCTCTGGTACCAAAGTGCCGTCCACGGAGGAGGAGGGCACCTGTATCTGAGACCCCGAGCCCAAGGGGTTTGCAGCGCCCAAAGGAGCAAAGCTGTTGTCCCCGTCTAAGGGACCTGCCCGCCTCCTGCAGCTGCTGCCCGCCCACCTCGCTGGGGGAAGGCAGGAAAGGAGATGGATCCTCCTTGGCGAAGATGCTTCTGTGCAGCTGCCACGACTTGGGGGGGAGGTAGGGGTCTGGAGGGTGGGGGAGAGTTGACCCAGCGGGCTAGGGACAGGGAAGGATTCCCAGGCTGGCAGCTGCAGCCGCCTCACCAAACCTCTCCCGCATTCTAAGGAGGGCAGTTGGTGGCCGGGATTCCAGCGGCAGCTGATCCAAATCGCATGTGCTGGGCCTTTAATTCCTGTCCCGAAAAAAGTTTGTACTTGTTTTGGAAGAAGAAAAAAATAGTTGAAAACGACTCCCTTTCATTTTAAAAGTTCCCATTAAAAGTGTGAAGGAGGAAAAACTGCTGGAACTAGTAAATCATACTCTTAAATCCCTCTCTATGTTTGAAATAAATAAAAGAAATCCGAAATCTTCAAATAGCGAAGAGCAAAGAAAATACAGCCCAAAATATGTTGCATTCCATATCAATTGAAGCCCAAAAGTTTTATATATTTCTTAAAATGCAATGAACCATATATAACTGTTAGAATTGCCTTCATAGTGTGAATTTTCAAATGACACAATTCAATGGTGAGCAATGCAGTGTGCCAGGTATAAACCACAATCCTAATACAGCCATGAGTTGGATCTAGAAAAAACAGGAGGAAGAGAGCAAGAAAGATTGCCTTCTAGAAGCTGCAAAGTGATTTTACCCCAAATATCCCATGGAAACAAAGGTCCATCTTTACAGGTGGTAAATCTGTATTTTGACATTTTTAATTAGTGTCATTGTTAAGTGGTGTCCTTTGTGGCTCCATTTTAGGTTTTCTTGGCAAACATACTGGAATGATTTGCCATTTCCTTCTCCAGTTCATTTTCCAGATGAGGAAACTGAGGGAAACAGGGTTCAGGGATTTGCCAGAGAAGGGCAAGAGTTAGTCTCTAAAGCCAAATTTGAACTTGGAAAGGTTAAGTTTTGCTGACTTCAGGCCTGGCATTCTATCCACTGCACCACCTAGCTGTAAAAAAAAAAACTAAAAAAAAAACACTTAAAGGAATGTCACTATAGGATTTTGTTTGGTCAGATTTGGGAAGGTAGTTTAACTCAAATTGTGTGCCTATTTACTATCTTCCAGTGGCATAGAAGATGTCTATGATGAAAAAGGGCCAGTGTTCTAGGTACAAAATCAATTAATGTGTCATGTATCTCAAAGATTTGCCACTCCATCAACAAAAGTGAGGTTTTGGACAATTGTATGAATGATCGTAAGACAAGGAGTCAGGTTTTTTACAAAGATAGTCAGATAATTGCCTTAACCACTTAAGCTTCAGAGAAATAGGAGAGATAAGGATAAAGAGAGACAGAAGACAAAATCCAGTAGAACTACTCTGTAACCAAACCACTGTCAAAATAGCAACTCTTACTAATAGGTTATTTAGCTGTATGGCCCAGAATAATGGAGGTAAATTTCTGTATAGTGACATCACCACCACCCCACCCTCCCTGCCCAGTTCTCCCTTTCCTATATTCTGCATATGACCAGTTCTCCATATCAGGGCCATGTGTGCCAAAGTACAGAATGTTCACATTATCCTGTTCAAAAATTATATGTACATATTTTCCTATATGACTTCTCTATTTAAGTTATACAATTAACCATTGATGCAAACGTGTTTTCTCTTTTTCTGGCATAGATATTGTACCAACTTCTTGTGCTCAGTTCTTATAGTCCATTCCTGACTATACAACCATAAATAGATGGTATCTTATTGAAATTAGTAGTACTGGATTCTTAATACAAAGATTCATCTTTCTCAGGTTTATATCTGGCCTCAGACACTAGCCTTGTGACCCTGGGCATGTCACTTAACCTATTTGCCTCATTTTCCTCATCTGTAAAATGAGCTGGAGAAGGAAATGGCAAACCACTCCAGTATCTTTGCCAAGAAAACCTCGAATGAGGTCATGAAGAGTATGAAAAATGGCAACATTTTAACTTTTAAAAATATTTAAAACTCTTGACTCTGAAATCTGCTTCCCTGTAATTGCTAGTGATTGAGGATAGATTGGTGTACATGTATATCAATATGGGAAACAGTTTTATCCTTTATTAAAATTTGTGTCCATTGTCTTCTACTTAGGAAGTTTTTTAAGACAAAAGTCTTAATAGCAGTCAGTGGATACTTTGACAACCTGTTTTTTCCTTAACGTTGTTGTACCACATAAACAAATGTTCAGCCCAAACCATAGGGTAGTAGATTTGGAAACAGATAATGTGAGTTCATATTTTAACTCTGCTACTTATATCCTGAGTAACATTGAACAAGTTACTTCCCTTATAGACCTCAGTTTCCTCATCTGTAAAATGACACTATATGATTTTTTTTTTTGCTGGGCAATTGGGGTTGTCACTTGCCCAAAGTCACATAGCTAGTGTGTCAAGCATCTGAGGCTGGAATTGAACTCAGGTCCTCCTGACTCCAGAACCAGTGCTCTATTCACTGTGCCATCTAGCCACCCCTGCTATATGATCTCTAAAATAATTTTTGTCATCTCTAAATCATACAATCCATGATCTTTCTGGACATTAGTTTTCTGTTAAATAAGGAACTGAAGAGATCAGATGTATAAAACTCACTGCCTAAAAATCTCTTCCTCCCCCTCCCCCACCCAAGTTCTTCCAGGAAACAGATTAGAATACATTTGGAAAAGTTTAACAACAAAAAAATGCAACATAATGTTAATCTTTTCTAATCAATATGCACCAACAGGGATCGATTTCTATTTGAGTTTGACACTATGGCACCGGGTAATC
>CM053601.1:84085842-84106445 GCA_028646575.1 Pseudocheirus occidentalis
AAAGAAAACCAGAACCCTTGTTACAAACATGTATAGTCAAGCAAAACAGATTTCTACATTGACCAGGAAAGTGTTTTTATCATTTTACCCACGAATGTGAAGCAATGTAATCATTTCCAAAGCAGGGGAAAAAATACATAGTAGCACCAGAACAGGAACCTAGGGGCGGCTAGGTGGCACCGTGAATAGAGCATCAGCCCTGGAGTCAGGAGGACCTGAGTTCAAATGTGACCTCAGACACTTAGCACAGAACTAGCTGAGTGACCTTGGCCAATTGCCCTACCTTCCCCTCTCCAAAAAGCAAAAAACAAAACCAGGAACCCAGGCACATACATATTTACTAAAGAGACATTAGAAAACAGGAATTCAGTTTCATCCTGAAATGAAGTCAAAACATTGATATGCACATACCCTTGCCTTTGATACAATTTCTTAGTCTTACTTTTCTTATCTGTAAAATGGGGATAATTATACCTGTAGCAACTACCACATAGGGTTATTAGGACGATCAAATGAGATCATGTTCAAACACTTAGAATACCATAAAATAAACTCCAGAAGAGTACCCCAGGGATCTGTGATTGGCTCTATGCAGTTCAACATTTTATGTGTGAACTGGGTATAGGCCTAGTTGGTGTGCAGATTTAGGTTAAAAGTAATAAAATGGAATTCAGTAGGGATAAATGTAAAGTGTTGCACAAGGATGCCAAAAAAAAAAAAATCAACTTCCTAAGTATGTAAAGTGAGGTGGGGGAAGCATATTCAGACAGCAGTTTTGGCGGGGGAAATCTAAACTCAGTATGAATCAGCAGAGTGATGTGGCAGCTGAAAACATAATTCTGTCTTGAGCCGCATGAAGAGGAAGATAGCTCCCAGGAATAGGAAGGTGATAGTTGCACTGTACTCTGCCCTCATCAGACCTCATCTGGAGTACTGTGTTCAGTTCTAGGCACCATAATTTAAGAACGGTATTGATAAACTGCAGAAAACCCAGAGAAGGGCAACCAGGATGGTGAAGGGACTTTTGTCCATGACCTACGAGGGTCAGTGAAAAGAAGTAGGCATTTTCAGTCTGGAGAAAAAAAGACTGAAAGGCAAGGGACAGGGAAGAACATGACAACTGTCTTCAAGTATTTGAAGAGTATCATGGAGAAGAGGGACTACACTTGTTCGATTTTGCACTAGAAAGCAAAACCAAGGAAGAGCAGTGAGTAGAAATTTCAAAGAGACCAGTTTAGACTTGATGTCAGAAAAAAATCTTCCTCTTAAAGAATGCCTATGGATTCCCTCTCAGATGTTTTTAAGCAGAGGCTGGATGACAATTTGTCACAGTGGGGATTCCTTTGGTGTATGAATTGGACTACATGATGGCCATTGAGCTTCCTTCCATCTCTCAAATTCTGTAAGTATAGAAATGATATGGAAACATCAGATATAGTTACTATGGTACAAGCTTCAAAGTGGTTATCTCAACTCTCACTCTGCCTACGGAGTCAGATCCCCAGCACTTAGCTATTACATCCCCTCAAGAATCTCCAAGAAGGATACTGAGGTTTTTTTCTTTTGCCTTCTTTTGTTCAAGAGCCCCTAATGATAATACTTCCCACTATGGTTATCAGTTGATTATCAATAAGTCAGACTTAAATGGATTTTAGAAATGGGTGGTACAAAACATCTCACCTAAAATCTGTAAATATACTTGCCCATTATTGCATACCATGTCTATGGGAAACATGGACTCAGTCTTAATATATGTAACAAAATAATAATTCACTTGTCTTGACTGCTAGAAGCCTGAGGTGCTCAAGAAGTTCTCCTGAGGCAATGTTATACCAGGGTCAGTTCAAATAGAGTCAATTGTTAAATTATCAGTGTGAGTATTTACACCTTGGAACTTGGCAAATGCTACAACTCAGGGTTTGAGTTATTGTTTGGTTGACTGTCTAGATCTAGACTTAAGAAAGTGTTAACGATGCAGATTAAACTTAAAAATATGTCTCCTACATTGGAAAACTGGCTGTTAAGCATTTGCCAGCACACTTCTGCCCTTAGGCATAGTGTAGCTTCTTTGCTCTGCTCTTTGTAGAACTCTGATCTTGCCCTTTGCTTCTTATGTAGACGTTGCTGTCAATGCTGTCCCTACACTCACAAGGTTCATGCCCAGCAAAAGGGGGGGAGGGGAAGGAAACCTAGACCAAGATTAAACTTGAAGCCTCTAATCCTAAGAGGTTCCCCCTCAAGTGTTGTTACTGGTATTCCTCATTTGTTCCAATTTCTGGAATCACTGAACTAGCTTAATATTTTGTAGACAACCTACCCTTAGATTTTGCCCAAATTTCCACAATCAATATTAACATAATTCTTTTATAATATCACTCCAGTTCCAAAGACTTTTAGTCTAAAGGCTATGATTGATTGATCAAAACTAAAGCCTGTGATTGAGATTGATTGTTTTCCCCAGGTAAAATTACTGAGACATCTTATCACTTAACTTTGAATGAGGTAGAATCACTTGATTGATTTACTCAATCAACACCTCCCTTAGATTATTCAAGATAAAGAATGCAACTTAATGGTGCCAGCATGATTTCCTACATACAGGTGTACATCACTGGAGGTTGTCTCTAACTTCAAATCAGTACTCCACATGACTTGAGTTGACTTAGGTTCACAATTCACAGCTAGGTGGTAGATTTTAGCCCATAAATTTATGAAAGTCAAATACTTCTTTTTACAATTCACTAATACCAAAGTAAAACTAAACTACCAGTATTAGTGGAATTTGTTAATCATACTTTTTACTGAGTTCTCTCCTCTCTGATTAGCTTCTGGGAATGTTTGCAATTGTGGAAGAAAGCATACTACTATTGAAACATGAATCTTCTCATATGTCATGAATTCATCAGTAGGCTGTAAGCTCCATAAGGGGGTGGGGTGCGGGGTAGTGTTTTCATTTTACCTTTGTATTTCCAGCAGCTAAAATGATGCTTTTCACATAGAAGGAATTTAATAAATATTTAACAGATTGAATCAGTGAGGATAACAGGGCCCCAGATGTACTTTACAAGCCTTTCTCTAGCTTGGTAAATAGCTTTCAAGAGTTGTCTATTCCAAAAAAAGTATTCATTCCATGATTACCAGCACTAGTGATGAGCTTCTCTAAAGTTAGTGAGGCTGGTCCTCCAATGTTTCACTGGGGCTATATTCAGTCTTTCCACTTTGGTAGGACCTGCTAGCTAGTTAACTTGTTCTCCGCTCGTACATCTGGCCATATTGAGACATCAGAATAGTACTTTAGTGGAAGGAATATTATAATGTAGATTAAAATGAAAAGCATTGGGGCAGCTAGGTGGCACAAAAAATAGAGCACAGACCCTGAAGTCAGGAGGACCTGAGTTCAAATCCGTCCTCAGACACTTAACATTTATGAGCCGTGGAATCTTGGGCAAGTTGCTTAACCCTAATTTTCCTGCCTTCCCCCCTCCAAAAAGAAAAAAAAAGAATGAAAAACATTTCACATGTCTATGCACAAAAGCTTTTTCATTTAGCATCCTAAAAGGAAAATGTTTCTCTATGTCAGCTCACTATGCTTAATCTACATATCCTTTTTAGTGTAACTATTATGTCCAATATTAAAGGCATGGAGCTTTACTATTAAGGATATCAGGTTGCACTACTACATGTTGTCATGAAAAGATGTTGAAATGCTGATTGGCCAAGTACTACATCTGTCCTCGACATATTTCTATCCTTTTTCATCATGCACATATGTAGTACATTATCTTTGCATGCATCATGACCAGTGTGCCTTTGTAGTAGATTAGACAGTAGTATTCTCTACAGAATGCCGTATGATCTAAATGCTTGTTTTCTCCATCTTGGCCCATGTGCATCAGAACCAGAAGCCATGGAAGTCCTTGCTTGTTTGTGCTTGAGTATTCTTTTCATCTGAAATACATTTGGCACATCAACACAGCCTCAAATAAGTTGCTGCAATGTGGCCCTGGTAAAACATGGAGCTTCATATGTCACATGTGCAGCCCAGGCTAGAAGATACAAAATCATCCCACAGTTCCTCAGCAGCCTTGACTCTGCTCAGGAATTTGTACCAACTCCACAATAGTTACAGAAATAGGCCAAACTTGGAGGTGGGGGTGGGGGGAGAGGGGAGAAGGACTTCTCTTAGAGTAGGAAGGTATTAAAAGTGAGATGCCTTCTCATTAAAGCAGTATCCCACTGGCACTTCACAAATAATTACTTTTCTTTCCCAATTGTTACACATTGTACCACCTTGTCTCTCATTAGTTCACTCATAAATGAACCCTTGAGGTTTTCCATGTTGTTATATACAATTACTATTTATTTTAAATGTCCATGGCACCAAGAAATTTCATCAATCAGATATGTAACATTTAATAAAACCACCCAGGAAACAGAACTAATCTTTGTGGGTCCATATGGACCATGATGTTATCTACTTACACAGTGGTATGTTGGACCTTTTCCCACACAGCTGATACTTAGTAAATATGTCCATTTCTTGAGACCTGAACTCTGCCTGTGAAATCATATCAGGAATGGTAGGCTTCTCTGTAGCAAAATTCTGAGATCTTCAAAAAAAAAAAGTTGTTTTTGTGAGTACATAGATCTCTATACAGATGAGAGGGACAGGAATGGTGCCTTTTCAGCCAGGTTTCTGACAAGAATTGTTTCATTTTTCTTTACATTTCCAACACCTAGAACCTAGTAGGATACAGAATTAGATAATCTGATTTCTAACTGAAGAAATGTAACTGCTCACTCTCTCCCTCCCAACTTGGGGACTTTCCAAGTTGGAAGGGAGAAAGTGAGCAGTTACATTCCCTGAAATCAAGAAAAAAAAAGGGTGTCCCACTTACCCCAAATGTCTGTATTCAGTCAAAGGAACATGGAAATAACTGATTAACCAGTATAGGAACAGTTTTCAGATGAGACATTTGGTTTGCTTGAGATGTATAACTGTGAGAAAACTCCCTGCATAAGTCTTCAGATCTTACTGGGTTTCTGGTCAACATAATCTAGGTCCTTAGTTAAGAGTCTCTAAACAGCAGGTAGAGGTAGTTTAGCTTCCCAAACACACAGGGTGGGTTCAAACAGTGCTATAAAGTTTTCTCACGATTTCCACAATTGAAGAAAGTTTCCTTACAAGACAGAAATTGAACTAGACCCATAATTCAGTAGGAAGGGAACTGAGTTAGCTCCAGAACTGAAACATAAGATGGAGTCAGTATAGTTCACTCGGGCCCTACTACCACGTACTGTTTTAATTCCCTCAATTCTACTGGTGTTAATGTGGATGTCTGGTGCCTATAGGAGGCTTACAGACCATAGAAGTTAACCAGACCAAACGGCCATTATAGACAACCTAGTTGGCTTCTCCAGATGTAGCTTATAGCCTCAGAATGTGATTTTTATCTTACTTATGAGACAGTTTATATCAAACTGTCATGTTCCTTTGATCTATAGGGCTGTCTGTGAGTGACTTCTAGGTTCCACCTTTGCAATCTTACTTTCTGCTATTATTACTTTACAATGGCTAATATAACTAAAGGAGGGGAAGAATCATGAGGAACAGAACAAGATATAATTTTAACGCAACTAAATATTACCACTTCACCCTTTTAAATTCACAAATTGAAATAGTCTCCAAAGTACTACTGATGAGTAAAAAAAGACATGGCAGAAAGACATACTTAAATCCTGATTAGGATTTGTTAGGTAATAAGATTTAGAATTGAAAAGGAAATTTCTATGTCCATATAGTCTAACTCCTCCCCCTAATTTTTACAAATAAAGAAAATGAGGCCCAGAGAGCTAAATGCCTTGCCCAACATCATACTGGTAGTGGATAGGCAACCCAAGATTCAAAACACAGATTTCTTTATTCTAAATGCAATATTCTTTCCACTGTATCAATCTGCTTCCTTTCTGTTAAATTTGAAAATGTTTCCTGATGTTAATGACATTATACTATAAAAGAAATAACAACGGTAATGCTGATAATGGTTATCACACCTGTCTCACAGGAGTCTTGTTAGGGATTTAACCTGATAAAATCAGATATTTAGTAACTTTTTTAAAGAGGAAATTGGGAGATTGAGAAGTACCTTAATATTGTGAGGATCTGTTAATTTTTTTGCCTGGACATTCCCACTATTGACATAGATAGTGAGACCCTATGTCTTAATATACTATTTCCAAAGTTTCGAGAAATTAATCAAACTGCTGTTGCCCTATTGATAAGCCTCCTCAAACTTAGTGAGGCTGGTCCTAACATAACATGTATACAATCCGTTATAGGGTGAATACTCAAAGCTTTTCCCATCTTGCAAGGACCCACTAGTAATGCCAGTAAAGATCTACCACATGAATAGCTTTCATGAGCTGAAGGCTACATCCATGCCATGATGAGATATAAGAATAGAAATCTAGGCTTGTGAAAGCCTGAACAAATATGACTACATGCCTTGAAAAGAATAGGATAGAACAATGTAGATTTGGGAATGGCTAAACAAATTGTGGTACACAAAAATAGAATGGAATATTACTGTGCTGCTGTAAGAAATTACCAAAATAAAAGGATGGAAAGATTTACATCATCCGATGCAAAGTGAATTAAGCTGAGCCAAGAAAATAATATACACAATTACAACGTATATTGAAAGAACTACTACAAAACAATCAGAAGTGAATGCTGTGGAATTACAAATAACAAACATGGCTCCAAAGAAGAGAAATGAGAAGACGTGCCCTCCGCATCACCTCACGCCTTTACAGATGTGGGAGGTCTGTAGTTGTGATAAATTGCATATATTGTCAGACCTTTTCAATGTATTGATCAGTTTTTCTGATTTTTTTCTCTACTTCCTCTTTTTTTTTTACTTTTCTCTTCCTTAAAAAAAAGATTGTTAAAGGGAAAAGGACCTACATTACAAAAATATTTACCCAGATCTTTTTGTGGTAGCAAAGAATTGGAAATGGAGGGGATACTGTCAATTGGAGAATGGTTGAATAAGTTGTAGTATATGAATGTAATGGAATACTATTGTACTATAAGAAATGATGAGCAGATAGATTTCAAAAAATCTTCCTTTTCTGCCTATCCTTTTTTCCACAGTGGCAATGATATTATTGTTCCAGACACATTTTCACTGGAATAATGGAATTATTATGGAATAATGAGATCTTTAATGTTAGCAATCACAAAGCAGTGCTAGTTTGAAACTTTTGCCTCAGAACTTTGAGAAACTGTAAATAAAGTTTTTTGTTTGTTTTTTTTCTAAAAGGGTTAGTTCACAGATCCCCTTAAATATCAAATCCTATTACATGCCAGAGTATTCCTTTATTCTGAGTAATATACCTTTAAATTATGCATGATGTTTATACCTTTTTGACAAGTTATTGAGAGAAGAGTTCTTCTAACTCAACAAAAAAAATAGTGACATCAACAGCTATCCTTCAAACTTTGAGAAGGTTTTTAGCAAATTGCTTTCAAGTTGAATTGTCCAGTGTGAGTGAATCAGTTAGGAGCTGTTCAGATCTTTTCAGTAGCAGCAGAAACATGTCCTTCCTCACTTCCTTTTT
Organism: Pseudocheirus occidentalis; assembly: GCA_028646575.1. Classification (NCBI taxonomy): domain Eukaryota; kingdom Metazoa; phylum Chordata; class Mammalia; order Diprotodontia; family Pseudocheiridae; genus Pseudocheirus; species Pseudocheirus occidentalis. The sequence goes on from CM053601.1 coordinate 84,093,466, forward strand.
GTCCCTGAAGTTTGCTTCAGCCCTATGAGGAACCTTTCATTCTGCCTATGCCTCCTATTTACTAAGGCATCTGGCAACATGTAACTGATGACAGGAAACAAATTCTTTTAAAAGCAAGTTATTAATCACTGTAGCAAACCATTGGCATGGATCAGTGACTAACTCGGGAGAGAGACCTGGCAGCACACTCTGATGGCCTTGTAGAACCAGAACAGTAAAGAATCCTCAGATTACTGTTAATAATCAGCTACCTGAAAGAGTTTAATTAATGCATAGCTCTGAAACTCTGGGCTTAAATATATTACCTGAGCACATAAATTTGCCTTACAACATTGGCTTTTGTGCAGTAAAAACTAACAATTTCTGCACAGAAATTGGGACAAGGGGTAGCAGTGACATTATGGTCATGGTGGTGATGTTAGATCACCCAGAAGTACTCTATAAACATGATAGAAAATGTGTCTGGAACAATAATATCATTGCCACTGTGAAAAAAGGATAGGCCAAAAAGGAAGTACGTCCAGAAAGTTACTATTTGTGCCCTTTAAATTTTCCATATTTGGTCAAAATGGCAATCAATACACCTTAAGTATAGTTCTGGCCCTGTGCAAGTAGGGAGAATGGGTTACTGATACTTTTAAGTACAAACAGGATGTTACAGTCTGTGACCTACAATTGACTAAGATTACAACCATGCCTACTGCAGCCATTGTGGCCCTGCCAGACTATGACCAAACTGGTCATAGAAATGGACCCCACTGTTCAATTCAGTTAAATTTATTAGTTTCAACTATGAAGCTGGAGATACCAAGACGAAATTAATTAGTTCCTGCCCTCAATGATATGATATTTTGCTGGATGTTAGAAAGCCCAAAAGGGGAGTATTTTTCTCTAATTAATCCTTGCATTCAGGTTTCTTCTCATCCAGCTCCTCCCGTACCATCCTCCTGTCTCAACTCAAAAAGTCATCTGTCCAGAGATTCCTTCTACAACAAAGAAACAACCTCCAGCCCATCTGTACATATTAAGGTTTACAGAGTTTTTGGTTCTCTTTACAATCCACTCACTTGCCTTGGGAACTGTTTCCCTAAATCTTTTAGCAGCAGCTTTTAAGTTCTCTTGCTATCAACTTTGACCAAGAGCTCTTTCTTATTCTTTGCACATCAAACACTCCTCTTCTGTGACTGAATGATCCTAACTTAGTTCGAGATAATTAGCCAAAATCCCTGAAATAGTGAAACATTCACTACAGGGGAAGGGGGGGGGGTGCTCAATGGAGGGAGGAAGGGCAATGGGATAAATGTTCCTCCTAGCTTTCTGTAAGCCACAGGGTCTGTTATCAAAGCTTACATCTTTGCACCCAAATCAGTTCTTGCCCAGACCTACTTTGCTGGTTACCCTTGGCTGTTACCAAAATATAGTAGCCACTACATCATTTCCCTTAATTCCCTTCAGTCATTATCACTACTTTCTAGTGCCAAATTTGCCTAGAAATTTGGACCTATGGACACTCTCAAAGTATATATCCTAAAGTAATGCCTAAATTTAAAATGCTCTTTTTCTTTCTATGATAGTTGAGTAAATTCCCTCTCTAGGAGTCAGTTGAGGCTAGTAACTGTTAAGAGAAAGCACACCACTAGGGACTCAGGAGCTAGAGTGTTAAAAGTAATCAGTCATAGGATCCCTCTATGATTCTAGGAAACAGTTGCCCCACTAGGCACCAAACATGTTAGTACCATCATAAGGTAGATTCTAAGCTCAGAGAAGGTGATAAATTTACAATGTTTTAGCCTTTGTATAAAATGCTCTCATCAAATCAAGTCAATAAGCACTAATTAAAGACCTTCTATTGCCAGACAGTGTGCTAAGTGCTGAGGATGTAAAGGAAAGCAAAAAACAGAACAAACAGAAAGGTATAAAGGCACTTACAATATAATGGAAGAGCCATAATTGAATCAAATTAATTTAATTAATCAATGGCAATCAAATAATTGATATTCATTAAGAATATAATAATAATAAATATATTAATATTCTTTAAAATGAAATGAAATTAATTAAAACAGCAATATACAAACAAGATATAGACAAGATAAATTAGAAATAATCTCAGAGGGAAGGCACTAGCAGTAAGAGGGTTCTTGGAGATGTTGGGATTTTAGCTGGTACCAGCAGTAAAGCCAGGAGACAGATATGAGAAGAGAGAAAATTCTAGACATGGAATGACAGCCAGTGAAAATGCACAAAGTAAGGAGATAGAATATCTTCTGCAAAGGACAGCAAAGAAGCCAATGTAATTGAATCACTGAGTTTGTAGAGTGAAGTAAGATTTAAGAAGAGTGAAAATGTAGGAAAGAGACAGGTTATAAAGGATGCTAAAACAGAGAATTTTTATTTGATCCTGGAGGTGATAAGGAGTCATTGGATTTTTTTTAATGTGGACTGAGGCAGCAATATCATCAGATCTACCCTTTAGGAAGATCACTTTGACAGCTGAGGGAAGATAGAGTGAATGGGGGAGGGTTAAGGGGTTGAGGCAATGAGACCCACCAGCCTAATATTGTCGAGGCATAAAATGATGAGGGCCTGCACCAGGCTGGCAGCCACACCAGAGGAGAGAGGAGAGCATAAACTCATGGTGGGTGTCCCCCACGGCTTTATCTTGGTACCTCTTCTCTTCGTTCTCTGTACTATTTCATTTGGTGATCTCATTAGCTCCCATAATGTTCTCAGATCTATTTATCTAGCCCTAATCTCTCCCCTAACTTCTAGGCTTGCATCATCAGATGTCTTTTGGACATCATGAACTGCAGACGTCTTAAACTCAACAAATTATACAGAGGCTACAATATTGTAAAGAAAAGCAGCTTTGGAAGGCTTAAGTACTCTGATCATTGCAATGACCAGCTCTGACTCCAGAACACCTATGACAAAGCACACTTCTGTAAAGCTAAGCATGAGCAGCTTTCCAGAAGAGTGCTACAGTGAACAACTTCTAAGATTGCAGTTACATAGTATAGTTAACACTTTATTCAATAACAAATCAGGGCAAAAACATTCACAGGAAATCAAGGTACAGCATCCAGAATATTACAGCTTATCACAGAAAATCGAAATATAGCATTCACAACAACTTATCACTAAAATGGCCACATAGTTTTCACTAAAGCGGTCACATAGTTTTCAACAAAGTACATTCATTTAGGCAATCACAAAATCCTTAATTCAATCACAAAATACTAAAGTCAAAGTTCTCTACCCTTAGGTCACAGTAAATCATAATCTTCTCAGTCAGTACACAGTATCTAAGTAAAGTCTTTCAGTTTGACTTGAGGCTGACTCTCAGCTTCAGTGGTTCCTCTTCCATGGTCCCAACTCCAACTGTCACCTGGGTTCAAAGGCAGGAAGCTCCCAGTTCCTTGTGCAGTTCTTTGTCCAGTTCCCATTCCATATTGATGTTCACAGTGTCCAGTACACCTCAAGTCCTTCATAGCTCCTGTTTCTGGGAAGACAAAGCTTGACAGAGCCACAATAATATTTATACACATTGCTGGCACCATCATCAATTCACTATCTGCCTGTGAAATCAACTCAGACCCACCAACAAGGCTCACAGTTCTTGTTTCTGGGAAGTCAAGGCCCAACAAAGCCACAAACAGACAAAGTCTCACCATCACAGTCATATGTCATCGGTCCCTTGGCAGCTCCAGCTGACCTTCAGACCCGGAAGAAGTCTCAGCTGGCTCAAAGAATCAAAATCACTCCATCAAGGTTTTCAAAATCAAAGCCATTCTCTTCAGTTGGCGGGGCAGGGTGAAGGTGTAAGGTTCAGCCTCCTCAGCTCCTCTTCAATATCCTCCTGGCAGCATCCTCTGCCTCCAGATTCTTGTCCCAAGAAATTCTGACTGTGTCTCTCTGGGGCTTTTCCTTATATACACACAGCATCAGCTGCTTCCTGTTTCAACCAACCTCTTCCTGTTACATTAGCAACAGAAGACAGGAGTTCATACCTTCTGTTTCCCCAACAGAGGCTTGATCAATTACTAAGTGCTAAGTACCTGCTACCTTTGCTAACACAAAGGGATCTTCAAATTCAAATTACATTACCATTACAACTTCCCACGTCTTAACAGAGAAGGGCTCACCTATAATTGCAAAATGGGATATGTATTTTCAGAAACAGCCAATATGTAGGTTTGTTTTACTTGACCAAACTGATTTGTTACAATGGGGAGCTTTTTTGGGAGAATGGGTGATAGCAGGAGAAGAGGGCTAATGATAGTGATACCAAGGAAAAAAGCATCAGTGAAAATTTATTTTAAATGCCCAGAAGAGAATGGAAGGAATTTTGGCAGAAGATGTACAAGACAGCTTTGTAACTAACATTTTGAATTTGATGTATACATTAAAAAAATCTAGATATAATACAAGTTTGTGGTTTTATATTTCTGTTCCTGTTCTTTTTATGTGGAAATGCTCATGTTTAGCAAGTTTATAATAACAAAAAATTGAAATAAAATAATAAAATGAGGCGGTACATCCCTAAACTCCCTTATTCCTCTCAGATTCTATGAGCTTTGGAGTAAGGCCACTGCAATACTTGCAAAAGAAGCAGGGATACAAAAACCTGCTGATAGGGAAAGAAGAGTCCAAAGAAAACAAGTAGAAGAAAGAGTCTGTTTGTTATTGATCTATCTGGCTGTCCTCAGTGGATGTGAAATGTCCAATACCTAACAAGCAGCCCTGTTACCAATGTCTCAATGACTCACTATAGCCTCTTGACTCACTATAATCGTTCTATCATTCTTTATAGAAATCTGAGGGGTAGAATCAAAGCCCTGTAAACAAAGTTCCTCTACCGAAGAAAGACAACCACAAGGCCATGATCCCTGGGCAAATCAATTGGTGAAGGCCTCCAGTCCCTGTGGCCTCAACTAGCAGTTATGCTAAACTTATAATTCTCCTTGTCAATACAACTACAAACAAGTCTTTGATTAATTTACTAGTTGTTCTTTTAGCCAACGCCCTCTGCATCTCCATATTTTTCTTTACTGTATTTACAGAAGGAACATAGGCTCAACTCAATCTTTTGTTTAAGGACAACTGCTCTAAAGTTGTATAATGACATTTGTTAGTAATTCCACTAACTAATGTGGGTGAGGACAAACATCTGAGACCCCACCCTCATATATAGCTATGAATCATTAACCATGCAGCCTAAGACTGGAGACAAAGGTATCCTGTACAACAGTTTAGTAGGCCAGCAACTATATTTGCTTATTAGCTTCCTAAAGGAGAAAATTGATGATAACCTCAAAGTGATGCCTGATTTCAACAGCTCCAATGATTTCCAGTCATAATTTATTTCACATTTTCCTACTTCTAAAAGTGCTGCATAGAATACATTTTTAGAAATTATTTATATCTTTTGATTATACATCACTCTTATTTCCATAAGTATCCCTTCATCTTTCCATACCCCTGTTAGAAGAAGAAGAATTATAAAAATGAGGAGGAGGAGGAAGAGGAGAAGGAGAAAGAGAAGGAGAAAGAGGAGGAGGAGGAGGAGGAGAAGGAGAAGGAGAAGGAAAAGAAGAGAAGAAGAAGAAGAAGAAGAAGAAGAAGAAGAAGAAGAAGGAGGAGGAGGAGGAGGAGGAGGAGAAGAAGAAGAAGAAGAAGAAGAAGAAGAAGAAGAAGAAAGAAGAAAGAAGAAGAAGAAAGAAGAAAGAAGAAGAAGAAGAAGAAGAAGAAGAAGAAGAAGAAGAATTTTAAAAAGCAATTTGACAAAAACTAACCAACATACCTACCAGGTCTGACAGTATACCCAAGTTCCCCTCCCATAGGCTCCACCTTTATAAAGAAAAAAGGGAGGTATATTTTCTCATTTCTCCTTTGAAACCAAATTTGGTTATTATAATCACATAGCATTCTGATTTGTTGTTGTTTCAGTTTGCACTGTTGTAGTCATTATAATAATTTAGTTTTAAGAGATGAATGATTTAATTCGTCTTAAGAATATCATGGCCCTGCTTGGTATCACTAAGGACACTTAGGTTAGGACACATTTTTAAATTAAATCTGCTTTATTAGCTCTTTTGCTATCACTTTCTTAAGTTTAGACAATCAACTAAACAATAAATTAAGTCCTGCTTTGTAGCATTTGATCAAGTGTATAAATGCTCAACTCAGAATTTAACAATGGGCTCTTTTCATCTATAGGAGCTAGTTCTAACCCAGCTCTATCCCAGTGACTGAGTTAGAGGGCAGGTTTCCTGAGCCCAAGAACTTAGACATATACAGAAAAGCACAAAGCAAGGGACTCTCACCAGAGTTAATTTTTGTTTTAAAAATAATATAGTACTGGCCTAAGCTATCAATTTGTTTACTTCTGGCATAGAATGCATTTAGTTAATATGGAATTACCATTTAAAATGAAAACAGGCCTTAACTTGACTGAATTTTGAACTGGATAAATGGAAGAGCCCTGTGATCAGCAACTATGGGAAGAAATACCTAACAGAAACTATTTGACTTCTATGTTAAGATTGGAGCACTGCGATCCTTTTACTTAACAGTGTCTTCTTTTTATAGAACTCAATAGTCAGTTGGCTAAAACTGGTAACACAGGGGCTTTTTTGTTGTTTTTAAATCGTATTTTGCTTGTTACTTATCAAAAGTTGGGGGTTTGGGGGAAATGTAGAGTGGAAATCGACTTTTAGCAGCTCTAACCAGTTTCCATGAGTCATAGCAGTAGAAGTTCAGAAAACATAACAGCTCCAAGCCTACAGCTTACTGCAAGAGAATAGTTAGGAGAGCACTGTAGAATCTACAAAGAAAGGAAGTAAATCTGCTGAGCCCCCAACAAGAATATAAAGCTTATTCATTTCAGTGTTGTCTCTTTTTCATTGTAAAGCTGGGAGCTGAGAACGTTTTCTTCTTTCACTATTCTCTCTACACCCTCCAAATAGATTCAGACTTTACTGTCAGTTAGTTATTCCTGAGAAGAATAGTTTCATGCTGAAAATGAATATAGTAGCCTAAAGAATTATCATATTTGGGGGAACTAATCAATCCCAATATGACTTCCCCCCTCAATTGCATTGTTAGTTATTAATAGAGTAAGGATTCATTTCTGAGTCTATGTTGACACTGCCATGAGGCAAGCATGACAAGTGAACTAACAAGTTTGGCTAGATTTAAAAGATATATTTTAAATATTTTTTTACTTTTACATTTTTTAAAAAGTCAACAGGACTTGCCCAAGGTCACATGGCTAGTAAGTATTAAGTGTCTGGGGCTGGATTTGAGCACGAGTCCTCCTGACTTCTGGGCCAGTGCTCTATTGCCTCATAGATTTTTTTTCTCTTGCTTTTTGGAAGGGGGAAGGCAGGGCAATTGGGGTTAAATTACTTGCCCAAGGCCACAGGGTTAGTAAGTGTTAAGTGGCTGAGGTCGGATTTGAACTCAGGTCCTCCTGACTCTAGGGCCGGTGCTCTGTTCACTCTGCCACCTAGCCACCCCCCCTGCCCCCTAGCCACCCCCCTGCCCTGGGCGCCACCCCCCTGCCCCGGGTAGATTTTTGTTAAAAAGCTAAAGGTCTTATATGTACATCAATGTTTTTTCTATAGTGAACTAGAACTAGAACTAGAAACTAAAAGGGTGCCTATCATTTGGAGAATAGCTAAGCAAATTATGGTATATGGAGTAATATTATGCTGTAAGAGTTGAGAAAGGAGATGATTTAATGGAAACCTGGGAGGCATTGTATGTACTGTTCATACAGAGGGAAATGAAGAAAACTCAGTTAAGGCAACAACTTATAATAATCTCTCCTGACAGAGGGGTGAAGAACACAGGAGACACATTCTGGACGTAGCTTAGATTAGCTAGAGTTTGTTTTACTTGACTGTACGTTTGTTAAAAGAGTTTTGTTTGCCTTTTTATTCCCCAGATTTTGGGGAAAGGGGGAAGGCAGGAGGGAGGAAAAAAAAGAAAAGCTTTTCTGCTCATTTAAAAAGATTAATATTAAAAAAAAGAACCGCGCAGGGATCCAAGCATCTTCTTACTTTGCACAACTGTCTCTATTACTTATTTCTTCACATCCAGGATTGTGGCTGAGCCTTTTGAAATTTTTTTTTTCCAAAATAAAGAGTGTCCATCAGACGATTCTCCTTTACCACACACACACACACATAAAAAAGTCAAGGGATATTTAGTCAGTAGGTATTTCTGCATGGTGCTGACTCTAGTGACCCTAATCTGAATTAGGTTCACTTAATGTATTATAATAATTAAATTGTGAATTTGTGGTGATTTGGGGTTAATAAATTGGAATTATCATTGGCAAAAAAAGAAAAGAGAGGTTTTCTGAGCAAATTAAGTGTAACTAAGTAACTAAGCATAAATCACACATCAGAGGGTACTGTCTAACCTACAAAGATAAAAGAACCATTTTCAAGTAGTGCCGGCAGAGTCATAATTAGCAATGTTGGTGCCTGAGTCAAGAAGTATGGGGGTCTGACCTGGTGACCTGGGCTGTGGCCCCAAGGAGGAAAGCCAAGCTTTATTATGCTTGGGTTTATTATGCTTCAGAAGAGGAGACAGCAGGATACATTGGAACTGGATCTGAAATCAGGGTATTGAGAGTCAAAGCCAGGCTCCTCCTATGTGACCTTGAGCAAGTCACTTACCTTCACTAGGAATCGGTTTTCTTTGTAAAATGATGGTTTGGAACTACATAGTGTCTGTGGTTCCTTCCAGATTCAAATCTACAAGTTAAGCTTGGAGGGAGCCCTTTGTGGCCAGCATCAATACTAGTGCTATAGCCGGAGTTCACAGGTGGGGCTGGTGATGGGATATAGTGAGCCCCAGGAGGTTATTGTGGAACTCTCTAAATTTCCTGGTAATATGCTGATTGGACCTACTACAAACTTATGCAAGCTGAAATCCAGGTTTATTTGGGCGTGCCCAGTTCACCTAACATGGAGGCACCCTTTTTGAGACTTTGGTGCGTCCAGATTACCTAACACTGGCCTCTGAGTCACTTACAATGCGGGCTTGAGTGGTCTTCTTGGATTAGCTGGTGCATCTTTAAAACTGGCAACACTGAGCCAGTCACTGTTTCTCTGCTGTTCTCTTTTCAGTCACTCTTATTTGCTGCATCCACATGATGAAGATCACAGTTCACCCCCAGCATGGCTGCCAGGAACTGAAGTGGTGAGAGAGGAAGGACTTCCTCCCCCTGCCCTCCCACTTTGACCTCAGCTCCAAGAAGTACCTGGGTACCTCTTGTCTCTGTTGTTTGTTTCTGTTCTGTATTGTTTGTGCTCTTCAGTTTTAGGTGCTGGAGGTGATCCTCATGAAATGGGGCATTCAGGTCATGGAAATGACCTTGAACTTGGAATTGTCGGTAGCATGGGAATGGAAATTTTTATTTAAGTTTTTAAATTGATTTTTCCAACTTAAGTACAAAATTAAAAAAAAATACCATGTTTGCAGTAGAACATAAGAGAGGATTCAGTATAAAGTAATAAATGTCCATTTCAAGGAAACCTATATAGTAAATATTATAGATCATTTTGAAAGCTCCCAGCTTTGCTTCTTGTTCTCTGCTTACTGCTTTTTGCTTTCTTTTTGTTGTGATTGCTGTTCTCCCTCCACCTCTACCCCCAGGCTACAATTAAGTTTGGAGATATACATATACATTACATATGTATGTGTGTATGTATGCATGTATGCATGCATGCACATGTGTAAATGTACATATAGGAATATCCATAAACATACACATATTCAAACTCATATACATATATGTACTACACTTATTTCTAATTGTCATCTGTTTCTCTGAAGGTGGATAGCATCTTCTTTCCATATTTTTCTAAATCAACCAGCTCATCACTTCCTACACCACAGCAATATTCCAACCCAATTCAATTCTATTTGAGAAATTGTCTATAAAAGTTTTTCCCCAATTTTTTGCATTTCTTCTATTCTTGGCTGCATAGGTTTTATTTATACCAGAAAATTTTCATTTAAAATAATAAAAATTATCCATTTTATACTTCAACAATGTTCTCACCTTATAATATGGTTTAAGGTTTGATATCACTGGATCTGCTTCCTTTACATTCCCCCTCTCCCCACTATTTTAATTTTTCTTACATTTTGTTCTTCTACGTGAACTTTGGTGTTATTTTTTTCTAGCTGAGTAAAATAATTTTTAATAATTTGATTGGGATGACATTGAATAAATAGGGTAGGCAAAATTGGCATTTAAAAAATTGCACTGGCTTTACTTACTCAAGAACAATAAATACTACTTCAGTTATTTAGATCTGAGTTTACTTCTATTAAAAGTTTTATATTTATGTTCATATAGTTCCTATGCGTATGTTTTGGTGGACAAAAGGTTTATACTACTGATACTGTAGTTTTTTTCTATTTTACTTTTGATTAATTCTATTTTAACTTTAAATTTGTCAGAGATCATGATTACTATCCCTGCTTTATTTTTTACACAATAAATTCTACTCTTGCTTTTTATTTTGTCTTTGTGTGTATCTCTCATTTTTATGTTTCCTGAAAGTAACATATTGTTGAATTCAGATTTTGAACTGGCTATCCATTTTCATTTTATGGGGAAATTCTAATATTATAATTTTAAGTCAAGATCAGTCTGGGCTGGGTTTTCCATTTTTTTTGTTTTTGTTGGTAACAGAACCAGGATACCAGAACCTGGGTGCCAAAGGCAAGGTTTGGTTTTTTTTTTTAAAGCTCTCTCCCCCATTTGAAAAATTCACCATTCCTTTTTGTTTTAGTCTTAAGCTCTGGTGTGAGGACTTGCTGAGAGTTTCACCTGTGGCTCTAAGAAACTGTAACACATGCAGCAGCCATAACCCAGCAAAACCATCTTGGCAGAGGAGCTAAACCAGGCTGAGGGTAACTGACAGGCCTGAAACTCATTGGTGAGTTAGGGGTATGGCTACCCCAAGTATGTAAAGAATCTAGCAGAATGGGTAGATGAGAACAATGTGTTCCAAAGGTTCTGTGACAAGTACTAAGGTACTCACTGTGTCAGGCATCAAAGACTCCAAGGTTATTGAGTGTGTCGACTTTGATAACTCTGGAAGTGAGGCTGATAACTTTGCACTGCTCTGCCTCATTTAAATCCAGTTCATGAGCAAGTCAAGATATCACCCATGATGTCATAAGTCCTCTTTAAAAGCAGAGGACAAACAATACTCTTCAAAGTCATACAGAAGCATTAGCTCTTCGGTTTAACTCATGCAACTTGACTTACTACAAAATGAATACCTATTTGCCTTGAAGATAGACATTTTCTGGCACTTAAAATAAATTCATTTATTAAATGTGCAACAGAGTTTCCAACCCAGTCTGGGACATTTTGCCTGTTACAGTATATGTGGAAGGGGACCTGAATGTTGAAGAGAAAGTTGAAAAGCTGCATAACTGCATAAGGGATTTGCAGAGATGGTATCAATACTTTTTTAGGGGAGGGAGGAGGTGAGAGAAGCAGAAGACATTTAAGGGAACCATCTTCTCATTTCTAGCTTGCCTCCCTAGAGATTCCCAGAATGGACTTCCTTGGATAAGATTGGTTTCTCTTGTTTTAAGGTAAGGTCTCATATCACTCCCAGCTGAAGAATTAATTCACTCTAGTGTATTTTCTGGTATATTCTAATCTGTAAAACTACTCCAATTTCTATTGGTTGTTTTGTTTGGATAAAATGGTTTTACATACTGTTTGGTATTTGTGATGACCTTGTGTATTACCACCATTTAGTGGGAAAGAATACTTTCTCCTTTAAGAGTGATCAGGAATCTTCTTTCATAAAATGACAAATGTGGAAATATGTTTAACATGATCGCGCATATAGAAACTAAAAAAAATTTTTTTAATTAAAAAAAAGAGTGATCAAGAGCAACTTTAGGAGAGTGAATAACCACTAGCTGTGGAAGCTTCCAGACTTCTCAACCCATAAATACCAAAGTAAGAGGCCAGTGTGGAACTCTGTTGGAACAGGGGTGGACAGAAGAGTGCCATCTGGCCCCTGCCCCCAGGCACAAAGCCGGATAGCGCAGTGACTGCACCTTGCAGCTGCCTTAGGAGCTCCAGGCCTGCAGATTGTAGTGGGACCAAGCAATCATTCAGAGGGTAATTGCTCTTACTTTAACCTGCTTGTATCTGGATTGCAGTCCTGGGTGGTGGTCCTGGGGTGTGTGACCAGTGAGCTAGAGCTTGTAGGGGCTGTAGATATGCGCCCTCCTAATAGCTCTGACAGTTATGAAGACACCAACTGTATAGGATAAAGCTCTCTCCATTCTGGAAGGAGAGTTCCACCATGGCAAAGAGCTCAAAATTCAAGTAATTGGCTGGCAATTTGAGCAAGCACAGGAAGCACACACAGACCATAGAATCATTTTGGGGGGACAAAAAGGATCAAGGCATGGAACAAGAGGAAGACAGCAAAATCAGAACTCCTGCATCAAAAACCTCAAAGAAACATATGAATTGGTTTACAGACCACAGAGGAGCTCAAGAAGGATTTTGAAAATCATGTAACAGAAGTGAAGGAAAAACTGGGAAGAGAAATGAGAATGATGCAAGACAATCATGAAAAGTGAGTCAAGAGCCTGCTAAAGGAGACCCAAAAATACACTGAAGAAAATAACACCTTAAAAAACAGACTAACTCAAATGGCAAAAGAGGCCCAAAAAGCCAATGAGGAGAAAAATGCCTTAAAAAGCTGAATTTGACAGATGGAAAAGGAATTTCAAAAATTCACTGAAGAGAATAATTCCTTCAAAATTAGATTGGAACAATTGGAAGCTAATGACTTTATGAGAAATCAAAATACTATAAAACAGATCTAAACAAATGAAAAAATAGAAGGCAATGTGAAATATCTCGTTGGAAAAACTACTGACCTGGAAAATAGATCCAGTAGAGATAATTT
>CM053601.1:84106945-84122054 GCA_028646575.1 Pseudocheirus occidentalis
TGAAAGCCATGATCAAAAAAAGAACCTAGAAATCATCCTTCAAGAAATTCTCAAGGAAAATTGCCCTGGGATTTTAGAACCAGAGGGCAAAATAGAAATTGAAAGAATTCACTGATCACCTCTTGAAAAAGATCCCCAAAAGAAAACTCCTAGGAATATTATAGCCAGGTGCCAGAGTTCCCAGATCAAGGAGAAAAATATTACAAACAGCCAAGAAGAAACAAATTTGACTATTGTGGAACACAATCAGGATAACACAGGATCTAGCAGCTTCTACATTAAGGGATTGAAGGGCTTGGAATATGATATTCCAGAGGTCAAAGGAGCTAGTATTAAAACCAAGAATCATCTACCCAGCAAAACTGAGTATAATGTTTCAGGGGAAAATATGGTCATTCAATGAAATGGAGGATTTTCAAACATTCTTGAAGAAAAAATCAGAGCTGAATGGAAAATTTGACTTTCAAATACAAGAAGCAAGAGAAGCATGAGAAAGTAAACAGGAAAAAGAAATCATAAGGAACTTATTAAAGCTGAACTATTTACATTCCTACATGGAAAACGATAATTGTAACTCATAAGACTTTTCTCAATATGAGGATAGTTGAAAGGAATATATATGTATATATGTATGCATACATGTATATATAGGAGGGTATATGTGTATATAAATATATATGTCAGTGTGTGCATATGTACATTCAGGTATACACAGACAGGGCACAAGATGAGTTGAATATGAAGGGATGATATCTAAAAAATAACATTTAAAAAATGAGAGAGGAATTTATTGGAGAAGGAGAAAGGGAGAGATAGATTAGGGTAAATTATCTCATATAAAAGAGGCAAGAGAAAACTGTTAAAATGGAGGGGAAAAGCAAGAAGGTGAAAGGAAATGGGACAACCTTATTCTCACTGAATCTGGCTTAAGGAGGGAATAGCATACACATTCAATTGGGTATCTTACCCTACAGGAAAGTAGAGGGGTAGGGGATAAGAGAGGGGATGGTAGAAGGGAAGGCAGATTGGGGGAGAGGGTAGTTAGAAGCAAACCTTCTTTAAAAGGGACAGGGTCAAAGGAGAAAATAGAATAAGTGGGGTGTGGGGTAGGATGGAGGGAAGTATAGTTAGTCTTTCACAATATAACAATTACAGAAATGATTTGGGTAACTACACATATACAACCTCTGTTGAATTGCTTATCTTCCCAGTGGGGGTGGGTGAGGAGGGAAGAAGGGAAAAAAATATGGAACTCAAAGTTTTAAAAGCAAATGTTTAAAAAAAAAAGGAGTGATCAGGGAATTTCTTACTGAACCCATAAACACTGTACTGTTAGCCAGATAAATTTGGTGATAGGTAGATATAATTCTAGCCCAATATTCCTCTCAATGACAGGGAAAAGATCACCCAAGTCTCAAGGGCTCCTAAAGCCCATTTGCCCCTCCCCCTAGGCATGCTAGACTTAGCTCTGCTCCTATATGCATAAGTGGGCTAAGATCAGATCATATCTGTCCATGCCATCCAAGAGTCACATCTATACATTTAGGTAACTCATACACATACTATCTATCTTACACAGTCACAAATTTTACAAATGTAATATAAAGTTTTGCTCCCTCATTGTGGCCTCTCTGGATTGGGCTGCAGGTAGCTACTTTGCCTAGTCCTACCTTGGGTGGGTAGCAAAAGGAGAGGAGACTGTGCTGAGCTCCTGCTGGCCTTGGAAGGAAAAGAGAAGTCACTTCCCTATACAGCCTCCTGATCATTCACTCCCAAAGTACTCTAGAGCCCAAAGCTTCATTAGTTGCTTTTTGGGTTTGTAGAGTTTTTTGTTTTGTTTTTTTTTTAGGTATAGAACCTTTATGCCCCTAAGCCAGAAACATAGAATATCTAGGATTTTCTCATTGCTATACTCAAAACATTTTTTTAAATGTAGTCAAATATTAAATACATATCATGGCAAATCTTTTCCCTGGAGAAGATGTGAAAGTACCTCCCTACTTTGGGGCAGGAAAGACTATGGATAGGGAATGTTGCATATACTGTCTGCTGAGGTCTTTGTGTTTCATTCTACTGAACTGTTTTTCTTTGTTACCAGGAAGGGCTCATTTGGCAATGGCAGATATATACAGAAATGATTATGATATAAAAACAAAAGGCATCAGCAAAAATTTAGTTACAAAACCAAAACAGAACAAAATATAGTGAGCCAAGTTCTCATCAATGTCATAAGAAATCATCCAGGTTGACTTTATGTGAGTCTACTGAGTCAAAAGTTCACCTACAGCTTTTCTGTTTATGCTTTGCTCCCGTCCCCCAACATTGGTGTGCTCAGTGTCAGTAGCAATATTAAATGTAGTAACATTAATATTATATGCTCGGTGGTATTCTTGAGTTAATGTGTTTTCATAAGCATCTGATTACCACCTTAGACAGTGTATAAAGTAGAGTGCCTGGAAATACTAAAATTGAGGATTGTGAAAATATACTTAATTTAATCACTAGCTCTGAGAAGCTGCTCATATAACCTCTTTAATTTAAAAAAAAGTCTCTGGGAGAATATTAAACATTCTTGTACTAGTGTTCGAATGACTTGTCCTCATAGAATGTTCATGAGTCGACCTCTATTCTGCATTTAGCCAATTACTTCTAATTTTCCAATTCATGGTATAACATGTAAATTACAGAAGAACTGAAATAATTTTGCTTAGAATGTTAACAGAAAACAAACTTTAAAATTGAGCCAGCTCTTTCTTAACCTATAGAAACTGGTAGGAAATTTCTCCATACTTCAAAAACAGTGCTATAGCTTTCCTCAGACAGCTTTCATCCAGTAACTATGATTTGCCTCCTCAGGTAACCTTCTCAGCCAATGATTACGTTCTTCCCCGCAACCTGGCTTCACCAGAAAATAAAAGAAATTCAGGTTAAGAGTAGGTCTACTATTTGAATTCTTCTTAGAAATTTTTTGGTTAACACTTCTCTTTTCTGAACATTTTGACACTTCTAAACTCTTTATTCTCTAATGTCTCCCCAGAGTCTCTCAATAAAATTCTCATCTAACATAGTCAGAAAACTATTTTAGTTCTTAGCTTTTATAATCAAATATCTAAGGGGCTACTTCCTCAAACAGAAAAAAGAGTTATATTATACTGTGTTCTGAAAATTATTTTTAACTCCATGTCTATCCCGTCAGGCTCTTCTATTCCATGCAAAAACCAAAGGCCAGGCTGTCTAACGAAGGTTGAAATCTAATGACCTTTGTCTAACATCCTCCCTCCAACATATCATGGCCTATTATCTCTTACATAACTGTGTACTTAGTGAACTACTGGACCATTTAACATTAACTATTAATAGTATGAACTATTAGGCTAATAAGATCTCACCATTAGTCTATTCAACATGATTGCAGCCAGACCATGCCAATAGGCTTAGATCAATTAGCAACTGCAAATATTTAAAAAAAATAAATTCACACCGTCTACTGCTGGAAAAAAAAAAGCAGCTGGGTGCCCCTGGGCTAGACTGATGATTTCTAAGGTCTCTTTAAGTTCTTATATTATATGATTCTCTAGAGCAGAGGAGCAAAATTGTGTTCATTTTACAGTATTTCATAGGATATGTCCTCTATCATATCCATGAGAACATGCTTGTAACGTAGACATTTTTCCTGAATGAGCTATTGAAAAGAAACAACAGAATTTTGCTGCTCAGAACCTGTGGTGACTACATCAAGCCAATTATCCAGTGTTAAAGATTAAAAACATTAGTTTTAAAATTCTGATCAGTAATTGGTTCAATTGTTTAAAATAGTACCTTTGATACATTTCAATGAACTTCTCTTGTTAGAAATACCTCTGTAAAGATTAGTAGTGTGATCTGCCCTCTGATTTACATTGTTTTGCTTTAGAAAGTAGTAATAATATTTAAAGTTTCAATAACATTTTCCCTAATAAACCCCTAATACATATATACATGTACCACACATGTGTTTGCATGTGCAAACATACAAACAGTGTCTCAAAGGTCTTATTGCAGTTTTAAGTTGTGAGAGTTTTAAACTGCACTAAGATTTTTGGGATACCTGTATATGTCCATATCTGTGTATTTATTGCTAGAGGGAATGGCTGTTGAAGAAATCCACTCCACCATTAGAGATTTGTAAATGTTTTACAATGTACAGACTGATAAGCCGCCTTGAGGCCCTGGAAGGTTAAGTAATTTGGCCAGTTTCACCCATCTAGGATGGGTGAGAAGCTGACTTGAAAGTCTTCCTAACTTCAAGGCTGGTTCTCTACATATAAGATAGGAATTATAGGCATTATTATTTCCATTTTACAGAAGAGAAAGTAAAAGCTCAAAGCAACTTGCCTACCATCACACTAGTGGTGAGTAGCTGTTACTCAAATCTACATTTATACAATACTCTCAAGTCCAATGTTCTTCCCATAACACTGTGTCTCCCATCAAGCATCCAGGTGCTAAGCTCCTGATACACATTTTGCTTCTATGAATAAACAAAATTTTAAAAGGCTGTACCATCAATGAAACAAAAGTATAAGCAATTTAAAGAAATAGTGTCAAGGATATCCCAAATTATTTTGTATAGGGAACTACAACAGCTTCTTGTAGTTATAATCTATATTATCCATTTCTAAAATCTATTAGGAAGTCAATCCCTTTCATTACTTTTTTTTTGCTTTTTTTTTTGGAGGGGGGTATGCAAGGCAATTGGGGTTAAGTGACTTGCCCAAGGTCACACACCTAGTGTCTGAAGTTGGATTTGAACTCAGGTCCTCTTGACTCCAGGGCTGGTACTCTATTCATTGCACAAATTAGCCACTCCCCTTTCATTACCTTTGCAATTTCCTATTGGTAAGGCATAACAAATCCTGTTTTCTAAGTTATAGACACGGATCATCACTAAGGATGTGTTAGTAGAGTTGACTCATGTAATTTTTTTTCTGTTTGTCTCCTTACTTTTATTTACCCTACATTTAGTACCATAAGGTCATAGGACTTAGAGATGGAAAAGACCTTATGAGTCACTATATCACAAATGAGAGAACTGCAGCCTAGGAAGATTAAATAGTATGTTTGAGGTCGCAGAACTGGAGTGGAAAAACATTTCAAATGGTGGAAGAAAGAAAGGAAAAACATAAAGAATTTACAATATTGAAACTTTCTAAGAGTGAGTTAGGAATTTTTTTGATGAAATTTGTTGGGGCAGAGGGGTTTGGAAGGAAAGATGGAGAATACTAGGTAAAACAAGGGAAAACATAATTTGGTGAATGTCTAAAAAAAGGCCTATGATGGTGTCCTAATGCCACAGAAACTTTTGATCTAAATGCTTCCCCCTGGAAAAAAAATGCCTAAAAACACAAGCAAAATGTACACATTCTTTCTCTTATTCTTTCTCAGTTGAATTTGGTCTACTGAGTATAATCATTAATTACTAGACTATGTTGTATATTTAGATGCATGTCTTCTAACAGCAGTTATATTTGTGGCTCTGTTTAGTCACTGTTCCTTAGTGATCACACAATTACAGCTTTCTGAAATGAACAACTTTAATTTTTCTTTAATTATAAGGTTTCATGTAAAAGCATGACAGAAAGACAGGTATTTGGTACATCTATTTATTTATCATTAAAATAAAAATTTAGCTTAGCTGAGGTGAAGAAAGAAAAATGGGTGTGTGTGTGTATATATATGTATATATACATATATGTACTTATAATAAAGATATGAATATAATGCAGCCAGGGAAAACTTGATTCAGCACTTCAAGCATCAACTCCAAAAATTACTTCTAAACGTGGAGAAATTTGTTGGATTTTGACAAATGCTGGTCAATTCAACAAACATTTATTAAGCATCCATTATGTGTAAGATACTACACTGTGCACTGAGGTTATAAAATCATAAAAGAAAAAAGTTCCCTTGTCCTCAGGGAACACATTCTAATGGAGCTGATGCAATGTGTGCACAGATAAGTATAATACAAGTGTAAGAGGCATCTAGGGCAAATGCAAAGCTCTTGGAATGGCATCTCTCCATGTGGAGAACCTACATCCAGGAAAATCATGATGCCCTTTAAGTGAATTACCCTATAGAGAATGTAGAGCATGTGTAGACATTTGGTGACTTGTTCTTGAGCGCTGAGTGCTGAAATGGACCATCTTTGGGTTTGAAAGTATTTTTAAAAGGGCTGTCAGCTTCATGTATCTCCTCTCTTGCCTCATTCTCTTTTGACTTCATTAGGTGATTCCTTAGCTCATGGCATCTAGTAAGGGCCCATGATGACCTTAGAAGTTTCCAGTCACTGGGAGATAGAAACACAGGAATCTTAGAGTCAGTTCAGGTTGGATTTTACAGCCAGCATAGCATTGATACACCCAAGGAAAAAGGAGCAAGTAGTGCCTAAAGTTAGCCTTGAAAGAAGATAAGGATTCTGCAAGGCAGAGATGAGGAAAGGAGAGGGTTCCAAACATGTAGGATGGCTTATGTGGATTCATAGAAGTAGGGGATGGTATGTTGAGGTGAGGGTATGGCTATAAGTTCAGTCTTGCTGGGAGAGTGTATGAATGGTACCAATGAGAAAAAAGGTGTGGAAAGGCCAAGAGAATATTAACTTCTATAAGATTTTTCTTAATGTGTGATCTCTGTATTTCTACCCTCCATCTGATTATTATTATTGTAGTTATGGATTTGTTTCTTAGAATTTTGAAACTGTGAGTGGTATTCTTCATTCTTAGGAATGTAAATGAACTAATATTGTTTGCTATAGGATGCTATATATAAAAATACATTTATGCATTATATGTATTAATAATTTAGGCCTTTATTCCTATTAGGTTCTTTGTATATTAGAATCTTGTTCCCCCTCTTTTATAGAATCTGAATTAGCGTTTCATTCATAGAATTCCAAGGAGGGCAAAAATAAAAACCATAAGCACCTCTATAAATCCTTTGATTCCTTTTGTAAGAATAATTCAAGGTCATCCTTTTGGCATTTGTCAGATAGCATATGAGGCAGACAATTCCATAGCATGGTAGACAAGATCTTCCATGTCTCTCTGGTTAACTAACTTTCAGTAAATCAGTAAGCATTCCATTTCCTTACTGTCATCATTCTCAATCAATTACTATACTCAAAAGATTCCAAAATATTGATCTGGAAGAGAAGGCAATAGGGAATACCTTGCTCTCTACCAATCACTATTCCAAAAGGAGAGAACATTGCTAACATATACCAGAGATGGATAAAGAGAAAGCTGAGAAACCATCTCTAGAACTGCTATATTATCCCAACCTAGGGAACTGTCATAACATTGCCCCAATCTACATGCAGATTTGAAAGCCTACAGCATCCCACTTCTAGTTTCTTCCAATGAATTGTTATTTTTTATTTTTTAATTTAACAGTATTTTATTTTTTCCAGTTACATGTAAAAACAGTTTTCAACATTCATTTTTAGAAATGTTTTGAGTTCCAAATTTTTCTCCCTTTTTCCTTCCTCTGTTTCCAAGATGGCAATATGATATAGATTATTCATGTACAATCACGTAAAACATATTTCCATAACGTGAATACTCTAATAAATTTTCTTTTAATATATCAAGATCCTTGTATGGCTTTCTTTTTCCTCTTCTTATTATAGATGGAGGATTACCATGTAGTCACTAATGTGAAGAGACATTTGCTGCCAAATGACAGAATTGAAATGGGTAAGAGAAACTAATCAAGTCTCATCTTTAAACTACTTGACATCCCTCAATTTGCTGAAGTAAGAGGTGCTAATTTATGAAGGCAGGAAGGAAGGTTGTAGCTAGGTTAGGGAAACTTAAAAACAGAGAAAGGAGCTTGTAGTTATTATTTAGCTAATAAAGCACTACTGACACTTTTGAACAGTGAAATGACAGGGTCAGACCTGTCAAGGTTAGATCAGCCAAGAGGTATGAGAACCTAAACTAGATTATTTACTGTATGAATGGAAGGAAAGGAGCTAATGTAAGATACTGAGGGTACAATAACACTGTAAAAATAAACAAATTTGAAAGCTGTGAGAACTACAATCTATACAATGACCATTCATGATTATAGAGGGCTGATGATGAAAAATATTATTACTGAGATGTAACAAATTTAGGATGCAGAATTTATACACACACATACAAATAGATAGATATATATATATGTATATATATATATGTATTTGTATGTATATTTTATATGCCCATTTGAGGAATTTGTTTTGCTTCACTCTGCATATTCATTACAAAAAATTTATTTTTATTTTTATTTTTTCCAGTGGGGTGGAGGTAGGAAGTAGAGAAATTAGATTTCTATTAATTTTTAAACTAGACAAGTAGGGAGTCCTACAGATAGGAAATGTCGAGGTCACTCACTATATTACTAATTTTTCTTAAGTGATTTATAAGAGACCTCTCAAGAAGTAGGAATAATTTGTAAATGTATGCAATGTAAAAACAAAACATCAAAAAACTTTAAAATAAATACTGAGGAGGGGCAGGTAGGTGACTCAGTGAATAGAGCACCGGCCCTGGAATCAGGAGGACCTGAGTTTAAATCCAGCCTCAGACACTTAACACTTACTAGCTCTGTGACCTTGGGCAAGTCACTTAACTACAATTGCCTTCCCTCCTCCAAACAAAACAAAACAAAACAAAACAAAAATACTGAGGAGGCAGAACTGGCAAGATCTACAATTGGTTTGATATGGGCCGTGAGGAAGAACAAAGAATTAAAGGTAACTCCGAAGTCTTAAACCCAGATGACTATAGAAATGGTAATGCCCTTAACAAAAATAGGGTAATTTGGAGGAGGGAAGGTTTATAGGAGGAAGGTGCTAAGTTTGAGGGACCAGCAACACATACAATTGGAGATATCCAGCACACAAATAGAGATGAGGGATAGTAGATGATTCCTAGGAGAGATTAAGGGTAGATTTATAGATATGGGAGTCCTTTATGACAGGTGAAGCCGTGGGAGCAGATGAGATCACAGAAGAAAAGAGGAGAGAGAAAAGATGTTCCTGAGTGAAGTCTTGGGAGACCTCCATACTTAGCTACAGGAAAGAGAAATAATGATGAACCAGAGAAAGAGACCAAAAAGGGGCAGTCATGTAGGTAATAGAACCATGAAAAAAACAATGACATCAAACCCAAGGGAGGATAAGGTATCCAGGAAGAGGAGCAAGTTGACAGAGTCAAATGCCACAGAAAGATCAAGGAGTCATGAGTATTGATAAAAAGTTCCATGTATTTAGCAAGTAGGGGTCATTGGAGATCATGCCAAGAACAATTTTAATAGAATATCGGAGGCAGAAATTAAATTTCAAAGGGTTGAAGAGTGAATGGTAAAGCAGTGGGTAAAGCAGAATTACTTTTCATAGAAGTTTAGCAATAAAGGAGAGATGATTTTGACGATAGCTTGAAGGGAGGGCAGGACCAGGAGAAAGATTTTTTAAAATAATTTTTGATAGGATTTGTTTTATATCACCTATATTTTCCAGTGTAATTCTTCCCCCCCTTCATTCGAGAGAGACATCCCTTAAAATAAAGTATGAAAAAGGGAAGAAAGAAAAAAAAAGTCTTGAATAATGTAAACAAGAAAACGAATTTTAAAAAAACAAAAAAAAGAAAAAAGTCTGAAATTATTTGCAATTTCTGATGACTGTGGTAGCCCATTTCTGCAAAGGAGTAGGGGGAAGGTATCTTTTATTTCTTCCTTGGAGCCATGTTTGGTCATTATCATTCCTTAGCATTTAGTTTTTATCTTTTTTCTTTTTCTTTTTCCATTTACATTATTTTCCTGATTCTGCATACTTTATTTTACATCAGCTTATGCACTTATTACTATTAAGTATATGCACTTAGAGTCATCTCTGTACTTATCACTTTCATCATTCCAAACAATATAGTGATATTCCATTATATTCCTGTACCACAATTTTTAGCTATTCCCCAATCAATGAATGTATATATTCCTTGCTACTTCAAAAATGCCTACTAGAAATATTTTGGTGTATGAGGCTTTTTTTTTATCACTGACTTCCTGAATCTCTGAGTCAATGGGTATAGATATTTAACCACTTTCTTTGCAAAATTTCAAATTGCTTTTAAGAATGGTTGTACTTTATATGTACTCATAGCTCTAAAACCAAAGCATTTATGTGCCCTTCTTTCTGCAATCTCTTGAATGTTGTCTATTCCGAGGAAAAGATTATTAAGGCATAGGGAGACTCAAATATATCTGTAAACAGTAGAGAATGATCTAGTAGACGGGAAGAGAAGAAGGAAGAGGGGTATATAGGAATGGGGGCAAAGTACTATGGTAGGGGATGGGATCAAGTGTACAAATGAATGAGTTAGCCTTGGCAAAGGAAAGGACTACTTAATCCTTTGAAACTAAAAATAAAAGATTGAGGATGAGTAACAATATATTGGAATTTGGAGGTATAAAGAAGGGGAGATGAAGGGTCTCATAAAAATGATCTTTATTTTCTCAGTAAAAATTGATGTTAATATCATCTGCTGAGAGAGACTCCAGCATGACTCTGAGGGTTTGAGGAAAGAAAAAAGTTTGGAAAAGTCACTGTAGAAAATGTGATATACAGCTAATCAGTGGGGAATAAAAGGGTTGATGTGCGGTAATAAAGGCCCAGATGAGGTTGGATAACATGAATTTAAAGTAGAATCAGTTAATTCAATTTTGTGATTTTCTTGATATTCAAGGTAGAACAGTTTTGGTTGATTGTAAATGCTAAAGCGTGAACATGAATGATGAAGGGAGCCAAGGGTTTGATATTCAAAGGCCAGAATTTTTAAAGGATTATCACCATGAATACTTAAATCATTCAGATCTATAGTTGGTATGGGGAAAAAGAACGTGAAGCAGAGAACTCAATGACAGTGAGACAGCAACCTGAAGGTTGGCGACAACAAGGCTCTGGATGGAGTGATAAAATTCTGTGGAAGAAAATTCAGAGGAGAGGTTCCTGTGTATAGGGAGAAAAATTTATTGTGTCATGCAGTCAGGAAGGTAGGTAGAAAGGAAGGAAGGAAGAATGGAAGGAAGGAAAGAAGGAAAGGAATAAAGGGAGGAAGAGAGGGAGGGAGGAAAAAGATACATTTAAGAGACTCTGAAAGGTTCGCCAAAATCAACTGCCAAAAGCACGATGTAGTGGAACAAGAGCTTATTTATAGTCCAAGAATCTCCTGTTACTCGATATTATAGGATCTTGGATAAGTCATGTAATACACCTCCATCAACAGAGCATCAATGTGCCTGTTTTCCCTCAGCCCTTTCAATATTTATTATTTTCCTTTTTTGGTAAATTTGCCAATTGGATGATAATATCAATGACCATTTTAAGTAGTATCATAGAACCCTAGAACTAGAAGATCATTTAGAAATACCCAGTGTACAAACAAGATGAGGAAGTTAAGTGATTTCTGTAAGTCACAAGACTAACGAGTGGCAAAGCCAAGGGCTTAATTCTCAGGTCAGTGTTCTTTCCACCATACTACCCTGTGTTAAAGCATGCTGTTATTTGGAATGGGGTAACATATTAACCAGTTAGTACAATGACTATATTTGATCTAGTTAAATCATTACTACTCATGACAACTAGTAAAAACACACCCTTGAAGGAAAAGGACACAAAATGGGTAAGTGGAGTAGATAAGTGCTACACATTTTAATGAGATGCCAAAATAGAATGTTTATGGACTACTGGAGGGCAGGATGTAGGAGGAACAAGACATGAAGGAGTTTCTGAATTAAATTCAGCATACATTTATTAAATACCTGTGTGCAAGATGCTATGCCTGGCATTAGGTATGTAAAAGTGACAAACTGAAACAATTCCTGACTTCACACAGCTGATAGAAGAGACATGTATCTATAATAACTGATGCCATGTTGTGGGCCAGGTCTGACACAGGTTGGTGTCCTGGTAGTTTGGGCTTGATTTTGAAACAAAAGGAGACATTCCTAATTAATTCAACAGGAAACAAGCTTATTTAGCAATTGCATAGAAATGATAGTCGGGACCAGCTAGGTGATGCAGTAAATAGAGCACAGGCCCTGGAGTCAGGAGGACCTGAGTTCAAATGCGCCCTCAGACACTTACCACACCCACACAAAAGTAGCCATGTGACCTTGGGCAAGTTACTTAACCCCAACTGCCCTGCCTTCCCCCACCAAAAAGCAAAATAATAATAATAATAATAATAATAATAATAATAATAATAATAAAGAAAAAATAAAGAAAAAAAAAGAATCACAGCACTTAAGATTGGATTAACCATTCTACTTCATTTCCAGGAAATCTTCCGGCAAGCAGGGTGGTGACTGTAAGTCTATAAATCAGGAAGCTGCTTGTCAACTCTGACACTGTTTGAACCTTAGCCCCTCAGGACAATCAAGCTTTGGAGACAGTATCTTTGCTTTTCAGAGAAGGAAACAGCTTAACATTAATGGAGGGGGTGTGTGTGGGGGTGTGTGGGTGTGTGTGTGTGTGTGTGTGTGTGTGTGTGTGTGTGTGTGTGAACCCTGGTAGATATTTATCTTACCAATTAGAACATGATTAAGTACACAGGAAATTTTAAAGAGAGAAACATTAGAGAGGTATTGCTTCTAGTCATAAGGAATCAGAGGAAATTTCATGAAGGAGATGACAGTTGGTAGGAACCTTGAAGAGAAGTATCTATTTATGTGTTTATTTAGCAAAGTTTTTAGAAAGGTAAAGATGGGTTGATTGGGGGAAAACTTTGATCCAGGCACGTGCATTAAAATAATGGAGAAAAAAAAAGGCTGGCAGTCCACTTTGGCTTTTGCAGGTGCTATGGTGCTAGGAAATAAAGGGGTGCTTTTGTGTGCAGCTTTAGAGAGACTCCCTTTGGACACTCTGCCACTATAGGGGGTAGGTGAAGCAATCAGAAGATAATGAATTTGGAACATCTGTGGGACAATATCAGGTGCCAGGAGACACTGGTGTATGTGTGACTTGTCCATCTTTTGGCCTCATTCATTTCCTTGAATTGTTTACCTGGAAACAAGGAGGAGAAAAGTGTGGAAGAGAGACAGACTAAAGAGACACTGAAAAAGACTGCTGAAGCAATTTCCGATGATGCTTCCTCCACCCCCGCCCCCGGCCCCCAATCTGGGCTCTTGTGATCTCGGGTTTTCAAAGAGATAGAAATGATAAGAGAGAATAAAAGAGTGCCGTATGTACTTTGTGGTATTCTCTATTCATGTACTATCTTCCTGTTGCTACTCTTTCTGAGACAGCAGCCTGTCTGCTGCGGCCAATGATTACCTAGAGAGGTGCTGACGCCGTAACTGGTGTCAGCCACAAAATGAGGTGACATGAAGAAAGCTTCCATGAATAGAAGAGAGATGGCAACTCAAAGGAAGCCAGTGCAGTTGTAAGAAGAAAGCATCCTGAGAAATTGAGATAGCCCATTATTATGAATCCATTCAGTTGATGGGGGTGGGGGGGAGTTATTTTACCTTTGTTAGTCCATAATCCTGAGGCAAGGAGGAGGAAGAGAGGTTTGTCTTGGCAAAAAGAAGGGCCACATCTTCAGGTGAGAAGGGGTGAAGGAAGAGAAGGTGGCAAAGGCATCCAGTGTATATGAGGAGGAAGAGAAAAGAGGGACTTCTCAGCAAATGGCCTATGGTTTTTTTTTTTCAGTAAAACATGAAGCAAGTTTCTCTTCTGTGAGAAGGTGAGGGAAGAGTTGTAGGAGGTTTAAGGAAATTTGAAAAATATTTTGAAAAGCTACCATGATATAGGACCACGAGTCAATTAAGGTATGTATGCATTGCTTCCATGATGAAGACTCAGTTGAACTTCTGTGACATAAATTTGAAGTGGATCAATTCAGCATGGTTTCATGATTTTCTCCATCTTCATTCAGCATCGTATGTATGGGAGTAAAGGCAGTGAACAGTGGGAATCATCAAAGGCTGAGGCTTGGCAGGCAAGATCAGTGATGAGATGAGGGGACAAAAGGATTCAAGTGAGGAGGCCAGTGTAGACTTGAACTGGTTCACCAAGAGATCAGGATGAGGAAAGGAGAGTGTAGCCAGTGCAGAAGTGATTGCCTGGGGGACTGAGGTATTGGAGGTGAGGGTGCAGACAAAAATCAGGGTTTGGTATTGGAAGGCAGAGCGACAGATGAAATGACAATAGACTGTGATCAGATAAAGGAATTTCAGAGTTCATGAACACAGATGTGGTACATTTGTGGGTGACAGCAAGATCAAGTATATGATGGTTTCTGCGCATGACTGAGGTAGTATGGAACAGTAGGTCAGGTGAAACGGGCAAGATGAGCAACTGTGAGGTTATAGTGTTTGAGGGAGTATCAATATTTGTGCCCCTAGTAGAGTCCCCTAGTAGAGGACAGGAAAAATGAACAGGAAGAGCTGCTGACTCAGTGGACCTTAAAAAGGCAGTACCTGCCCATGGCCCTCTTTTCCTTCAAATTTCCAAGTGGTATCACATTCTGGGACTCCTAGAGCCTTTCTCCATCCTGGTGTAATGGTAATCAATTTGTTGGATATTTAGGGCTAAGTATGGAAGGTGTGAGCTCTGTCTGGAAGGTGTGAGCTCTGTATGGAAGGTGTGAGCCTTGTCTGGAAGGTGTGAATTCTCCTGTTGACGTGGAAGAACTCTATTGGCTGAGACACTCCCCTGTTGACTTGGGAGAAGGCCAGTGTTTATAAGCAGGAGAATTTTATAGAGACAGACAGATTTTGGATTTGGCTCCCCAGCAGCTGACTGAAGACATGAACAGGATGGGACTTTGTTTACTGGTGACCTGGCTGATCCTTGAGTTCCAGGCAAGAGAAGTCCTGAAGGGTTTGAGGTATGCTGAATCTGGTGAACTTCAGTGTGTTCTGGGGATTGCCTTGAGGACTGGACAAGGACCTGGGAGCTGTTCATCCCTGAGGACTGGACAAGAACCTGTCAGCTTTCAGCTCCTGAATCTAGGTGATTGTCTGGCAGATTCAGGAAGGAGCTGGGACCAGGGAAAGGGATCCAGGGAATCAGAGAAACCATCCAGAG
>CM053601.1:84122554-84157729 GCA_028646575.1 Pseudocheirus occidentalis
AGACAGGGAGAGACCCAATATATATATATATATATATATATATATATATATATACACATACATCCTTCCAACCTGAGACTTGTAGAGTTGTCTTATAGCTGTGAGTTTCTGAGAAGAGCCCAGTTTATCAAAGTTGATTGTCACACATATGACGTGTCTGTGGTTGTGTACAAATTTTTCCTGGTTCTGCTCTTCTCACTTAGTATCAGTTTGTATAAGCCTCTCCAGGTAAATATGAAGCCCATCTCCTTCCCATTTCTTATAGCACAATAACATTCCATTACATTCATATACCACAACTTGTTTAGCCATTCCCCAGTTGATGGGCATCCCTTTAATTTCCAGTTTTATGCTACCACAAAGAGAGCTGCAATAAATGTTTTTGTACATATGGGTCTTCTTCCCACTTTCTATGATCTCTTTGGAATACAACTCCAGAAATGGTATTACTGGGTCAAAGGGTATGCAATTATTTATAGCCTTTTGGGCATAGTTCCAGGTTGCTCTCCAGAATGGTTGAATCATTTCACAATTCCACTAACAATGCATTAGTGTTCCAATTTTTCCACATCCTCTCCAGCATTTGTCATTTTCCTGTTTTGTCATCTTAGCCAATCTGACTAGTGAGATGTGGTACCTCAAAGTTGTTTTGATTTGCATTTCTCTAATCAATAGTGATTTAGAGCATTTTTTCATATACTTATAGATATCTTTAATTTCTACCTCTGAAAATTGGCTGTTCATATCCATTGACCATTTATCAATTGGGAAATGACTTGTATTCTTACAGATTTTACTTAATTCCCTGTATATTTTAGAAATGAGGCCTTTATCAGAGATACTGGTTATAAAAATTCTTTCCCAGTTTCCTGCTTCCCTCTTAATCTTGGGTACATTGGCTTTGTTTGTACAGAAACTTTTCAATGTAATGTAATCAAAATTATCCATTTTGCATTTTATAATGCTCTATAACTCTTGTTTGGTCATAAAGTCTTCCCTTCTCCATAAATCTGACAGGTAGATTATTCTTTGCTTTCCCAGACTGCTTACTGTATCAGCCTTTATACATAGACTGTGCACCCATTTAGACTTGATTTTTCTATACAGCGTTAGATAATGGTCTGTGCCCAGTTTCTGCCATACTATATTCCAGTTTTCCCCACAGTTTTTCTCAAATAGTGAGTTCTTATCCCCAAAACTGGGGTCTTTGGGTTTATTAAACAGTAGATAACTATAGTCATTGACTGCTGAGTCTTGTGTATCCAATCTATTCCATTGATCCACTACTCTATTCCTCAGGCAGTACCAAGTAGTTCTGATGACTGCTACTTTATAATACAGATTAAAATCTGGTATGGCTAGGCCACCTTTCCTAGAAATTTCTTTTCATTAATTCCCCTGATATTCCAGACCTTTTGTTCTTCCAAATGAATTTTGTTACTGTTTTTTCTAGCTCTATAAAGTATTTTTTTGGTAGATTGATTGGTATGGCACTAAATATGTAATTTAATTGAGGTAAAATTGTCATTTTTATTATGTTAGCTCAACCTAGCAATAAGCAATTGATGTTTTTCCAATCACTGGATTAGATCTGACTTGATTTGTGTGAAAAGTGTTTTCTAGTTGTGTTCATATGGGTCCTGGGTTTGTTTTGGCAGGTAGATTCCCAAATATTTTATCATGTCTACAGTAACTTTAAATGAGATTTCTCTTTCTATCTCTTGCTGTTGGATTTCGTTAGAAATATATAGGAATGCTGAGGATTTATGTGGGTTTATTTTATATCCTGTAACTTTGCCAAATTTATTTATTGTCTCAAGTACTTTTTTACTCAATTCTCTAGGATTCTTTAAGTATATTATCATATTATCTGCAAAGAGTGATAGCTTAGTCTCTTCTTTGCCTAATTTGACTCCTTCAATTTCTTTTTCTTTTCTAATTGCTACTGCTAAAATTTCTAGTACCAGATCGAATAAGAGGGGTGATAGTGGACATCCTTGTTGCATCCCTGATCTTATTGGAAATGTTTCTAGCTTATCCCCATTACATATAATACTTGGTAATGGCTTTAAATAGATGCTGTTATTTTAAGGAAGACTCCATTTATTCCTATACTTTCTAGTGTTTTTAATAGGAATGGAGATTGCTTTTTGTCAAAAGCCTTTTCTTGTCAAAAGCATCTATTGAGATAATCATATGGTTTCTGCTAGTTTTATTGTTGATATAGTCAATTATACTAATGGTTTTCCTAATATTGAACCATCCTTCCATTCTGGGAATAAATTCTACCTGATCAAAGTGTGTATTAGTCTTGTGATAAGTTGCTGTAGCCTTTTTGCTAATATTTTATTTAAAAATTTTTTATCTTTTATTTTTGCATCTATATTCATGAGGGAAATTGGTCTATAATTTTCTTTCTTGGTTTTGTCTCTTCCTGATTTAGGTATCAATATCATATTTGTGTCATAAAAAGAATTTGGTAGAATTCATTCTTCACTAATTTTCCCCAGTAGTTTATAGAGTATTGGAATCAATTGTTCTTCAAATGTTTGATAGAATTCACTAGTAAATCCATCTGGCCCTGGAGATTTTTCCCTAGGGAGTCAGAATATAATTTTCTATAATTAAAATTGTCCCCCAGAGAACTTGGTTGTGGTGCTTACTGGGCCAATGAATATGAGAAAAAGAAGAACACCTTTCGACAGAGGTCAAGCTTTTAAGGATTAATCTCATCCAAAGCATATGATTGGATACAGAATGGTGAAAGTCAAGGGCCCCAGTACCTGTGCACTCAGTCAAAGGGTGTCTCAATGCTAAGAAAAAAATATCAGCACCAGTGAGGGGATAAGAACCAGGAGAATATTGTACACAACTATAGACACATCATATCTGTGATTACTAACTTTCATAGACTGGACTCATCTCAGCAATGCAAGGTTATAAGACAACTCCAAAGGACTTATGACAGAAAAGGCTATCAACATCCAGAGAAAGAATTATGGAGTCTGAATGCAGATTGAAACAAATTACTTGCTCTCTCTCTTTTCCATTTTGTTTTGTTTCTCTATCCTCATTGTTCATTCCATTGGTTATAATCCTTCTTTACAATTTCACTAATGTTTAATGTGAAGGTATATGTAAAACCTATATTGGATTGCATGTCATCATGGGAGGGGAGGGGGAAGGAGAGGGGGCAGACAAAATTTGAAGCTCAAAAAGTTGTGGAACTGAATGTTGTAAACTAAAAGTAAATAATTTTTTTAAAAATATCAACAAAATCAACCAATACACTGATCTTGAGCAAAAAAAGACCTAGGTTTTTAAGTCTTACCTTTATGACCTTGGGCAAATCACTAAACTTCACAATACCCCAGGTAATTCTATAAAACATTAAGTTTCAGACCGTCATTGGTAGAGAAAGTATCTGGGGTGGCTAGGTGGCACAGTGAGTGGAGCACTGGCCGTGGAGTTAGGAAGACCTGAGTTCAAATCCGGCCTCAGACACTTGACACAAAAAAACCAGCTGTGTGACTTTGGGCAAGTCACTTAACCCCAACTGCCTTCCCAAAAGCCAAAAAGCCAAAAAAAAAAAGTATCTTGCTGGAGATCCCAATACTAGTGAAGTACAGGCCCAGTCAAAACTAAGCAAAATATGACCCAAACAGACATTTACACTACATAAAATGGGATTGTCTTTAAAGCCTAAAGGTTAAAGATTCTACAGACATGGTGATACATTTTTGAGCCTCTTAGGGATGCACAAGTGGCTGCTTCTAGTCATGTGGTGGCCCAGCATGGAATGGACTTTTATTTTAGAATGACATGAGTAGTCTCTTGATCCTCTTCATTGTAGGGAGAAGAGGGGTGGTGGGGTGCATCATCTGCTAAAAGAAGAGTTCTCAATTATCTCTTGGCAGTAACTTGTCCACATGGCATTTAGTGCTACTATCTGCTTTAACTGGGGGTGGGAGGTGGAGGTGCAAACAAACACTGTTTATCTCCTCATTCTTCCAGGAGACCCTAGGCTCAAATGGCTTAACTTTCACCTGGGCCTCTGCTGACCTTTTCTGCTTTGTGTTTCCTTTCCTGAATAAATGACTGAGCATCAACTCCAAGGTGAAATGTATCTAGGATTGCAAGCAACTTTTTTAGTTTGAAGGATCTGAAGATCCTGTGTCCTATGAGAAGAGATGACCATTGTAGCATTTAGCTGGAACATAAAGGAGCAATTGACTGCAGAGGCAGCCAAGCATGAAGTTCAGAGAAATAGAACCAAGGTGGAATATAAAATGCCTAATTAGCAATTCTGAAAACTGCTGTATGTTTTGATGAAGTTTAAGCGCCAACCACTAGTATATATTGAATGTTGTAAAGAAATGTTTCATAGAATTTTAAATGAGGAAGCAACTGTGGAGATCATTTATTATAATTATGTGATATGAAGTATTTAAAAGCAATAATTATTCTAAAAAGTTAATATGTCACATTAATAGACTATTATAAAGACACTGAAATTTTTAATAATGAGAACAATTGAATTAGTTAATTCCAGCAATTAATCCAAAAGGAAAGTGATTTTAATTTGACAGGCAAGAAATAAAATTTTGCATGATACAGTATAGAAAGCTTAGGTTTAGTGGTATAATAAGACTTTTCTTTTATGTATTTTAAAGGACATAAAGCAGAGCACAAGTGGCTGTTTTATAAGAGGCTTAATCAAGAGAAAAATCTGTGCTTATCCATAAACTTGCCTAGGTAACATTAGAGAGGAATGGAAGTTAATTAGGCAGGCTAAAAATGACAGATAGCCATATTAAAAAGAAAATTGCTCACTTTTTATATGTGGAAATATTGCAAATAGTATTTTAATTAACAAAAAGTTTCTTTTTAAAAACTTTCTGGAAATTTTAAATTTCCTCTTTTCTGTCCTCAATATCTTTGTTAGTTTAAAAAGAAATGTAATAGTCAACAACTAAATCCAAACTTATATCTGAAACTTCAAAAATAGCTCATGTTTAATATTTGTTTAAATAAAAACAAATGTTTAAAAACTGTTAAAATAAAAATTCTAAGGAAGTTATCATTATAGTCACCTGTTTTAAGATATTTCTCTAATCTACTGAATATTCATAAATTTCTTCTTTTAAGTAGTTGTTCACTAGAAATTTTTAATTTAGTTATGTGCAACCTTTTCTATGGTCTCAATGATGACCTGGTAGACGATTTCAAATTTGAATGTCTGCCAGCCTCTTACTTCCCAGCTCTGTTGCTAACATCTCAAATACTTGATAGCATAGGCATGGATGGAGCAGAGGCCCTGTATGATGGCATACACATTGGCTTTTCTCCTTCCCTTTGTGGCAAAAGTCAATGGGAATACCCATCTAAGGTCTGTCAACACAACTAGCTCCTACCCTATTCCACACACATATGCTTGCTAGGTATCTCCTCCTGGATCTCCTACTAAGCACCTCAGATTCAACATGTTAAAAGTCATGCTTATTTTCTTCCTTTTCAAAATCTATCTTTTCTCTTCATTCTCACTGTCTTTGATGATGGCAACACTATTCTTCCAGTCATTAGCCTCAAAATTTTGGAAATTTCTGCTCCCCCCCCCCAATTAGTTGTCAAGTCCTATTGGTTTTAGATCAACAATCTCTCTCAAGCCCATACAGATTGACTATTGCAATCCTAATATAGGCTTTACTTTCCAAATAGTTTTCCCGCATACAGCCCCACCAAAATCTAATTAATCTTTCCCAGGGCTGCCAACGGAATTTTCTCATTGCATAGGTCTGTCTAATTATACCACTTCCCTCCTCAAAAATCTTTAGTGTCTTCAAAGTCAAATGAGATAATGTTTGTAAAAAGAGTACCTGACACAGTGCCCAACACATACTAGGTACTATGTAAAGCATTCTGCCAATAAATAGTGCCTCTTATGTGCCAGCACTGTGTTACACATTAGAGATACAAGAGGTAAAAGACAGAGTCCTTGCTCTAAAGGAGTTTACAATATAAATGCTTATTTCCACCTCCTTTGCCTGGCATTCAAGACCCTTTATAATTTGCCTTCAACCTAATTCTCCCTCCCCACTCCCATGTCTGCCTTTGGATATTCTTCCTTTCTTCTAAGATTGGGGTCAGTTGTTCCTTCTGACATTGTCTTCCCCAACCTTAGCTCCCAAAAATAATCTCTCTCTGATTTTTCCTCCCTAGCATCACCTTTTCTACATTTTTATCATATTTTAAACTAAGTGATTTTGAGACAGAAGGGACCTATTTTCATTTCAACACACATTTTTAAAACATCTGTTACATGTGGTCTCAGGTCATATCTCACTTTCTGCACAAGGCTTTCCTGAAGGTTTCCCTCTATGGGCCAGTGTGTTCCCTTCAGAGATTACCTCCTTCTACTCTGTCTACATCTTGCATGTGCTTCATTATTTCCATGTTGTCTCATCCATCATAATAGGAGCTCCTTGAGTGTAGGGTCTGTTTTGGTCTTTCTTTGCATCTCTAGCACATAGCTCAGTGCCTGGCAAATAGGAAACACTTAATAAATATTTCTTTACTGACCAACAAAAATGAAAGGAGAGGTGAAGTGAGTTGTGGGCAGTCACAAAGCAGCAGAACCAGGATTTGAACCTACTTAGATCCTCTAGTTCCAAATGCAGCATTCTGTCTACAGCTTCATGTGACATTATTTGTGAATATGTCTTATCTTTGATTAGACTACACATTACTTATGGGCAGAAAATGAGTTAAGAGTCAGAAGACCTAGGTTCAAATCCTAGTTCTGCTGCAATGTGAATTTGGGCACATCCCTGGGCCTCAGCTGCTCCATTTGTAAAATGAAGGATTTGGACTAGATGACCTCAAAGGTCCTTTTCTGATCTAAGTTATAATCTTCTAAACTAGCTGATGGAATCCTAATAAAGCTGCCCCCAGCCCCAATATTCTAACTTCATTACAGGCCTGGCCCCACTGAACAGCAGGCCCACCTGTAGCTCCTAACCACCACCCCACCCCACCTCCCCACCAAAATCCTAACTTCTTCATATATGCCTCACTTCTCACTAGAACAACAGGTGTGTCCCTGAACTCTTAGTTCCCATAGAAACAGTGGGTGTGTCCATGTGATGGGAACCTAGCTACTTCCTCTACCTAGTTACTGACCCCCAGACCCATTCCCACAGAAACAGGTGTGTTCTTGTATTCAATCACAATCACATCATCCATCTAGACCAGACAGGACCACAATACCTAACTATGGGTCTTAACCAGACAGGACCATGATAGCTAGCCAGTCAGAGGGCAGAATGATCAGAATGCTTAACCACTGAACCATAAATGGGACCCCTCCTCCATTATCTAATCCCTCAACAAACTCCTCCTGCTGTTTTAATATTAATGATATTCCTCTATGTAAATTTCTGTTATGTAATTGCATCTTTACCCTATAAAAATCCATCTTGCTTTCTCTGAAGTTGATGGTTCCTCTTGGAACTTAGCCTGCTTCATGAGAGGCGTCAATCTCAATGAATGCCTGTACTTGGATTAGAAGTGGTCTGACTGAATTCTTTGAGAGGGTTCTACCACAACACATCATGAAACCTCAACAGCTTGTGGGGTGGGCAGAGACCCCACCTCAACAGTTTTTGGCGTCCCTGGGTTTAAAATGCAATAGAGCCATTTCTCATTTTTATATACCTTGCACCTACCACAGTACACTGGACATAAATGGTACCAAATAAATATTTGCTGAGGTGAAGTTATGTTAAATTAAGGTTAACTTTATCTAGAATCCCACTGATCACATTTTGCTAGATTTATAGAGGCTTTCACAGTTCCTGGTATTGTTTTGTACATATATATATATATATATATATATGAAAATAAAAATAAATAAATAAGTGTATGTATGCGTGTGTGTGTATACACACACACACATGTACACATACACGCACACACATACATACATAAAAGTGACTGATTGAATGCCTATTTTACCCCTTGGGGGTGATCTTGTTTTTCAGAGCTATCATATATGCTTTGTACAGAACTATTCATGACTAACATTGAAAGCTCTACATCATGAGAGATTCAACCCTCAGATGCTCTCAGATTGTCCCAAACTATAGAGTTTATGGAGGACTTATGAGCTGTCTCAAGAAAGCACAGCCAGTATTCATCATCCTGGAAGAAATCTCACTATGAAACAAAAGAGATACTAACAGCTGGGGTTTTGCGTATCTGACAAGTTAAAAAAATAAACCCTAAAAGCCATGCTAACGCCTACTAGACTAGTACAAGAACACTGACTCTGGAGTCAAGATACCTGAATTCATATGTGACCTCTGATGCTTGTTACTTAGGTGATCTTTGGGCAGGTCGCAGGTCTTCCTTAGACTTTAATTTCCTTATCTATATCAAAAGGCTGGATCTCTATCAGCTCTAGCTCTATGAGACTAAGAGCTGTGCAGTCTTGGGTAGGTCACTTAGTTTCTTTGGATCTGACATATGATATATTTACTTCAGTACTTCATTGAATATTCTGCACAAATAAAATGAATGCGTCTAGGATAGGAAGGGATAGGAAGGGGAGGGGTAAAAAAAAAAATCCGTGTGTCAAATATCTCAGATAAGAGATTGTAATACAAGATATACAGACCAAGCCAATAGATGGGTGGTAAAAGGATCTGAAACAGTTTTCAAAAGAATTGCAAACTATTAACATTCATATTAAAGAATACTCTAAATAACTAATAATAAGAGACATGCAAATCTAAACAATCCTGAGGTTTTACCCTTTCATCCTATATCCAATAGTGACCTCAGATACTTACTAGTTGTGTGACCTTGGGCAAGTCACTTAACCCCCCTGTACCTCAGTTTCCTCAAATGTAAAATGGAGATAATAATAGCACTATCTCTCAGGGTTGTTGAGAGGATCAAATGAAATGATATCTGTAAAAAGTGCTTATCATGGTGCCAGGCACATAGTAGGCACTATGTAAATACTTATTTCCTTCCCTTTTCTTCTCCTGAATAGCTTTTGAGTGTCTGGAGCAGGATTTGAGTCTTGGTCTTCTTGATTCCAAGTCCAGTACTCTAGCCCCCAATGCTGTGCTGTGCTGTGCTGGGGTGCGGGTGGGGAAAAGACTTATCTACATAAAATTACTCAGTGTCTTTATTTGTAATAGCAAAGAACTCTATGCAGCCCACATGTCCAAAGACTGAAGAATGGTTGAATAAATTGTAGTACATTGTTATAACAGAACGTAACTTACATTAAAAATGATAACTAGGAAGAACACAAATAAATATGAAAGGAACTATGAAATGAAGAAGAGTTAAAGTAACAGAACTACATACATGTTATAGTTAAATTTAAAAATAACAAATATAGTACAAAGAAGAAAAGATAAATATTATTGTTAGAGATCATATGTATATATGCATTTCTTTAAGTACAATGTAAACTGCTTAGAGTTCATGCTTCAGCTACATTTTTTGTCTTTATTTTGTTGATGTTTAAAATAAAAATTATTTGAGCTTGAATTTCCTCATTTGTAAGATGAGAAAGTTGTATTAGAGCCCTTCACAATCCCTTCTGGCTTTAAAAACCTTTAATCGCAAGTGACACTTTAAATTTTGTCTTAAAACATTTAAAATAGAGGCTTCTGGGGAGTGCAGATTGAGTCTTTTAAAATCCATTTATAAACTGTGAATTGATTTTGAGCAGAGAGAATAGGTTCATTCAATTGCTGAGAACTATCAATAATATCATTTAAATGGCTCATGTTTTGCCCTCCCCTTGAAAAAGTCTGAGAACATCTAAACTTAGGATCACT
The DNA here is from genome assembly GCA_028646575.1 of Pseudocheirus occidentalis. Lineage (NCBI taxonomy): Eukaryota > Metazoa > Chordata > Mammalia > Diprotodontia > Pseudocheiridae > Pseudocheirus > Pseudocheirus occidentalis. Next base: position 84,132,412 of record CM053601.1, read on the forward strand.
TCTAGGATATTTGAGTCAGTCTATGTGCTATGAACAAAGGTGATCCATAAGCACTTCAAACATCAATATTTATTACCAAAAAACACATAAGGAACTAAATGACACTTGAACTGGCGTCTAGTAGCAAGAAAAAAACTCCCAATAATGATAGACATGTCCTAAAAAACATGGGTAGGTTTGGAGTTTTTTTGTGACCTTGTCATGACAGTTGACATCCATAAAAATAGGTAGATGATAGACAGACAGACAGATAGATAGATAGATAGATATTTGATTGTCATGACCACCCTGTGAAGTAGGTACTATTATTCCCATTTTACAGATGAAGGAAGAAATGGAGGCAAACAGAGTTTAAATGATTTGTCCAAAGTCACAGGGTGAGTAAGTGCCTGAAGCTGGATTTAAACTCAGGTCTTCTTGACTCCAGTTACAGCCAACTTAGCTCCTTTTCTCAGCCCTGGTCCTTCCTGTCACCAGCTTCCATTTGTAGTCTAGTCCCATTTGGTCTAGGAATGTAACATAATGCAGGAACTCTACCGTACCGTTGCAGGTTTTATTCCAGCTCAGTTTTGTTGAGGGGCTTCTTGCATTTGGAGTAGAGACAACAATTGCTTGTCTTTACAATTCCTCCGGAAGCTTTTTTCAGGCAGTTGTTTGGGTACTTTGACTTCCTTTTCCTGGTAGTCTTCATTTTCTTCTAATTGTCATTCATGCTCTATGCATTCCCCTTTGTGACTCTGGCTCACAGCATTCTGGGAAATGTAATATTTGCTCTACTTCAGTTAATATCCTTTTACCTGAGAGTTGGTGAAGGGAGAGGAAAAACTTCTACATGCCTGCTACACAAGTATAGTGTTTTGTGTATTGAAAAAGTTAAGTAAACATTAGGTGATCCACCTCCAAGTATCAATATCATCATCAGAAGGAGAATATTAAATTGATGATGTTTGTCAATGCTCTAATTTCTCTCCCTCAGATACTGTTCCCTTTGTTATGTAGCTTTGGTAGCATGTCACTTGCAGTGAGCACATGTAGAATGCTGTCAAATCTGTATGACAAAAGGAAAAGAGATCTAAGTGAAATAAATTAAAACATTAATATATATCACCAGCCTGAAAGTCTTTTAATTTAAATGGAAAAATTTTCAATTCAAGGATCTATCCAAAAATGTAATGAACTATATTAGAAGGCAGTAAAGATCTCCCTATCACTGGAGGTATTTCAGAGCAGTCTTGCTGGGATAGTTGTAGGAGGGATTCCTGCTCAGTTTTACATTGGATTAGGTGACTCCTAAGGTTTCTCCAAAATCTATAACTCTATAGATATTTATTGAGCCACATAGCACTAAGATAATAAGAATGATCCAAGGTCTATAACAGTTAATACAATGATTACATACAAGTGTGGAGAGGGTCATTTTAGAGATACTAAATCCAAGCAAAAAGCTAGGTAGGTACAAAGAAGAAACAACAGACGATCAAAGGGTCTCTCACAGAACTGACCTGAGTTGTTTGCCCCAATCTATGCTGTTTGGATACATAAAAAGGCCCAATTCCTATCTTCCAGGAACTTGCAATCCAATGGAATCCAATAAAATCCAACTTATATTTGTCTTGGTAACTCTGCTGCTATTCAAACCTGGCATAGTTTCTATGAGGGATAGCCCTGAACATGATGAATATAGGGATGTGACCCCTGATTTGCTGAGAGAATAAGCACTAATGTTGCATGAGTAAAGAAGGACCTTGATTCAGTTGATCAGGGACTGAGATAAAGGTTAGGAAAGGTACTAACTTTTGAATGGCTACTAGGATCCTTGGAGCCAAAGATATGTCAGGGGAGTGACTCCACATCATGTCCTTTGACTTGCAGATTGCCCTTTAGTGAGATTATTCTTTCTCTTGGCTTAAGCAGGAACTTGGTCTTACACCCAGTTGAAAGGTTCATTCCTCTGGACTTGATCTATGCTCTCTTGAAACTCATACCTCCTTATTATTCCTTGACCCTGAGACCCCTTCTTTCCCTCTCAGATTGGAGGGTGGAGGGTGAGCAATGGTGAGCTCCTCCCACATCCATAAAAAGGGCACACAGGGCAGCTGTTTCATCATTTCTCTCTTGGCTACACTCTTCTGGACTCCATAATGCCTAGCATGAAGGGGATGGGTAGAGCTGGGAGGTGGGAACAGAATACCCTCACCACCACTCCTGTTTTTCAGCTTCTTTTCATGTGTTTTCTTCCTACCCAATAAATAGTGAACTCATTGAGGTCAGAGGACTATCTTTTGCCTTTATTTATATCTACAGAACTTAATACAGTGCCTGGCACATAGTATATATTTAATAAATGTTTATTAAGTGGCTGATTGATTCGTAGCTTTCTTTGATTAAAATAAAGTTTACTAGCTATTTGTGATGGCCTTTTGTATAAACAGTTTTTGATGGGAAAGGGTTAAGATAGTAAATGTAGGCTACAGGTAACCCTCCCGCCTTGAGAGAGATGAAGGAAACATATCTCTAAAGATATCTGTGGTGTGATGGATACAATTCTGGTCCCAACCTCCTCTTGGAGATAGCAAGAGAACTTGCCTGGTCTCTCTTAGACCCTGCCTGCCCCCTTCCTCCCATTTTCCAGGTGTGTTGATGGTACCTTCATGGCCCACCTCATACTCTCTGTAAAGATGGACTACAACTCAGATGACATCCAGCCATGGGGATAGGAGTCCAAGTTCAAAATGAAATCTACTTCCCTGGTTGCTCTCAAAGGGAAAGGTAGCTCTCAGCCTATACTTGCTAGCTCAGCTTCTGAATGCTTGGGTAATCCAGGGCAAGCTCTCTACCCTTGCCATCTCTCTAAAAGTCTAAGGGGCAGAAAGGGAACTGATATGGATTTGTAGAGTTCACTGTAGTCCTTATGCCTATCCTACATGATGGGCAGGAAGAGGCTCTCCTTAAAGGATGAAAGGACAACTGTCACAGAACACAGCAGTGGCATCCTACAGTTTAATACAATTTAACTCACCCTACTGTTCAATTCAATTTCATTCAGGTTAGTTCAGTTACATTTGATTCAACATTTATTAAGGCTTTATTATGTGAAAGATACTGCGTTACAACCTGGGGACGCAAAAATGAAAAATTATTCAGTTCCTACCCTCAAGGAACTTAAATCAATTACATTTGAAAATCCCATTTATTAAGTAGCTACACTGTGCAAGACACCATGTAGATGCAGGACACATACATTCAAAGACAAAACAGTCCTCACCCTCAAGGAACTTGTATTTTACTGAGAGCTGGATAGCTTAAACTGCATTACGGTTTTTGGGACACTTTCTATTATACAAAATGTTATATTGTCAAAGGAGAAATACTAACACAGTTCCCTAAGTGAAATCTGAAGGAGAGAACACTTGAGGATCAGGCAGAGCGAACTGGAAAAACTCCACAGAAAAGATAGCAACTCAGCTGAGCCGTGAAGAAAGGATTTTAATACCAGAGTGGTAAGGGCTTGAAGCAAGGTAAATAGCACTGTAAATAGAAAGAAAAGGATTGATTGTATGAGGAGCAATATCTTAATTCCACTCCTTAAACTAGTGTTTTCTTAAAAGGAATTGAGACATTCCTCAAGATTTGTTTGGCACAGGGGATCAAGAAATCCAATTGTTGTCATCATTTTCTCATTGGCTGAATACAAAACAAGCAGCAGGACAGGTGGGGGGTCTCTCATATGCTTGACTGGTGAATCACAGCAGGAGTCTTGCTGAACTGAATCACTTCCAGGGGTTCTCTCTGCCTATCCTTTTTGAGTATCTTTCAGCTATGACTAATTAAATCTCCTTTTGTTAACTGGTTAACTCTTGAAGGACCTTCGACTGCCTCCTTTTGTTCCGATATCCAACTACCTGGGCCCAGCCTAGAACAGGGATGAAAATAAGAGATGTGATATTGTAAATATGGAATGGGTAGAACTTGCCAGCTGATTGGGCTGTGACAAAAGAAATAGAATGATATGCACCCATCCTTGATGTTTCTGGTTTCAAACTCACACCTTGAACCTCTTTGACATTATCTTTTTCCTCTGAGACAGTAGAGGGACTCAGAAAACGCTTAATTAAAGTAAATGATCTATAAATATATAGGTACAGGGAGTTTTCTTCTATGTGGAAGCACTTGCCTTTATGTGGGCGGGAGGCAGAAAGGCAAACAGACCATGCCCACTGGTCTCCCGTGGATTGGGGATGGACAAGTTAATGACTGCAATCTCTCCATAAAGCATCAGGTGACTACAGATTGAGCTTGAGGTAAGAGCCTAGGCATTGTAGAAATGGACAAGTAAGTTCTGTCCTATGAGTTTGGAGGCAAATTTCTGCTCTCCAGAAAAGTGATCTCTGAGATCAAGGAAAGAGAATTGCAGAGCTATTGGAATAGAGACTGACCTTGAGATTGTATTCTATTCTCCCTCATAATGGCAATGAGATAAATGAGTTTTTGATCTTAGAGATATCCTGCCTTACTAGGATATTTGATTACAGAGGAAACATCCTGCTGCAATTCTTTGGCAACTCCTGGGACCCCCATGATTAACACTTCTCCCTTGAATCACCAAACATCCTGTACCTTTTACTCAACCTCCCCAATATGGAAAGTGGCTATCACTTGATAAGAGCCTTTGCCCCAAGTAGTCTCTGAAAGACTGTGCAAAACCCTTACGTGTGTATATCTCTCTTTGTTCCAGCCCTTGCTATCCACTAGGTAACTGCCCTTCAGTTGATAATAATTAAAACCTCAAGACTTGCCCAGGTTTATTGACCTCTGGTCAAAGGGACAAATGTGGAAGGAATTACTCTCTTAGGATGTCTGGGTTGAGGAACTCCTCAACAGCATCCTACACACATACACTTAGACTATCTCTCTGGATCTCTGTAAGTTCACTGGAAGGTGTTCCCAGCCTCTTTGTGACAAGGGGGTGATAGGTGTTTCAGGGACCCCAATGACCAGAGTCCCTTGGTAGGCAGTCTGGAATGAATTCACAGGTTCAAGCATTCTGAGTCAAGTCAGTAAAAGTTTATTGTTACGCTATACAGCAGGCAGGAGGTCTTAGGGAACCTGCAACCTTAAAAGGGTATAATTAAAGTTTATAAAGAATAACCATAGTATAACCTGTGCCAATTATGCTAACTGGGTGAGTAAGGGTAGGATTAGGGAGGAGTCAAGGAGTCGTCAGTGCTTAAAGGAATATGCACTTTTAATATCTACTGTGCAGGCGTATTGCCCATAATTCATTGGGAAACAGCCCAAGGGGGTGCTGCATGGAGGTGTGGTTTTAGACTTGAAATGTCACTAAGTCAACTAGTGGTCAAGGCTGACTGAGAAGTGTTCAGTCTGCTACCTGTCAATGTCCTTTTTGACAAGATGGATGTTGGGAGTATACATATGTCCCAAGCTAACAAGGGATCCCAGATGTGTATAAAGGGACTTAAGGATATCCAGTGAAGGATTCATAGATACAGCTAGTTATTACACTAAGGGGAGATAAACATTTCATGAATGGTTGCTAGGCAGAGTACTAGCAGGGGTAAGGGGCAGAGATAATTCAATGCTAGGGAGATTTAAGGCTAGGGAGAAATGTGATTTTGAAAACTTATGTGATTTTACAAACTGCAGTTCAGGCACCCAAGCACCTCATCATTTGGTTCTCCTTCCTCCCCTCCCTTCTCCTTTTTTTCCTCCCTTCTTTCTTTCCCTTTCTTGTCTCCTTATCTTGACTAGGCTGGAAATGTGGAGACCATTCATTGGCCAATCCCACTGCTGAGTGGCCTGAAAGCTTTGACTTACTTTGTTTCTGACAGAGGGCAGTTTGCCTTTCTTGGGCAGCTTTGTGACAACCCAAAGCCTCCGACTATACTCCTGTGGGCTTACCCTAGTGGTGCTGGACTTACTGCATGCACCCCAATCAACTTAAGCCATACTGTGGCTCAAAACTCTCCATGCATTAGAGCTCATTCAATAGTGCATAAATGGAACAAAATAAGTTCAACTGTCCCTATCTCATTAAGATTCTTAGCCCCTTCTCAGCTTCATACAATTCAAAGGAAAACATGCTTACACTATAGTTTAAAATGCACTTACTAAATGGATTAAGAAATAAAAAGATGCAAAGTTAAAATTCTAAATGGTAACACTGATCAAATAGAGGCCTGAAATTTCAGTTTCATTCCTCTCAATAGAAACCCTTTGAATGAATGAATGAAAAAAGCATTTATTAATAAATCTTACTGTCTACCAGGCACTGTCCTAAGAGCTATGGATATAAATGCAAGCAGACAAGAGAGACCCTGACCTCAATGAGTTTATATTCTAATGGAAGAAGATAAAAATATAGAAAAAGATATAAATCTGCTACAGTGGGTAGCAAAGACTAGAAATGCCTGGGACATGACATAGAGGCTTGGTTCTGGAGGAGAAAATAAAGGCCCCACTTATTTGAGGTTCTCAGGAGTATAATTCAGGGTGAAAGGGGAAGGAACATATCACCAATCTTACCATTTCTGCCTGTCAAAGACAAACATATTAATAATGTATTCTGCATTATAGGCACAAATTTGCCAGAAACAATTTTAATTTAATTCAACAGTATTCTAACCACACACATTTCTATCCTAGAGAGAGATATGTCCAAACAGGAATAATTCTCCATATTGAGGACTTGGACATCCTTCTATCCCACAATGATCTGAGGTAATATTTATAGGAATCTTGAGCAAGGGAAAGATCCTATTTTGAAATACAGTTTGAAGTAACATTCTATGCGAAATACCACTCAGTTCTTTCTAGGCCTACTCCCTTCTAGGAGTAAAATGAGTTTACTCCCTGTGATTGGTATCAGAACCTTGAAATCAAAAGAAGACACATTCAATAGGTGGGTCATGGCACTAATCAAATCAAATGAGTGGGGAGGGGCAATGATCCAATCTCAACCATTTAAGTTTGGTGATCAATCTTAATTCATTTCCTTGAGAAAAGCCTTAGTTGGTTTCTTTTTTTTCTACCTACATATAGAAAAGCTTGAAAAGGGTTTTTAGAGTAGAAAAATATTTATTTCTTGATATTTTTCAAGGAGGCTTTTAATACACTTCTATTTGTTCCTAGTGTTTTACTAAGCAGGGAGTCAAGGTCAGGAGCCATTCTGGACTTCTGTCATGGGTAGTCACTGTTTAGTCATGCCCAATTCTTCACGACCTGATTTTGTGGGGCTTTCTTGACAAAGAAATTGGACTGGTTGCCATTTCCTTTTCCAACTCATTTTTCCAGATGAGGAAACTGAGGCAAACAGAGTTAAGTGACTTGCCCAGAGTTATCCAGCTAGTGAGTGTCTGAGGCCAGAGTTGAACTCAGAAAGATGAGTCTTCCTGATTCCAAGCCCAGTGCTATCCGCTGTCTTCTCCAAACTGGAATAGCTCTACCTTCTGCTTTTGTTAGGCTTCACAAGAATGTTTGCCATCTCTGAGTCCTAATCTCTCTAGCAGATCAAAAACTGCTATCTCCAATTTAGGAATGCTTGGGGAGGGTTCCCCTATTCCATAGGCAGAATAACCTCCACTTAGAACCCCAGAAGGTTTCACTGTTCATTTTGCATTTCTCTCTAATATATCTTTAGTAGTTACTGTAAAGTAGGCACATGTCTGCTTTTAAAAGTCCCTGTCAGCATGACATCTTCCTTACACAATTCCCTTTACTTTACAGTTCTAGACAATTAATCTCAAGGCCCTCTACATTATTCACCTTTGCCTAGTGCCTAAAGAATTCAGGAAATTTAAGGGTAAGAACCTACACTGCTTCAAAACACAAGTCACAGGCACTATTCAAAGACTGAGTAGTATCTACCCGTTATTGCTCCCCACCTGGAAAACTGTGTGGGAGGGTGTTAAGATCCAGAGTGACACTCTAGATTATTCACTCTCTAACTGGGGTAGAAAACAACTGTTTTTTGAACTGTCCAGAATTTCATATTCCATCTTACCTCAGGTACAACAGCCTTTCTATTCTAGGGCCTTCCAAACTTTCAGGTTCTATACTCGAAGCTTAGTTACTTTTCCTCTAATACAGCTATCAATTCACTTTACTTCCAGACAACTGTCTTAACTGACTATTCAGATTCCATTTTATGCAAATACCACACCCATGTTTTATTACACTGATTCAACAATTGATCCACATTCTATCACAAATATGTCACACCAAATCCCAAGTCTTGAAGAAATGGAATGCCACTTTTAAAAAGTCTCAGGGTTAATAAAGCATCCCCAACCCCTTTCCTCTCAACAGCTGTCAAAATTGCCCCTTTCTTTTCCACTCCTCACACACAAAGAGAAACCTCCAATAGAGCAGTGTGCCTCTCTCATTCCATGAGGTTCTCAGCCTTAATCACAGGTGACATCTAAGATGTGAGCCTCTTAGAATTCATACTCTTCTTCAAAGCTCACTCAGAGAACCACTTACTGCATCAAGTCTTTCCTGATTCCCTGCAGCTGCTGTTTTCCTCTCCCTCCCTTCCCAAATTATCTTGTAATAAATTACATAACCATATAATAACATATAACATTAAATTATAACATATAACTCTTAGTAAAATGTCTGGTACCAAGTAGGTGCTTGACAAATTCCTGATCGATAAATGAATTGAGACTGTTAAAGTGTGTGCTAAAGGAGGCACAAAGATGTGGCTACATACTAGATGTGAACATTAGCACTTCTCCATATTCTACTTAGGAGCAGTTAGGAGGCACAGTGGATAGAGCACTGGGTGTGGAATTAGGAAAATTCACCTTCCTGAATTCAAATCTGGCCTCAAACACTTACTAGCTGTGTTACCCTGAGCAAGTCACTTAACCCTGTTTGCCTCAGTTTTCTCATCTGAAAAAATGATTTGAAGGAAATGACAACCGTTCAAGGATCTTTTCCAAGAAAACCCCAAAAGAGGTCATGAAGAGTCAGACATGACTGAAAGTATATACCTCATGGAAGATGCAGCTATCTGGACCAGTTTTCATCAGCATTTGTGTACTCTGGTCTGACCAGCCCATCTATCTCTTGGGAGAACCACAGTGGCACTTTGGGGAGAAAGTAGGATAGTAAACAGGTGGAGCTCTCAGAAAGTTGCTGTGGTGACCCAGGTTTTCCCCTTCCATTCTTGGCATTGTTGCACTTCCATAGAAGGCAGGCAGGAGCTCCTGTGGCATGTCTCTGTTCCTCCAGGTGTTTCTGTGGTCTGTGCTCAGGGATGGTGTTGTTCAGGAGCCAGGAAAGTCTACATTCTTTCCCTCTCAATTGAGAGGTAGAGGGAGGGGATTGTGGATTTTTGCTCATTGAATAAAATAAAATTTAATTTAAAAAAAGTAAAAGTAAAAAATAGGAGAGGTGATATTTCCTAGAAATTCACCCTGAATTTAATATCCCATCAATGGAAAAGGTTACCCAGGGTAGCCAAGTGGTGGGGCTTTTGATCTTGAGCAGACAAACCTCCTACATGAACAATATTGTCAATTCTTCTCCTGACTCGACTCCTAACTCTTCAGATTTTTCCAACTACTTCACAATAACTCACAAATTTCAAAGACAAAGGTCTTCTTCGAGGTAAAGTATCATCTTTAACCATATTTATTGTATGTCTTCTAGTACAACAGGGACTGTGGTCAAGTAGGGCTAGTCTAAACCCATGCACTTACTCCCTACCCCTATTTTCTGTCATGGCTCAGCATTAGACTTTTCCCAGAGTTGGGTCCCCTGTAGGCTGACCTCTCACCTGTAGCTGTCCATCAACTTTTCCAGCTTGGACCCTGTGAGAACAAGTTCTGCTGAGCAACAGCCCAAGGCCGTAAATGCTGCCATTATTAATTATAGTTTTTATGTATTTCTTAATCATTTGACATATAATCATTTGACATGTTACTATTTTTATTAGGTTTGTAACTCCTTTTTTTCCCCATAAGCCCTGTGTTTTTTACTGTATAATTTTGTAATCTGCTGATTTTTAGGGAGGAAGAAAATCAGCATTTATTAGGGTCTACTATGTGCCTGGCACAGTACAAAGTACTTTACAAATGTTATCTCATTTGATCCTTGAACAACCGTGTGAGGTAAATGCTAATACTCCCATTTTACAGTTGAGAAGACAAGTTAAGGGACTTACCTTGGGTCACATAGCTAGAGTCTGAGGCTAGATTTGAACTCATGTCTTCCTGACTTCAGGCCCAGTACTCTATCCACTGTGCCACCTAGCTGCCTTTTAGGGATCCTGTGGGATATATGCACTGTTTGCCTCAGTTTCCTCATATGGAAAATGAATGGGAGAAGGAAATAGCAAACCACTCCAGTATCTCTTTCAAGAAAACCCCAAATGGGGTCACAGAGAATTGGACATTACTAAAAACAATGGAACAACAATAAAAAAAAAATCCTACTACAGCAGATCTGACTATCTGCATTCCTAGCATTTAGCATAGTGCCAGGCACTATGCTAAACTCTTAATGAATAATTTGTCTATCAGTCAATCTAGCTGGCAGCAAACAGTTAAATGCCTATTAGTACCAGGCATTGTTTACTACTGAAGACAGCAAATATTGGAACAGTACTTAGTGGTTTGAGAAAGTTTTTGCTAAATGTACAGTATAGCTTCTCTGATTCCTCATAGCTCAACAAGAGCTAAATTCTCTAACTGGTAGGACCAGGGCCAGTCACAGCTTTTCAGGTTAGGTCCTAAAGAGCAATTCTGTACTTTAATTTAAGAAACAGATTTGAAAGTAGAGACATGGGGCCGATATCATCCACTAATGCCCATCTATAGGGACAAGAGAGATTCAGGGAAAGTCAGGACTAAGGGCTGGGTAAAAGCTTGGTGGGACTGAGGCTGCTTTTAAGTAAGATGCCAAAATCCCTTTAAGGGCTTAGAGGAAGCTGTGAGTCATTCACACCTGAATGTGAAATCTGTTTAATCAAAATGCTTTTCTTCTAATACCAAACCAATCTTTACATTAAGGAAATGGAAGTTTAGATCTTGTTTGGTTACAAGGGAATGGTAATATTGGAGTTTGGAGGTCCCCCTAAGTGGGGGTCCATGGCGGGGTAGGCTTTATCCAAAATAAGGGTAATAAGCATTATGAGTGTGGAATGAGAGAGGTGAGAGAGGCTATCAGGATGAAAGCTTGGATGATACCAAAGACAATGTACTTTGTCATTTCTCCAGAAATAAACCTTCCCTGCTCTTTCCATCAAAGAAAATATTAGTACTAAAAAAAAAAAAAAAAAGAAAATATTAGTATTGTACTATGCATTTAAAGTGCCTATGCTAAAACAATTTTATTTAATTTATCATTATTCTAAAGCCAAGGGATTTCTATCCTAGAGAAATAAAGTCTAAATTGGCCTGTAATCCTCCCCATGTCCTCAGGCACTACCTCAAACTGATTTGAGGTAATAAGTATAAGAATCCTGAAAATGGAAATGTCATAATGTGATGAAGTTTTTGGTAAATGTTACTAAACAAGTCACTACTCTTTCCCCTCTTGTACTCTTCAAGGAGTGAAAAGAGTTTCTTCTTTACAATCAGTATCTTAATCCTTTCTCTTTTCGGGATGAAGATTGCCCTTGGTACTCTACTGAAATATTATTTCAAGAAACTGAGGATTTTTTTAAAAATATGCTTCCATAACAGATTCTCCCTTCAAAAAATGGAATCCAAAGTGGAGAAACACTTATAGTTCTCCCTATCCTAGGAGATACGCAGGACATACTAGGACAGCAGGGTGATGGAAGTGAAGCTGGCCTTTTAAGTTCCAGGATTATGAGCCTCCTCCCCACTGAAAGATCTGATTCACTAGCATTAGTCAGGAAAACCTTTCAGTATTACTGGAAAGCAGATCTCTTAAATGAATATCCTTGTTGTTATCTGAATCCATTCAAGAAACATCTCCTCTCTTCTTCTTGGTCAGGGCTGTTGGGGACAACCAACATGGATCACCCTAAAGACAGCACTCTCAGTTCAGATTCATTGTTGGGATGAAATGAGGCACTAGAAAATCACTGAACAACTAACAAAAAGTTGACTTTGCCCTAACACTGCAAGGATATTGTAATGGTAATAGAAATTTGAAGATATTCCCTCCCCCTTAATAAGCCTAAGGGAATTTGAAGACCTTCCTTGAAGATCTTCCCTGATCCCTAATAGGTTGAATGTAATCACATGGAGCCTGTGGAGGGAAGAGTTTGATGAAGGGTGGAACAAAAGGGTGGAAGCTGGGAGTCAGAGCAGTTAGAGCTGGAGGGAGGAGAGGACTCACTTGAGGGAGACACCTAGTCTTGTGTTTGCTACTTGCTATGACAGCTAGGCTTGTGAGTAAATATTTCTTTGTGGGAAGGCTAAAGGATAGTGTGGCTCTCTGTGATGTTATGGTTTATTAACTTCTTTACTACTATGATGTAGTTTTCTGGTGTCTGAATAAATGTTTTACTTCTGTCTTCTATATGGAGTCTGTTATATTTTGTGATTGAGCACTATGTTGGCCTATTTACTATTGGCACTGTGAATATTGTGTTAGCACTATAGATATGCAACAAGGATTCTGGGGCACTTAGCTTCTCTGGATTAGGACACCCTTGTTTCCACAAAGAAACATGTTTGGTCATTAGAGCAGTATAGGATTAAGGACATGACAACTCAGTGGTCTTTCAGAAATCAGAGGGGCCCAGACTCCATATGGGTGAGACTTTTTATGCCCTTAGATAACCAAGATGATGATTCGGGAAAGCCCTGGTGCAGCTTTGTCTACTTTTAGAGAAAGTTAATCCCAGCCTTCAGAGGGAAGGAAGAGTGGCCTTGGTCTACCCCAGGCTGGAGGATGGGGGGAAAAGAAGTTGGAAAACAGGGGACAATCAGGTTCACATAACTCCTGAAATTATCCTCTCTATTTTCTGATTCTCTAAGTTATTATATTATCAGCAAATAGGAATCATTTTGTCTCATCTTTTCTAGTACTTGTGTCCTTTTTTGGGGGTCATATTCTGATGGCTAGAATTTGTAGAAGAACTATGTCAGATAACAGTGGTAAAAGAAGTATTTTTGCTTTCCCTGAATTTACTGGGAAAATTCCAGGATTTCTCCTTTGTAAATAATAATTGCTTTAGATTTTAGCTATATACACTGTCAAATTAACAAATATCCCATTGATAAAAAAATAAAGGACCACAACATGAATAAGTTTAGTCAAAGAATTTGGTAACAATTCAGACTACAATTTATGAAAAATGGCATTGATTTTCAGATATGATCTTAAACTTGTACTAAAGTTACTTATATGCATCTTAACTCCCTAATTAGTCTTCATATTTCATGTCCCATTTGTCTTTGGATTTCTAAAATGCCTAGCCTTTCTTGTACAAAATGGCTACTCAATAAGTCTGTTAAATGAATGATTATAGGGCTAGATATTTAGAGATAGAAAGACCTTAGACATCTTTCCCTCATACTAAAGATGAAGAAAATGAGAACTAGAGAGATGAAAAGAATTGCTCAAAATCATACAAGTAGCAGAGTCAGAATTTGAATTCAGGTCTTCTGACTCTAAATCCAATCTTTTCTCTGTATTATATTGCTACTGTATCAAAGTCAAGGTTCTGGAAATCATGGCAGATTGTTCTGTGAAGACACTGATCTCCTATGTGTTATTACTGTAGGCAAAAAAGCCAACAAAATCCTGGATGTTATTAGGAAGAAAAATGGAAACAAAAGAGAACCAGAAACCTTATCTTATCCTTCTACAAAACCACAGTGTATTTGTATCTGGCATCCTTTGTACAGTGATAGTCAATGGAACTCAAAAAAGGACAGGGCTGGATAAAGTCCAGATCTGCCAACATTCAGATACAGAATAAAAGCTTCTATCTGGAAAATAAAACTCACCTCTCCTTGCATGCTTAGCATGATTAGAGATCTAAACCACTTCTTGTTTTATTAGTGGCTGAGAAGGGAATCAGGAAGAGCTTGAGATAAGAATAGCAAACAATAGGTTTTTACCTCACCAGAGAGACATGGAACCCAATATGTACTATATTTTAAAGTTATCAAACAAAGTGGGACTTTTCATGAAAAACTGGAGATTTGGTTTACTTAAAGAGCACACACTTAGAGAAGGTAGGCAAGGGCTCTTAAGGTCTCATATCATTAAATGTGTATAAGGAAATGTTTTTTTTACAAAGAAAGGTTCCATATAACAAAGCTGTAGTGAATGACCATTAATGACTTCTTCACTTAGTTAAAATTAATTCTAGTCAACAAAAGATTCTGCATCATTCGTACTTTAACAACAAAAACAAAGCTCAAGTGCTGCTTATTCTGCTGTAGGTTTAGAAGAGCTAGGCTGAACTTACATCTTGTCATTGAGCTTAAAAGTTGAAGAAGAGTTTAATAAAAAAAAATGCCCTTGAAATATTCACTATGTTCATCCTATTGTAGTACATACCTATTTTATTCTTTACCATAGTGTGGAGAGTACAACAAATTTCACACTCAATTTAAAAAATATATATTGAATGTCTAATAGTAATATTAATAGCTAGTGATTATATAGTTATTTAAGGTATACAAAGAGTTTTACATACATTATCTCATTTAATCCTTATAACAACCCTGTGAAGTAGGTGCTATTATTTCTCCCATTTTACAGGTGAGGGACTGAGGCTGAGAGAGGTTAAAAATGCCCAGGGTTACATAGGGACTATTATGTGGGAGGCCTTATACAGACACAGAAATTACTTGATACAGAAATAATTAAGACATGGTTCCTTCCCTCAGGGGGCTTACAGTAATATACTTGGAAGATAAAGCCTAAACATAAATAATTGTAATACAGCTAGAAAGAACTACATGCTGTAATAGAGGCATAGAGTAGCCTGTTTGAAATATTAATAGGTGTTTCTTAAGTTCTCTTTGTTACATATTACTTTCTTATCAACAGGCATCTTGTTTAGATCCTTGCAAGCAATGCCCAAACGATTTCAGCTCCCAGGCTCAGGTTAAGTTTTTTCAGCTCATTGCATTTCTGGAATGGGGGCTCTTTAATTTTGGGTACTAGGAATATGACATTTTGTCTCTGTGTGAAAAAGGATTCTGCCCAAAGAAATTTCTTAGCTGTTTATTCTGAGTACTCAGATGGCCTGGACTATATCTGCAACCTTAATCAGCACACCTTACCTCATTCTTCCTTTCTCCTCAGTCTCCCTTTCTTCTCTTTCCCTGAATCTTTAAGCCCTCTAAAAACTTCTATTCCCAGTTCAACTCAAAAGACTGAAAGATGCATAAAGTTTCTGACTAGCCAGTTTAAAACAAAAGGACATTTAATGTAAATAAGTTATTATTACAAACTGCTGCAAATTCATAGCTGAATGCATAAGTCTGATTCTCAGCTCTGCCATTAACTAGTTGTGCAACCTTGGACAAATCACTTGAGTTCTTTGAGCATTAGCATCTGTACCTGTAAAATGATGAGATTGGATCACATGATCTCTAAAAGGTTCTTTAGTGCTCAAAATTCTGTCTCAGAGGAGAAAAAAATGTGACTGTGAATACATAGAGGTAAGGAAGCCAGGGAGCAGGTGCCTTTCGGTATAAAAACATATCTTCTGGGTTAGGAGGGTGATCCTAGCCTTTCCTTACCCTGTCCCTGTGAAGCCCTTTCTGAGTTGAACTTGGTAAAATTCTATCATTTATACTATCCTAGTTATGCCACTGCTGCCAGGGTTAGCCCAATTTGTCAACTTCCTTGTTTGGCTTCCTGGCCCACCTCCAAAATCAATCATGCTTTCTGCTTAGTCACACCATCCCCAGGAGTCTGAGGTAGACAGTACGCATGGATTGGCAGGAGCACCTCCAGGAGTTTTAGCAGCAAGACGTAAGGAACAGAAGAAGCTGTTCTGAAGTAACAGAAAGAGATTGAATGGCTGAGTAGGAAAAAGCAATAAAAATAATTTCTGACACTGGCATAGTCCTTTAACCTTTTCAAAGGACTTTCATGTAAAATGTTATTTGTATGTATTTGTTTTTAATCTCAAACTCTACAATACTGTCTTGGAGGATCATTAAGTTTTCCATCCCTTTAATATATCTGAGGGGCAGAATTCTGCAGAAACTGAGGCCTACAGGTGATCTAGGACAGGCTCTAGAATATATTACAGTAATTTCATCTTGAAGAACTCTGAACACTCCCATTCCTCTATTACCATTTTCACTTTATAGATGGGGAGTTAAAGAGTGAAGCTAAGTACCTAAAGAGAAAATGTCATAAAGCTAGTGGGTTTTTTGTTTTGTTACTCAGGAATCTTAAATTCATCATTTGCTTTTTAACCCCTGAGTAATACTTACTAAGTAAAAATCCATTAAACTTTCATTTAAATTGCTACCACTTAGCAAACCTTAAGGAATATATTCCTAAAAATTGATATTTCAAAATGCATTATTTTTGCAAAATTGTAAATTTTAAAGTAAAAAAATCTGATGCTAATAAATAGATGATCTACTGGTAACATCTAAACTCGGAAACAAAACTTAGGAAGTATGCCTTCTATCCTGTATAGTTAGAAAGCTGATACTTGTATTATTTAAAAATAAGCAACAATAAAACATGTATTGAAATGGAAAAAATTACCTAAGCAAACAAAGATCTAAATCTAAACCTCATAAGGAAACTTTTAGTACAAAACAAAGGCAGGATGGGAATAATGATCCTTGACAAATCCCTTAGGTGCCTGAGTATCTTAATGAGTAAACTAGATGCACCTGGCCTCATTAAATGTTCCCCTGTGGCTCTCTCACTTATGGGAAAAAAAGGAATTAGACAAAGAACATGGCAGTCTTTGCTAACATCAGGTTTATGATATCCTAAGCTTGAAACACTAGCCTTTTAGAATGATAATATTCTCAATGAGTGAGAATGAAAGTGGCAGAATGAAAGAACGCATACAATTCTGGAGCAACAAAATAATTTTTCTCAGGCTAAGGAATGTGCCATTTCAAAATACCTTTTCTGAACCATTAGTCTGTTACTGCTCCATTTCTATTCCTCAATTTATTGTGGTATATGCTTATCTGTTTATGTATTGTAAAATATAATCTCCTTGAGAAACTTCATTTTGGTTTTTGTATCCCTACTATCTAGCACAGTGCCTTTGGTAGGCACTTAATGCTTGTTGAATTAGATTGGATTGGATACAGTACAAGGGGCTTGATTTGCCAAACTTGGCCAGTTTTAGATTGGTGAAATGAGTGTCTTCCTATAGACAATTATTTAACCAAATAGGTAGTATTACATAAAATAGTAAATTATATTTCTTTATTGTAATTAAAGAGACCATGAAAACACGTAGTTCCTACTTAAGTGGATTGTTGTCCTAGCTCTTTCACTTACCAGAGATGTGATCTTGTCAGTCATTTAAGATTTAAGCTTTTTAGACTTTATTTCTTTATCTATAAAACAAAGGATTTGAATGATCTCTGAAGTTCCTTCCAGAACTAAAGTCTAGAATCTTATCTACAAGTAGATGATCTCTAAGGTTCTGTCCAACTTTAACATTCTATGATTCTACTTACTGACAAATTAAAGATAAATGAGGAGGATTTTATACTGTAACAAATTTACAAGGAATATACAGTTGTTTCACTATTAAACAAGTTTCATAAAAGAATATAATACCTAAGTTCAGGGAGAACTTTAATTTTAAATGGTCTAGGTGGACATTTCATTTGCTTTTCACAACAGTTCTGTGAAGTAAACAGGACAAGAATTATTATTGAAGAAGAGAAAACAGGTTTAGATAGTGAAAAGAAAACAGGTCAGAAGATCTGGGTTCAAGTCCTGTTTCTGGCCACCTATTGATAAGCAAGTCACCTCTGCCCTGAGTTTTCATTTCTATGTAGTAAAGTGACAGAAACCAGGCATTCTAAATCTTAACTCCATGCTCTTTTCACCATACTATGCTTGTAACTTTAAATATACTCATATAGTCTAACTTACTATCAGCTAATTTACTTGTATACCCACACAGTCAAATCAGCATTAAGTAAGGGTGGCTAGGTGGCGCAGTGAACAGAGCACCAGCCCTGGAGTCAGGAGGACCTGAGTTCAAATCCAGCCTCAGACACTTAACACAAAAACTAGCCGTGTGACCTTGGGCAAGTCACTTAACCTCCAAAAAGAAAAAAAAATCAGCATTAAGTAGAAGGATAAAGATGAAACAATGTGATATACAGTTAAAATAGATCCAACCTGACAAAATGAAACAAATCATTAATGCTGACAATTGGGAAATGAATCAAGGAAGAGAAAGCAGGGACTATCAGCCTGTCCTGCAGAAAATAAAGCAGTTGCAAAAAGAACAGGAGAAGCTAGAAACCACTTGGCTATCAAACACTTGTTCTTCTTTTGCCATTTTAAAAATATGAGAGAGTATGACAGAAACTTATGAAGAGTATTGCCTGATAAAACAGGGAGGAGCATAAAAGGAATAATCAGTCTGTAGAAAGATTAGCATGAGAACCAGTTAAGCCAGATCATCCTGTAAGCACTTGAAGATTAAACTGGAAGAAAACATACACATGAAAATTATATTATTATATGGGCTGGGTAGATTAGTTGATTAGAAAATGATACTAATAAGGCCAATTTCCCCTTAGATTTGATGCGCTTTCTTTGCTACAAACTGCATCCTTAAGTTTATTTTACAAATGTGTGCCATTCTTAGTATCAATAAAATGTGGTTGGCTTAGTTAATTCAGCATTACTACTAGAAAAATTACTACTAGAAAAATAACTGCTTCATCTTTAAGTAGGAAATTGAGTCTAAAGCTCACAAAGTCTACTACCACTAAAATAAAATTGGCTGAAAACCCACAATGTTTTCTGTCATTAACTTTTTTTAATTTAAAAAATCGGGCATAGCCCTCAAGCGTGTTTTGAGGTTGCTTACCATTAGAACTGTATAAAGAGAATCATTTTCGTTAGGAGTTTCTCCGTAGGTAAGCAAAACAGGCTGCTAAAGCCAATCCTCTTCCATATCTAAAAATAGATACTTCATTAGCCCCTTTACTGGTGTCTGAAATTCTAGAGGCTGGAGGCACTTCACTGCTGTTCTGTCCGAGGGCCCTTATTAAAATGCAAGTGTTATTTGAGAAAGGTAACACTCACTAATATTCTATTCAGGGTGAAATAGGTGACTTTTATTTTGGTGTTAGTTTTTCCCCCACTGGAATTCTCTTTTTTTCCCCTTTACCAGATTCAAGTCATCAAGCATTTTTTGAGCACTTAACAACATTATGTTGGGGATACAATGAGAAAAATGAAATAGTTCCTTCCTTAAAGAAGCGTATTCTACTAGAGGGAAACAACACATGCACAGAGAAATATGTAAAATATATACAGAGCGATTACAAAGTAATTGGAGAAGCCACGGCACTAAGAACTGGGAGGATGCAGGGTAGGTGAGTCGAGAAAGGCTTGAAGGAAGTCTGAATACTGTTGTGAAGGAAGCATATCGTGTAAGACCATGACAGCTGGGTGTGTTCGAATGCAGCTCTTAGAGTAATTACAAATTGCAGCCTTATGATTTAAAAACAAATAAACCAACTTTCCTTTCCCACCTTCTAGCCACGATAGCAATACAAGTGATTTAAGAAAGTCTGGCCTGTTTCTTGATTCATAAAACGCAGATGATGATGGGATCAAAGGAGAATGTACATACAGCATTTTACAATCGTTAGGGCTCTTTACAAATATTAGTATTTATACTCTAAATGTGATGACTCCCCGTATATTCTTTACACGAGGAACAGCAAGTAGGCCAACTGGCTGATTCCCGGAGTACTGGAGATAGTATGTCTAGTCATGTGGATAGGTGGGGGAGGGGGAGACGGAAAAAGACTAGGGTAAGGATTCTTAACCTTCGTCACGGTATTTTTCAGTGCACAAAATAAAATACTTAGGATTACAATGGAAGCCAGTTTCACCGAAACAGCTATTTAAAGAGTGTATATAAAAACGAAGGTCATGGAGGCCAGGTTAAGAGTACCTAGTGGCAGTAGGGGCCAGGGCACCAAAGTAAGACCTGCGCTTTAGGCAGTTTAATTTGGAAGCTGTTTGCTGGATGGATTCAAGTGCCGAGGTTGGGGTGAGGGAAGCAAAGAGATTTCTTGCGGGCGGGCGGCGAGGAGGTCGTGGGGGAGGGAGCAAATCCACAAAGTCAAAAACCGGATTTGAGTTGCATCTCTGCCCTATCTGCCCACAGGACTTTCGGAAATTCCCTCCGCCTCTCTCTAACCTCAGTAGAAGACCTCGTAGGCTCCTCCGAGCCTCATTGCCAAACTCTGGCGCAGGCGTTCCCCTTGGCGTCATCACGACCTTTGGGACCACTTCCGTTTCCGTGACTCCTTCCGGCAGCCCTGAAACCTGTGCAGCCTCTGGGAGCCAGGGGGCGCTGAAACCACTCCTGTGGAACCGTAAACTCTCTCCCGGATCTCGCGACGATTTACGTCGGGGAAAAAACGCGTAGCACGCACGCCAGAGGAAACGCCAGAGACGAGCCCCGCCCCAGCTTCCTAAAGTCTCGCGCGAGCTGCCTTTTCGGCCTTTTGGCTTTCAGAGCGGGATCATGGCGGTGGGCAAGAATAAGCGCCTCACTAAAGGCGGCAAAAAAGGAGCCAAGAAGAAAGTGTAAGTGGTGGCTGGCGCCGGGGTCCCATGGTGAGGGTTCCCCGAGGCGGGCGGATGGGCCTCCAGCCGCGGTCCAGGTGGGATGGCCGGGATGACGGGTGGATTGTGCTCGGCCCAGGCCGACAAGCGCCGGGGCTGGGGCCCGGCACTCTGGCCGCAGCCACGAGTCTGAGTAGCCGGGAAAAGAAGCGCTGGCCCGGGTGCACACAGGGCGGGGACCCCCGAGCCTGCATGCCAGCTCCCGGAACTTTGTGGCTCCACTGTCGCGCCCAGGCCCGGTCCCACTAGGGGCCGCTTTTCTCCTTGCACTTCCCGGGTGAGTGCCTCAGTTCCCCCCGAGCCCCACGCCGGCCTGGTAGGGGCCCCAACGGGGTTGGGGTGGGGGGCGTGTTACCATATTTCGGGGATTATGCTCTGGGGAAGTGAAGAAAAGCATGCATTCGAGTTGAAGTTCCATGTAATGGCCAAAAACTGAAACTGCATTTGTACTTAAGTTGCAGAACCTGTGAGAAACAATTGTTGGAGGCTACCCTGGCACCCCTCTGAAACTACAGGGGTGCTCGCAACCTTTGCATACGTTGCTATTTAAACACGCTGCATGTCACAATAACCTTCTAGCAAAAGAAAGCATTCCCTTTTAAAGTTTGCAAAGCGCTTTGAAAATATTTTCTAAGTTGATCTTAACAATAACGTTGGGGAGTAGGTGCTGATCACCTCCATTTTAAAGATTAGTAAACTGAGGGCTACAGGTTAAGTGAACTTCCGGATTTTTTTTTAAGGGTCAGAGGCCTGATTTCAACTCCCAAGTGCAGTCAGCTTTTCTATGTAACTGCTTAAGAATAATACGTTAAAATTTTGTTATGACATCCCTTGAAAGACTTGATGGCCATATCTATGGATTTCCTTAGTGTGTAATTTCCCCTGACAACTTCTCCCCTTCGCTGTTCTTCACACTGTTGCCAGGGGCAGTGAGGGAAGTTTTCAGTTGTCTCAGGTTGTATGTATTTGAGAAAGAGCATGAATCAGATCTTACTGATTCTACAAATAACAAGTAGCTAACTTCTGGTTTTTTCCCCCCCATTCATAAAGGGTTGATCCATTTTCGAAGAAGGATTGGTATGATGTAAAAGCACCAGCTATGTTCAACATTCGAAATATTGGCAAGACACTGGTTACAAGGACACAAGGAACAAGTAAATATCTTGTCTTTGGTTTCTCTGTGTTGGTTGGAATAGTTTCTATTGCAAACCACCTTTTTCCACTGGATGCTGGTTACAGAGAAGTGATAGAATGGAGGTGGTGATGTCAGGAATAAGGTTTGGGGAAAACAATTGATAGCTGTGATAAGAGTAGCTTAAGACATGTACTAATCACAAACCCTATTGAGGTTTATAAAATGATATTTTTCACAATAACTCAGGGGTGGATTAATGTCCCAGAGATGCTTCATCAGCTGTTTGAATTTAAAAAAATTTACTGCATAAATGATGCTAGGTTTAATACCTAAGCTATAAGGGGCTTTGTGACCGCTGTTGTGAAGTAGGTTTGGTGGTGGTGGTGTAGTTTGTGACAGTAATAAGAAACCTGATTTTGTTTTATAGAAATTGCCTCTGATGGTCTCAAGGGTCGAGTGTTTGAAGTGAGCCTTGCTGATCTGCAGAATGATGAGGTTGCTTTTCGTAAGTTCAAGTTAATTACCGAAGACGTTCAGGGTAAAAATTGTTTGACTAATTTTCATGGAATGGACCTTACCCGGGACAAGATGTGCTCCATGGTCAAAAAGTGGCAGGTAAGCCTTTTATCCTGCATGACTGGATAGTTAACCACATTCCTCATCAAGCTTTAATTTACAATGAAAAAGTTTAGGGCAGGACACTTATTAGGTTCTTTCATTCAGTTAAATATGTAGGCAATGTGTGTGAAACATCTAGAGTTGGGTTCTGGACCAACTTTTGTGTGTGGTGAGTGTTGGACAGTTGGCCATTGGTAGAAACAGACTATTTGACATGTGTAACTGTAGTTTGATAACATAGGAATTTTAGTTTCTAGGATGAACAAGTTATTTTCCTAACTGGACAGTAAATAAAAACTGGCATTTTCTTAATATCACAGTGGCACTGGTGTCATTAAGACTTGAGGCTTCTTATCAGTTCTTTTTCTTAGTCTTGGGACTAGTGGCAAAATCTCTGAGCCTGTTTACTCTTTAATCAAGTGGAAATAATAATAGTAGTTAAATAATGACAAAAAATGTTTTGGGCCCAAATGATAACATAGTGATTGTACTGTTGCATTTTTTTTCTGACATTCCCCTATAAAGTATATAAGTTTTCTGGGAAGTTTCAGACTCCATTTAGTGATTGCATGTTTGGTAGAGAATTTGTCTTGTAGATCCTAAGAGGGGGATTGTACATTTAATTTTCACCTTTACTTTTAGTGTAATTTTTATTACAGTACATTGTGTATTAAAATAATTTGATATTAGTTATTTTTTTCCCAGAATTTCTCTCACTGTTAAAGCTTTTAGCTTGGATTTAATAGTGATGGAAGAAGCTTGGATGGACTAAAGGAATCTTAAGCTTACTTAGAACAGAAAGATCCTGTTTACATTTTATTGCTGTATTTAACATGTTCCAGTTTTTAAAGAATAATTGAATTTGAGAGGAGAAAGGGAGTTTTCAGGTAGATTATAGTTTTCCATTTTCGTCACTACCTAAAAACTCCCTGTCTCTTATAATTACATTTAACATTTTGGAACTCCAGAGAACATCAGGAAATAAACTTTTAAAAGGTACATGGGCAACCAAAAGAGGCCATAAAATCTGTATACAGGTTGGCTTAGGCTGATTGATGCATTCTTGTCTTTTTTCTTGGGTCTCTTCCTTTTTTTTTTTTTTGCTTTTTAGAGGGCATTTGGGGTTAAGTGACTTGCCCAAGGTCACACGGCTAGTTTTTGTGTGTGTGTTAAGTGTCTGAGGCCGGATTTGAACTCAGGTGCTCCTTTTTTGTGCAAATAATATTAATTATGAACATGAAGTATCAATTAAGTTTGCTCTGCTTTTTAAGAAGATGGGGAAATTATACAGGCAAAATTCCATCCAAAGAAGTTGTTGGGTTCTGTTACTCAGCTATATGGGAAAGTCAGCTACCCAAAATTTATATCGTAGAGGTCCTTGGATATCCAAAGCTTAGATACTATTCTTAAAATGAAGTTTAGAGTGATTTAAAGGCACTATTCATGTTGCAACTTTTGTAATTGAATTTTGTAAATAGGAAGTGATTTAAAATTATCACTTTATCTGCAGCTGAAATGAGAATCTCTTCTAATTTTCTAGACCATGATTGAAGCCCACGTTGATGTAAAAACTACCGATGGGTACTTGCTCCGCCTCTTTTGTGTTGGTTTTACCAAAAAGCGCAACAACCAGATCCGTAAGACCTCTTATGCCCAGCACCAACAGGTGCGTCAAATTCGTAAGAAAATGATGGAGATCATGACCCGAGAGGTGCAGACAAATGACTTGAAAGAAGTTGTCAATAAACTGTAAGTATCCAGGTTTCTGCCTTCACAGAAATACTTATTCTTGAGTCTCATAACCACTGCCATTAATAAGAATAAGGAATAAGGGAATATGAATGCATAAGAAATAACCAGGAAAGAACCATAGAAAAACTGTTTCTCAGTTCTCTAGACACTTATTAACCAGTTTACAGTCCCAAGGGGTTTCAACCTCATTACATATTCACTGTGGAGCAGAAACTGCCTTTTTCTCCCCTGTGTTAATTAACCAGTTGGTAGTGTCTGAAAGAGCATACTACAGTTTCCTTTTCATCTTTTTTGTTGTTGTTGCTTTGTAGAAACATACCTATTTCCTCTAATAAAAAAAAGATCACAATCTAGCCTTCTTGGCCTATGTGATTCTTGTCTGTATGCAAGCCTCCATAAAAGACTGAAGTAAATGCTTCTTATGAGAATAAATGATGAAAACTGTTTCGGTCCCAATTGATATCTAATGATAATACACTATTCTGATATTCTCATGCAGCATGGAAATTTTTAAAAGTGTTCCTAAATCATCAGTGAGATGGACTTTAATGTTAGGATTTCTTTTTAGGATTCCAGACAGCATTGGAAAAGACATAGAAAAGGCTTGCCAGTCCATTTACCCTCTCCATGATGTATTTGTCCGAAAAGTCAAGATGCTCAAGAAACCCAAATTTGAATGTAAGTGAAACAGAAATAATGAATTTCGTAATTGCAGTATTAAAGAGGGAGGGAATAAATGATGACTACAGTTTTGGTCCCAAATGATGTTCCATGCTTACACTCATTTACTGACATTCCCAAGTCTGGATCTGAGATTCTCGACTGCTTATGCATACTTGTTTAGTTCTGAACTATATAGAATAAACTGTTTCTAATAATTGATGTGCTTTGATTTTTTTTTTTGTTTGTTTTCAGTGGGAAAGCTAATGGAGCTGCATGGTGAAGGTGGTGGCTCTGGAAAACCTTCAGGAGATGAAACAGGAACAAAAGTAGAAAGGGCTGATGGCTATGAACCACCAGTTC
>CM053601.1:84158229-84184830 GCA_028646575.1 Pseudocheirus occidentalis
CTAATGGAGCTGCATGGTGAAGGTGGTGGCTCTGGAAAACCTTCAGGAGATGAAACAGGAACAAAAGTAGAAAGGGCTGATGGCTATGAACCACCAGTTCAAGAATCTGTCTAAAATAAGAACTTTCAAAGGTTGAAAAATAAAAATTTATTATTGTGATGGTTTTGGGTTGTTTTTTTTTTTTAAGACTTATAAATCAAAATGGCAGTATTTGCTGCTTGGAAAGTTTTCTCATAAATGTGATAAGTAAATGAAATTGTATAATTGCTCTGTAAATAAATTTATTATAAAACCATTGGGATTGTCATGCAAAATATGACCCATGGGTTCACCAGGAATGGAAGGCTTGGGCTCTTAAGTCTTTAATAGGGTGAGATTTTTCATCTTGATTTTTGCAACAGAAAAGAGGCAAACATCTCCAGAGAAGACTTGAAATTTTGTTCAAATAATTTTTAAGCTTTTTGTGACCCCTTTTGCGGTTTTATTGGCAAAGACACTGGAGTGTTTTGCCATTTTCTTGTGTTCTTTGCCCAGGGCCACACAGATGATGTCTGAGGTTGGACTTGAACTCAAGGAGTCTTATTCTGGGCCTGGCATTCTATCCACTAATGAGTCACCTTAAAATTTTTATTAGCAGTAGCTATAGCTGATACCAGATTAAAATGTAATATGGAAGTGTTTGAAAATACAGTGTATGTATAAGTCAAAATAGGGCAAGGAAGTATATGGTATAGCTGAAATAAGTTAAAAGAACCTTCAAAACATTTAAGGGCAGTTAGGATTTGGGATTTAGTGATTATGAAAGGAAAAATGGGTGAATGAAGATGACAATGATAAAATTAACCCATTGCCCCATTTGGGATTTTTAGTAATTGTAAACTCAATACTTTTGTGTTGGCAATCTCATGCTTCAGCTATGGCCATCAAATATCAATGCTTCAAGAGGAAAACCACCTGAAAACATTGGGGAAATCTCAGTAGCAGAATCCTAAAAGAATTTAATGGGAGAATGGGTACCCATAAAGCTATTATGATTAAAGCATTCTGCTTTTTTGGAGGGGGGAGGTCAGAGCAATTTGGGGTTAAGTGACTTGCATGACGTCACATGGCTAGTAAAATGAGGCCTGATTTGAACTTGGGTCCTCCTAACTTCAGGGCTGGTGCTCTTCACTGTGCCACCTATCCATGCTGATATTCTGCCATTTAAAGAACTTAAAGCCATTAAAGTGGAAAGCAAGACTCACCTAGTTTTATTCCTGCACTTAACCACCCAGTTTTTAATGTTATTAAAGAAAACAACCAGAAATGGTTACCGTTTCTCCCTTTCCCCTCAGCATCAAGATTCAGTAATCCTAACACTATTTTACTTTGATAGAAACAAGTTTAATATTGGTGTTAGGAGCATAATAAACTCAAAATTCTTTAACCATTGTAAAACATTCTGCCCAAGTCAGTATCAAGAGAATTTGCAAAGGTGAGATGACTCGATGAGATGTCCCATTCCCTGAATGCTGCCTTGCAGTGGAATTACCAGGGACTGCATCCCAAAACTTATTGTTTACATCACTTTGAAGGAATACGTCAGAGGTAGAATGGTGAACAGGCAAATGAGGATGATTTTATAAAACATCAAATTAAGAATTTGTGGCACCGGCCGATCTGACAAAAAACAAAGTGTGTTAATATTTACCACAGTGATACATATCAAAACTTGATCTATTTAGCAACGCTTGCTTAAGATCGGTTCATTTTAACATATGTAAGTATAAAGTTGGGAAAATCAGTATCAGTATAATAAAAATATGTACATGAGTATATATGGCTCATTTCCTTCATGAAGCCAGAGAAAATAAAGTGCTCAAGTTTTTAGATGTTTGTTGATAGTTTCCTACTGAGTGTACATTATCATCTTCCCATGAAGGGAAAGAACGGAAATCAGGACTAATTTCTTTATTAAAACTCAACATTTAACTGGAATGTTACTCTGAAATGTGAACTTTCTTTCAATATTATGCCAGAAGAAAAACTAAACGGTAGTACTTGAAGATAGAGGTGTAAGCAATGCTTTCTGCCCAATTAGGATTTCTTATAAAATCCTGAATTTATGAGCCAGACAGACAATGATTGGATAAATGCGTATTTAATTTACACAAATACCACAATGCCTGAGTTAATCTACGAATTAGAAAATATTAAGAATGTTCTTAAGCTTTTGTTTGGGAACAAGTTCTGTGTGATGCTTTGTGCTTATATGAGGATTCTTAAGATGTCTTTACAATTGCTGCTCTTCGAGACACCAAATAACCCAATCCTTTGTGTGTGTGAGGGGTCAAAGCAGGGGAATTGGGGTTAAGTGATTTGCCTAAGGTCACATGGCTAGTAGGTGTTAAATGTCTGAGACCGGATTTGAACTCAGGTCCTCCAGACTCCAGGCCCGGTGCTCTATTCACTGTGCCACCTAGTAGCCCCCTTGACCTAATCCTTTAACGAGAATTTATCCATAGTAATCCACAAGAATGCATTAGAGTACATATTTGAATTTCTAGGTAGCTGCAAACACTTTAATATAAATTGTCTAGAATGAGACTGAGGACCTGAGTCGGAACTTATCTTTCTTTAATGAGATAATTCAAGGTCTTTGAGTTGTTCTCTGTGAAACTCTGGCTGATTACAAATGTTGCAAAGAAAATGTCCATCTTAATAACACAATAAAATAAATCAATTCTATTTGTTAATTTCTCATCAAGGAGAATTTCTGGGGGCTTAAGAAGGTCCTTGATGATGTTGCAATCTCCCAAATGGTCTTTAGAGGGCAATATTGCACTGCCTTAATAACTTTCCCAATCCTTTTCCCAACTACAAGTGGAAAAGTAGGAGTCAGGATCTCTGACTTCCTATTAATCTTGACACACTTGGTCGGAGGTCGGACTCCTCGTGTTTACTTAGAATGGTGTTGCAATGTAATTGATGTGGCACCGGCTGATCTGACAAAAAACAAAGTGTGTTAATATTTACCACGGTGAACATATTCAAAACTTGATCTATTTAGCAACACTTGCTTAAGATCGGTTCATTTTAACTTGAAAAAGAGCTTTTTATGTCAATAAAGTCAATTAAGATGGCGCTGGTCTGTCTCTGGCTTTGAATGCCTCTTGGGAGTTTTCCCCTCCTAGACTTTTCTCAGATACCCAGTTCTAGTCATAACCTTTGGCAAATGCACTGACTACTGATTTTTCAGGCTCCTTTTGCCTTTTCTCCACAGAGTGTAAGTGAAGGACCCGTTCAGCTATGATGATAAAGGCACAAAAGGCACGCCCTTGCTCGGCTGGGCCATATAAAATGAGACATCTTTTATGGTGGCCTCTCATTCTTAGAGGGAAAAGTGCACTTTGGAGTCAAAAGACAGAGTAAGTCATACTGCACAACAGTAATCTTCATATTTCTCAAACTCCCCTTTAAAATGTAACTTTTTAACTTGGGCCCAGTATGCCAAACATCGTACAGAAGGGTCTTTTTATTATCACATCATTCAGCTCTGTAAACATTTCCTGAAACGTCACATTTAGTAACCTTAGCTGGAGACGCTTCATCACTGAATTGCTTGTCACCCATTGAAGAAATTCTGAAGGGAGGCATGAATTGGCAACATACTGTATCAGGAAGTAGGCTTTCTTCTACATTTTCTCCCAAATCTTTAGGTTGCCTGATAAGATCCACAGTTTTACCACAGAGGTGGAATATGAACATCACTAATTTCCACATACAGCAATCATCTTGAACCTAGGTGGATTTTGCCACACTACGTAGTAGTGGAACCCGTGAAAACCCATAAGCAACATTTTGGCTTCCCAGGGATAGAAGAGGTGACAATGTATGGCAGTTCTATCACTGGGTCTAGCATTTGATAACTCACTGTTTTCCAAGGAACTTTGTGAACTAAGTTGAAAAGAAAATTATCTACAAATTCAAAATAATAGATTAAAAAAAATTGTTATTCAAGCAAAGAGACTTGCAGGTTTTTTCAGCTAAGGTTACTACTACTACTTCAATTAGTTTTACAGCTATTACATTTTTTTGTTTACTCCCTTCTAAAAGCCCAAATTTTAAAAGGAATTTTGCCCCCAAAGTTGGGTTTTCACACAAATTATAGCGAATCTTAATTTTAAAATACTTAAAGAGAGATTCCAGGCAAAAGGGGTTTTGTTGGTAAAATACACCAAGTGGTAAATAAAACCAGTAGAAGATCCAGCTACTTCAGCTGCTTAACTCTGGGTCTCTCAAATCTTCACCAGAGCTCCCATTCCCATGCCTAACACCCTATCTACCAGCGTGTCCCTACCACAAAGCACAAGGAACAACAAAAAATGACTTCTAAACAATTAGTTAGTTGAAGATTGCACATACAGTGTTGGGCATATAATGGACTATTAACTGATGGATTGATTTTTTTTTTTGGTTGATGGAAGGCTACAAGAGCTGAAAGGTACTTGGCACAGGACATCAGATTTATATAATTTTTTTTTTCCCAGTCAAATTTAACTCCTTCAACATACTCTGGAAAGTTTTATATTTCTGAACATATTTCTCTTCTGCCAATGTTTTTGGAAGATTGTCTTTAACTTCCTTTGTTCAGGCTCATAAATTATAATTGATTTGGTCTTAAAAATCAACCGCTTTGACCAGGTGCTTGGACTCCATCATGACTGCTAGCAGGACAGTGGATTTACTTATTTTAATCTGTACTAAGGAGGGAAAAGATAGACTAAAAAGTACCAGGGTGAAATTATCTACAGGGCTGATTTATATCACCTCTGTGGAGAAATTTGCTGTGGGGATCTGCTGGCTGTTTTGACAGTTGCTCTGCAGTCTAGACTTCTGCACATGATTCATAATGCAGCAACAGAAGCAACCACAGCTTATGTATTATTGAGTTAATTCGAAGAAAATGAATTTTTCTCTGGATACCAGTAATTGTCACAGGAGTGTCCTCAGATGCAGGAACTGTGGTAGGTGATAGCCCTAATAAAGTAAAGCATATGTTGAGGGGCAGAAAGAACTATGGCAGGCAGGTAAAGTATTGGGGCTTTCATGAGGCGTATTTCAAGGATCGTTTGGAGGTTTCACAAGGCAAGAAAGTTACAAGGATTAAAATGTACCATTCTTTCCTTCTTCCCTCCCAATCCATGTTAGAGGCTGCAGTCTTTGAATGAAGCCATTACTAGGCATTATTATGCCCTGTGCTGGGAAGGTTTTCACAAGCCTACCCATCATAAAGCAGGAACCTTGCACTTAAAGTAAAGGATATGTACTCAAGCTGTTATAATTACATATGAATATAAAAAAGTGTAGTTTGTTATCTATCATATCATGATAGTTAAGATATTTAGAAAGCATAAATGTCTTTTTTAAAGGAAAAATCATTACTAAGCACAGTTAATTTGCTTGTACTATTAATGTCCCAACTATGCAAGCAGTGGTCTGCTTGAAAGCCTTTGTCAAACTTTCCCTTCTGGTAACTAGAAATGGCCCTGCTAATTCTGCCTGGGTTCTTTGGGAGCATCCACAATGTGTGGGTTAAAATGTACATGCTTCTATCATGAATGAAAATGTAAAACAAAACCCAGAACTTTTCCACTTTCAGGAAATTCTAGGGTACCATGTTACAAGTTTTGCTGACTGTAAAAAAAAAATAGTGCAAAAACATATATTTGATAGTCAAAGTAATAGTTCAAGTGATACCAAAGGCAAGGAACATTTTGTGCTGGCTGAGTCACATGCTTCTTCCCATTGCACAAACAAGGTTCAGTCTTAGGATGCTTGTAAAATCTGAACGTAGTTTTTGGGGAAAATTCCAGATTTTCCTGCTCGTTCTCCACTCATCCAATCTTCATCTACAGATTCCAGCTCTGTTATTATATCACCAGCCTGCAGAAAGAGATGGTTTTTAAATGGTGATCAGCTTCTCTTGAGCAAAACCAAAGAGAACAAGACTATCCAGAAAGAGCCTATGAATCAGCACTCTTTTCTCTATGCAAAACAATATTCTTAGCATATTTAGAAAAATATGACAAAATACAATGGTATCTAATGATGCCATTTGCTTTGATATTCCCTTTTCTCAAGTTCTTGCATTTATGAGTTTCCCACTCTGTTCAGTTTTCCCCCACTTTTATTCACTGTCATTCACTTTTCCACAAATAAAAATCCTCTCAAAACTAATTTTGTCTTCAAAGGACTCTTGTTGTGTTACTTTTCATCATTAAAAAAAAACATTTTTCAATCTTCAGTTTACACTCCCATGAAATGATAGACTCCCTACTTTCATTTGCCCCATAGATGATGGTTCTCTTAAGTTTTTTTTTCTATCAAGTTCCAAACCACCTCTCACACACAAAACCCTAAAATATTTTTCCTAGTTCAACATTACTGAATCACAGACTTTCAGAATTTACAAGGCTTTTAGAGACCAACCTGAACATGAATCCCATCTATAAATCATGACATCTTGTTTCTGTTTGTAAAATTCCAGTGATGGGGAAGCTAATCTACTTTTCTAATCTACTAATCTACTAACACTACCTCCCAAGTGTTCCACCTTTGGACAGCTCTAAGAGTTAAGGGGTTTTTCCTCACATAAAGTCTAAATCTCTTTCTTTGCTATTGTAGAGATTGGCTCTATGTTCATTATTTTTTCTGTCTATTCTAATTCTCTTTTACTTTAGCTTTCAAAAGATGAAAGGAAGAATTTTTGAAGCTAAAATCATAGGAATTAAAGGTCTTAGATACCATCTAGTCCAATCAATATCTTAACTCAAAAGATAAGGAACCTGTGCCCTAAAGAGATTAAATGACTTGCCCAAATTCTCACAGAGTTAATGACATTAGACAATATAGCTTTGGTTTCTGTTCTACAGTTGCTAACAATTTCTTGGACTCCAACTTTACGACAATACAACATTCAAGTGCTTGAAAAGAATAAGGATGAATGGACTTTATTTCTGGTTCTGATGATGCTTCTTGGAAAAAGTTATATAGGTTAGGTTAGGACTTTGGTTTTCCTTTGTAGAAAATGGGAAGGAAAACTACTGGCTGCCAACTGCCATTAACTCTTAGTGACTGTTTGGAATATATAAGACTAGCGAAGTGAAGTAATTATGAACTAATTCAGGATATAAAGAGGTCCATGGATTATAACTGTAACACCAGTTTCATTAGATTCTCCCATGGAACTATAGATACTATTATTGGAATATTGCTAAAGAAACAATGTAACTATCACTCATTCTATAACTACCACACATTCTATGGGAAGTCTGAGTGAACTAGAGAAGGATGAAGAGAACTTACTTTCTAGAGAACCATTTCAAGTTGTATCTTACAAAGAAACAAGAACATAATTTTAAAGAAAAGACAGGAGAGAAGGATGTATATTTGAGAGAGGCTGCAAAGGTGAAATCAGTAGACCTAGGCAATAGATTGAATGTGGGTGCTAAGAGATAATGAGGAATTGAGGATGATACTTGGGTTTTGAGCATATTGGCCTTGGATGGAGAAGTTTGGAACGGGGGAAAGTGTTAGGGGAAAGAAAGATAATGAACTCAGTTTTGGATATGTTCAATTTAAGATATGTACAAGACATAAAGTTCAAGATAGCTTATAGGCAGTTAGAGTTGGAGAGGTCAGAGGTTAGGGCTATAGACAAGTAGATTACAAAATCATTGGCACAGAGATGATAATTGAATCCATAGGAACTGATGAGATCACCAAATGAAGTGATATAAAGGAAGAGGATGTTTGTAGTCAGCAGGGAAGCAGTAAGTAGATAGGGAGAGACTGAAGATAAATGAGAGTGGAGATGAGAGAGAGGGTATTTGTAGACCTCAG
This sequence comes from Pseudocheirus occidentalis, assembly GCA_028646575.1. Classification (NCBI taxonomy): domain Eukaryota; kingdom Metazoa; phylum Chordata; class Mammalia; order Diprotodontia; family Pseudocheiridae; genus Pseudocheirus; species Pseudocheirus occidentalis. Next base: position 84,166,114 of record CM053601.1, read on the forward strand.
TACCCTCTGTAGACTTATTTGTGTAGGAGCTAACACCAACATGGAAGTAGCCGCATCATTCAAATTTGACTAGTTTCATTTAAAGTTCAGTTCAAATGTTCCCTTATTCCTACATGAAAACTTTTCTGCTGCGATTTTTCCCCACCAAATTATCTTGTATTTATTTTCTACATATTTTGCAAATGCTTATTTTAAACGTACTTGTATGGGTACAAGTTATCTTCAGAGAGAATGTAAGATCTCTGAGAGCAGGGACTTTTTATGTCTTTGTATCCCAAGGATATAACACAGGTCCTGGCAAATACTAAATGCTTTAAAAAAATGGTTTTGTTTTTTTTTTTTGCTTTTTGGAGGGCAGTTGGGGTTAAGTGACTTGCCCAAGGTCACACGGCTAGTTTTTTGTGTTAAGTGTCTGAGGCCGGATTTGAACTCAGGTACTCCTGACTCCAGGGCCGGTGCTCTATTCACTGCGCCACCTAGCCGCCCCCGATTAAAAAATGCTTATTGATTGGTTGTTTTTATTTACTTAAAAAAAACTTCATTCCAGATATTCTTTAATTTTAATATTCTCCATGTGGAATGCCAACTTGATGATAATGGCAAAATATTAGAGAGCACAGGTTACTTGACACTACTTTCAGTGTAAAGGGCCCCAAATATATGCATTCAATGATTAGTCTCTTTGGCTAAAAGTTTACTGAATGAAAGATTCAACTGAAACCAGATGGCCCAGATCCATTCTGCAAATTTCAATGCCATGTTAGTGGAAGCCCCTTTAGCATGGATGCAGAAGGCTTAACCTTTACCAATTCTAACTACAAATATTTTGGTATTTTCTAGAACAAAGATTACAAAGCCAAGGTCTGAGCATTTGGATCACATTTGGATGAAAACCCAAAACCAATTGCTTTAAGTGCTTTTGCAAATTATTACCATCTTCCAAATTTTTAACTATGAATGTAATTGCTTCTAGAAATTTAGAGAACAAGATTTGTGATCCTATACCCATTCTTGATTTATGATCAATGCTCCTTCCATCCAATCCATTCTTCAAGGCTAAAGAAACATTTCTTATTTTATTGCTGTTGAAAGAATTGCAAAAAAGCTGACCTTGAAGGAAAGCTCATCTTCGTTCTCTCCATGGAAATCATATAAAGCCTTGGCCTTTTCTTTCTTCCGTCCTGAAGCAGATATCAACTTTGCCTCAGCTATGGAACCTGACCAATAAATACACAGATTTAGAAGCTATTGGGCAAAAGTGTAATACTATTAAAACACCCATCTTGGTAAATACTCCATCCCTGTAGGATTTATTGTTTCTAAGTAATCATAAAGTTTTTCTACTTACAAAGGGAGGAAAGGATTTCTCCTAATAGTGGAAAACTCATGCAAAATCTAAATCAGTAGAAGGAAAAAAGGTAGGAATTTGAAATATGATGCCTCTACTAAAAAAAAAAATTTAAATTGGTTTAAGCACAAAATACACAAATCTTGATTTATTATTTAAATATGATAGGTAGAGAAACAACTGTTTAAAACTTCAGTGTAGTGTTAGGAAAAGGACTTGCTTGAAGTTTTGAAGTCCTCTGCCTCTCCTTTCAGTAAAGCATTCCTTCATTGATGGTTAAAAGTAGACAGGAAAATTATAAGAGACTAAAAATCTCTATCTCTTTCAGGGAAGCATCATACCAAGGCAGGGCTGAACAAAGACTGCTGGGAAGATTCCTTCAGTGCTGTTCAGTCTGCCCCTATACCAATCAGAGTCCAGATGCTCAATGATTAGGATGCGGTCTCCCTTTTTAAAGGACAAGTCTTCATTAGTTTCTGCTATAAAATCATGGAGGGCTTCACACCATTCTCCAGAACAACGATCCTTCTGTCAAAGAAAACAAAGTAGAAGTTGGGTGGTAGGAAATGTAAAATCTAATTCTAAGTAAGTTTTCACACACAAAAAAATTTTTATTTACTCATTTTTTCCCTTAAATAGTATTTTTTTTTGGCCAATTACATGTAATGATGGTTTTTCACATTCATGTTCATAAAATTTTGAGTTTCAAATTGTCCTCCCTCTTTCTCTCTTCTCTTCCCTTCCCCAAGACAGCAAGCACTTTTATATAGGTTATACATGTATAATCATGTTAAACATATTTACATATTAGTTAGACTGTGAAAGAACAATCAGAACAAAGGGGAAAAACACAAGAAAGAAAAAACAAAAAAAGTGAAAATAGTATTCTTCAGTCTGTATTTAGACTCCATAGTTCTTTCTCTGGATGTGGTTAGTATTATCCATCATGAGTTTTTTGGAATTGCCTTGGATCATTCATCACTATTCATTCTTCTTCCACGTTCACAACCTTGGGGTTATCATTAGCTCCTCACCCTCTGCCATATCCAATCTGTTAACAAATTCTGCTAGTTCTCTACCCTCACTCCCCACATCTCTCCTATTGGTCCCCTTCCTAATACCACATATGACCTCATTATAGTCAGCCTGGACCACCACGACAGTCTCCAAGTAGGCCTTCCTGCCTCTACTCTTTCCCTACTCCAAATTACTTTTCTCTATCTAATGTTCCTTATACACATCAGTCCTCCAGGCAAAACTCACTAGGGGTTCTTCAGTCTTCATTGAGTACATTTTATGATCCTTAGCTTAGCTTTCAAGTGTTTTATAACTTTCCTAACTCAAGTCATATTCTGGCCTCCAGACAAAACAGATTATTTACACGTGGGCTCCTAGACAGCATACCTTTCCTGCTGCTGGGGTCTTTTCTCATTCTCTCTCATTTTGAGACTCTTTATCCCTCTGTATCTGTTGAATTCCTCTTACCTGCCATTCAAAGCTCAACTCAAATGCTACTTCTCTTAGGAAACTTTCTTTGACTGCCTTATCTGGTAATGATTTTTTTTCCCCCTGAGAGATCACAAGATACTCAGTTTTACAGTTACTTGTGTATGCATTCTATACCTCTACTAGACTTTAAGCTTTATGAGGGCAAAGACTATATCAATTGTATTTTGGGGCTGGGGCTGAAAATGTTCCACAGTGTGAAAAAAAGCCCTACTGGTAAGGGAGCAAGGAAAGTCCACAAATAAAAAGTTCCTATGTAGGAAGGAGTGGGTACAGCAAAGTATCACCTAATAAGCCCAAGTCAGTCACTACAGGGAGGAGGCAATGAGCTAGGGGGCCAAAAATGAGAAAAGAAGAGCCTTGATTGGAAGCATGGCCAATCCCAGGCCTAAATATTCCAAAGGAGGGGGTAGGATGAAGCAAAGGGATGGTCTTGTATTAGGAGAGAGATCTTGATACCAGGAGAGCAATGAAAGCTCAAGTTCTGTGAAGTTCCCCTCTATTTGTTGCTTTCAGCTTTCTATAAGTGGAAACATTTTAAAATTTATTTTTATTTTTTAAATCAAATTCTATTTTTTCTTTCAATCAAAATCCACTTTTTATCCCTACCACCCAAACCTTTGCAACAAATATAAATTGAGTAGGTGGCACAGTGGATACAGTGCCAAGCCTGGAGTCAGGAAGACCTGAGTTCAAATGGGCCTCAGACACTTTCAAGTTTTACCTCTGCTTAATTCAGTTTCCTTATCTGTAAAAATAGCTTCTACCTCTCACATTTGTTGTAAGGACCAAATGAGATTATAATTTGTAAAGTACCTAGTACAGTGTCTGGAATATAGTAAGTTCTACATAAATGCTAGCTATTATTGTTCTTTGGTTTTTGTTGTTATTATTATTATTACCACAAAGCAATACAAATTGCTGCACTGGCTACGTTTAGAAAATATGTGGAAGGCATAGTTTTATGTGTGGCCTAATGATGTAAGACCTCACTACAACTGCCTGTAACTTTGCTTAAAGTGGGTAGGTGCCATTAACCACATTTTTCTCCATCTCTAAAAGATGGTAGGCATTTATCTAAACTCTCTATTTCTCCCACAGCCTAGCACAGGGCTATCACATATAGGCACTTGATAAATATTTGTTGAAATAAACTGTAAATGATTTTGTGAGGATGATCAGGGAAAGCAACACGACACGGAGAGCACTTGTTTCTAAGAACAGTCCTCTTGCCTCAGATATGTAATTGGGGTGCTAGAAATGAACCTTGTTAAAAAAAAAAGACTTTGCCTCAGAATCAGGAGAAGCAATTGGCGAAAGTGGCAAATTCAGATGTGCTGTCAGGGAAACTGTCACGACCATTCTGAAGTGAAATGGGCTGCCTCGGAAGGTGGTGGATTACCCTTCAGTAGAAATGTTTGAGCAGAAGGCTACATGACTACTTGTGAGGCAGTGCAAGAGAGGGTATTCTTGTTCCAGTCCTGGCTGGACTGTGTGGGCCTTTCATTTCCCTCCTAACTCTGAGATTCAATGACTGAAAAGGGAACTTACCTACCACTGAGATCAGCTATAGCCTCTTATGATCATGGGACTCATCTCTTCTGCTCTAAAGAACATATGTAATCACTAAGAAGGATCTGTAACTTCCCTGCCCCACGACCAGCATGAGAGTGAGACCTGCGCAATGTAGCATGTTAGTGTCTTTTCAGAAGACAGAAACGAAAGCAACAGAAGGGCCTTCCTAATAGCCAGTGAAATTTTGACAAATATAATAGTTCTGTCAGGCCAAGCTTTCTAAAACATGTCAAACAAAACAATAAGTAATAAGCTTTTAGTATTCAGTTTAAACACTTCTAAAAGTCAAGTTAGTAAGCAGTGTCCATTTAAAAAAAAATCATTCTACCATATTAATTTAGTCCCCCAAATACAATAGTTTAAGTATTAACCATTTCATTTTTGTTCACCTTTATTTTAATATATATAAACAATTTTTTCCAGTTCATTGTAACAAATATTCTTAAACCTAAGGCTTTATGTTTGTATAGTTACCTAACCCAGGCAGCAGCCTACCTGTAAGTATGAACCAGAAGCATTTCTTCTTGTATTCAGTGGGGTTCTTTTACCTATATTAAAACAAAAAATTTTTTTGAATCCCATATAAATTTAAATTATTTACTTTGACATACTTTAACATAATTTCTTTTTTTAAAAAATTTTATTTTCCCCTCAATTACATGTTAAAACAATTTTTAAACATTTTTTTAAAGTCTTAAGTTCCAAATTTTACCCCTTGCTCCCTTTTATTCCTCTCCTGAGTTGGTAAGCAGTCAAATATAGGTTATACATGTGAAATAATGCAAAACCTTTTCATATTAGTCATTTTGTATATGACTCTAATAAAAGAAAAAGAACAAAGGAGAGAAACTGGAAAATAGCATGCTTCCAACAATATCAGTTCTTTCTCTGGAGGTGGGTAGTATGCTTCAACATGAATCCTCTGGGATTCTTTTAAGATCACTGTACTGCTAAGAACAGTGAAGTCATTCGTGGCTCTTCATCAAACAATATTACTGTTGTGGTGTATAACAGTCTCCTGGTTCTGTTCTCTCCACTTTGCAACTGTTCGTGTAAGTCTTTCCAGGTTTTTCTGAAATTACCTTGCTTGTCATTTCTTATAGAACAATAATATTCCATCACAATCATATACCACAGCTTATTTAGTTCCCTGACTGATGGGCATCCCTTTGATTTCCAATTCTTAGTCACCACAAAAAGAGCTGCTCTAAATATTTTTGTGAGCTGCTCTAAATATTTTTGTACACATAAGTCCTTTCCCCCTTTTTCTGCATGTCTTTGGGATAAAGACCTACCAGTGATTATTGCTGGATCAAAGGGTATGCACAGTTTTGTATATAGTTTTGGGCACAATTTCTAAAGATGTACACAATATTTTTTTGAAAGAAACAATATTAACAACATATTTAGTCCTTTATAGTTCACAAAGTAATTTCCTCAAAATAACACTGTAAGGATTAAGAAGAAATAGATGGTTAGAGAAGTGAAGTGACTTGTCCAAGGTCACACAACTAGTAATTGTCCAAATCCAGACTTGCACGTTCAGTCTGGCTACGTCAAGTCCGGTGCTCTGTTTTTTAGGTGCAGTGGGTGTTGGAAGTGTGAATTTCCAAGTAACTACATCAGTGTAGGAAACTCCCTTCCACTGATCGTCAGACCGGAACCCTGCTGGAATTTATTCTTAAGAGAGTAACCTGTGGGGACTGAAGGGCTAAGTCACTTGCCCAGGGTCACGCTTATGTTTTGGGGTCAGAATTTGAACCTAGGTCTTCCTGTCTCCAAAGCTGCCCCTTGATCCATTATGAAATGCTGTTTTTAATATAGTCTGTATGTACACGATACATACACACATATGTATGTATATGCACACACACATATCCTCAATGCGGTATTTCCTCCAGAGATGCAGACGGTAATGCATCCATACCTGTTTTCATTCTGTACAGCTCTTGTCTGTGGCCTCTCCTAAGTTCACCACCTAATGTGCTAAGGGCTTTTCCTGATTTCTCAACGTACCAAAAGATACTCAAGATACCAAAAGAGTTCATGGGCTATTCCTGAGCAATCATTCTTCACTCATCACCAGCCCTTCTTTTTTGTCATTCATTCATTTCTTTGACGATAAACTTAATTTTGTAACATGATTTATGTCTCACACAAAAATATACTTAAAATTTTTTTTAATTCTTCATGAAAATTCAAGAAGTCTTCTCACTTTTGGCTTTTCATATTTTTGTCATTCTTTGCATGTACTTGCACATGACTTATTCAAAACAAAGTTTTTTTGGTACTCACTTGAAACTGCAGCTATGTTGGTGCTCTGGTCAGAGAGATCCTCAATGATTTCAACAAAGTTAAGTGGGAAAATCCCTGTTTTGCCATTCCGTTCTCCTCGGGCCCATTCATCATTGATGTACTCTTTAAGAAGAATCGTCTCTCCTTCTGAGAAACTTAACTCATCCTTTTGGTCTCCTATGTATTCAAACCGAGCCACACATCTGGGACCTCTGAACAAAGTAAAAGAGTCTAAATGTAAATTTAAAGTGAATCTGACTCAAAATGCTTCAATAAAATCATTTTTTCAACATGTATTCATTCAGAGCCTGCTACATTCAAGGGACTATGCTGGGCAAAATATAATTTTAAAATGTAATAAAATCATAATAAAATATAATACATTTTTCTAGTTTTGTTATTGCACTGGTGTAGGAAATTTCCTCCAAAGAGATCAGAAACTCATTGGTAACTAAAAATTTTAGAGTGGTCTGGAGCCCTATAAGCTTAAGTGATTAGGCCATGGTCACACAGCCAGTACAGGTCAAAAGGAAGGCTTGAACTTATGTTTTCTTGACTCCAAGACCACCCTCTCTATCCACTATGACGTGCTTTCTCTTCAACAAGAAACAAAACCTAAAAAAATGTCTGAAGAATAAGCCGCCTCCTTCTGAGAGTCTATGTCATTTCAATTCACATTCACTCATTAGAATAAATGATATGCCCATGGTCATAAAGTAAGTTTATGGGAGATAATTAATTCATGTAGTCATACCCCCTGGGTGTATCTGCCATTACAATATAATCTTTTAGACGATACATTACACTAAAGAATCAAGATTTATTCCTGGAAGAGAACACTGAGGTCATCTATTCTGACTTCCTCATTTTAACAGGTTCTACAAGGTCTAAGTAGCAGAAGAGAGATTTGAATTCAAATTCTCTGGTTCCAAATCCAATGTTTATTATAATGTATCCTTGGGACAAAGGGCAGAGGAGGTCAATAGTTCAACTCAGGCCACGGCCACCCTAAAAGAACTGAAGGACAGGTCCTACTGATGGCGAAAAGACAAGTGTCAGTGGCAGGGTATGAGAGGCAAAACAAGAGACCCATTCATCATGAAGAAGACATGCAAGAATCTCAGCCAACACCTTGGATCCCTAAGTCCGATATTAGAATAGTCTCAGCTCTGTCCTTTTTAAATGCTTGCTTCCCAAGAAGTGGAATGAGGTTTTATTTATTTCTAAGTGAGGTACAATCTTGATTCAAAAGGGAATGAGAACGGAAACTGAGAAAAGTTCCCATTTTTTTAAGGTCAGTAAAGCTTAATATCCAAAGCCTACACTTATTGGCTTTAAAAAGAAAGTTTCAATTACAACATGGCCCAGGCAAAGATTGCTTGAAGCAAGAAAAAGAGGTTGCACAAGACTCCAATCAAATCCTTATTTAGTTAGATCATGGGTCAACTGGCAGGGAACACAGCTTTAAGTTCAACCTGCATACATAGTAAATGCTGCTTACAACCCTCTTCCCACCCAAAGACCAAACAAATCTGAAATCACACCCTTGTATTTGGTGTCAGAAGGTTCACTGTGGCAGCTTCAGCATTTATTTTCTTATACCCTCAGGGACATCTCCTGATTCCTGACCTAGTCAAAGTCAGGTTTACAACTTAAATAGTGAATTCCACTTATTTGCTCATTTTACTAGGACTATACAATGGCAGAAGAGGGCATATAAATTCACTAAAATGGCCCAATGACACCAAGAAAGAAAACCATCTCTAATGTTAAAGGAATTTCCCACATAGTTTTAACTTGTACTTAGAAAAATGAGCTACCTTCAACACAGTCATACACAAAAAGTGCAGAAATTTTTGTAGGAGTCACATTTCTCTTAAGTTTTAAAGTTGTCTATGAGGTAATAGTATCATAGGATTTAGAGCAGTGGTTCTCAACCTTCCTAATGCCGCAGCCCTTTAATACAGCTCCTCATGTTGTGGTGACCCCGTTGCTACTTCATAACTGTAATTTTGCTACTGTTATAAATGGTAATGTAAATATCTGATATGCAGGATGTCTTTAAATTGAACATAACCTACATGTTGAAAAGCGCTGATTTAGAGGAAGAAAGAACCTGAGAGATAATCACAATCTCTTTAAGGTTCATTTTCCTTAAATTAATAGGAGACTGGATTGGAATACCTCTGAGGTTGCCTCTACTTCTAAATCCTATGGTCCTATGATCTAGCAACACCCACATTTTACAGATGAGGAGACTGAGGCCTACAGAAATGAGGTAATTAAGCCATCGTCATAAAGGTGGTAATTACCATACCCCAGACCTTTTCAAAAGCTAGTGAATATGCTTCTTAACTTCTCTGAATGTGAGTTCCCTCATCTATAAGCTGAAGTTGGGTACAATATCAGCTGTGGCCACCATGCTGATGGGTTTTGCTTAACTTTTTCTTTGTTACAAGGGAAGGGTTTGGTGGCAGGGGTAGAGAACATTTTGGGAAAAGATCTGGTGTTTAAAAAAAAGCATCAAATCTTTCTATATCCATAATTCTATTATCCAGTTTCATATTCTTGGCCAAGTTACTGAAACTTTGGACTACTGTCACCCCATGTATATACTGATCTCCAAAATTCCTCTCTTCAGTTTCCCTACTCTAAAGTTCAATTATTCTAACACATCAAATCCAAAACAATAAATGAAACCATACAGATCCACCAAAATCATTGTTTTGAGGTCATGAATGACCAAATGGATCAGTTCTGTCCTTTATAGTTATAGGACAAATATCAGAACTCATCCACATTTGTTGTTTCTGTCACAATTTTAATACACTGAGGATATTTAAGCAAGTTTCCCTCATAATTAAAATTCACACTGACTATTCAAATGATTGTTTGAAGAGGCCTAAGCTTAATAACTTGGTGTTCTCTCCTGGCTTTCACCTTCTTTAAGAAGTCATTGCATAACTCACGTAACACAGTGGGATGAAATGGATCTTTTTTTTCCATCACCTCCTTCTGGAACATCAATCTGGCAAAGACACAAGTAACAGAACAAGTCATACATCTTCAGGTTCTGGCCGTGGAAATGTCTACATGTTGAAACTAAAAGCTTAGAAAATTCTTCTTTTCAAGCAGATTTTGTGTTTTAAATTCTATTCTACACAACAATTGCCTGTGGTGTTGTTATAAGGGTTATTTTTTTAGGGGAAGACAGTAATAGGTAGTTGGTATTAATAGGTTTATTGTGTTCAAACAAAATCTATAGGTATTTCTGGCTTTTTACTAAATGATAACTTCTATCAGGGAAAATAATAAAACCCCACCTCCCACTGCAAACCCAACAACTTATCACTGTGAAAACACTCCAAAATATATACAAGTTCCAGAAAATTACTTATTCCTGTAAACTTTCTTTGTTTTGCTGAAGATGGTCAGGTGTGTTTTGTTGATGTTCCAGATTTCTAGTCATCTTTGTCCAGTAACAAATATTTGGTCAGATTGGACAACAGTTACTTGATCAGTGGAAAATGGGTTCATATTTGTTATCTATGCTATTTTCTTTTTTCTTTTTCTTTCTTTCTTTCTTTCTGGAGGGGCAATTGGGGTTAAGTGACTTGCTCAAGGTCACATGGCTAGAAAGTGTTCAGTGTCTGAGGCCAGATTTGAACTCACATCCTCCTGACTTCAGAGCCGGTGCTCTATCCATTGTGCCATCTAGCTGTTTTAAAGGTTTCCCTTTTGTCTTGATGACAATATTAAGTGACACTTTTGCCGGGTTCTACATCAAACACATATGCTCAGATTGTATCTAGAAGTGATGTGTTTCACTTATGGGTGCTACAGTTTAGAAAAGATTCTGGTGAGACTATCCAGAGGACAGCACCCAAGACGGTGCTAGATCATGCCACCTGAGGACTGAATGAATGAAACAAGGATGCTCCCCCTCTCTCCTGACTTGCAAGGTGGGAGATGATATTATAGCTGTTTTCAAGTATTTAAAAGGCTGTCACTAGGAAGAAAGTCTGGACTTCTGCTAGGCCCAAGGGAGCAGAACTAGCAGTAATGTCTAGAAGTTAGAAGCAGATTTAGGGTTGCAAAGTTCAACAATCAGAGCTGATTCCAAAAAGGGAATGAGTCTCAGGCAGTAATGACTTTCTCCCTCCCAGAAGGTTAAAAGGTAGGGGCTTGACGACTACCTGTTAGGAATACTACTGGGAAGATTCCTAACTGAATACGAATTCACCAGAATGGTCATTGAGGTTTCTTATCACTTTATGATTCTATGAAGTTTGAAAAGTTTTCTTGGCTTATAATGCTGTGGTTCAGAGGGCTGATTTGTCTGGTTTTGTTCACTCAGTGATTTAAGAACATGTAAACACACAGTAAGATGCTCTCATCTCTGCAATGCTCAAAGTTTACTCTACCCCTATTTTTTTTCCTGGGCATCACTTAACAAGGGTTGATGACACAAATTCCCAAATGATTGTCTTATGAAAAAAAAATAAATAAAATACGAGTTGTGTCTATGACATTTTTCTGAGACTTTGAAATCAGTTCCAATTTATGGATGGACTGATACTGACCAATCAGTGTTTGGCTAGAAATTTGGGGCTGCCAAACTGTGATCTGCAACACGGTGACCATTTAGGTGCTGCTTATACTAAAGGGGACAGGAAAAGCAACTGTCCTCAGTTCTCAGAATGCTTGGAGAGGAAGGGTCTCCAGCTGCATGGGATGCTGTGCACTGCGGTGGGCCAATAATGTTGTCTACAGAGATAATTGTAGTATTTTGTAACATCTCACTTGTCTATAGTACTTTTGGGCTACATAAGCACTTTTTACACAATTACCCTATAAAGCATCCAGGAAGAGGAGTAGTGTTCCTATTTGATAGAGAGGGAGGAACAAACTAACCTGTGCTCCCATAGGTGGGAAGAATCAGCACAAGGCTCTGCATTTAGGTCTTCTGATTCCACGGCCAATGCTTTTTCCACCACTATAAGTGAATTGTGGGTTTGCCTAGCCCACTCCCCAAACTTGGGGAATTCTCTGACGCCACATCTACAAGTCTGGAAGACTCATCTTTCTGAGTTCAAATCTGACCTTAGATGCTTCCTAGCAGTATGAACCTGGGTAAGTCATTTAACCCTGTTTGCCTCGGTTTCCTCATCAGGAAAATCAGGTGGCAAACCATTCCAGTATCTTTGCCAAGAAAACCCCAAAAAGAGTCAGATATGACAAACAACTGTACAACAAAAGAGTGTCCACTAGAGTGAGGTTGCAATATTACACATGACCAATGAACAGCAGAATGCACTGCTGACTTAGAATGGTTTAGGCTCAGCAGGGGTAGGAAACCTGTGGCCTCAAGGTCACATGTGACCTTCTAGGTCCTTGGGTATGGCCTTTGGGCTGAGTCCAAGTTTTACAGAATAAATCCTTTTATTAAGGGGATTTGTGCTGAGAAGTTTAGATTCAATCAAAGGGCTGCACTTGAGGACCTAGAGGATCACATGTGACCTTGAGGCTGCAGGTTCCCCACCCCTGGTTTAGGTTTCAGTTTAAGTAGCTAATGCCTTATATGATTCATTATATAATTCTAACAGTGTGTAAAATGTATTTACATTAAATGAGAGCTGCTCAAAATGTGCTACATAGGCATAATTACCATCCTATTTGGTAGTCTGACCTTGAAAAGGAGAGGCTATCTCTCCATTGAAAGTAATAATGAACAAATGAATCCTTTAGAAAATTTTACTTGAAAATGTGGGATTAGCCTGGTGTAGCTTAGAGAGTGCTGGACGCAGGAGATTTGGGCCTCATGTCTGCCTCTATATAACTGTAGGTCAGTCCCTTAACTTGTCTGAATATCAATTTCTACATCTACAGCATTCATAGGAATGCTGTGAAGTGCTGCCTGTCACCACTGTGCTACCACTAGAGGCCACAGGGCAAGAGTTCTGGACCTGGCCTTAGCAGAACCAAGTCCATAGCATCCTTCTGAACCTTCTTAACTATGTGAAGCTGACTAAGTCACCTCACTCCAGTTTCTTCATCTGTATAATGGGGATAAAAGTATGTATGGCACTTTTCTCATTAGAGTGGCTTTGAGGAAAGTAATTTTTTCTTTTTGGAGGGGGGAAGGCAGGGCAATTGGGGTTAAGTGACTTGCCCAAGGTCACACAGCTAGTAAGTGGTAAGTGTTAAGTGTCTGAGGTCGGATTTGAACTCAGGTCCTCCTGACTCCAGGGACGGTGCTCTATTCACTGTGCCACCTGCCGCCCCAGAAGAAAGTATTTTTTAAAATATAAAGGGACCTGGGCAGCTAGGTGGTATAGTAGATAGGGTGCTGGGCCTGGAGTCAGGAAGACTTCAGTTCAAATCCTGTTTCAGACACTTACTAGCTATGTGACCCCTGGGCAAATCACTTAACCTGTCTGACTCAGTTTCCTCCTCTATAAAATTGGGATAATAATAGAAACTAATCCCCACGGCTGTCGTGGAGATCGAATGAGACAGTATTTATAAAGCACTTAGGACAGTGCCTGGCATGCAGTAGGCATTTAATAGATGCCTGTTTCCATCCTTCCTTCCTAAAGGCCCTATAAACATGTATGGTGTTGAGAGTTCAGTCTGATCCATCTCAGGGTCGTAAGGACATTCTTCAAAGGGCTCCTGTGCTGAGCAGAAGATGGAGTCAGGCTGAAGGTCACCGAGCCTGAGCAAGCCATTTCACCGGTTTGGAGGTCGCCTGTGATGTAGGGGCTGGACAATGGGACCCCTGGCCTCCATTGTCCTTGATTCCATCCAAGGAATTCTGTGATTCTATGGGCTACTTTTAATAATGCAATTCAAACACACAATACACATTTATTAAACACCTACTAGGCACAAAGTCTTGTATTAAACACCTCGGAAGATAGTGCCCCATGGCACTATCATGATAATTTTATCATTAATATAATGCTTATTTATGATAATTTTATCATTATATTTTAATCATTTTTATATTTATATATAAATATGTTATATATTTATATATGATATATATTATATATTAGAAATATATTCTATATAAATATATTTCTATATATTAAGTTTATATAAATTTATATTTATACTTATATCATATTTATATTTATCATTATAATTTTATCATTAATCTTAGTTCAAAGGATGTGGCTAGGTTTCTCTAAGGGTGCCTGGCTCAATGTATAATGTTCAACTTTCAATAACCATGTTTTCAATTATCCAAGGGATTTAAATTAATTTATATTTGAAAAATTAAGGCTCCATTCCCCATCTCCCTCTGACATGCAGAAGTAATAGAAAATGCTTTTTCCTTTTCCCAGAGTGGCTGTTAATGATCAAAACGGTTTATTATACATTTTTATTGGCATTTCTCCATATCAGTAAGTTTTATCCAGGGATAAATCACACTCCTATTATCACCAAGATTCTAAAGGCTGCCTGACATGAACCAGCAGTCATAATCATGCTACCAGGCACTTTTGCATAATTGTTTTCAGAGACTGTTCTGTGTGTGTGTGTGTGTGTGTGTGTGTGTAGTATTCTGTGGGGGAGATGTCTGGATATTTGTGGGAAAGTGGTATTTGTTGTGTCAAATAAAATGTGTCGATTTTTTTTTTTTTAAAGAAAAGTATAAGGAGAAAATAAATAAAAGTAGTCTGGCTTTATCCCAGATATCACAACATTTGTGAGCTTATCACAAACAGAGATCCCTAATAGTTACCCTTTTTGGCTTCCTTCACAAGGCAGGCAGTGGTATTTAATAAAATTGCAATCAATGGTTAAAGATAATCTTGCTTTATCCAATTTGCAATAATTGTGCGAGAATCTCCCAGTAAGCAGAATAATACCTCACTGCACCAATCAATAACGATCTCATCCACCTGTGGGAAATCATTTATTTATTTATTTTTTGTGGCAGGGGAGAGGGAGTGAATAAAGAATGTAAAACCAAACACTGCAAAGAAGGGCAAAAGGAAAGGACCTTGGGAAAGGGAAAGTCTTCTTAAGGAATATTCCTTCTGGATAACCGATTATTATTTAATTCATTATACTGAAGGCACATCTGAAACTCCGATCAATCTAGTGTAGCGGCCTCTCTTCGTTTCTGTCCTCCTCTCAGCAGAGAGAAAATAAGCTAGAGAAGCATAATCATCTGTCCAATATGGTCAATGTGTTGGTTTGCTTTGTCTTGTCATATATCTTTCTTACAAGGGGAAAGAGATATGGGAAAGTGATGGTCATGGTAATTTAGTGAGAGGATTGGAGAATGAGCATGTGCAGAAAGCTTGGCTGATGTTAGATTTTCTATATCAGGGTTCAATCTGCCTTTTTTTTTTGGAGGGGCAATTGGGGTTAAGAGCCTTACCCAAGGTCCCACAGCTAGTAAGTGTTAAGTGTCTGAGGCCAGCATTGAAATCAGGTCCTCCTGACTCCAGGGTGGATGCTCTATTTACTGTGCGACCTAGCCATCCCTCCCCTTTCAGAGGATTTTAGTCATTATGCTGCATTGGGCAGTAATTATTCTCTTTCTAGCTGAATAAGTTGAAACAATTAATATATTATTCAAGATCTCAAATAAGCCAATGGAAGAAATGAAACCAGCACCTTATAGCCCTATACCCTGGTTGTTTTTTCAGCCTTTGAATTTAATCTGCCAGCCAAGTGTCATCCACACTCTTCCTCAGCTGAACATTAGACCAATTAAAATGGAAATGGACCACTTACAATTATTTTGACATAGTTAGCAGGAAATATGCCAGTCTGGTTTCGACATTTTCCTCGGTACCAATCACTATCTATTTTTTCCAGAAGATAAACAGTCTCTCCAGAAGTGAGGTTCAAGTCATCAGCTTGTTCTGTAAAAGAAAAGTATAATTATGGGCAGCAAATTATCCCAGTTGCAAATGCAATTAATTAAAATACAGCTAGCATGGAGCAACATTTAATTTTGTCCATTTGGATTACATATTATGTTGATTTGGTGAACCAATTTAACTTCACGACCAATTAAGTTGTTTTTTTTTTTTTCAAAAAATAAAAACAAAACTCAGTACTTTTTCAGTACATCTAAAAATAAGCTCCCCCTCCAAGATAAATTCAGATGGGTTCACAATGTATTGATGTCCAGTCATGTCTATTGATTGTTTCATGCTTGTACTTTCTACCCATACAACTAAAATATTGGAACAGTATTTTCATTGTGGAAGAAGTTCAGTAAATGAGAATTCTATCAATGCAGATAACAAATTACCTAAATCCATCTAAGATTTAGCAGATTCTTCATCCCTGGGAAGTTGCCCAAGGCACACAGAGGAGTCCATAGTCTTCCAGTCAGTCAGTCTCAGGGATAGCTTTTCAACTCAGGTGTTCCTGGCTCACTGTCTCTGGAACACTCCAATGGGTCTATGATCTCACTGACGTGAGTACTTCCTGCAAACTGCGGTCCATCCATACCTAGCTGTTTTCTGCTTTTTACTCCTATTCATTTCCTCCTATAAACCCGCCACAAAAGGTCTATCTAACGTACAAAAACCTTCCTTGAATTCTCCTCACGTTGTATGGGCTTGTGTGGAACACTAGGCCCTTGGTTATCTCTCTTTCCCTATGAGACCAGCCCCCTCTTTTTGTTTTTTCTTGATCATATATTTCTGACATGAAAATAAAAAATCTAATAGCTGACATTTTAATTAATACTTACTCTGTGCCAGGAACTTTGCTAAATGCTTAAAATGATTGTCTCACTTCACAACAACCTTGGGAGGAAAGTGTTTATATTATCCCCATTTTATAGATAAAGAATCTGAGGCAAATGGAGGATAAGTGACCTCCCCAGGATCACACAGGATCACACAGCTAGCAAGTGTGTAGGCTGGATTTGAACTTAGGTCTTCCTGACTGCAGGCAGATAGCACTATTAAAAAATTAAATACATTTTACAGTAACATCGCTATTGCCAATCATCCATTTATTTTTTAAATATTTAATTGGTAAATATTAATCTGAAATAACTGAAGAAACCAGATTAACACAGCTTTTCAACAAGCAGATTAAAGCCATACTAAAACAAAGTCTAGTATCTACAAAGAAGATAATTGGGATGCAGATAATCAGGAGCTTATTGTGCTTGTAAATTACAATGTGGCAGCACTATATTTTTAAAGTACTGAAAAAATTTTCCAAAAACCTCCTCAAAAATTTTTGGACTTCGATCTTATCAGAGGAATCTGAAGGGATATATCTGTAAAGAATTCTTCAACTTTCTTAGCCATCAGGATTCCTTTTATTAAATACAAAAAGCATAATTCTGAAAGGCTTTGTGCCCTTGATTTGTTATAGGAAACTCTTTCAAATAGTGTGGATCAGCACCTGTTTTGTAGCTTACAGTTTTAGTGAGTCTTCTTGCAAACTGAGAGTTTAAGTGACTTGCCCAGTGTCATACATCATTCTTTGTCAGAAGTGGGACCTGAACCCTTGACATTGAGGTTAGCTCTCTACCCATTAGGTCACCTGCTTCTTTAACACCACCACCAGCAGACATTTATTGCAAAATACTTTCCATTCATCTTATTTGAGCCTTACAACAATCCTGGTTAGTAAGTACCACACATATTATGCTAGTCCCTTTTTCAGCTGAAGGAACTGGATCAGAGAGGTGTAAGGTGGTAGCCAGATATGAGAACATGACCTCTGATCCCACAGTTAATATAAGCTACCTGAATAAATGTAAACAGCCAAAGAAGCTCCAACTATTCCATGGGAAAACTTGCACATGATACCTGGCACTCTGCCCTCTTTGCTCCTGCTTATATGTAATATCTGACCTGGCCTAAGGGAGGTGCAGGAATCCACCATGTGTTGTTCTATTGCTGCCCAGGACTGGCCTCCCAGTACTCCATCCCAATTAACCTAATAAACCCTACTAAATTACACACATAATCCACGTTGGCGAGGACTACCTAAATTTCTGCAGCATCTCGGTATCCTCTAAGCCACCCTATAATTGCCATAAACAGCACAGAACCAAACCTTGCATCTTGGCAGAGGTTAATCAATCATTCAATCACACTACACTCATTTATTAAGCATTGGCTATGTGCCTGGTACTGTGCTTGGCGGTGGTGGTGATGATAAAGACCAATGTGCAACAGTCTCTGTCCTCAAACAATGATGAAATAACATGTGTGCATATAAACGAACACAACATATATAACAAGTACACACGCAGTAATATTGGGTTGGGGCTGGATGTGGGGGACTAGCAGCCAGGGGAAATCCAAAAAGGCCTTGAAGGAAACTAGAGATGCTAAGAGGCAGAGGTGAAGAGAAGAGACTGTCTGGTCAAAGGTACGCAGATCGAGGGCAGGAAAGATATGTGGAGCAGAAAGTGGACCATTTTTACTGGATTAGAGAATAGGTAAAGGGTGGTAACATATAATAAGCCTGGAAAGGATGCTTGAAGTCAGACTGTGAAAGACTTGAAATACTTAACTGACTTGCCCATGGTCACATTGCTAGTAAGTTTTATGAGGCAAAATTTGAATCCAGGTCAATACAATAGTGAGTACAATTTTATTATCATTAGTAACTGGTATCCCACTGGCAGATGGCATTCGTTTTTATAAATAATTTGTGGAATCATTTTTGAGGAGTTCAACAAAAAATTAAGAGTCCACTTTGGAGGACAGTTTGAACGTAATTCTGCTAGGAGGAAAGGGAGATGGACTAGGTGACCTCTTTAGGGTCCCTTCCAGGCCCAGAGTTCTCTGTATGTTCATTGAAAGTAGGTCAAAATGGGGGGCGGAGCCAAGATGGCAGGGCGTAGAAGCAGCAAAGCACCACAGCTCCCACACAAACACGCTGAAAAACTCATAAAATGGGACGCTAAACAGATTTTCAAGCTCCAAAACTCTCCACAAGACAGAAAGCCCTACAGGCAGCGCAGCAGGCGGGGCTCTTCACAG
>CM053601.1:84185330-84215167 GCA_028646575.1 Pseudocheirus occidentalis
AAAAAAAAAATTGTGTAAATATTGACAAAAGCGGTTTTATTCCTATCAACAAAGCATGACCCATTCCCAACCTGAACTAGAACACAAATTTGGCTTTTTTGGAATAGATTCAGGCTTAGTCATTTTTTTGTTTACTAAAAATAAGCCACACCCAGCAACTTTCTGATCCTTATTATTATTCTTGTTTTCAAAGCATCTGTCAGAAACTTCAGCCATAAAGCTGCAGTCAAAGCTATCAGGCCTGGCTTTGAGGCTTTTCTTTTTGGTGGGGGTCGCTGCCTATACTGAAATTACACTGTGACCAATTCATGGTTGTTAGCCAATAGTCTATTCTTTTAATGCTGGGAAAGTTAAAAAGTTAAGCTCTGTGTGATTTGGCTTAAACACTGAATTGGCTTAGATTCTTTTCTCTGATAGTCAGCCCTGAGGAAAGGGGAACTTTCAAGGAATGGAGTGAGGAAGGAAGGATACTGTTCAGATAGGGAATGGCAGCAGGGCAGCCAAGAACAGTTCTGGACCCTGGAAAGACAAGCGAAGGCACCAGGAAGGCATAAAGGGGATGCTGAATAGAACGTGGGAACTTGCTTTTCTCCACAATTTGCCCTGAGCCTGACCCTGTCTCCCAGTTTACTTAGTTGTACCATTTCCCTTTACCCACTTCCTTCCTAGAAAGATGTTCCAATGCCTGGGCTGATGAGACAGCCTCCTTCAGTGAACTTAGGGTGTCTGAGTATTTTTATCTGTCAAAGGTGGCAGCAAGCAGTGTTTGCTCCTGCTCAGGAAGGGTGGTAATAGTATCAGAGGAACAGTGGAAAGCACTGACCATGGAACCTCTAACATTGTTCTAAGAAAAACAAAAGGGGGTGGCAGTGAATACAGCACCAGGCCCGGAGTGAGGAGGACCTGAGTTCAAATATGACCTCAGACTTACTAGCCATGTGACCGTGGGCAAGTCACTTAACCCCAGTTACCCTCCAAAAAGCAAAAAAAAAAAAAGAAAAGAAAAAAGAAAAACAAATGAAATTTGGCCATGTGTTCACAGTCTTCTCTCAAAGCTGGTTTGACATACATTGCATGGGAATACAGTCTAAAACTAAGCCCTCCCCAAGGAAGCCAGTCCTGAACTAATTCAGTTGGGGATTTGGGGGTACAGGGTTATATACCTTTTCAACAGGGGCTGATGTTATCCTGCCATCATTCTTCTTTCAGAGGAAATACTTGTTCCATCAGACAACCTTCAATTTTAGAATATCTAGGAAAAAAAAATGTAACTCTACCCAAGCCTGAGCAGGATGAAATCAATTCAGACTTGGGTCAGGTTTGACCAGGACCTGAAGATTCAATGCAGTCTCATCATTAGTAATGTCTTTCTAACAGAGAGACTGAATTTGTCAGGGGGAGGTACCTAGGGGGAAGCTGAATCTCCAAGACACTGATTCCCAAGATTTAAAATAATTTTTCACAGTTGCAATATTAAATCATTTTATTGTGAGGAAGGAAGGCCATTAACAAGATAATTGGATCTAGGCTTGGGAATCTTAGTGGTCAGGAAAAGGGGGAAATGGTAACTATCAAAGAGAAAATCTTCCCAGTTGACTAAACCATCATAATTCCTGATCGTAATCATAGGATTCTGATTTTAGGGCTGGAAGAGAATTCAGAAACCATAAATCCAGCATCTTCATTGTTTCAAAGAAGGAAACAGAGGTGCAGAGAGGTAAAGTCTCTTGTCTAATGACATATCAACGGCAAATGGTAGGGGTAAAATTTGAACCCAGGCCTTCTGACTTTTAAGTCCATTACATCACACCAGTCAGTAACTCCTTTTGGCCACAGCAATTCTAAAAGACCACCTACCAAGGCACAGAAAGGTTTACAGTTTTTGTAGGTTCTCAAGTTTGTATTGGAGGAAGGAGGCACCCAAACTCATGAAACCAAAGACACTTGAGGTATCAAAAGTTTAATGTTGCTGCCAGAAATGTCAAGAGCCTTCTCATTATAATGATTTTTTTAAGCTACCATTTATATAGAACATCCCAAAAATATTAGTGCAGTCTTAAACTATTCTTAAGCTTTAAGCTATTTCAGTTTAAGATTGAACTAAGACTTTTGGGACACTCTGTATAATGCTTCATAATAACTCACTAGAGTAAGCAGTTCAAATATTCTTAGGAAAATTGAGACTCAGAGATTTACCTAAGCCACATATATATATATACATATATATATATATTTTTTAAGTGACCCAGTTAGGTATAAAACCACCTTGTGCTAAATTTGTTTTGGAAATGTATGAGAACATGAGTTCCAGTGATCATCTGCCTAAGGCAGGAGGATGCTTATTATGGTAACTGCCAAAGTCAGGCTCTCTAGGATGGAAATTAATTCTGCCAGATCTTGGATGGGTCTACACGGATGAGGAACCTTTAGGTCTTCAGGTGTGGCCCTTTGACTGGATCCACTTGAGGACCTAGAGGGCCACATGTGGCCTTGAGGCCGCAGGTTCCCCACCCCTGCTGTATGTATACTGTATACCTATTATCCCAATCCAAGTCAAGAATTTGAAAAGGAAGAGACAAGGGAAGAAGTGGAATGTCCACATTTTGGTTCTTCCTGTAAATGGGAAGGAGAGAGGAATTTTAGGAACAACCAGCCTGGAAGATATAACAGAGGGAGTACAAACTTTAGTCCTGACTGTCTGAGAGGATGAGATAAGAGAGCAGTCAGACAAAAGTAGACGGCACAAAGCAGGAGTAAGACCTGGTTTCCTGCATGTGTTTTTGAAGGACGCACTGTAGTAGATTGGAAATGTGTGCTAGATTTGGTGTTAGGGGACATGGGTTCAATTCCCAGCTCTGTTACTTTCTAGCTGTATGACCCTGGGCAAGCCATCTAATCTCTGGGTCTCCGTTTTCTCATCTGTAAAATGAAGGTTTTGGATTAGCTGACCTCTGTGGTCTCTTCCAGTTTCTAAAGCTGTGACCCGAGGATCTTCATAGTGCCTAGAAGCAAATAATTTTTGTGTCTCTGTAGGTGTTTTGCTTATATGGGGGATGAAGTGTGTGGGACACTGCATTTCATATCAGATTTTTAGAAAAATTATTTTATTTTCAGTGTATAAAATAAAGCATTTCTATAACATTGTAGAATTTTTTAAAAATAAAATGATTGCACATGAAACTGAAAATCTTTTGTGTTCTTTTTAAAAGAAATAAAGCCTGGAGCAGCTAGGTGGCACAGTGGATAGAATGATGGGCCTGGAGTCAGGAAGACCTGAGTCTCAGACATTTACTAGCTGTGTGACTCTGGGAAAGTCATTCAAATCTCTATTTGCCTCAGTCTCCTCATCTGTAAAATGAGCTAGAGAAGAAACCACTCCAGTATCTTTGCCAAAAAATCCCTAAATGGAGTCAACAAAAAATTGTACACACCTGAAAACAGCTGAATAACAAAAAAATAAAGCCTGGAGAAGGGCGGTATGCTTTTTCTAAGAATCACAGGGCAGAGAAAAGAAGCCTAGTTCTTCACTTTAGCAAACTGGGAATGATGAAACTAGAAAGTAGAAGGTGGCCAATGTTAAATGGAACCCTGAAGACAAGCCCTGGGCTTTCTAGGAACTAAAAGGTTAGCATCACATGAGGCTACAGAACCACTGAGTCCAGCTCTGGTATTGATAAAACTTTCAGCAGAAATAATCCTGAATCTGAACTCAGGACCACAGTCTTAGAAATTCGCACACTTCAGGAGATGGAGCCCCATCATTTATTCAACAAATTTCCATTTTAATCCTTGAATCCTCCTTACCAAAAACAGTACACTGACCAAACTTGTCTAACAAATATTTGTTAAATTGGACAGGATTGGTTGGACTGGGTCACTCCACCCAGGACGTAAACCTGAAAAGAACCCACAGGTTTGTAGATGTTCTCATTTATTGCTCCTTGTGGTAGCTTTGCATTTTTTTTTTTTTAAATCTAGCAAAGATCTCAAGTGTCGAGATTTTTCTCTTTTTTGATGAACGCAAAGTAAATTATTGTCTGCTGTGCTAACTTGAGTTATACTTGGTTATTTATCTCTTGTTTATGTAAGGAAAAGTGCTGTGACTTTCCTTAAAAAGTCAATGCATACAGTGGGTTCTCCAAGGAATCTGGTTATTGTTTTTTGGGGTTTTTTTTAAACAATGTTATTGAAAAAGTTATGATTTCAGATTAAGGTTCTTGCTTCCTGATATCTGAGACTTCCTGCTGCCCAAATCTCCTGCAGATTTAGAATATTTGGTTGGAGAAATTACCTGGCTTTAAAATAAATGTTGGATGCTGTCTTCCTGAGCTTTTTACCCAAGAAGCAGCAGGCAGGATTTGTGCAGATTAACCTAAATATAAACCAGTAAAAATTCAGCCTTCCTGAAGACACCGATGAATTGGCAAATAATGAGTTATGTTTGTCAATAGGGAATGTCAAAATTTTTTTCCAAACTGTATTTTTTCTAAAACGTTGCTGAAAACTATCCACTGAGCTGGTTTGGGAGAAATCAAGATACAAACTGAATTAACTAGCAATTTTTAACAAAAAGAACCTTCTAAGCAAATTAACCTGCGGGTGGGGGGAGGGACCATGTTTTTAGACTTAAATTTCACAAAATAATTCTCAGGGTTCTTTAGCTATAGGTCATAGGCCAAGGGTAGGAAGGAACCTCAGGCCATCTGATCCAACTCTCTTATTTTGCAAATTAAATTAAAAATAAGATAAATAAAAACAAAACAAATGAAGAACTGGAGACCCAGAGGAATTCGATGACTCATTCAAAGTCACACAGATAGTAAGCATCTTCAAAGGTATGATTTGAAGCTTGGTTTTCTCAGCTTCTAGAAAGAGCTTTTTCTGTTCTGCATTAGTCAGATCGACTCTTGAGTTGATCTGTAATCTGATCAAGTTTAAGAGAACAGAAATCTGAATGCCAAACATAAAAGCAAAACAGAGGTAATAAAGAGCCCGTAAAAATATGTCGTGTCTGCCTGATTTTTCATATTTTCCCGATTCACTGATAGCAGCCACTATTCAATCCAAGGAGTGTTAATTATGCACCTGCTGTGGGTGTAAGGCCCTGTGCTGGATGCTGGGGATACAAAGACAAAAGGGACTGCCTGGAAATATAAACAGTTTTAAGGCTGACTTTTGTGACACTGAACATGCACTGCCACCAGCTTTCTAATTTCCACAGAGCTTTTTAGACTCCAAATTCAATCTTTCATATGTTTCCTTTTTGTGTTATAGACAGGACAAGGAAGAAGGCCAAAGGCTTCTTAAAATGAGAGAATTCTGGAGTTGTGAAGCCTCTTAGTTGCTGTCTCATCCTCTTTAATTGAAATCTCCATCATTATCCTTCCCACTCAGTTGTCCTGATTACACCCTCCTAGGCCGTACAGGACATATTGACTCCCTGCCACATGAAAACCCTGGAAATATTTAAAGACTTCTGCTCATATACCCCGTGAGCGTCCTCTAGGCTCTTGGCTTCTTTATTTGCTTTTGATATTACACAATTTCTAATTCTTCACCATCCTGGTCGCCAGTGGAGATGTTACTTACTTCATAAGCTGTGGAGTCCAATATAATTTGGGACAATTGAAATGAATCAGATAGATGCATTAAAATCTATGCATTAGACATGAGGGAAGGAGTGGAATACTTCACTTCATATCCCATTGGCGTTCCATTGATGGCTTCAGAGGCAGTATGATTTGTCTCTATAAGAAGAACAGCTGTGAATTTTGACAAAAGCTGTATTACAGTGGTCCATGGTATCAGGTAAATAGGATCTAGGAATGGAATGTAGAGAAGAAAGAAATGGCTCCATGTAGTACAATGGAAAGAGCTCTCCCTATAGCTAAGAGAACATAGGTTCATATTCCACTTCTAACATTTTATCACCTGTGTGATCTTGGGCAAGTCACTTATCTGCCTGTACCTCAGTTTCCTTGTCTGTAAAATGAGAGGGTTGGATCATGTGGCTTCTGAGGTCACTTCCAGCTCTAGATTTATAATCTTATAAAGAATAAAAGCTCTAGGAGCAAAAGGGGTACAAGGAAATTAGGAAATGATGTAACTGAGGAAGGATACTTCTCCCTGGTGCTAGAAGATATCAATCCTCAAGGCACTCTAGACCCTCAACGTGCTTCATATCCATAGTGCAGAAGGGCATGGCCACCTCACTTGGTTTTATCCTGATGGAACCTATCAAGAAGCCACACCAAGGGTTTTAGTCTCCCATCTCATTTGTTTGGTTTGTTCCTCTGTGAATTCATTGTTTCTTAAACATCTTGGGCCCTTTAGACTTTGAAATACAAATTAACCTGTGATGTAAGGGATGTGGACTTCCCTAGGGGGATGCAGATTGCAGCCCATTCTGTGTGTCTTTTGCAACCTGGCTTTCCATAAAACTCACCTGGGTCCACCCAATGGCTTATAGGGCCTCACTCCATTTCTCCACATCATGAGAATACTAGTGAACAGCCCAGCTTCATTGGTTAGTCATTATTCTCACTTTACGACCCATACACCGTCTTTTTTGATCATGTGACAAATCAGTCAATTATTTGTTAAAAAATTATTAAGAGTACTGAGACAAAAATGAAATGGTACCTGACCTCAGGGGAGATGACATGAATGCATGTAAATATACCCAAAATAAGCATATCCAACATAAATAGAGGGTTATTTTGGAGGGGAAGACACTAGCAGCTAGGAGTACTGGGAAGGACCTTGTGTAGGAGATGGTGCTTGAGCTGAGCTTTGAAGGATACTAGGGGTTCAAGAGATAGAGGTGAGGAGGAAGAGTACATTCTAGGCGTAGGATGATGGCCTTTGCCCATTTATAAAGGTAGGAGATAATCGAACGTCATGTGTGAGGATCAGGAAGGCCAGTTTGCCCCAACTGAAGAGTACGTGCAGGAAAGCAGTATATGATACTGGCTGGAAAGGTGGGCTGAAGCCAGCTTGTGAGGGCTTGAAGTACAAACCTGAAGATGTGTATTTGAGCCTGGAGGTGATAGGCAGCAATTGGGTTTTATTGATCAGGAGGATGCAATAGTTAGACCTTGCTTTCAGAATTTCATTTTGGCAGCCAAATGGGGAATGAATTGGAAACAAGGCTTTGAGGGTATCTTTTGTCCTGGGTTATTTCTGTAGTCCTTGATTTGTTATGTATTGCAGCCATCTCATATCCATCATGCACCTCTCCAGTATCTCTGTGTGCTTTTTAATCCTTCATAGACAGTGGTGTCCTATGACTTGGGACCAGCTAATAAAACTAGCAGAATATAGTTATTAAAAAGATGACTGTTTGGATGTCATCTGAGATAGATGTAAATTATTGCTGCCATTAGATGAACGTGAATTATTATGTTGTTATAGTCATCACTGTTACTATCATCTACAGGTAACTTACTTGTTTGTTGGTAGTACTGAATACTTACTGCAAATGAATTTGACAGAAGAGAATGAATTCTTTTTTGTCAGAAGGATTACTGATATGCTTACCCAGTGTTTTCTTTTTCTTCCAGTCAAGGACCCTTGTCATCCATTAGAGCTGTAATCAAGAGAAGTAAGTTTGCTTTCTTTTCCCCTCTGTGTTTTGTACTGTTGTAATTTCAGATGATAACTTAGATTTCCAACAAGTGTTTCTGTTTTATAAGCGGTCTAAGTGACCCAACTGAGAAACATAAAAAATAATAAACCACCAGACAATAACAGTGACGATTCCTTTTCTTCGTTTTAGACTTTCTCTTCCTTAGGAATCAGTTCTTTGGAACAAGAATGTTTTCTTGCCTGAACTCATAGTATTGAGCTAGGATCCTTCTTTTTGGTTGTTATGTTCTAGGGATTTCTACCTATCATGTGGGCCAATGGGTACAAAGCTGACTGGGAAGCAGAAGACCGAGGTCCAAATGCCCTCTGTGACCTTGACCTTTTGGGGTCTTTAAGTTACTTCATCTGTTAAATGAGGTGGTGGAACTGAATGGATTCTAAGGCCTTCTAATTGTAAATCCTCAATCCTACTTAATTAATTAATTAATAATAACTAATATTTATATAGTATTTACTATGTACCAGGCATTAAACTGAGTGCTTTTCAAATATTAACTCATTTGATCCTCATAATAACCCTAGGACGTAGATGCTATTATTATCCTCACTAAACTGAAGCAAACAGAGATTATGTGACTTTTCCAGGGTCACATGGGTAGGAAGTATCTGAAGCTGGATTTGAACTCATGCCCTCCTAACTCTAGGTCTGGTGTTCTAGCTCCTGCAGCAACTCACTGCATCAGAAAAGAGAGAGAGAGAGAGAGAGAGAGTGTGTGTGAGTGAATGAGTGAGTGAGAGAGAGTGTGAGTGTGTGTGTGATTTCTTTCTGCTTCTACCCTATAATATCATTCTATATATGGAAGAGGTATAGATTAATGACGTTCTAATGATTCTTTTTAAAATGTCCTGCCCCGTCCCTTGACACATTCTACTTATCTGTGTCTATTCATTCTTCTTTGGGAGTTATCATGATGCAATGGAAATATCATAGGATACTGAGTTAGGAAAGTTTGAATCCCAAGTCAGTCACTTATTCCTGGGGTGTGACCTTGGCCAAATCCCTTGCTTTCCATGGGAGATCCTTCAGGCCGTCCTGTCTAAAATGAGGAAATTAGAGGGGGTGAATTCGAAGGTCTATCCAACTCTAAATCTCTGACCCTGTGATCTTTTGATGCTACATTTACAGCTGCAAACAGGTGCGTGTTTTTGCATTGAGATCATAAGGGAGGGCAATATGGGATAATTGAAAGAAAAATGAATTTAGAATCAGAATACCTGGGTTTAAATTTCAGCTCTTCTTTTTGCTGAATCTGTGGTCTCAGCTAAAACTTTGTGGATGGGTAGGTAATATAGTGGATAGAGTGTTAAACTTGGAGTTGGGAAGCCATGAATTAAAATCCCGCCTCAGATACTCGCTCTATGACTCTGGGCAAGTCCTTTAGTTTCTCTGTGCCTCAGTTCCCTCATCTGTAAAATGGATATCACAATAGCACCCACCTCCCAGGTTTGTTGTGAGGACCAGATGAGGTAACATGTAAAGCACTTTGCCAAC
Organism: Pseudocheirus occidentalis; assembly: GCA_028646575.1. Classification (NCBI taxonomy): domain Eukaryota; kingdom Metazoa; phylum Chordata; class Mammalia; order Diprotodontia; family Pseudocheiridae; genus Pseudocheirus; species Pseudocheirus occidentalis. The sequence goes on from CM053601.1 coordinate 84,194,470, forward strand.
CCCAGAACACTATACAAATGCTAGCTAATATTAAATTGCTTGCTGAAGTCTAATTTTCCTCATCTGTAAAATGAAGAAGTTAGATGAAATGGCTTTGGAAACCCCTTCTAGCTTTAAATCTTTGATCTTGTGATCCTATAATTACATTTGACAACAGCAAAGAGTTTTACATAGCATTTTGAAGCATTAAGTAAAGGTGGTAGAAATTCATGAACATAATTCCAAAGGGAGAAGAAAAAGTCTCATTCGGAGTTAATTCTTAAAGGCATTGGAACAGAGGCTTTTTTAAAATTCAGCAAAACAACAAATATTTATTAAGTAGCTACCACAGATAAGATACCAAGCTGAGACCCGGAAAGAAGAAAGGAAAGATGTGTGAGTTTGTGAGCAGAAGCAACTCCTGGTATGGGAACTGTCTCCTTTAAAACTGTCTCCTATCCATGACTTAGGAGGTAAGTTCTAGAGAGTTACTTAGTATACATAGAAGTTAACTGACTTGCCCAGAATCACACAGCAAATAAATGTCTGAGACTTTGAATTCAGGTCTTCCTGACTCCAAGTCCAATGCTCTAAACGCTGCATTAGGTCCAGGGTAAAGAGTAGTGCACCAAAAGACCTAGGTTCTGAACCTTTCCTTCCTTGTGTTACCTTTCACAAGTCTCTTTCTCTCTGATCTCCAGCTTCTTCACCTGTAGGGTCAATTCCAGCTACAACCAGCAAGTTTCCATTGAGAACTTGTTTTATTACCTAGCCAGCCTACCATAGCATTTCTAGCCATGGGCAGAAGGATAGAGATGGGAAAGAAATTCATGGAATACACTATTTATTCCATTTAAACTGGCCTGCTAGCCATTTACAAACCTATCATTTATTTGCATAAGTCAAAAACTATTCTTCCCACCTGGATGGAATGCATTCATTATCTCTTCAGCTGTCTCTTAGAATTCTTATCTTCCTGCAAGGCTCCCTCAGCTCAGGCTTCACCTCATCCAAGGTTTTCTTTCCCATGCCCTCTTAGGTAGTGGTCTCTTCTTTTTCCCATCAGCTTGTATTTACTTTCTGGGTTCTTTGGGTTCCTCTTGTATCACACCCTTCCTGCCCTAAGTCAGGGACTGGTTTTTGTTTTGTTTTTCTGTTCCTAGCACCTAGCACAGTGCCTTGCTCATAGTAGACACAATAGATGTTTGTTGAGTTGAATTGATTTGGCCCTTCACCTTATCCAGGTGAGATCTCTCACTTTTCTCACCAGGTTGTAAAGATAATACTTCCTAAAACTCAAAAGTTTTCTAAGAACATGAAGTATTAATATTGTTGTTATTATCATTATTAAACAAAGGATTGTGACAAACTCCTCTATGTAGATGCTAAACCCAGATCTGATCACTGTTAGTCCTCTATAGAGATTGAGAAGGGCAGCTAGGTAGTACAGTTCCAGGCCTGGGGTCAAGAAAATTCATCTTCCTGAGTTCAGATCTGACCATGTGACCCTGGGCAAGTCACTTAACCCTGTTTGTCTCAGTTTTCTCATCTGTAAAATGAATTGGAGAAGGAAATGGCAAACCACTACAGTATCTGGGCATACGCCAAATGGGATCACAAAGAATTGGTGACAGCTGAAAAAACTGAACAATAGCAACATATTTCAATGGACATTTGTCTGTTTAAACATAGAATTCTAGAGGTAGAACTTAAAGGAGCCTCAGAGACCATCTGGTCCAGCTCCTTCACTTTATAGGTGAGGAAGCAGACACCCAAGGAGTTAAGTGACTGATCAAAGTCACGCAGGTAGTAGTATCAGAGACAGGCTCTCTGACTCTAGAGCCAGGGCAGATCTATTCCTAGAACTCTTTTTGTTACAACAGACCCTTGGACCTTGGTTAATTTTTCACCTCTTTGTGGGAACAAACGTTGGTTAAAAATCACAGGTGTGCTCGGTGCTAATTCTTTTAAGAGCATAGGCATCCTGGTCCCCTCTTTTTCTCCCTTTCCTTTTCTGTAACCCCTTCTTTTTTTCCCTTAGCACTCATGAATAGTGCACAGAAAAAATGCCCGGTGGAAGAGGTATGTCTACAATGATCATGTGAAGTCTTTTTAAAGTGTTATTTGTACCTGGTGCCTGTGGAGAGATGATTGTGGCACACTTGGGGTGAGCTTTTCTATTAACAGAATTCCATTGTGAATCAGGTTTGCTATTGAAAGAGTCAGCCTCACTCTACACTTTTAAAAAATATAACTAAATGATCCCTGAAACTGGTCTAGCTCTTCAACAGTGGGAAACAATCAAACTAATTCAAATTGTGAATCCGGGAGAGCCTCTGGATTGGAGGGTTGAGAATTGACGCTTTCAAATATTCCCAGTGTGTGCTGCCAACGTGCCATGAATTCAGCTCTCTTCTTCCTGCTCCCTAGGCTGATTCTGGCTCAAGCCCGAACTACCTTTGCAGCCACTCTGCCTATTCCAAAGCATATTCTCCTTATTGAGAGGGAGATTTGCTGGAGAAGAAGCTACTAAGTGATTTTCAAAATGGAAAGAGAGTAAATCCTTAATGAGGTTCTTTCTCAGTATTATAGAAAGAACTGAAAGAGGGTTGAGAAAGAGCACTTAGGAGAGATGCGTGGGCAGCTCTTAGAAGGATTTGGGATGGGATACAAACTCCTCTTTGTTCATAAGGTTTTTATTATTGGGATGGTAAAGTATTTGTGGATTTTCCTACCTACAAAGGAAATCCTAGAGAATGTATGCCCCAATCAAGATAAATTTCATGTCACAAATTTAAAATAGTCTCATTAAGATTATATTTTATTTCCTGCCCCCCCAAAATGAAGGGTTAGACCATGTTATGATCTTTTGAGTTTGAGATGGGGGGGGAGGATGTAAACAGGTGAGAGTTTACATTAAGCAGTACTTGCTGAATATGTAAAGATTTCTTAATTACACATTGGGCAAACTGATTTGAATCATTTTAGGTTTAATCATTTACTTTTTAACCACTTCACTTTAAAATAATAATAATTTTAAGGCTAGGAAATTTCAAAGAGTGAGTAAATAACAACTCATTGATTTATCACATTTACTCTGTTTATAGTAGAGTTGTAAAGGAATTCCTGAAGTTTATTCTTTCTTATTCAGCCCCAAAATGAGGAATATTGCTTTTATCTGATCATCATAAAAATTATTTTGGTTTATTTTTGCATTTAAGAATTATATCTTTTTTAACACCAAGAGCAAAACTAATCATTATTCTTTCAGTGGGTCACTCAGTGATGATTCAGAGATTTATAGAATATAATTTTTCTGACTATATTATAAATTGTGTCATTTTTTTCCCTTCCATAGCTTCTAGGACTTCTGTTCATGGTGATCCACATCGAGATAGGAGGTACATGAAAATTATATATTCTTTTAAAATAATGTATAGTATTTATTACATAGCTTAAAAAAAAGTATGAAATGGAAATTTACGTTTTCATGTTGAGTCCTCATTTTGTGTTGTGCTGTGTACATGGAAATGGTTTTTTTTGTCTTTTTGTATTAAAGCTCAAAATGAATTTTAAAATAAAAAAATTATCTATCTTGTTAATAATTGAAATTAAAATTTGCACATAATTAACATTAACATCTTTCACAAAGAAGATTTTACTGTATTAATTCATTCATTCCACATTGAGTGACTATTTTGTGCAAGACTATAATAGGTACTATGGTAAATACAAGGTCCTTTCCCTCATAGAGTTTATAGTCTAGCAGACAGACCAATCACAATCAGTGCATTCTCTAGGTTAGTCTGTGACAGTGATTAGAGAGAGATCATGGATTTAGAACTGATGGGAAAACAGACACCATTGAGTCCAACCCCCTGTTCTTCATGTAAGGAAACTGAGGCTGAGAGACACTTAAGTGCCTTGCTCAGTATCATGTAATTAGTAAGTGGCTAAGGGAGAACCTGAGCCTGTGTCTCCAAGTACTGCTCTCTGTCTGTTACGCCAAATTGGGAGGACAATGATGATAAATGTACGTTAATGAAAAGGGCCAAGAAAGAGCCAGTGAAAACTGGCACATGGGAAAAATCCACCTAGATATAGTATTTAAACAGTTTACAGCGCTGTTTTTGCACATGACAGTGACTCCCTGCTTCACAGGGGGTCATTCCTTACTTGCACAATAAGGATTTGTTAAGTGTGTGCTATGATTGGGTTACAAAGAACCAAAATAGTATCTGCCTTAAAAGCTGGTGCGTGTTCGGAAGCCTTTCCATGTTGCTTTCATTTGCTTTATTGTAGTCCTTTTGTATATTGGTCATACTTCGTTCTGCATCACTTCATATCAATCTCCCATTGTTTCTCTGAATTTTTGCCTTTCATCTTTACTTAACTCATGCCCTAGTCACATTTCATGGGACAGCAAGGTGGCACCATACTGCATAGAGCATTGAGCCTAGAGTCAGTACGACCTGAGTTCAGATACAACCTCAGTTCAGTTCAGATGAGACTCTGGGCAAGTCACATAGCCCCGTTTCCCTCAGTTTCCTTATCTGTAAAATGAGCTAGAGAAGGAAATGGTAAACCAGTCCAGTATCTCTGCCAAGAAAGCCCCAAAGGGAGCCATGTTTAGATGTGTCTAAACAACCGAACAGCACATTTCAAAGGACCACCCCAGCAGTCCCTAGGTCAGCGTTTTGTACATAGATGAGCTCAATAAATATTTGGTGAATTATTCTTTTGGTTCACAGACTTTGATCCTTTGAGTTTTCGGGCACTTTGGAATTCATCTGGTCCAGCTCTACCTTTAAACAGCTGAGAAAACAGAGAAGAATAAATGACTTATTCAGAGACACAAAGCTAGTTAATGTTAGAACAAAGATTTGAACCCTGGTTTTTTTACTCCTGATCCCATTTTTAAATTGAATTAAATTGCTGTTCTCTGGATAATTTTTATTTCCTCAAAGGAATTCATAAGTTAAGGTAACCCAGTATTAAATTTAAGGAAGAATCTGATCAGTATTCTTAAAATTAAAATAACAGTTTGATCAAAGGTGAGAATGTATTTAAAATATTATGGAGCTATAAATTGCATGTGTGTTGTTTTAAAAGGCATTCTTTAGTTAATTTGGTTAAATGTAATTCCACAAACATTCATTAAGCCTGTAGTATGTGCCAAAGTAAACTAGCAGAATCCAGACATTCTGGAAAGGCTCCTCGCTTTTCCAGAGCCTTTCCAGAAAATCAGTCCTTGCAACAGTTTGAGTACTTTCTAAGGATCAGTCTGGCCAGTTATGGTCACTAGATGATGGATTCTTTGGCTGTTGTAACACAGGAAGCAAAGAAAAATTTTATATGGCATTTAGTCCTGTGCATTCCCTTCCACAGTGACAGTGGAAAGGAGATAGAGGGTACACTCAAAACACTTTTTAGATGGTGTATAAACGTTAAAGGCAGTGTGATGGGCTGGAAAGAAAACAGTCCTTGGCTCCAGGACAATTGTAGTTAAAACCCCACTTGTTACATGGCTGAAGGTTACCAGGTAGTTATGTCATTTGAACCTCAACTTGTTTCTTGCCAGTCAACTCCTTTTATGTAAAAACTAGCCTAACCCATACTGGGAGGTAGCACGGGATATCTGGCTAATATCTGTCCTGTTGAAACCTGAAAAGGACACCAGCTCATTCTCTCCTAGAGAATGTGCTTTGGTGCCACTGAGGGAGACAGCCAGAGCGGGATGGGCCATTGGGTTGATCTAACGTACCATTCATGATGTCTGTCTGTTCCTTCAGTGTAAAAGGCATGATAATTCTGTAGGTAACGATAATCTTCAGTTTTAAACCTGCAATATCCTAACATGACTTTTGTCTGCTAGGCGCCCTGAGATCACTATTGTGGCAGCTGAGCCCCTTAGACCAGCTTCTTGGTTCCCAGGGGCCTCTCCAGCCTTGGGATTCCCATCTTCTCCTGCTGCAAGTCCATGGAGAACAAGTGAGCTTATCCCTTCTGAGGTCAGTTTGCATTTTCTTTTAAAAAACAATTTTTTAAAAATTAATTAAGTTAAAATGTTAATTAATTAAAAATTAAACTGAATGCTATGACCAAAATGAAAGATGAATCTGGCCCAAGGGAAAAGATGAAAAAATGTACCTCCCTCCCTTCTCTGTAGAGGTGGAAGGCATGGGCATGGAAAACTGGATACACTGTCAGAGTCAGTAGTAAATGCCTTGGTTAGTTTTTACTGAAATGCTCTACTTTTCTTTTTTACTCATTGTGACAAGGGGATGGCTTGCTGGATATGGGGGGATGGATATGTTTGAAAATAAAGATAATATAAAAACAAGTTATCAATAAAAATTTTTAAGTAAAGTTTTAAAACTTTTTTTTTGAGGGCAGTTGGGGTTAAGTGACTTGCCCAAGGTCACACAGCTAGTTTGTGTGTGTGTGTGTGTGTGTGTGTGTGTGTGTGTGTGTGTGTGTGTGTGTGTTAAGTGTCTGAGGCCAGATTTGAACTCAGGTACTCCTGACTCCAGGGCTGGTGTTCTATTCACTGCGCCACCTAGCTGCCCCTACTTTTAAAGCTTTTTAAAAGTAAAGTTAAAGAAAAGACTCAAGAGTATTGATTGAGTTAAAATGTGTCTGTAAATGTACAGGCATGAAAGGATTAAACTATTTTGAGCTGAATTCTTTATTTCACAGCTTCCACCATCTTATGAGCAAGTGATCAAAGAAATCAACCAAGTGCAAGTCAGTACCGGGAATAATAGTAATGCTCCCACTACGCCCAGGCAAACTATCACATCTGCAACTCAGACAGACTTTCCAGAGGAGATAGGCAGCTCCCTGTCTGGAAGTAATCCAAATAAGCCACCTGCCCCTGGGAAATCCAGTCCTGCTCTAGGTAAGGAGTTAGGATCTAGGGGCTGGGATGGGTCTGGAGCTCTGATTTTGTCAGTGTAGAAGACTTCCAGTACAGAAATTCCCTCCACAAATGCAGATCACAAACTTATCTCTAAATTACAAGTTTAGAAGTTTGCTTGGGGCATGAGAGGTTAAATGGCTTGCCTCACATCACACACACACACCATGTGTCAATGACAGTATTTGAACTCGGGTCTTCCTTAAGTGGGCCCTTTATCCAAAAGGCTTGAGAAAATTGAAAATTAGGGCTGATTTCATTGGATCTTACTTCCCAACCGGTATAATCCTAGCTTGCATTCTTTATTTGGCCATGCATTGACTGCATTCTGAAGTCATTCTTTCTAAAGAGGTGACAATGCTGTCTTAGTCTGCTGTTCACACTTCAGTTCATATGGTCAAGACACCCTTAGTTTAACTAGAGGCATTATTGCTTTCTACCCTGATTTCTCCTGTAGGGATGATGTAGTGGCTAAAACCCTCCTGTAGTGGCTAAAAAATAAAACCTTTATTAAGCCTGTAATATGTGTCAAAGCAAGCCAGCAGAACCCAGACATTCTGGAAAGGCTCCTTGCTTTTCCAGAGCCTTTCCAGAAAACCAGTCCTTGGAACAGTCTTAAGTACTTTCTAAGGATCAGTCTGGCCAGTTATGGTCACTAGGTGATGGATTCTTTGGCTATTGCAACACAGGAAGCAAAGAAAAATTTTATATGGCATTTAGTCCTGTGCATTCCCTTCCACAGTGACAGTGGAAAGGTGATGGAAAAGGGATAGAGGGTGCATTTAATACATTTTAGCCACTGGCTGGGATTCTGATCAGTTCAGTGGTGGGAAGTATGATCTTCATCCTGGATTTCTTTAAAAAACAAAACAAAACATCTCATTAGTGTAGCAGGGATGATTGGTGTTTGCCCTGAAAAGTAAAAGAAAAACAGCATCACAACCTTCAGTACCAAGAATGGTGCTCATACAAAAAAAGAAATGTTGGAGGCATATCACCTGCAGGGAGATGATTTATGTGAGAAGTTTAAGTAGAGTGGGGAAATTTAATGATTTTAAAATGTAAATAGCTGTCTCTTTATAATCAGGAAGCTTGAGCATGAATATTGTGGGGTTTTTGCCAGTGATCCTAAAATGACTTTTTGCTAATTAAGTAAATGAAGACCTGATGGTATTCCATGTCTATTAAGCAAAAAGCTGCTTCTCTTCTATTAAAAGTGGATATGTGTTTTGAGATACTAATGTTACAATTTCCCTTTGGCTTGATATCTTCTTTTTAGCACTTCAGGCACCTTCCAAGCCTTTACAGCCATCTTCTCTGTCCTCAACCAGTAATCTTTTGAAAGATGTGGCTCCTTTAATTGTCTTTGATGCTGTTGAGGAACAGACTCGCCAAGACAACCCCAATGTTGGGGCATGTCCAGTACCCAGGCCAAGATCAAAAATCAATCTCAAACCTATAGTCAGAAACACTCCAGGTAACATAAAAGACCATCAGGAAACTAGTCAACCAACTGTGAAACGGGAAACATCACCAACTCAGTCCTTGTCCTTGTTAGATGGGAGCAACTTAGAAAGTCAAGCGGGGATAAACAGTATGAGCACAGAAAGAAACCAAGCTAGTATTATTTCACGGATCAAAGCTTTTGAATCCCAACCAAATGCTGAAACCTCAGGATTATCTAAGAAACCAGACATTGCTCCCCGGACATTTCCCCCAAGGCCTGCTATTCCTACGGGAAAACCTACTGTGGCTCCAAAGCCATCCATTAATAGAGCTTCTGGAGAGTGGGACTCATCAACTGAAAGCAAACTCAAGATTGCCTCCAAGGAAGGGTCCTCTCCACACTTGCACACTCAAGAAGTGGGAGGCATCCCAGTAACCAAACCTGAATTGCCAAAGAAACCAAAGGCAGGCCTTGTACAGAGTATTAGTAATGGCCCATTGGATATTCCAGGAAGCAAGTTATCAGTAGAGATCCCTGAGAAGGAGAAGAGAATTCCAACTCCGGCCCCACGGCCTTTACCACCGAAGAGATTACCTTCCTTAGAAGACCCTGCCTTTCCTGTACCTCCATTGAAGCCAGTGAGTGCATCTCCTAGGCTCTCTGTGGCAGCACACACCAGAGCTTTCAGGTCCCTGGGAGAAGGGCCATCACCAAGCACACCCACCCCTTCCTCTCAGAGCCCACTAGTGGTAGAAGCCGATCTCATCAGTTTTGATGACGATGATATTCTCCCTGCTCCATCAGCTAACCTGGCTGAAGAACACCTGGGCTCAGAGGCAGACTGGGGTAAGTGGGGGAGGAACAGGACATCAGCATGGGATGTTTTCATGGGGGCATTTTGCTTTTAGACTTTTAGAATTTTGAGTTAGTATCACAGAGGAAGAGGGAAAGAGATCAGAAAGAAAGGAAGGAAGGGAGAGAGGGAAAGAATTGATTGATGAAACAAAATAAAGATATGGCAGGAGAGGTAGTTGAGGGTAGGGATGAAGACAGGAAGGGGAAGGTGGTAAATTCTGTTTTAGACATGTTGTCTGAGATGATGGAAAGAAATGATGAAAGAGGTGCATTTCAAGTGAATTGAATCAATGTGGTTGCCTGGACTAGACTTAATAAACTTAAGTCCAAATTGCTAAAATTATATCTGCATGTATATGGTCAGGAGTGGGGGCAGGGGGAGGTCGGTTGGGTCTTTTGGGGTGGCTGGGTGGAATTTGGGTCTGTAATTTCATCACTGCAAGAAACATCTGGTGTGAAATTTTCCACCCCCTAACCCCTGCCTGTTTCCTAATACAGATCAGCAATTCATCTTTTGAACTAAACTGAACGTTTTAAACTAAAACTGAACTTTTAGTCTTAACTTAGTGTCTATGTAGATACTTATGCCACATTGGGATAGGTATGTAATTTGTATGTGAATATATGAGCATGTGTGTGTGTGTGTGCATGTGCATGCACATAGCTGCCATGTGTTAGAGGCACGAGATGAACCCAGGTCTGGAGAGGTGACATAGTATAGTGGAGAGGACACCAACCTTGGAATTAGGAAGACTTAGGTTTGAGTCCTGACTCTTACATGTAACAACTATTATGATCATGAGCAAGTCACTTAATTTCACAGTACCCCAGGCAACTCTTTGAGGCTATAAATTATAGATGAGCTGCTGATCTGTTTTGATGAATGAGGCTTCCATGTTGGAAGTTCCCTATCCAGGTGAAATCACAGGTAGAAATTTGAAAAATAATATTCATAGTAAGAGACAAAATGGGGGTGTTTGACCCTTAAAACAGATTCTTTTGCAAAAAGGTGTCTACCTGTGCCCATAAGGAAGCTTACCTTTTTATTGCATGCTATTCAAATTGTTCAGATTAAGCAGACCAGTGCATTCATCTTTTCTCCTGAACACAGAGAATATAAGGCTTCTTCTCATTCAGTTTCATTAAATTCATCGAGTATTGAGAGCTAGGGAAACAAAAGACAAAAATGAAACCTATCTTTAACTGTAGTTTACATTCTATTGGAGGAAACAGTCTATACATAAATGAGTATACAGTGACAGTAATGATAGCAGTGGACTGACATTTACAGAGTGCTCTAACATTTGGAAAATGCATTCTCTACATTCACTCATTTATTTCTCACAATAACCCTGTGAAATAGATTCTCTCACTAAACTGAGGCTTTGAGAAATTAAGTGACTTTTCTAAAGTATTAGAAACGAGGTCTGTTGTTCAGTCATCTCAGTTGTGTCTGACACTTTGTGACCCTATTTTGGGGGTTCTCTTGGCAAGGATACTAAAGTGGTTTGTCATTTCCTTCCCCAGCTCATTTGACAGATGAGGAAGCTGAGGCAAACAGGGTTAAGTGACTTGCCCAGCTTCACACAGCTAGTAAGTGTCTGAGGTCAGATTTGAACTCATGAAGATGAGTCTTTTCAAGCTCTGCCACCTCAATACCCCAGAAACAAGGTCTTGCCAACTTCAAATTCAGTGTTCTGTCCACTATGCCACATGCTTCTATGTGTATAGTTTATATGTGTGTGTATTATTTATTCATATATTAATTATCTACATATTCATAAATTTTATATCAATACATTGAAGTTCAGTATGAAATTATTTCATTGGGAGAAGAGCATTAACACCTGAGGGGATTTGGAAAGTCCTCTTGTAGAGGGTGGCACCTGATCTATGCATCAGTTCCCCTGATTTGAATGATTATTTTTATACTGATGATTTTTACCTCTCTCCTGACCCTCCAGACTCAACTCAATTATCTTTTCCCCTAAACCAGCAGTTCTCAACCTGTGGGTCACGACCCCTTTGGGGGTCAAACAGCCCTTTCACAGGGGTCGCCTAAGACCATCAGAAAACATGTATTTCCAGTGGTCTTAGGAACTGAGACATGGCTCCTTTACCTGCCTCCAGGTGGGTCCGCCCACATGCAGCTATGCCCACATATGAGTATTAAAGGGTCATGGCATTAGAAAGATTGAGAATCACTGCCCTAAACTTTTCCCCTTCCAAACATATCATCCTTGATTCCTCCCCCTCTCTCTCACTTCCCACATCCAATCTGTTTCCAAGGCCTCTAAATTTTATCTTCAGAACATCTCTCTCACATGTGCACCCTTCTCTGCCCACCACACTTTTGTAGCACAGACCCTCCTCATCTCATGCCTAGATGACCACAGTAACTTGCTTGTTGGGGTCTCTATCTCAAGTCTCTCCCCATTCCAGTCCATCAATACTGTCACTCTATTCAATTGTCAATTAATTTTCCTAACACACAAATCTGACTAGGTCACCCCTTTATTCAGTAGACGCCACTGACTCCCTCTCACCTCAGGATCAAATATAAAATCCCCTGTTTGACATTCAGAGCCCTTTTCCCTTTCCAGTCTTCTTACCCTCTGCTCTCCCCTCCACCCCATACTCTTCCTTCCATGATACTGGTCTGCTTGCTGTTCCTCAAACAAGGCATACCATCTCCATTTTCATTTCTTTATGCTTGGAATACTCTCTCTCCTCATCGCCGCCTCGTGGCCAGACTTCTTCAAGTCCCCACTAAAGTCTGGTCTTCTACAATAAGCCTATCTTGGTCTCCCTGTATGCCTTAATTGTCTATAATTTATAATTTGTTACTGATTATCTATAATTTATGTATATATTTTGCTCATTCATAGTTATGTTGTCTCTCTCATTAGACTATTAATTCCCTGAGAGCAAGGACTGTCCTTTATCTTTGTGCTGCTAGGACTAAGTACATAATGTTAGGCATATGGTAGGTGCTTAATAAATGTTTATTGATTGATTAAAGGGGAACAGCTTGTGCAAAGTCACGTGCACAAATTTGGTTAGGGTTTAAATATCAAAGGCTTAATCTTTTTAATGTTGTATTGATGGTTATTTTTATCATAACAAACAAGTACATTCAAACAAAACAAATCAAAGAATTGGTAGTTTCTTAAAATGCATATCTCATTCTATGCTTCCATATACCTCCTCTCTACCAAGAGATTGTCGCCGATAATCTTCCCTGAAGAATGAAAGGGTTTTTTCAGTTTTTCCTTTTTTTTTTTTTTGGAGGGGGGAAGGCAAGACAATTGGGGTTTAAATGACTTGCCCAAGGTCACACAGCTTAAGGGGTTTTTTTTGGTTTTTTTTTTTGTCTTTTAAGTAAAAGTGGATGATATGGGCTTTGAGCCTACATAAAGAGTAATTATATGGAAGCAAAAGATGTCATCCATTATGCATGATAAGGAGGAAGTCGTGATAGTCTAGGATGTTTTAATCACGTTTATCTGTGATTTATTAAACAGGGCTGCTGTGCTGATTCTTGATAACCTTCATTTTCCTACTGTTTACACGTCGACTTCTTCAAAGGAAGTTTCCAAAGGGTATTATTTTGAAGCTATTTAGGCCTAATGGTATATTCAAAGAACTGCTATCAGTCTTCTATAAACATTTATCCAAGAAATCTCAGTCTTCCTGACTTCACAGCCATATTCTGCATATTGTAATTGCTCGTTATTTTTGTACCAGTCCCCAAATATTTATTAACTCACCATTGTACACATGACATGGTAACTAATTACATTAGAATAGAAATAGACACAGTCTTTCCCCAGGCACAATTGACAGCTCAGCACTAAAGACAACACCAGCAAAACAGATGTCTGCATGGATACACAGTACTTAAACAGCTATGTTATGATAGTTTTATCGGCTTTGGAATTCTTTTTGGATGCTTCAAGCTCTAGCTGGGGCAGGAAGAAATGGGAACAGGGAGCCTGAATCCTAGTATTTGAGAGATAAAATCTCATCCAGTGCCTTTGTTTTACAGATGAGAGAACTGAGACCCAAAGAGAGAATGTAAGGTGCCCAGGGTCACACAAGTTCTCTTGTTAATGATGTAGTCCAAGTTACATCTCTCACACAGCCCAGGAATAGAGTTGGTCTTTTTGGGTAGAGCATGCTGATTCAGCAAGGGAAGAAGAAAGGGGAGTCGAGGAATTCAGTAATGTGGGAGGCTTTCTTTTGTGTTGTCATTTTTGTTCAATCGTTTCCTGTGTGTCTGACTCCTTGTGACTCCATTTCCTTCTTCAGATCATTTTGCAGATGAGGAAACTGAGGCAAATAGGGTAAAGTGACTTGCCCAGGGTTACATAGCTAGTAAGTGTCTGAGGCCAGATTTGAACCTGGGAAGATGAGTCTTCCTGACTCCAGGCCAGATGGCTCTATCCCTTACACCACCTAGCTGCTTTAGTACCCTAACCAATTCTCTTATGACTTTAAATTTCAGAACAACTGCTAATCTTTGTAAGTAGAACGATAATCTACACCAGGAATTCCTTACGTTGATAAAGTTGCTGGTCTGGTCCGATATTTAATTAAAATAAAAGTGGAATAATCTTGCCACAGATAACTAAATGTGGCTTTGGTCATGCAAGGGGTTGAGAAGGTGACCTGAAGGCCATTCTTGTTTCTACTACCTCCATTCCTCATCACTTGGCCACAGTAGCTTCTTTCATTTCTGGGGATGTGCTGACTCCACATTTGTTCCTCCAAGAAATCCCAATCCACCTTTCATCCAGTGTTTACAATATTTTATAGAGGAAGGTACAACTGTCACCATCTACCCATAATATATTTTAGCCTGCTCATTCTGAAACTTCAAAGCTTTGTGTTATATGAAAGGAATCTGTACCTAAATTAATTCTATAAAATGAATTACTTAGAAAATAGAAAGAAATATGCCTATGTTTCTATCAGTTCTTAAAATTATAGGTCAATGTGGTAGGTATTATATGGCTTGAAATCCAGCTTTGGTGAAATGGGAAGAGTGCTGAACTTGAAGTCAGAAGATCTGAGTTTGAGTCTGGACACTACTACTTTTTCCCTGTGTGATTCTGGACGAGTAACATAGCGTCTCTTGGCCTCAGTTTCCTCATCTGTAAAATAGATGGTCAAACAAGATAATGTCTAAGATCCTATCTGGTTTCAGATGGATGATCCTATGATTAATTTTTATATCTTCCCAGTTGTAGCCTGTGGTAGTACAATACTTGTGGGGGAAAAAAATGACCTTGGAAGAAAAAAAAGTTTCCAAGAAATAAAAAAGAGATTTGGAGACTACATTGTTTTTCACTGAAATTTCTTGCCAAGGAAAAAAATGGTGATGGATTCTCCTTTGAAAATGGCTAAAATTAATCCAAGAGATAATTGGAGATAAATTTCCTTGAGAAAATATATTTCATCGAATCTGGTTCTGTCACTACACGTTGAAAAGGCTTTGAAAAGACAAAATGGAATCTAGTATATGTTGAAGCCTGTGGTTGGCTTTAATTATGATTTTTAAAAATGCCTTTTCTCCCCATTTACTCACTGCCTTTAAGCTGGAATAGTACACACTCTACCAGTTTTTGAAATCTTTGTTTTTTTTGTCTGAGGCCTCCATTTTATGTCTCATCTGATGATTTAATCTTCCTCTTTACCAAATTAGAATTACATTATTTGCCTCTGTTCTTGTAGTACAATCTACCAAGGTACGTGCCTCTACTTAAAATTGTTGTTGTTGTTGTTGTTTGGGCATTTCTGTTGTGTCCAACTCTTCATGATCTCATTGGAACTTTTCTTGGCAAAGATACCAGAGTGGTTTGCCATTTCCTTCTCCAGCTCTTTTTTTTTTTTTTTTTTGCTTTTTGGAGGGCAGTTGGGGTTAAGTGACTTGCCCAAGGTCACACGGCTAGTTTTGTGTGTGCATGTGTGTTAAGTGTCTGAGGCTGGATTTGAACTCAGGTACTCCTGACTCCAGGGCCGGTGCTCTATTCATTGCGCCACCTAGCCACCCCTCTCCAGCTCATTTTTACAGATGAGGAAACCAAGGCAAACAGGGTTAAGTGACTTGCCCAGGGTCATATAGCTAGTACGTGTCTGAGTCCAGATTTGAATTCATGAAGATGAATGTTCCAGATTCCAAGCCCAGTGTACTATGTACTGTACCACTTAGTTGCCTACTTATAAAAACCAAATATACACAGCAATTTAGATATAGCTCATTGGGGTTGTTGATAGAAGAGCTGTGCTTCAAATAAGAGATTTTAATCTTCCTATCTTTTTTTTTTTTTTTTTTCGCTTTTTGGAGGGGAGAATGCAGGACAATTGGGATAAAGTGACTTACCCAAGGTCTCATGGCTAGTAAGTGTTAAGTGTCTGAGGCCAAATCTGAACTCAGGTCATCTTGACTCCAGGTCCAGTGCTCTATTCACCTAGCCACCCCCATTCCTATCTATATTGTTTCATTTAAGGACTAGAAGGCCAGGGAGGACATTCATGGAATTAACAAGCATTTTAGTGTCTACTCTGCAAAGAAATACAGAATTTAAAGAACACATTACCTTCATGGAGATTACTGTTTAGTTAGACACAAACACAAAAAACTATACTAGATGATAAATAGATTATATTAGTAACAGGTTAGCAAGCTCTGATGGATGGTAGACTAGCCTCAGAATCAGAAGACCTGGGTTCTGGTGCTGACTCTGATACATATCATGCATGACTCTGGACAGATGACTCCTTTCAGTGCTCTCAAGCTACTCTTTAAGATTGTAAATTGTAGAACAGATACTGATATACGCTGACTGGGAGAGGGAAATAGCTCACCAGGAGCTCCTTATACCAATGAAATAACCATTCGATCCCTGTATTGTATAGGTGTGAATTAAATCACTGTGTGAGGTTAAAGGAAAGAAAATCATTACCAGTAGCTGGGATCTGGGAAGGTAATGACATTTAATCTGGCATTTTAAAAGATGGCTAAGAAATCAACAGGTAAAGAAGACAAAGGAGGAAATTCTGGGCTTTGGGAACAGCCATAGCAAAAGTATGGCAGTAAGATAGCTGAGGCATGTTCAAAAGGCAGAGAATAGGCCAGTTTGTCTAGAGAAGACACATGCACAACAATAAGCAGATGGTGTGATGGCTAAATGGTATGTGAAACTGTAGGGCCAGTCTATAGGTATAAAGGGCTAACCAAACAGAATGCATTGAAAGAAGGGGAGTAAAGGTAGGAATATTTATTAGGCAGCTATCTTTAATAATCTTAATGACAAACTTTAGTAATCAAAGTGACGGGGACATGTAGTAGGAGAGAAGCAATAAGAATAGAGAAGATGGGATGAATGTGGGAAATGTTACAGAATTAGAATCAACAGGACTTGGTAGCTGCTTGAAGTAAGAGGTGAAGGAAAGGGGAGAAGTCAAGATGTCAAACCTAGGAGAGTGGGTGAATGGTTCCCCTGACAGAAATAGGGAGATAAAAGGAGGAAGAGGTTTAAGGGGGAAAGATGATCAGCTCTGTTTGAGATGTGTTGTTTAAAGAACTAGTGGAACATCCAGGGAGAAATGCCCAGTAGGCCAGTGGTTCTGAACCTGTGGGTCACGATCCTTTTGGGGGTCGAATGGGGTCGCCTAAGACCTTTAGAAAACACATACAAGTATTAAAGGGTCTCAGCATTAGGAAGGTTGAGAACCCCTGCAGTAGGCAATTTGATATATGAGTCTGGAACTTGAAGAGAATCCAGGCCGGGAGATAAAATTTTGGAAGTTATTTGGGTAGAGATGTTAGTTGAAACCAGAGGAGAAAATGAAGGATGCCATTTTAGAGGGAGTGTATATAAGAACCAAGGACATACTTTAGTTTCATAAGATTATAGATTTAGAACTAAAAGGAATCTTGGAGGTTATCTAGTCAAGTTCAAAAGCATTTATTAGGGCAACTACTATGTTCCTGTCCAATCCTTCCTTTTACAGATGAGGGAACTGAGTCAAAAGGTGACAGGGTAGAAAGTGGCAAAGCCAGATCTGAACCCAGGTTATCTGATTTCCAATCTAGCCTCCTTCATCCCCCATCACGCTGCTTCACATTCTTCTTTTACTTGAATTAGATTTTTATGTCTGAGCTGCTAAGTGGGTATTTTATTGTATCATTAGACTCTGAATAAGTACCTAATTAGGAAGATGAGAGAAAATGCAATGAGCTCTCAAAGCCATGAGCTCAGTGTTTCTATGTCCACATGCTGCTTATAGAATGTGTCCCTTTACTTTATAGTCACAGCTGCATGACACAAAATGACAAGATTCAGACTAGTCAAAGAATCTGTGACTTGGTCACCTTGGAGAATTCCTGGTATGGGAACTGCCCAGACAAATGAGTTGGTTACTTCCTAGATATGTCCTTGGGAAATGCCCATCTCAAAATCACACAACTAGCGTGTATCAGAAGCAAGATTTGAACCCTTGAACTTCTTGACTCCAAACTCAGACCTTTTCTCTATTCAGTTTCCACAAAGAAAACCTACACTGTACCACCAACCCCAGTGGGCTGTGTAGCAATGGATGCCACTGGTCCCAAGGTATCGCAGCATATTAGATCTCAAGCTGAAAGTGATTTGAGAGATCAAGGGTATCCATTGAGAGTATGGATGAATAAGGACATACCATCAATAAAAGAAACAACTTAGCAGCTATGATTTTTAAAATTATACTATGTACATTTTTCTAGTATTTGGAATGAGGTGTTAAAACTTTACTAGTCATCCCTGCATTCAGCAAGCATCATGTGTGTGTGTGTGACATACAAAGACATGTAAAATGTTCACGTAAAGTCAAAAAAAATACATATAAAGACAAAACAAAAATATTTTTTGTCCTTAAGGAGCTTATGTGTTAGACACTAGAAGAGGCAAGGGAGAACATGAACTCAGAAGTATCTTTCCTTCCTTTCTTTCGTCCTCTATCCTAAATAGAGAACAGTTAATGAGTTATTCCTAAAGTGATGTGGCCTTATTATTCTCAGAAGAAGAGACATCAGGAAGAATTAAAACTATGAAAACATAGCCAAGATTAGAATATTATTAAAGAAAACCTCATAAAACAGACAATTTAGTATTGGATTCATTTTTTGTCTGTGGAATGCCTTCCAGGTTAATGTAATGAAGTTGAGAAATATTAGCAGTTCCCCTTCACACCTTTACCAGGAGTATAAAGTTGTCAAAACATAAACATCCATCTTCTGTCATCCACATTACCCAAACCAGCATAATAGGTTAGCTGCCAATTTCTGCCGTTAAATAGACTGAAAAGGGAGAGAAGTGACACAAACAAAATTAGGGAGGACAGAACTAATTATGAGATGGCAAGAATATCATTCAAGACAGGTAATGGGTGGAAAAGGAGCTTATGAGCAGTACTTGTCTTAAACTGAGTAATGATGAATAGTTTGGATTGAGGAAAGAAGCTTGGGTTCAGGTTGCAACTGATGTGTTGATGTGAAAGGAAGAGGAAGAGGCAGTCAGTTGTCGATTAAGCATTTATTAAGTGCTTACTGTGTCAGTTAACACATAATAAGCACTTAATAAACAATTATTGCTAAGTGGTAATACAAAGAAAAGAAAAAACATAATCATAGCTCTCATGTTGCTTACATTCTAATGGCAGAGAAAATATCAGAATAACTATGTACATAGAAGACTTATACAGAGAAGATGAAATGGGATCTCAGAGCAAAGGCACAAAGAGAATAATTGTTTTCAATAGATGTGGTAAGGCCAGGGGCTTTCTCAGCCTCAGAGCTGAGACTCTCCTGGAGACCCTTTATAAATTTTTTCCTGGAAGGATCTTACAGTGTGTGTTAAAAACAAGTGTGGGGGGGCGGCTAGGTGGCGCAGTGAATAGAGCACCGGCCCTGGAGTCAGGAATACCTGAGTTCAAATCCGGCCTCAGACACTTAACACAAAAAACTAGCCATGTGACCTTGGGCAAGTTACTTAACCCCAACTGCCCTCCAAAAAGCAAAAAAAACAAAACAAAACAAAAAAAACAACAAGTGTAGGGAAGTTCTGTGCATGAATATTAATAGCATGTTAGTAGATTTTTGTTCCATATACATTTTATTTTTAAAAATATGTTTTATTGCTGACTTTTGTGCTTATATCACAGTATTTCTGGGTATACTCCTTTCAATTAATGGTCCTTCCCTTTTAAAATGAAAAAATGATCAAAGCCAACTAATACAGTGTCTAGGTCTAATGATATAAACAACCTTCCATGCCTATAAACCCGCACCTCTCTGTGAGAGGCAGGAAGTGCATTTCATAATCTGTTCTCTGGGAGTTGAACATTATAATTACTTAGTTTCCCTCTTGTGTTTGGTGTTCTTTTTGCTCATATTGTAGTCATTGTTGGTTCTGCATACTTCACTCTATCAGTTCAAATAAGTCTTCTCATGTTTCTTTAAATGCCTCATATTTATTTCTCATAGAGCAATATTTTCCCATTGTTTGGTCCTCCGTTCCTCAAACGATGGACCTTCATTTTGTTCCTAATTTTTTTTGGCTGCCACAAAAAGTACTGTTATGACTATTTAGGTACTTTGAGACTTTTCTTTCCATTTGAACTTCCTTAGAGTGTATGCCCAGGAACATCTCTGGATCAAAGACAATGAATATTTTACTTACTTCTCAGTTCCAAATTGTTTCCTGCAGCTTTTACAGTCTTCCCACATAACCTCCAGCACTGATAATTTCTACCTTTTATCATCTTTACTAATTTGATAGGTGTTAGTTGAACCTTAGAGATGTTTAAATTTGCATTCCTCTTTTTAGTAATTTGGAGGATTCTTTCATATAGTTAGTGATAGTATATAGTATGTATATATATATTTAAAATATCAGGTAGTTAAATTCTCAGAGCTGTTGGCAGGATATTTTGCCACAACACTTGCATAAAATAAATTATAATTGCTGTAATTAAGAGAATTGTTTTAAGAAGTCCTGCAAAAGAGTTGGAGAGCATTATAAAATGCAAAATAGATAATCTTGATTACATTAAATTGAAAAGTTTCTGTACAAACAAAGCCAATGTAATCAAGATTAAGAGGGAAGTCAGAGATTGGGAAGGAATATTTACAACCAGTGTCTCTGATAAAGACCTCATTTCTAAAATATACGGGGAATTAAGTAAAATTTATAAGAATATAAGTCATTCCCCAATTGATACATGGGCAAAGGATATGAACAGGCAATTTTCAGAGGTAGAAATTAAAGATATCTTTAAGCATATGGAAAAATGCTCTAAATCACTATTGATTCGAGAAATGCAAATCAAAATAACTTTGAGGTACCACATCTCGCCAGTCAGATGGGCCAAGATGACAAAACAGGAAAATGACAAGTGCTGGAGAGGATGTGGAAAAATTGGAACACTAATGCATTGTTGGTGGAGCTGTGAAC
>CM053601.1:84215667-84247660 GCA_028646575.1 Pseudocheirus occidentalis
GGAGGGGAGAAAATCTGAAACTCAAGTGATTCTGTAAATGAATCTTGTAAACTAAAAGTAAATAAACAAGTCAAATTTAAAAAACAAAACAAAACAAAAACAAACAACAGAAAAAAGTGACATAGTCATATGAATGTCTATAACGATGTTCCCAGTAATACAAATTAATTAATTAAAAAAAAAAGAACGGGCTTTGAAACAGTCTCAAAGTTAGAAGGGACCTTCAAAGTCTTCCATATCTAGGTAGCACAATGGACTTCAGATCCTGTCTCAGACATTTACTAGCTGTGTTACTATAGGCAAGTCATTGAATCGCTCTGGGCCTCAGTTTCCACATCTCTAAGATGGGATGGGGATAATAATATCACCTATTTTAAGGATGTTGTAAAGATCAGATGCTAAGTATTTTGAAAACCTTAAAGTACTATTCTATTATTATTAGTGTTGTTATCTGTAATAATACATTTCAGATTATTTCCAAGATGCCTTTCATAGGATTATGAGTATAGAGCTGGAAAGGATTCTTTAGTTTAGAGTCATCTATTTCAACTCCATCATCGTTTTACAAGTGAGGAAACTCAGGTGGAGAGAAGAAATGAATTGCCTGTTGTCATACAGGTAGTATTTAGCGGAGTTGACGGCATGTATGTAGGGTAAACGTATGTGAAGATGAGTTTTTTAAAGAGTAATAATAATACAAAAGGGCAGAGGTGCTGTCTTGATGACAAAGCATTCCTCCCTCTGGTACCTGAACCAGCAGCTCTCTCTAGCCTGAGCATGACACAGAGCTTCCCCTCTCCTCTCAGGGTTCCCCCCAAGCTTTCTCTGCTCTCACCACTCTGGAGCCTTTGTATGAACCCATCCTTGGACCAGGAACTGTGATCATCTCAAACTCTGCTGGAAGACCTCCAATCAGGGTGGATCCGTTATTTCCCAAGCCACCCCATTCCACTTTGAGATAACTCAATTATTAGGAAATTTTTCCTTACATCAAGCCCAAATCTGCCTCTCTGCAGTCTCCATTCATTTCTCCTAGCTCTATCCTATGGGGCCAAGCAGAACTAAAGTTGAATGCCTTTTCTACATGACAGCCTTTCAAATAAAGACAGCTATCATGTCTTGCCCCCACCTCTCATCTTGGTCTTTTCTTTTTTAGACTAATATAATTCTAATGGAGGAGAAAACATTCAAATAACTAGATATATGCAGAGTAGATGGAAAGTGATCTTAGAAAAAAGTAGGAGAATAAACATTTTCAAGAAATGTGAAAAGAAATTCAATTCAGTAAGCATTTATTAAACACCTACTGTGTTCCAGGCACTAAGTAAGGGAGATAGAAAAACAAAATTAAGAAGTCCCTTCCCCGGGTGGCTAGGTGGTGCAGTGAATAGAGCACCGGTCCTGGAGTCAGGAGGACCTGAGTTCAAATCTGGTCTCAGACACTTAACAAAAAAAAAAACTAGCCATGTGACCTTGGGCAAGTCACTTAACCCCAATTGACCTCCAAAAAAAAAAGCAAAAAAAAATTTTTTTTAAAGTCCCTTCCCTCAAGGAACTTACATTCTATATGAGGAGGGACAAAATATTTATAGAAAGATGAAGTGCTATATATACACGAAGTAATTTTAAGGGTGAGAAGGTTGCTACCTCTTGGAGGGATCAAAAAGGTTTCCTGTAGAATAGCAGCTGAGCAGGGTTAAGTGTTCCAAAGAGGCCAAGAAGAGCTATGGCATATTAAGCCTCCAGACACCTTGCTTGTTCATTCATTTTTCTGTGGGGGAAAAAAAATCCTGTTTCATGCAAAGAGGTTTGAGATGAACTTTCTACAGAACACTTAGAACAGAATCTATGTATCATAAGAATCATGAAAAAATACCAGGGGTACATAGGCCTCCCTATCAAATGAGTATTATTTTCTCCTCCCAGTAATTCTGAGTTTCTGGCCCTGATTGCAGACTGAGGGGTACCATGCAGACAGGGAAACAGATGTAGCAATCACTTTGCTCAGTGAGCACAGCTGGGGTAGATAATTAAACAGGCCCACTCCCGCCAGGAGGCCCGCAGCGGTGCAACACTGAGACTCATTCGCCTGGCTGGACTTAGATGGGAAATTCATATTAAATATGTTCATTCTTAAAAGATATGTCGCATAATAACTGTGCATGGCCTCAGTGCAAATTATTAGAGACCGGCTAAGCGCCCACATGGTAATAAGGTAGGTAACTAAAAACTAACAGGTTTTTAGTTATAAAATCAAGCTATTGCCACTAGACTATACAGTCAGAGCTTTCCAATTTGGGGGAAATGATTGTAAAACCTTCACATAATTGCTGAAAGTTGTACCAGCCTTACACAAGCAGAATTGAAATCACCCTTAACATGTATATGTATGGGTACCCGTCTAGAAATCCCCATTGTCCTAGCATGGTGGCCTAAATTCCCATATTACTTCTTTGGGTCAATCCTTTGCTTTAATGGTATTGAGGGCAGCTGTAAAAATGCAAATACTTTCCCAAAGGCGGATGACGCTGAGCCGCTGTCAGTCGTAACAGCTTAGCTTGAATTAGTTGCTTGATTCCCAGCTGAGAACGTGGCCCTGAAGGGAAGGGATGCAGGGTGGGTAAGAGTTGAGGGAGGTAGAAGAGAGAAGAGATAGTGGAAACGAGGCGAAGACTGCCTGTCCTGGTAGGGCTCTGTGCTCTGACTTGATGCAAAAATGGGAAGGTAGACGGTGTTCAGAGAAAGGTAATCAAAGAGAGCCAAAAACAAATTGCATTTATTTTACAATAATGTATAAGGTGAAATCTACCAAGGCAGAAAGATATTTGTCTTCTCTAAAGAAGAACAGAAAAATAATTGATATGCTATCTAAAATGTTCCCGGCACTATGCTAAGCACTGAACAGATATCTCTTGTTCCTGGGAGGTAGTTGCTCTTATTATTCATATTTTGTAGATGAAGAAACTGAGGCAAGCAAAGGTTAAGTGACTTGCCCAGGATCACACAGCCACTGTCTGCAGTCACACTTGATTGAACTCAGGGCTTCCTATCTCCAGGCCTAATGCTCTGTGCACTATGGCGCCACCTAGTGCCTATATCTGTGTTTGACAAGGGATCGTGTTATTGAGTCTTCAGTGGTGGGTGGCTTTGTGAGTCCATTTTGGGGTTTTCTTGCAAAGATATTGAGCATTATTAACAAATGGGAATATCTACTCAGAATGCAAATATGAGACGTCTTCTGACCTAATATAAATATGATAAACAAAACAGTAAAGCGATTGATTGATTGGGTAGAATTCAGGCCTTCCAGAACTCAGATGGCAGAAATAAGAAGTCAGGTTTTTGTTGCATTTTAAGGCACGCTTTCTTCCATGTATGATATATGCTGCAAGTATTATGGCTGTGTTAAAAATGAGCACGCCGAGGGCTGAGATCACAATGGGACACAACTTGTGGTTGTTAAAAGCCAGCCTTTGGACAGTTTTCCTCTGACTTAAACCCCTTTGTCACAGCGTCTCTCGACTCTGCCTAGCCAGCGGTGACCCATAGTTACCAATACACTGTGTCATAATGAGTCTTCTTTCAGAGTGTTGGTATTAGATTTTCTTAATGTGATTGGGGTACATCTGGCCCTCCTGCAAATGGCCGGGTTTCTGTATCTGAAACTTAATATAGTCTTTGTAAAGTGGGAGGATTACACAAGATTATGTCTTAGCCCTCTTCCAGCGCTAAGACTGTGTGATTGTAGTGTTTGAATTGCCGTAACCCAACCTGACAGTTTCTGTGGATGGCAACTTGTGCCAAGCATCTCCACCTTGAGTTGTGGCCCCACCAGGACGCTTCCTGTGAAGTCAGTAGGGGCAAGGAGCACAAAACTGTATCGTATGATTTTTCCAGGTTAGGATCAAGGAACTGCAGGGGGAACAATGAAATCATAACAACATTGATAGTGGCAAAAAGAGCTCTTATTTCTCCAAGGACTGCTAGGCGTCTCCTCACCCATGCTGGCATTGACACACAAATAAATTGTATTTATTTTTTTGGAGGGGGGTAGGCAAGGCAATTGGAGTTAGGTGACTTGCCCAAGGTCACCCAGCTAATAAGTGTGTCAAGTGTTTGTAGCGCTAATGGCAATATTTACAGCACCTATGATCATGATGAAGACCGTGACTACAAATAAATATCACATGACATTTGATCACAATCTATACTAGATTCTCCAGGTAGAGGATAGAACTCAAGCATTTATTTAGCACCAGAAAACCAAAATCCCCAAACCAGTAATCAAATTCCATCATAGTACCAAAGATATTCAGAAGCTATTCCTCACATATTCATAACACTGAGAGCCACAGCATCCTTCAGCCTTCCCACAAACCAACACAAGATCAGTATCTACTCACAAACCTTTCTCTCCCCCACCATCTGACTAGCTCTGACTAGCTTCCTGTGGGCTCTGCTTCCCTTCAGCAAACTCCTCCCACCACAGGCTCCATGTGGCTACATTCAGGCTATTAATGGGCTGAGTTTATCTTCACAGCAGGGAAGCTTCCTGTGAGCTCTGCTCTACCTTTTTGCAAATTCCCTTCAGCACAGGCTCCATGTGATTACATTCAGCCTATTAGGGGGTGAGTGTTTACTTTCACAAAGCAGAGAAGGTCTTCAAACTACCCTAGGTCTATTAAGAGGCTCTTCAAATTTCCATTCTTATTACAGTGTCTGGGATCGGATTTGAACTCAGGTCCTCCTGACTCCAGGGTGGTGATCTATTCACTGCACCATCTAGCTGCCCGTAAATTGTATTTTTTTTAAAGCACAGATGATTCACAGTTATTTATTTAGCAGTGGTTAAGCCAAGTTCCAGGTAGTTTAGGGGATCTTCTAAGGAAGAAGTCAGACTGAGATTGTGGGGCCCAAGGAATTCTGAACAGTTATGAGCAGGACTGGAGTTGAGGAAAGCTGGCTGTAAGGGATGGATTTGCTACTGACTGGTGACCTCAGATGGCATTGGAATCTTCTTCTCATCCGTGGTGCTTCCTCATTTCATCCAACCAAAGACTCAAGCTTATGAGGTGTTTTTTAAATAGAAGCTCATAACAAATAGTTGAGTCCTGTTCCTACAAATAAGTTTTGTTGTTTTGCTTTGGTATTTGGCTTTGTTTTTGGTGGATTGAAAGCTGTATATCACCTTGTGGTCAGATCAGGCAGATAATTCCAGTACAGACTTGTTTTGCTTACTGTACATATCCTCCGTGAGACCAGATAATAGCCCTTTTTTGAGTTGGTGTCCTCACTTTGGAACTGCAGAGTCAAGCTTCCCTCGTGATGCTCCTCCATGGCCTCACATTCTATCAGCTGCCAGGTCTTGTGGAGACTGACTGTCTCCTTCCCTACGTTTACACAAACACTGCCCTAAATGAAGACCTCATCATCTCCCACCTGAACTATTACAAAACTCCCCTTATCTGTCTCCCTGCTTCAAGTCTCCCTCATCCCTGGTCCATCTTTTAAAACAGATTCTAAAGTCACATCCCAAAAAGCTCAAGACTCACCAGAAAGTTCCAGTGGATTGGATTCTTGTTATCACTATGATAAAATACAAAAGCCTCTGTTTAGCATTTAAAGCCCATCACAGCTTACCTTTTGAGATTTTTTTGCCCATTTATATATTCTACATTCCAGCCACACTGACCCACTTACTGTTGTTCTTCATATATTATTCATACTCTTCTGTGTGCCTTTGCACAAACTATATCCCATGCCTGGAATGTCCTCCTTCTTCATGGAATCTGAATCTTTCTTCAGAACTTAGCTTAAGTGCCACCCCCTACAGGAGAGAGGTTTCCCAATACCCTCCCCAAGCTCCCTGTGCTTCCCCACATTTCTTTGTATTTACTTTGAATATAAAGAATAGCCCCAAAATCTTGGTGCAGTTTAGACAGTGGTCAGCTTTTTAATAAAAATTTATTGATCAATTAGTCCCTGAATATATTCTCAACCCTGTTTTCCCTCATCAGCAAAGTTCAATTGGTTCTAGTACTAGATGTCAAGTCTTAAATAAATCCCTCAATGTCTCTGAGCCTTAGTTTCCTTATTTATAAAGTAAATTGTATATTATTAGATTAACTTCAAGGTCACATCCTAACTCCAGCATTCCATGATGCTTAAACGTTTACTAAAGATCTGTCATGAGACTCCCTATGTGCCTCAATGCTGGAAGAATTCTCAAAGACCGCCTAGACTGTCCCTCTCATTTTACAGATAAGGAGACCCACAGAGTTTTGATGATGTGCCCGAGGTGGTAGGGATTGTATGTTGCCCACCTAGAATTCAAACTGGGATTTCCTGACTATAAATCCATTGTTCTTTCCACTACACAACACTGCCTTCCCTTTCCTTTTCATCTTATATTGATTAGCATCTGTTTATATTTATTTTGTAGACATCTAGGGCCCTGATGTGCACTTTTTCAAATTGTTTTCTGCTTTTCAGTCGGTTCTTTTTAAATCATTTAGGTTGGGAGAAGTAGACTAGAGTGAAAAAGGAGGATGAGGAAGAAGGGGGATGCTAAGGAATTGTCCCATCTGCCAAGTAGGAGTTTTTACAGTGGTATCTCTTAGCCCTATTCTATAGCAGAAAACCTTTGCATTTTCTTTCACTAAGATTCTAGGAATTCCTGAGCCTTGTTATTGAGTGAGAGTATCTGCTTGGAGTGCAGAGTAATGTTTTTAGAGTCACTTACCACTGGGTTCCAGAGGGGCACTTGCTAATTGACTGAATAGCCCTGGAAGGCATCTGGTACACCATTTAAGCTCTCAGAATCTTGGATCTTTTCTCTCATCGTGGAGGCAAAAAAAAAATTGTATGAATTATTTACAGTGAACTGAGTTATTTTCTTTCATGAGCTCCAACTTTGTTTTTTGTCCATGCAAACTGAGATTGTGTTTCTCCATGAATAGCTTTCCCTGGGGCATGAAAAATATAACTCTTTCATTATGAATGAGGTTTTTGTTTGAGGCCTGTTAACTAAAACATGCAAAATAAATTGTGTTTTTCATTAGATCCCTTTCAGTTCCCCACAAAAGCCGAACCGCCAAAGGAACGAGTTGTCCAACCAGCGCCCACGCGAAAGCCCACTGTGATCCGGATCCCAGCCAAGCCAGGGAAATGTAAGCTCTCCACCATCTTCCTTTGCTTTGCTCCTCTTCCATTCTTCTGAGAGGAATTTGTAGCAAGAAGCCACTCTATTACACTCATACATTCACTACCTGCCTTTCATTTTATCAGCAATCAAAATATAAAATAAGTTTTTTTCCTTTTTTTTATTTAAAGTATAAAGTAGCTCTTAAAATTAGAGAATGTTTATGCCTTAGATAGTGGTTGGACTAGATTACTTCTGAGAGGCTACGCAGGTCCTTGTTTCTTCATTTATAAAACAAAAGAGTTGGGTTAGATGCCTCTAAAAATTCTTCCCCATATTACTCCTATGAGGTTCCTAACAATTATTTATTTCATAGCTTTTTCTGTTCTTCAAAAAGCTCTTGTAGGAGCATCATAAACATATTCTCGATTTAAAAGAAAAATAAGGACCTGTGAGTTAGTTCATCAGTGTGTAGGGAACTTCTAGTATGGACATTCTCCTCTTTGGATAAGCAACTTAATGGCAGTTTATATAGCTTTAGGTCCCTGAAGCCCTGAGAGGTTAAGTGGTGTGTGCAAGGCCTTTTTGACTCCAGGGCCAGCCTTCTCACCACTCTGCTGCTTTGGTGTGCAGCATCTACCCAGTGAACTAAAAAATATTTCCTAGCTGATCATACAGTTTGTTTATTTAAGAAGTCCACAGCTCTTCCTTCCTTTTCCCTGTCTTTTGGCCATTTTATTTCTTGATAAATCCAACCTACACTGAAGGACTTATTTGGAAAGGAGAGAAAGACTCTCAAAAGAAAAGTAATCTTATTGTTGTTGCTTTTCTGGCATCTATGATAAAGATCTCATTAAAAGGGAAAAATATTGAAATTACTGAATGAAAAAGTTCATAACCAAGATCTGGTTGTAGATACCATAAGGAGCAATAGAATTAAGAACTTTAAAGTACATTAATATAAAAAGCCTGCATTTTGATAGAGATTTGCAGCAATTCTTTCCTTGATTTTTTTCATTATCATAACTAATAAATCTCCTATGAGCTCTAAGTTTTAATAACAGTGAAAGAGAGAGGTTTTGACACATTCCCCATCTTAATCAAACAACATACATGATTAGGTTTCTTAAATATGTAAACAACTGGGTCTACATCCTGTTATCCCTTTATACAATGTGATCTCCTCTACAAATGGACCAATCAAGAAACAATAGGTTTGTTCCACAGTAGTGAAAGTTTAGCAATTCAATGAAGTGACTGACTTGTGTTTCAGTCATATCTGACTCTTTATGACCCCATTTGGGGTTTTCTTGGTGGAAATGCTGGAGTAGTTTGCCATTTCCTTCTCCAGCTCCTTTTATAGATGAGGAAACTAAGGCAAACAAGGTTAAGTGACTTGTCCAGGGTCACCCAGCTAGGAAGTGTCTGAGTCCAGATCTGAACTCATGAAGATGAGTCTTCCAGGCCCAGTGGATAGACTGCTGGTCCTGGATTGCTTATACCCATGGTAGAATGATAATAAAATACTTGTGTCCTAGGGGTATACCTTAGATATTCTTGAGAAGGGGATGATCCCCATCCATCTCCACCATCTCTAGCTTCTACTTAAAGCAGTAACACCTCCACCTCTTTTCTCTGTGATCTCTTCTCTCTGTGTGTCCCTGGTGCCTCTCTACCTTTTAAGCCTTCTTGAACACCTTCTTAGAACTTTGTCTTACTTTATGCTTTCATGACTAGAATGTCCCCTTATCTCCAGAGTTGAAGTCAACAGGGCTTTCTTCTGACTCCCCCAAGTTGCCCTTTTAATTGAGTTGTTTTGATTTTTCAAGAAAAAGCTCTATTCAAAATGGTGTGGGTTGTAATCTCTTGATGTTTTGCTATTAGAAGGTGAGGGACCAGGAGAAGAAGAAGACTGAGAATGAGTCAGAGAAAATGTCCAGGGAACAAAATGTTTGAGAGCTCTCTCCTTATGTTAACCACACCCAGAGGAAGGAGAAATGCAACCTCAAGTGTCTCATTTAAGAAGGTCTCGTTGTCATAATCTGACACATACCAGCAGACTACCCTCTCCCCTAGTCAAGGGGAAGTTACCAAGCATAGCCATAACCCCCAGGACGCCCAGAGAGAAGATGGACATAGCTTTCTTGGCCACCTTCCCAAGGGGTTGTTTTACTAGAAGATACACACAGAGGACCGCAAAAAATCCCGAGACTTCCAAACAATTTAGCCATACCCTTCGCAAACTCTGGAGATTTACTGGAGTCTGACTCATCCTTCACAAACAACTGAAACTACCATGAGGTTCCACTGACAGCCAGTCTGTTGATACCAGTGGTGAACTGAATTCTTCTAGCTCTTTAGATCTTCCATTACATGCCTTCCTGTCACACCTGTAGAGACAACACAGAACAGTCAGTGCCTTGATGTTCTCCTTTGTGGTCATGCTGAAACAACTCCTTATTCCATTGCTTAAAACCACTCCCTCTAGCCTTGGTGCTGTTATCTATGGTTGGGACATAGTGGGATGTAGCCCAGAGGAGTCACTGATAATACCCATTATTTTTTATTAATTAATCTTTTATTTATTTATTCTTAGTTTTCAGCATTCATTTCCATAAGATTTTGAGTTACAAATTTTTTCCCTGTCTTTCCCCTAACCCTCACCCCAAGATAGCAAGCCTACTGAATACTCCTTCCCCCAGTCTGCTCTCTCTTATATCCTCCCCCATCTGCTCCCCAACTTTGTAGTAGGGCAAGATAGATTTCTACACCCCAGTGCCCGGATAATACCCATTTGTATTTCTTGTTATGATAAGCATGAAGTTTTGTTTGTTTTATCTTGATACTTATATTCTAGATATTTGCAGACAAAATATTATATAGTTGATGACGTACAATATAACCCTCAACATGAGTTATTCTAGGGCAATGGGGAAATGCATGGTGGGTGCCAACAGACCGATGTGTTGTCAGTCAAGAACTGGGCAAAAAAGGCAAAACAGATGGGCCAGTTACTGACAGGAATGAGCGTTAATGGATGAAGAATGACATGCTGCCATCCCTGCAATGGCAAAAGATCTGGAAGAAGCCTTTTAGCATGTTGGAAAAACCCTGGGAAGGATTTATGGAAGGATATGAATAAGAGTTGCAGAGGATGGGCAGGCACAGAGGGTTATAGTCTACTTCCTTGGACCCCATTGTTGCAGTCACAGGTCAGTCAAAGTATTGAAACATCCACAGCTTGTGTCTGCCTAATAAAGTTGCCTTTGGATCCTGAATTTTCCCAAATGTAAAATGGTAATAAGGACCCTGAATCATTTCTGAGGATGGACTAATAAAAATGATAACAACAGTAATAAGAAGAACAACATTAAAAAATAACAGAAAGCACCAGAGCGTTCATGGCCACATGTACTCTGTGATGCAGATTAGAATAGAACAAAACAGAATCCAACTCCCCCTTCCCCCAGTTTTCAAACTATTATTCCTAGTCATATACACAGCTAGTTCCTAGTATTTCTTGTTGCTATGGTTATAAAGCCCATCTCCTAGAGTCTCTGGGCTTGAGGGTGAGGAAGGAATGAAGTTCTCAGATGACGTAAGTGGACAGAGCTTGGCAGGGCCAAGGAGAGGGAAGGAAAAGCTTTATGATGTTTTGAGGCCAGTGGTGGGAAGTATCTGAAAGACAGAAAGAAGCCTTGCCAGCCAGCAAGCTGTCACCTCTGTACTGCTGCTCTCTGGCTTTTTTATGTTTCCTTGCAGTGATGCGACAATTTAGATGTCTTTCACCCTTTCTGTTTAAGGAATATGGTATAGGAGAAAGAGTGTAGATTTGGAGTCCTGGGACCTGGGTTCAAATCCCCACTCATGCATTTATGACACCTGGGTGACCTTGGGCAAGTGATTTTGCTTTGCT
This sequence comes from Pseudocheirus occidentalis, assembly GCA_028646575.1. NCBI lineage: Eukaryota > Metazoa > Chordata > Mammalia > Diprotodontia > Pseudocheiridae > Pseudocheirus > Pseudocheirus occidentalis. Next base: position 84,226,725 of record CM053601.1, read on the forward strand.
ACATTTCCTCATCTATTAAATAAGGTGAATGCACTAGATAAGCCTTCCCCCTGTAAATCTATCATCCTGCAAAAGCCAAGGTGAAAAGTGATTTAGTTTTGGCAACAGGACAGCTATCACGATAGTGAGTGGTATAGCTGGTCTAATATTACTATGGCTTAACTTACTGAACAGTGCTAATTCTCAGCCTAGGAAGCCCCTGGCCTTCTCTGAAGAATTTTCTTCATAGTCACTGACCTTGAAATTTTTTTCCTTTGGGGGAGTGGGAGGAGAAATGCCTTCCTGTCTATGGTTCAGACAGGAAGCATCAAGTAAATTTATCCACCTGTTTGGATTTTTTCATATGAAGTGGAAGCAAGGAATAATCTCTTGAAGAAAAGGGAAACTGGCTTTTCAAAAGCCCTCATCTAATTCTTATCTGTTTCTTTCTATATTCTCCAGTATATATTCTCCTCAGGGTGTGGTGATGACTGGGTTCTGGAATGGTCGTGCCAATTGAGCATGAGCTCTGACAGATCCTACTAAATTAAACAGGCTTCCGATATGAACCTGGTGATCCACCCATGTGTGGCTCATTCAAAATTCAGCCTGGCTACATTTGGAAACTCTGGACAGGTTAACAGCAGCAACATATTGAAGAATTTATAAGACCACATTCTTGGAGTTAAACATTAGAAACCACTTGGTCCAACCCCCTCATTTTATATATGAGGAAACTGAGGTCCACAGTGTTAAAGGAACTTGTCCAAATTCACAAGTAGAAGAGATGGGATTTAAATTCCAGTCCTCTGGCTCCAAATACCCAGCTTTGTCCACTGTACCATATCCCACTGTATCTATCAAATCACGAAGGGATAGCAACATGTCTCATAAAGTTGGGTGTTGATGTTACAGTTTGGTTTGTTTTTCTTTTTGGAGGAGGGAAGGCAGGGCGATTGGGGTTAAGCGATTTGCCCGGGGTCACACAGCTAGTAAGTGTGTCAGGTGTTTGAAGCTGGCTTTGAGCGCAGGTCCTGCTGACTTCAGGGCCAGTACTCTATTCACTGCACCTCCTAGCTACCCCAACATTACTGTTTGTTCAATGCATTCATGTGAATAATTAGACTTGGAAACCTAAAGGTATTTATATTAAATATCCAGTTTGGGAGAAGGTGTCAAATATCTGTTGGACATTGTGTTCTTGAATGTTAATTGTCACTGACAATATACTTTTGACATTTTATGTTTAACTGTCTGTATGTGTTCACTCCCACACTTGTCCTCATTACAACATAATGAGGTGAAGGACTATCTAGTTTTTAACATTACATCCTCAGGACCTAGCATAGTATTTTGTGTATAACATGTGCTTAATATATACTCTATGAATTGAATTTAACATCCTTTTCCCTCTTACCTGCCCAGGTCTAGACTTTGTATATCTTCTTAGGATAGCCATTTCCTCAAGTAAAAGCCCTGTAATGGAATTTACATTCTCTTTGAATTTCACAAAGACCTAGAATCATTTTCATGAAATAAAATATTTATGTTTTTCCAGTGTTGCAAGATGACCCACAGACCCCACCCCCTCTACCTGCTGAAAAGCCCATTGGAAACACTTCTGGCACAATTTCTGGAAAACTCAGTAACGCTGAAAGAATCAGATGCTTGGTAAGTAATCTGTGTGGTTATCTTACTATGAATACTGAGGTATGACCTAATTTTGAACACTTAATTTATTGTTAGATTTATACCTTGATTATTTTAGCACAAACAACACTATCCTCAGGATATCAGAAGGATGAAGTGTTTGAAGAATATAACAAAAGTTGCAGTAAATAAAATTACAATGAAAATTTCATATTTTTAAAATAAATTTTTATTGATATCTTTTGTTTGTTTACATCACCAAAATTTCCCACAGTATCCCTCTCCCACTTGCCTTCTAAGGATCCATTCCAAAGAACAAGTTGAATTTTTAAGGAAAACAAAAGAAATAAGTCAAACTGATAAATATATAAAAAATAAATCTATTTTATTTTTATCATTTATGTTATATATTACATATATTTAATATAATATATTTAATATAATTATATAATATATAATATAATATATATCTAATTTATTATTATACAAAGACATAGTATCTTATACCCATGGTCCTTTCACCTCCACTAAAGTGGTAGGGATGGAGGTGTCTTCTCATATATCTTCTTTGGAGCCATGCTTGTTTTATTTCTTTTTATTATTCAAAAAAGAACAAGAATATTTTATTTCATTTAATACACAACATAGCAAAATGCGTACGACAGTGGACTTTCTCATTGCCATCCATTATACCAAGGTTTGGTTTGTACAGACTTAATGAAATTGACTTTTCAGTACTACTGCTGATACACATGACAGTCGGAGGCTTTTGACCTTTAAGTTTTCCAATTCATTGACTTGAAATTTGGGGGGAATGAACGTGGTGCATGTAGGTGATTTTCTTACCCAAATAGAAAACAAGATAGTTACTTACAGCTTTTATTAGCTCCCAATTATGGATAAGGACACCGAGGCTGAGAGACGTTAAATGGCAACTCATAAATGTCAGAGGTGAGATTTAAATCTAATCTTCCCAGCTCCAAGGTTAGCATTCTTCCCCTTATACCATGCAGTTTATACAAAAGTTAGTCCAAACTTACCCATCTGGGCTGGATACTGATTCATTGCATTGGTTGTAACTAACCTGAATTAATTGAAAAGGATCTACTTCAAAATGGTACTGAGAACCCTCACCTCCGTTTTTAGAAGAGCAAGTGAGAGTTTGCACACATCTCTGCTAGGTCATTGATATTCTTTGAGTGACCAGATTTTTAAATGAGATTTTCAAATCTCACAGCAGTATTTATCAGAGGGCAGAAATGGCCAGAAGAGTGTTCACAAGGCATGGATTATTTCTGAGACATCAAAGAGTTTATGAGCTGCTGGTTTGCTTCACTACATTAACTGAGTCCATTAGTGAAGCCAAGTTTTAAGACAGGCTTAATTCACTTTTTAAAAGGGAAATTTCAAAAATTGATACATGCTTACATGATTGAAGCTAATGGGAATTCTCTATTTGATATTGAAAGGAAAGATGTAAATATTCAATGGGAACTTCAAAACACAGAAGTAAATTTTGCTTTGTTTTTAAGTTGATAAAAGGGAAATAATCCAAGAGTTTAGCAACACAGGTTCCCAGATGGCATTTAAACACGCAGTACAGTTGAACTTCATTTGGGACCAGCATTGCTTTTCCTTATGGTGGCTTGGAGTTTATCTATTTGAAAATGCAATGGTTGCTCTCTTACTTAAGTATCTCTGTTGGTGGTAATTGTCCCCAAAAAATGAATGGGAGATGGGAAATGAAATGAGATTCAATAAATCCAGAAGTATGTATTCTCAACTTTTCATTGTCTTCAGAATTAGATGGAGGTAGTTGGGCATTCCAAAGAGTGACCCCTCTATTTGGCCTCTTCACATGCAGAGCTAAGACTTATCCACAGGCTCGTTCTTTTTTCCTCTTTAGGCTTGCATTTCTAAGAAAGTCAATTCCAAAGTATGGTTAACATGAAAAAAAGCTACATAGGGCTAGTTTTGAGATTCTGTCAAGAGTCCATTCAACAAAAGACTTGAAAATATTTCCCATGTAATGCAGTTATTATAATGGATGCCTTCTATGATAATGTGTGCTGAAAGCCTGTTAACTTAATACAATTTAAATCCCTTGGTCTAATAATCTGTTGGTGGTTTTTTCTGGAGAAACTTTATTAATGGATTCTGCATTTCAAGTTTCTCTCTACTTCACTTTGCTCATAAACTTTTCCACAACTGTCTTTTGTCTTACACACCAGCCACATCTTTCTCTTTGTATAGAAAGTCTATCCTTCCTGCCATTATCCCTTCTTTCCCACTCCTTTCCTTTCACTCTAACCTTTACCCTGACCAATCAAGCTTTTCTTCCACCCTTTTTGCCCTTTTAATTTCTGTTCTCCATTTAAGTGTCTTCTTTCATTCCTTCTCTTCTCCCTGGAATAGCCTTTTATCAGTCCACCTACTCATGTCCTTCTTGGTTAGGGGTCCAAGAAATCTGTTCTGGCATAGCCTCTTAAGTTATCCAATGAATGACATTGAGAGTTAGGGGGCCCTAATGTATAGGGAGCAGATATCTGTCTCCTTCAGGCAAAACCATCTTTCATGATCATTTGAATATCTTAGATGTTTAAGCATGATCCATTGGTAATTTTTTTTAGATTCATGACATTCATAAAAATATAGTAGGTTTTGTGATCTAAAGATATTATGGTCTCTGCCTCCAGGAACTTTCAATCTAATTTTAAACATTTAGTGTGAGTTTTTAAGCATTTAGGACTGGTGTGAAATTGAGGTACAAATCAATCAGTAATTTAGTAAGCTCCTATTAAGGTAAAAAGATATGCTAAGTCTTGGGGGATAAAAAGACAAAAGTTAAATACTACCTGCCTTCAGGGTACTTACAGTCTAATGGGGGATACAGACATTATATATGTAAATAAAGGCAGAATGTATGAAAAATGAATTCAAAATAATTTGGGGAGGAGGGCAGCACTAGCCAGGAGGATTAGCAGAGACTTCAGTGACCAATTAGTAACCATTCCCAGAATGACTGCTATATTTGGACATCTTCCTGCTTTGCCAGCATCTCTCTTTCCTTTCCTTCACTTTCATCCTTTCCCCTTTCCTCAGTCTCTTGCTTTGGAAACAGTAATCAAATCAATGCAACCATTCCTGGAACTCCACTTAGCATCCTATGACTTCCTGGACTAAAACACTCCTCCTTAGGCTTCACTTTCCTATATGTTACCTTCCCTATTTAGAATGTAAGCCATTTAAGGGCAGTAAGTGTCTTGATTTTTGCACAGCCAAGTCCCAATTAGTCTGAATAATGAATCCCTTCAAGTAGTCTTATTATTTGAATTTGCACAGCATATTTCCATTGGTTTAGAACCACTTTAGGGGATTCATTATTTGAACTAATTGGGAGCTAGCTGTATTTTGTATCTCTAATATTTAGCACATTTTCTGGCACATAATAAGTGTTTAATGAATGTTGAATGCTTTTTCACTCATTCCTATAGGAGGCAGCACTTGAACTGAGTTTAAGAGAAAATCAGAGATTCCAAAAGGCAGAAGTGAGGAGGGGTGAGCATTCTAGGTGGTGGAGCATAGTCAATACAAGTCAAATGCAAGATTTAAGTGGACATGGGTTCAGTGATTATGATTTTAACCCTTCCTACTTTGTTAAAGACTTTAAAACCTTAGCTGTGTTTACCTTTATAGATCTACCCTAAAGATTTTAAGCAAAAATCTTCCCTTCCTGAAAGTTAATGTTCTAAATTAAGAAATGACCTAACAGTAATAACGCATGCCTAAAATAATTTCTCCAATACTTGTAGGATTCTGAGCCCTCACTTCAGACAGGAAGTTCTTCTAAAGGACCTGTGCTGCCCCCAAGGTAAGTTCAGGAAACCTATGGTTAATTGTCCAAAGGCAATTTTTTAAAAAAAATAAAATTACTTTTTATTATGTACCTAATAATCAACAAACAAAATAGTTCAGTATGCAAAGGAGAACCAAGAAAATTGCATATGAAATCAGGAACTCATGTTATGTATCATTAGGGTTTTTTAAAAGTCTATTAAATTGAACAAGGTAGTAAGAAATTGCCCCACTTAAGAACCTTTCTGAACATCTTTTTTGCTTTCTTCTATTTTTAACGTCTTATTAATTTTTTTTTTCCATCTCTGGAACTACCTATTAGTTTAAACCTCCTCTCTCCCAAACAAGTTCTTTCTTATAGCAAATAAGCATAGTCAAGCAAAAAAGACCAATACATTGTCCATGTCTAAAAACTTGTGTCTCTCTAATTGAGGTGACAGAGTCAGGATGGTGGCATGGAAGCAGGAGAGCTCCGCAGCTCCCACCATAAGCCCCTCAAATGCCTATGAAATATGACACTCAACAAATTTTAGAGCTCCAGAACCCACAGAATTACAGAAAAACTTGTGTCTCACTCTGCTCCTCTAGTTCACTCATTTCTTGGTGAGGCAGAGGAAGCATGCTTCGTCATCATTCTTCTGCTATTACGTTAATAAGAGCTCTTAAGTCTTTCACATTCATTTTCCTTTACATTACCATGTTCATCATGCAGATTTTTCTCCTGGTTCCCATTTTTCTCAATGTCAGTTTATCCAAATCTTCTCAAGTTTCTACAAATTCTCCATATTCATCATTTCTTTTCTTTTCTTTTTTTTTTTTAGGGGGGAAGGCAAGGCAGTTGGGGTTAAGTGATTTGCCCAAGGTCACATTCATTATTTCTTACAGCGTAACATTATTCCATTTACTACACAGTTTGTTTAGCTATTCCTCAGTGGAGGCCCATAGATGGATAGCCCACTTTATTTCCAGTTCTTTGCTACAACAGAAAGCACAGTTATCAGTATTTTTTGTACATATAGGTCCTTTCACTCTATCTTTGACCTCTTTGGAGTATGTGATTACTAGTAGTAGTACTGCTGGGTTAAAAGACAATTTAGTGACTTTGGAAGTAGAGTTCCAAATTGTTTGACAAAATAACTGGATCATTAAAGGCTGGTTCAACTCAAAAACTGATAAATGTCTTCTTATCAATGAGCTTTGGTCTCCAATCTTATTTATTATAGAGTTATTTGGAAACTCATTTCTTTGTACAATTTGAGTCCTGGAATTTCTTCACTGAAATAAAGGACAAACTTTTAACTCTTGAATAGTTATAATAAGAGACCTTCTCACTGATCATCTTTCCAACAATGTCTCAGGAGGGTTGAATGGAAGATAAGCCTATTAAAGATAATCCATGGTATCAAAAATGTTTAAATAGCAAATGCCATAATAATAAAAAAGTGATTATGCAAGATCTCATTTCTATTAAAAGAACCAAGGAAAGCCTTTCATACTAATACGATCATCCATGTTCAATTTCTAGAACCATCTTGTTTTTAATTAATCTAAATTAGGGATTTAATGACACTCTTATACTGTAAAAAAAAACAAACCCAACACTTATTTTAAACTCTAGCACAGATGCCTTATATCTTATTATAAATTTTCCATCTTGGACTTTGGGAGAAAATGCTTAGTTTCCTGAAACAGTCTTAGTGTGTTTAAAAGCAAATGAGGCCTTAGAGAGCTCATGATAGTAAATGCTAGTTTGTCTTGAACTAATGAATCTCTAGTGCCAGATAAGAGGAAGCTGAAATATTGTGGCATTTCTCTAATGTAGTGATGTTTAATACTACCTTCGTTTGCATAAAAGTTGCATATCCTGCATGTTTCAGTACGGTAAGTTCACTTTGTGTAAATGTGTGTGACTTGTGAACAAAAAAATGTTCAAAAATCTAATCGGGGACAAAAGCTGTTTCTTAATTTTGATGTTGATGTTTAGACCCATAGATGGGAAAGTCATCCCAGCTCGACCTCCTCCACCAAAGGGGGCCCCTGGAAGGCCACCTCCACCCAAGCTCTCGGGATCCAAGGCATCATCTCAGAAACAAGTGTTTTGTCGCTCTTCATCAGATGTGGATCTCCAGCATAAACAAAGTGCCTTAACAATGGGACTCACAAGGGCCAAGAGCCAGATCTTACGGAAACAAGAACCAATGTTGCCTCCTCGACCCAAACCAGGCCATCCCCTCTATAGGAAATACATGGTAAATTATTCTTATCTCTTACTTTAGATCAGAAATCATTCAGTTTTCTCAGGAACAAATACAGGGTATAATATTCTTTAGGAAAATGGACTGGGCTAGGTGAAGCATGATTTATTATTTAAATTAGGGTGTAGCTCTTAAAAGAAATATAGAGAAGGAACTCTTAGGAAAAGGTGACAACAAATTGTCATTACTCATGATCAGACAGAAACAACGAGGAATCAGCAGATCATGGAAATAGTCCTGCCTCCATCACATGTATGACCTGGGGCCAGTCACATAAACTCTCTGGGCTTCAGTTCTTCATCTGTAAAGTGAGAAAGTTGAACCAGAAGGTAGGCGGTCTCTAAAGTCCTTTTCTACCTCTAAATCTATGGTCCTGTAACCTTACTAGTATAGAACTATGGTTAACTTGTTATCATTTGTGACCCCTTAGTAAATTCCGAGGTGAAGTTGACAACTTTAAAAAAGAAATTGAACTGACTCAGTTGAAAGCACTTTCTCATTAGGAAGAAAGAGGAATGATCTTGTGCTCCCTTTTTCCACCCCTCCAAAAGTCTAACATTAATGGTCTATTTAATTTCAGTGTTTTCATCATTTAACGTATTTAAGAATCTGAGTTTTTGTTTCTGTTAATAAGCTTAGAACTTTGCCTCAGTATCTTTATTTTATGCCATGCATAAAATGAGTCCTGGGGATATGAAGAAGAGCAAAAATAGTCCTTGCCCTCAAGAAGCTTACATTCAGAAAGGGAAACAAACATGAACATAACTGGATACATAAAAGATAGATATTGATCAATAAATTAGCCTACTATTTATCAAGTGCCCAGTCTGTTACAACTAGATACATGTACTAAGAATGAAACAATTCCTATTCTAAAGAAATTTAGTTTTTAATGGGAGAGCCAAGAAGTAAATATGTAAATATATAAATATATACAGCACAAACAAAAAGTAAATAAATTCAAAGTAGTTAAATACAAGATGGTTCAGTAGAAAAGGCACTAGCAGTTGGGGGAATCAGGAAAGGTATTATATGGAAGATTGTGATTGAACTGTGTTGCATCATAAAGGAAGAGAGGGGAGTCTAAGGTAGAGATAAAGGGAAAGTGCATATTTGTCTAAGGGGGCTGGAAATATAGGTGGAATCCAAGTTGCAAAGGGCTTTAAAAGCTCAACAGAGGAGAATCTCAGAGCCTTGTAAAGGTCTCCTGCATCAAGTGACATTTGAGTCTAGTCTTGAAGGAAGCCCAGAATACTAAGAGAGGAAGGTGAGGAGGGAATATATTCCAGACATAGGTCATATCAAATGCAAAGGCAGAGATACATGAATTGGTATTTGTGTGAGAAACAAGTACAGTTATCCCTTCCTTGTCTCAGGGGCTTTGGGCACAGCACCTCCTGCTATCTGGAAAATCCACGTAAAATTGTGTACTATCTGCTGCCTTTGCATTCTTTTCATAAATTTTAACTTTTTATTTATTTTAACTTTAAAAAAATAAATTGTATATGTTTATGGTTTTAAAAGGTAAAATATTGTTATCATATTACACGTATATTTTATGTATTTCTGAGTTTCTGAACTTTTTCTGTGTTGTGTGCTGGCCTTCACATGTCATCTGTGGCTTCCACAAAACTCCTCAAAAATTCCCGTTTAATTTCTTATGCTGACCTGCAATATATCGAGACTGTGATAGGGAATGTCATGGTGCAGAAGGGATAACTGTAGTCTAGCAGAGTGGAATCCTAGAGTGAGTAAAAGGGAATGAAGTATTAGAAGAAAGGAAAAGGAGGAATGAGTCCGGTCATAGAGAGAATTAAATTGTTTTAGCCCAGCAATTCTTAAGATTTTGATCTCTGGACCGCTTTTATACTCTTGAATATTATTGAACAAACAGAACAAAAAACTAACAAAAGAACTTTTGTTTATGTGGAACTATCACTATTGCTATTTACAGCATTCCAAATTAAAACTGATACATTTAAATATATTCATTCATTTTAATATAACAATAAACTCCTTACACTTTAACAATTTTTATTTTTATTTTTATTTTTATTTTTTTGCTTTTTGGAGGGGGGGAAGGCAGGGCAGTTGGGATGAAGTGACTTGGCCAAGGTCACAGAGCTAGTAAATGTTACATATCTGAGGCAAGATTTGAACTCAGGTCCTCCTGACTCCTGGGCCGATTCTTTTTCACTGCACCACCTAGCCACCCTTACTTTAACAATTTTATGAAAAATAACTTTTTTTCCCCCAAAAAAGAAGAGTGATGTTTTTCTTATTTTTGCAAATCTTGTTAATGTCTAACTTAATGTAAGACAGCTGAACTCTCATTTCTGCTCTTGTGTTCAATCTGTTGAAATGTACGAAGCTTTTGGTTGAATTATATGAAGAAAGTCCAGCTTCACATAGATATATGATTGGAAAAGGCAGGAGTATTTTAGTCAAATAACATTTTACTATTATTATGAAAATAGTTTTGACACCAAGGATCTTCTGAAAGGATTTCAGGAATGCCCAGGGCTCCCAAGATTACACTTTGAGCAAAACTGTTCTAGGCTCTACCTCTTCCCTGCCCAGATTGGCCTGCACTGGATTAGTTTGGGATAAAGATCAACTTTATGAATGGTGTCATTGTTTTCACTTCAACAGTAGCCATGTGACCCTGATAAAAGTGTTAACACAAAGCTGCCCTTTCAGTTGTAAACCTTTAACATTAAATTTGGCAATTGTTGGGAATTTTTTCTTAGCCAATTTTTTCTTAGTAAATTTTGTTGGCAATTGAATGGGAACTTTTTCTTAGTAAAAGAGAGCAGAAATTTTATTTTGAGGGCTGGTGATAATGATGATACACTTACATGTCATTATAAAGTTTAAGAACTTTTTTTTTTACAACATTATGAGGTTGGTATTTCTCAATGTTTTAAGAAGCAGCAATTTCCTCAAGGCTGCCACTACTTTCCTTGCTAGATAATCTTCAAGGGTGGTGGTTGTTGTTCATTTTCAGTCATGTCTGACTCTTCATAACCCTGTTTGGAATTTTCTTGGCAGAGATACTGGAGTGTTTTGCCATTTCCTTCTTCAGCTCATTTTACAGATGAGGAAACTGAAGCAAACAGGGTTAAATGACTCACCTAGGGTCACACAAAGTATCTGAAGCCAGATTTGAACTCAGGAAGATGAGTCTTCTTGCTTTAGACCCAGGATTCTACCTACTCTGCTTCACCACCTACCTGCCCAGAAAATTTGATCAATAGTAGTTCCATCCAAATTTAGCGAGGCTTGTCTTATAACTAAAGACACACAACTCATTCTGGGCTTTTCAGCTTGGTAGAGCCTATCCTGCTGAGGATTTGCTCCTCTGGCGTAGACTTCGAGATCCAAGGTCACTTCCCTATTGCAACGAGGACTTAAGTAATATGTAGGTGTTTTTATGTCTTTTAAACTTAGGTTCATTGAGGTTCAGTAATTTGTCTAAGCTCACGCAATCGAAAAACCTGTCCTTGAAAAGAGATATTTCTATTCTAAGACTAGCTCTCTTTCCATTCTGTCATACTGTCAGAAACTGGTAGTAGATTTAATTGTTTCTTTTATCAATGCATGATTTTTCATACATTTTCACATTAGTGAAAATAATGCTTCTCACTTGTCACAAGGTTCCTACTTTTTCTAGCATTTGTCACCTGACCTAAGCTGGAAGAACCCCTTTCTTATCAAAAGAACCATCATTATCAGGCATTGACCATAAATAAAGTGACCATATGTTCAGAACCAAAAATTGGGGCATTACCTGACAAAGGAGATTGTTTTTGCAAAGGTTTGGCAAAAGGACACTTTACTTTCTTGAAATCAGGACAGTCCCAGAAAAATATGGATTGTTACAGTTACCATAAATCATAGCCCATTTACCAAAATAGAGAAAGGAGGATTTATTTATAAAGTTAATTCTGTGTTTTGGACAACTAAGAGAAATTTATGAGTACAGATTGGTGTTTTCTTTACAGAAGCATGTTTCATTACAGTATTCATTAGCAATTACCAATGCCTGCCATGGTATAGTGGATGGGGGACTAGCTCTGGAGTCAAGAACTAGGTTCAAGTCTGACACACACTACCTATGTGTAGAAGTCACTTGATTCCTCAGGGCACCAAGTCCCTCTCAAACAAAAAACTCAGGATTTGCTGATTATATCAGTAGAGGCAATTCTCTCTGCTGGTGAAATCAGGTCCAAATTTAAAAGAAATCTTTCTAAATTATCTATTTTTTTTTCTAATAGTTCTTGCCCTACTATTAGTATCACCCCGCCCCCCCAAAGCTAGAATTATGGGGATATTTTATTCAGGAACTTAAGCAGAAATCTAGGCCAAATAAGGGGATCCTGATGATGGAATACTGACCCAGTTTTTCCACCAATACAGAAAATAAACTATGTGTTTGGCTGTCACTTCACCAGACCCAGAATTATGACAGTGCCACACCCATATCTCCTGTACTCATTGTGCTAGCTTCCTGGGTTTCTTTCTGGGTTTCCTCTACTTTAAAATTAGCTTGTCTCTTCCTGAGAATCTCTTCCTGAGATTCCAATAAATAACTTCTGAGATTTCTAATTTACTACTGTTGACACATAATTTAAACATATTATTGGGAATCAGACCAAGAAACTGAACTATTCAGCAGACCATAGCCAGAGCAAGGAATTTTCAGAGGGAGCATTTAAAATCAGGCTAGGCATAGATCAGGGCAGGAGAAGAGCATGTTTAAGAGCAGAGAAAATGCAGAAACATCAATCACAACAGGTGTTTAGCATCAGGAAGAGTCAGAATCAAGAGGACATAGCTTAAGGTCAAAAGATAGAGAGGGTCAGAGAGAGCTTCAAGTAAAAGCAGTCCAGAACCTTGGATAGCTCTGGGAGATAGGGAGAGCCTATCTAAGTGTTTGAGTTTAGACTGAATTTTTTTATTCTCAGAATTCTGAATGTACTCGATTAGTTCCACTCTTTACGTGAAATTCTCCAGTTCCAGTAAATTCATTTCCATAAACATTTATTAATTACTTAGTATGTACAAAGACATTTTGCTAGGATTGGAAATGCAAGGACAAAAAATCAAAACTTCCCTTCCTTTAAGGAATTTACATTTGAGTGTTTATTGAAGAATTCTCATCAGTTATACAGGGTCAGTCTTTGTAGGACTGGGGGATCATCCTCATACCCTTAAGAGCCTTCCATGTTAGTTCTATATCCATAGGAAAAAAACATGTTAAGTACCTCCTGTGTAGGCGCTGAGGAATATTCAAAGATGAAAAAGACAGTCCATGCCTATAGTGAGAAGCCCAGGAGATGAGAGAACCACATCATCTGACGTCTTCGAGGGTTCAATAGGTATCACCACATCCATGACAACTCCTCAGGCTACTTAGAAGGATATTGGTCTTGCTATTCACTCAGTGACTCATTCTATGGGAGGTCCTGGCTCAGCTCTAGGCAGAGAATCTGATACTTGTAGAGTGGCAAAGTACACCAAATTAATTATAACCAAAAAGCCAAGTGTTCAGTGTTCTAAGGAAGCTAACGAGAGAATTTATCTAGAGGAAGCTATATTTTGAGCATACACAATGAATCCTGAAAGTTTCTGCATTTATATGGAGCTTATTTGATCATGAGTAATCCTTTTATTGGCTTCTGTTTAAGCTTCCTGTGCCTCATGGAGTTGCCAGTGAAGATGCGGTCTCTCAGAACCCTGGAGAGCTCTCTTATAAGGTACGATCATGTTCTTACTTTTTTCTAGTTACTGTCAAGAATTTGCTGGCTCCTATCACTGTTCATGCATGTTATTAAATGCTTTAGGCTCTGGAGATTAACATTGGGAGGAGGAGAGTAATAATGTTTTTTATATTCACTAATAATTGCATCTGAGAGTATCTTCTGCCTTACAGCGTGGAGAGGTGCTGGTGCTGCTGAATCAAACTGAAGACGGTTACTTGCAATGCCGAAAGGGAGAGGAAATGGGCAGAGTTCACCTGTCACAGATAAAGATTATCACCCCACTTGATGAGCATCTTAAAAGCAGATCAAAAGTAAGAAATTAATTTGGTACAACATGTGGCAGCTACGTTTGATGGAACTATTAATTACATCAGCTTCCATTTTTATTGGCACATTTATATAATAGAAGAATAAATTGTAGTAGCATTTTATTCCATTTTAAGAGTAAATCACTTAGAGGAAGCTTGCAGTAGCCATCCTCATCACCTTGGTTGCATAGATTGACTGTGGTTTATACTAGACACATTTCACATCTCAGTGACTTACAACAACCCCAAAATCGAGCCATTAATTTACAATTGTCAAAATTGCTTTTTCGAAATAATGCAGATAATGCTTAGCAAAATGGCAGCAATTTGATGCAGTCAGAACAGATCATGATGAAAAGAGCCGAATTCACCTTCTTCTCTTCAGAGATTAAAACTTTGAATGGCCATAATCTCAGTGATTTTAGCTCCAGAAATAGTGTGACTGAGTCCCACCCCCAAAAGCAACCAATCCTAGCTGGTACCTGACAAATCAGGGAACCCCAGAGGGTAGCATCATGGTAATGAGGGCTATTTATAAGCAGCACAAATGTCTTTGAGATGTCTGCTAAATGTCTAGTTAAGAAGCTGTTTTATAAGCTTGCTAATTAAATAAATATCTGTTCCAACTGAGAGGGAGGATCCAAACAAATCAAAACTAACCATTTCAATTACAGGGGACATGGTTAGTGACAAAGTAGTCTTCTTTGAAAGCAGTAATGTTTAATTTATTTTTACTCTGCAAACACTACTAGGATATTGCAACACATTATTTCACAGAGGTTTAAATGCTGAGTCCCTTTGAAATTATGCGAAGCATTCAAAAGGAACTAAAAAGCAGCTCTTTGACTCTTTAGCACCAGCTGGAGTGTTTCCCTAGGTCAGCTATCACAGAAGCTGCTTGAGGGCAGGAACTGGGTCAGTCTTGTCTTTGTACCCCAGTATGTAGCACAGTACCTTGCTTATTATAGACGTTATAAAAAAAATGTTTTTGGGGGTCGACTAGGAGGTACAGTGCATAGAGCACTAGCACTGGAGTCAAGAGGACCTGAGTTCAGATCCAGCCTCAGACACTGCCTTGCTGTGTGATCCTGGGCAAGTCTCTTAACCCTGTTTGTCTCAGTTTCCCCATCTGTAAAATTAGCTGGAGGAGGAAATAGCAAATGACAGCAGTATCTTTGCCAAGAAAACCCTACAAGAGGTCACAAAGAATTGGACATAACTGAAAACAATTCATGATGCTGTGATCAGAAATTACAAAGAAGTTGCTGATCTGAATTGGCGGAGGAAATTTCCACACTGAGAGCTCTTGCACAATGATATAATACACCTGAACCCTCACTCAAGAGGAAGAAAAATCACATACATTTTTTTAAAAAGTCAGAACAGCCATAGTAAACAAAGTGCAGGCAAAATTGGTTGCCTTTCATTCTAGTTTTGTGGTCTCTTCTATGTTAATATAATTTCAATGCTGGGCACATAGTAGGTACTTAATAAAAGAATAGATTTCTTCAGAGGAATGAATCTTGGAAACAAAGTATAGTTTTGAAGCAAATTACTGTTGGAAGACAAAAACTCTAGAATTCATTGAAAATAAAGGAAATTTATCTTTGGTCCTGTCACTTCTATGTTTTGACACACAATCATTTGGTCATAACATCTGTTGTTCTCCTCTCAGAGCACAAATGAGTATAACAGTGGAAATGATATTGCCAAAAGCTGTATTTTATGAGAAGAAAAATGAGCTAGAAATATCAAGAGAGAAATGGAGGTGTTTTGTTTTGTTTTTAACAACCTTCCAAATTTTATCGAACTTCAATTTTGCCTGACTTGTCTTGCAGTGTAGACACAATTACCTCTCACCACCTGTGGTGGTGTCCAGAGATTACTGTAAAAGTGGTGATGAAGGTCCACAGTAACTCCACTCATCCAGCATCCTTGGGCAATTCAGTCTTCTGCATTAAGGGATTTTCCAAATGATGGAAGCTTTCCTGATTTAAGTGCCTTCACCATTTGGGGGTTTTTATAGGACTGTTTGCCCAAAATTTCAGGGCTGTGTCTTTCTTTTGTCTCATCAGATTTAGAGCTACAAGAGACCTTAGAAATCATGTAATTTAACCACTTCATTTTACAGGTGAGGAAAATTAGGCACAGAATGGAACTTGACTTGCTCAGTCACACAGGTAGTAAGTGGCAAAGTGAAGATTGGAACCCAGGTCTTATGACTACAAATCTAGGGGGAATTTCCACTGTGCCTCACTTCCCTTCTCCTGCTAGACCTCCTACTTCCTCCTTCCCTTAGATGTCATTTATTAATGGTGGTACTATCCTACAGCCTACTCCCAAATTTTTGGTTTTTTGTAACTCAATAGTATCTAAGGATTGCCCAATGTCCTTATTTTTACACTTAATTCCAAGTCAGTAAGTTCTAGGTGAGGATCTCAGTAGTATTCATAGTTTGGGTTTTTAACTATGTTCCAGACAGTCACGGTTCAGTAAGTCTGATCCCAAGATAAGTGAGGTATGTATCACCATACTGAATGGCAGTTAACAGATACAGCCATTTTAGAAAGATTTTTTCAGTGTTTTGGCTTTTTTTTTTTTCAGTGCAGAGAATCTGTGTCTTTAAGACTTGTGATGATTTGAACTGTCCTGGTCCCTTAGGGAAATATTACTCCCTGCCTACAGCCCTATCCTAAGCTTCTCCATCAAAGACAGAGCTGGCCAGCATTAGCAGGGTTAGCGTTATGTACAGGCAGAATAGGACTACTATATGGTATGATTTTTAAGGTCATTAAAAGATCTCCTGGCCCAAAAAATACTCGTATTGTACCTTGCTACATTAAATTCTCATAGTCCTCTGCCTTTAATTAGACATTGAAAGTTCCCACCAAAATGTGAATATTATTCACTAGAATGGTAACTTTTCTTTTACATTTATTTACTTTTATTTTACAACATTCAGTTCCACAAATTTTTGAGTTCCAAATTTTCTCCCCTTCCCTCTCTCCATCCACCCCCCCAATATTGGCATGCAATCTAATATAGGTTCTCCAAATACTTTCCGATTAAACATTAGCCAAGTTGTAAAGAAGAATTATAACCAATGTTTGTTTCTTTTTTTCCCCATTGTTCACTCCATTGGTTACAACGCTTCTATACAACCAGACTGTTGTACAATGTGAAAGTGTCTGCAGATCCTATACATGATTGTTCACCACCATGGTGGGGCGGGGAGTTAGGGGGAAGAGGAGAGAAAGGAAGGGAGAAAAATCTGAAACTCAAGTGATTCTGGAACTGAATCTTGTAAACTAAAAGTAAATAAACAAGTCAATTAAAAAAAGAAGAATCATAACCAATGGAATGAACAATGAGGAAAAAGAAACGAAGCAAAACAAAACGAAAAAGAGACAGAGCAAGTAGTTAGCTTCAATCTGCATTTAATTCTTCCTCTGGATATGGATAGCCTTTTCTATCATGAGTTCTTTGGAGTTGCCTTCCAACTTTGTGTTACTGAGAAGAGGCCAGTCTGTCAAAGTTAGTCATCACAGTGTCTGTAACTGTGTACAAAGTTCTCCTGGTTCTGTTCTCACTCAGCATCAGTTTATATAAGCCTTTCCAGGTTATTATGAAGTCTGTCTGTTCCTCATTTCTTATAGCACAATAGTATTCCATTGCATTCATATACCACAACTTGTTTAGTCATTCCCCAATGGATGGATGTCCCCCTGATTTCCAATTCTTTGCCACCACAAAAAGAACTTGTACAAATATTTTTGTATATACAGGTCCTCCTTTCCCCTGTCTGATCTCTCTGGGATACAGCCCTAGAAGTGGTATTGCTGGCTGAAAGGGTATGGGCATTTTTATAGCCCTTTGGGCATAGTTCCAGATTGCCCTCCAGAATGGTTGAATCATTTCACAACTCCACCAACAATGCATTAGAGTTCCAATTTTCCCACATCTTCTCCAGCATTGGTCATTTTCCTGTTTTGTCATGTTAGCCAATCTGACGGGTGAGATGTGGTGCCTCAGAGTTGTTTCCATTTGCATTTCTCTAATTAATAGTGATTTAGAGCATTTTTTCATATTCTTATGGATATCTTTAATTTCTTCTTCTGAAAACTGCCTGTTCATATCCTTTAATCATTTATCAATTGGGGAATGACTTGTATTTTTAGAAATTTGACTCAGTTGTCTGTGTATTTTAGAAACGAGGCCTTTGTCAGAGACACTAGTTGGAAAAATTCTTTCCCTGTTTTCTGCTTCCCTCCTAATCTTGGTTATATTGACTTTCTACAAAAACTTTTCAGTTTAATGTAATAGAATGGTACTTTTTTTTTTGCTTTTTTTTTTGGAGGGCAGTTGGGGTTAAGTGACTTGCCCAAGGTCACACGGCTAGTTTTTTGTGTTAAGTGTCTGAGGCCGGATTTGAACTCAGGTCCTCCTGACTCCAGGGCCAGTGCTCTATTCACTGCACCACCTAGCCACCCCTAGAATGGTACTTTTTTAAAGTCATCATTTGTTATAAACACTTTCACTTGAATCTTTAGTATCCCAAGCACACTAACCATTTACCTAGTAAGGTCTTGAGTAAGACATGAGGGAAATTATTTTTCTATTATATTCATAATCAATTATTAAATTAAAAATAAAGATTAAGGTTCTTTATATTCATTTCCTCATTCAGGGACCAGCCCCTGTAGGTCAGTCAAGTAGTGTCTCTGAAGGATAAGGCTGATAGATGAGATTACCAAAATCCTTGGGGAACATGCTCCTCCATCTTGGGGGGGACTCCACCCGACTAGGAGACTTTACTTCTGCTAGAGTGTAAACAGAATTGAATCTAGATGAATTTCAGCCCTGAAGCATTAAGCCTATGTCCCTGTACTCCTCCATTAGAATTTAGGGTGAATGAGCTCATGAAGGAGAAAACCAACCAGAGTGGTTTGGGTAGGGACGGATTCCTCTGGCCAGATTGCTGGAGGTGGCTGAGTTTCATGATCAGTCCACTTTCTCAGCAGGAGGAGCTGAAGACTATTAATTGTTCACTAATCAGTGTTGATTTCTCCTGTCAAGTTCATTCCCTTTAATATATTTATATATATATTATTCCCTTTAATATATATATTTAGGGCATATCTCCATTAGGTGTCTTAGGTTATGGAAAGGAACATCTATTGGAACCACTGGCCATCTATTTGATTATTAGCTAGCCCAGTTAGTAAATTATTATTAGTTACCCAGAAACTCTTTCTCTTGGGATTTTCATTTGTCACAGACGTAAGATATGTAGGTTGTATATTCTTGGAAAGTAAAAGAGAAACAAAAAGTTTTGCATATGAGCCATTACCTAGAGTGGCAGATGTAAATGAAGCTGCTTTATCATGAGAGCACGTGAAGGCTATAGGTTTCACTTAGACTGCCCAGTAAATAGGAAACAGGGCACTGGGGGAACACCATCAATCAGTGAAAGGTCATGTACACTAGAAAACAGCCTGGATATGGAGCTAGAGGAACTCAGTTTGAGTCCTAGCTCTAATTACTGGCTCTGTGACCTTGGACAAGTAGCTTCCGCTCTCTTTAACCTCCTCATCCAATAAAGTGGGGGTAGAATATTTCCAATATTTCTTCTAGTTCTAAATCCTTTTTATTCAGTGTTAATTCAGTTTTGCTGTTGTTTTCCCTATTGACAGAAGACTTTAATAATTTTTTTGTTATCGTTAATAATAGACAATTCTCAGTAGTCTAAAGAAAAATACATTTCATTTCCAAGTCTCACTTTTTTTCCATGCTGATAAGCAGTGAAGGTTTTCATTTCCCTCAGTCCACTTGCTTAAAATCAGCCAGTTAGTTCCTAAAAGCATCTTAGGTGCCCTATTTCCTTTTCCCATATAAGTCTTGGCATTGACTTAACCATCCCAATTATATAGGAAAGCCCAAGCCAGACAGCTAGGGCATAGCATTTGCTCCTAATCAGAAACAGTATTGAATTAACCCATAGCAAATTAACTGGAATTGATGGTTATGCCTGTTGTGAGTTTGTGGCAAATCGTGGCCTTCTATCCTCATCATCAAAATCAAGAGTGGAATTCTCAGGGATTTTTACTATTCCTACCAAATGGAGGTGCCAGGTCTGAAGCCCACAAGATCATTGCTAGTCTGAGCCCTGGTTACAAGCTTGAAATAGAAAAAGAACCAGATGCACCATGGAAAAGGAATAAAGGACCGCAGAAGATGAGATTTAGTAGGCTTTCTCTCCCCCCTCCCCCTCCTCTCTCTCTTCCCCTCTACCTCCCTTTCTTTTCTCTCTCTTTCTCCCTTCTTCCTTCCCCCTTCTCTTAACTCTCTTGTCCTTCTGATATCTCTGAATCCCTTCATCTCTTCCTCAGATAAAATTCCCAAAAGTGAATGTGCCTAATCAGTGAGAGTTATTTTTTCCTCCCCTTGGCCAAGGACATTCTAACCTGATAAGGATTGCCTTGTTTTAATTCAGCTGTGCAACTTTATATTATTTACTGATAATATGTGTGTCAATAGAACTCTAGCAATAGGGAAAAAAAGGTCTCAAAGTAAATAATAAATGGTAACTTCACTTACAATTCCATTGTTTTTTCCTTTGCAAGGGTACAACCAATGCACAGAAGTCTGTCGACAGTGATGTCCCTCACGCACTTGTGTTACATGATTTTCCAGCGGGTAAGGATAAAAATCAGAGGCATTGGGGTTTAGTGGCTAGAATGCCAGGCTTAGAGTCAGGGAGATGTGGGTTCAGATCTTGCTTCTGACACTTGCTGTGTGATCCAGGGCAGGTTGCTTAACCTACCTCTTCTTGACTAGGACTTATTAGTTGAGTCATAGATGGGGTGCAGTCTTCCTTGGGGAAAGGCATTCCCACAGTTGTAGTTCTTCACACTAAAAAAAGTCACAAATCCTTCAAGTATGGAAACTATGATAAAAAAATCACGTTCCAGAACATATATTTTCAAACTATTAATCTTTTGATTATAGATAAAGGAAGATTCATTTTGACCTACTTTCTTTTTTTTTTTTTTTTTAAATTTTAATTTATTTTCTTGGTTACATCATTCATTTCCACAAGGTTTTGAGTTACAAATTTTCTCCCC
>CM053601.1:84248160-84267430 GCA_028646575.1 Pseudocheirus occidentalis
CTCTGAAGCTGCCCAGTGGAGGCCACTGCTGCTCTCAGCCGTTTCTGCTCCTACAGCCGCCTTCTGCTGCTTCCTTGCCCTGGGAGCAGTTTGGCTAGACCCGCTCTTCCCCAAATTTAGCAAAATCCACTGGCCTTTCTCTTAGCCTTCTTTTTCTTCTGGCCTGATAAATGTGGTAACTGTGCCTCCAGTGCAGCTGATCTGCTCTCCTATAGACTGGGCTCTGCCTGACTGCCCCAGGGCCTGACCCGGCTGGGATTGTGGCTGCGGCTCCCAGACTGCTGTGAAGAGCCCCACCTGTTGAGCTGCCTGTAGCAACAGATGCGTTTTCTGTGTTTTGGAGAGTTTTGGAGATTGTAAATCTGTTTTAGAGTTCCATTTTATGAGTTTTTAGCGTGTTTGTGTGGGAGCTGCAATGCTTTGCTGCTTCTACGCAGTCATCTTGGCTCTGCCCCCGAACCAATTCATTCTTAAGGATGATTTCAACACCTCTTAAGGAAAAAGTAACCTAACTTGCATGGAAGGGAAGGGTGTGTGTGTGTGCAGATTTTAGGATTTTGCTCCTACCACAAATACCCTAATTTTATAGATGAGGACAGAGGAGACCAAAGAACTAAAGTAACTTTTCCCAAAGTAACAAAGGTTGGGTTTTTTTTTTCATAATCCAAGAGTGTTTTATTTTTAATTTCTTTTAATGTCATTTATACCATGAGTTCATAGGGGTTTGGTTCCAACAGCTCAGGTTCCTTGGCATTGGTTCTCACAAAGTGTGCTTCTCTGGTTGGAGCAGGCTGGCATTTCAGCTGAACCCAAGCACCTTTTTTGTTGGCTTCCATCTTTTGATCATGTACCTTTACCCAATTCAGGAAGCTCTCTCTGCTCTTGGCATGCTTAATATGCTCAGTACACACATTAATTCTCTCAGCTAGTTAAGTTTGTTTACAACAATGCCTACAGCATATTGAATAACATTATCAACTCCTCCAGTCTTGGCTATGGTAACATTTTTGGGGCATTCCTTGCTGAACTGTGTCCATACCCTACAATATCTACAATATCACCTTTCTTGTACATTTGCACATACGTAGCTAAAGGGACAACACTATGTTTCTGAAAGGGCATAGAAAACATGTATTGTGTCATTTTCCTTTTTCCTTTTGTGTTCATCATTTAGGTAACTCACTGGAATATGGCAGAACTGGTAGAAAGCCACAAAGATATTTGTCATCAGAGGCAAAATTTGGACCCAGGTCCTCTTGGTCTAGAGTTACTTTTCATCATTTCCAAGCAAATTGAGTACATCTCTACAAAACTCTGGAATGAGGAAAAAATAATTATTACAACTTCTGTTTGTACAATTTTTTTATAATTTTTTCAACCACCTTCACATACTTCCTCATTTTGTCCTCATAGCAATAGAGTGTGGTAAATAACTCAAGGCTCATTATACTCATTTTTAATAGAGACTGAGGCTCAAAAAGACTAATGTCTTATGTCAAAACAGCTATTAAGTAGCAGAAGTAGGAGTAGAACCCACGTTTTTCAGCAACTAATGTTCTTTCCGTTATACCATGATACTTCAAAAAAGGGTGGAATTCAACTTCTCTGCTAAAGAGGTGGTGGTAAAGGGAGAGGGATAAGAGGAGGGTGTAGTGTGGCTAATTGGGAGGGATGTCAGAAATAGGGAGTCATCCAAATAAGACAGGAGGTTTTGTTGGCACAACCTGGGGATTTCAATTATTCATGTAATTCCATTGTGTGAATAATCAAAAGTTAACTCTAGCTATAATTTTCTGGTGAATTTTCTCCTTTCAAATACTCCCCAAAGTAGTTTAATTAGAATGTCTTACCAGCTACTCAGATTGAGCTCTTAAAGTCTCCAGCACATGTTCTGAGTATTGAAGAATTCAGTGTCATATTTTGGAATGAAGAGAGGTAAAGAATGCAGCAAAAACATTAAACAGCATAGAAGAAATGAAATGCAATTTGTGACAGACAGAAAAGATAACAGGGAATTTGTGCTAGACAAAGTAGAAGTGCTTGGGAAAATAGGTGAACTGAGAGTAGATGAATGTGAAAAGTCCTTTATCTCTTTTTATGTGAAAGCTTAACTATCACCAGTCATCCATGGTGGATACTTTCATAAATGTTGAAAATTGTAGTTAGGGTCTATCCTATATTGCCTTCTACTTTACAAAACACTTCCTTCAGAACAACAGTGTGGAATAGACAGTGAAAACAGGATTTCTCCCATTTTACAGATGAGGAAACTGGGGTACAGAGGGGTTAAATAACTTCCCCTTTGTTAAATAGCTGTGACTTGAATCCAAGTTATCTGACTCTGTCTAGTGGATTTTGTCATGATGCTGCCCTGTCATAATATCTGCCAGTGTCTTAATTTTTTTATAAGATGACTGTCATGAAACCCTGTTTATTTGAATCCATCTGGTGTTTTAAAATACTCTTATGATAGGGAGGCTAGATAACAGCATCTATAATAAATGATACAAATCAGGAGTTCTCAAATTGGTATCTATGAACATTTTTCTTAATTTTGATAACTATATTTTAATGTAATTGGTTTCCTTTCCCCCTTTTAATCTCGTATATTTTATTTTATACATTTAAAAACATTTTTCTGAGAAGGGACCTGTAATCCATAGTACACACAGCAGATTTATCATTACATATGCCAACTGGTATGACAGAAATGCTAATTAGATGTGCTTCTTGATGCATTGAATAAAACTTTATTAACAAAATTAATTAATATAATTAATTAAAATAAATAAAAACTTTAATAAAATAAAAAAACATTCAAACAATACAAATACCCCCCTCTAAGAACAGACCACCAACCTGAGTCTTAGAATTTCTAATAAACATCTTTCATTCCAGTGTTCATGACAGAGTTTTTCCTTCCATTTGGAGGCCATATTTCTCTTTCTAAGGTGATTGTGTGGAAAGTGTCCATCAATCAGAACAGATCTCACATCAGTGTGGGAATTCTCAAGTCTCAAGAGCAGAGAATGCAGAAGCCAGTCCCAGTTTCATGTAGGAGTAAGCTGAAGACTGGGACTTTCAGTGGGTTTTAGATATGTGTGTTTTAAATTTGTTTGCCACATAACTTGATTGATATTTCATTCCATAAACTACTGATAATGTTAGGGGTTTTCTATCAATTTTCTATCAGTTTTTCTATTGATAGTCTGTATAGTCAGAGGATTCATATAAGTTTATTAGTTTTTTAAGGACACACATGTTGGCCAGCAAGGTGGTGCAGTGAATAGAGCATTGGCCCCAGAGACAAGACAATCCAAATTCAAATGTGACCCAGACTACCCATCTGATCATGAGCAAGTCACTTAACCCTGATTGTCTCAGGGGGGTGTAAAGCCAAGCACAAACAGCTTTTCAGAGAACGTTACTGTGAACAGCTTTTAAGGTTCTGATTATACAGTATAGTAAACACTCTATTCCATAATAAATCAAAGCAGTGAATCAAAGTACAGCATTCACAATATTATAACTTATAACAGAAAATAAAAATATAACATTCACAAGAACTTATCACAGAAAATGGCCACATAGTTTTCACCACAGTGGTCACAATGTTTTCAACAAAGAATAATCATTTAGTAACTCAATCATTCAATCATCTCAATCATTCAATCATCCTTAAGGAGGTTTGCCTCCTCAAGGGACACAAAATACAATAGTCAAAGTTCACTCATGGGACACACTAAGTTACATATCAGTCAGGTAGTCAATCATTAATCACTAAGTACAATCATTTAGTCAATCAATCATTCAATCAATTCAATCATTCAATCATCCTTCATTATTCACTATTCAATCATCAGAAAATACACAGATCCTCTACCCCTAGGTCACTAGTAAATTACAGTTTCTCAGTCAGTACATAGTATCCAAGTAAAGTCTTCTTTCAGCTTGACTCAGGATGGTCTCTCAGATTCCCTGGATCCCCTTCCATGTTCCCAGATCCTACCTGGATTCACCAAACTGTCACCTGGGTTCAAAGGCAGACAGCTCCCAGGTCCTTGTCCAGCTCTCTGTGCAGTTCCTGCTCCACATTGGAGCTCACAGTGTCCAGTCCATCTCAAATCCTTCACAGTCTCTGTTCCTGGGAAGACAAGGCTTAACAAAGCTACCAAAAGATTCATGCAAAGTACCAGCATTACAGTCATACTTCCTCAGTCCCTTGGCAGCTCTGGTTGCCTGTCGGAAATCCTCAACAGCCTTAGCAGCTCCACTGGCCCTCAGACTCAGCAGAACTTTCAGCTAGTTCCCAGAATCAAAATCAGGTCATCCAGGTTCTCCTAAAATTATTCCCTGAAGCCTGGGGTGGAGAGCAGGGGAAGCTTTCTTCCCCTTCAGCCTCCTTGGTGGCAGCTGCTTCTGCCTCCACAAAGACTGCTCCAAGAAAGTCTGATTTTCCCAGTCAGGGTCTTTCCTTATATACAGACAGCATTAGCTTCCTGTTTCAGCCAAACCCTTCCTGTGAAATCAGCAGCAGGCATTCATACCTTCTGTTTCTTTAACTGAGGCTTGATTAATACTGAGTGCTAAGTACCTGTTACCTTTGTCAATACAAAGGGATCTTCAAGTTCAAATTACATTACCATTACAGGGGAAAAAGAACACACATATTTATTGCATCATGTCACACAAGTGTTTGATTAACAATTTATTCAAAACAACCCAGTCACAAAACAGAAGCTCAAAATAAAATGGAGGCTGTTATACTAAGTTGACAAATTTATCCTTATCATTTCAAAGTAATAAATCTTATTCTTATTGATCTTATTGATCATAGTTCTTAGAGGTTTCAAGTTTCTTGGTTTATACAATGTTGTCATTATATAAATTATTCTCCCAGTTCCACTCATTTCTTTCTTCATCAGTCTATAAAAGTCCTCAAAATTGTTCATCTTTATAATATTTTTGCTATTATACAAATTGATCTTCTGTTTCTGCTCATTTCACTCTGTGTCAGTTTGCAAAAATCTTTCCTTGTGTTTTTGAAATTATCTATTTCCTCATTTCTTACAACACAATAGTACCCCATTATATATATGTATATATGTATATATGTATACACCACAATTTGTAGTCATTTATTCCTTAATAGTTGGACATCCTCTTAGATTCTAGTATTTGCCAACACTGAAAGAGCTGCTAAAAATATTTTTGTTTGTAAAGGACCTTCTCTCTCTCTCTCTCTCTCTCTCTCTCTCTCTCTCTCTCTCTCTCTCTCTCTCTCTCTCTCTCTCTCTCTCTCTTTCTCTCTTTCCCTCTCTTATCTTGTGTGTGTGTGTGTGTGTGTATATGTGTGTGTGTGTATTTGTCTGTCTGTCTCTCTTTGGGATATAGGCACAGTAGTGATATAGTTAAGTCAAAAGACATGCACTGTTCAAGTTTTTGTATATAATTGAATTTTTCTATATAATTTGTATATAATTGTATATAATTTTGTATATAATTTTTGTATATAATTGAAAATTGCTTTCCATTTTGTGCCCATTCTAAAGTTTTGCTCGTAATACATTAATGTGTCTGTTTCCCCACAGTCCCACCAACATTTATTATTTTCATTTTTCAATTTGCCACATAGTAGATGTTTAATAAAGGTTAATTGGATAGGGATTGGGACTGGGCTGTTATTTTATTGTTATATGGAACTTTTGGGTCAGGGAACTTACTCTATCAGTGCAGGTTGGTGCCTTCTCAAATCAAGTCAACCAGCATTTATTAAAGGATGGAGAGAATTCCAGGCTTGGAGAACAGTCAGTCAAAGTGCCTGGAGATGGAATCTTCTGTTCAAGGAACAGCAAAGAGACCAGTGCTACTGGATCACAAAGTATATGAAAAGAATAAAGTAATATAACTAGTATGGAAATTATTTGGGTAACTATACATGTATGATCTATAGTGAAGTGCTTATCTTCCCAGTGGGGGTGGCTGAGGAGGGAAGGGAAAAAAAAATCTGGAAACCAAAGTTTTAAAAACAAATGTTTAAAAGTCTGCTTTTTGCATGCAACTGGGAAATAAGATATAAAGGCACTGGGGTTTAGAAACCCATCTTGCCCTACTAGAAAGTTAGGGGGGCTGAAGGGGGAGGATATAAAAGAGAACAGATTGGGAAAAGGGGTATTCAGTAGGCTTTCTATTTTGGGGTGGAGCAGTGGAAAGATAGAGAGAAAAAAATTGTAACCCCCGAGTCTTGTGGAAATGAATATTGAAAACTAAAACTAAATTTTTTTTAAGTGCCTGGCAGATCATAAGTGCTTAAAAAAAGAAGAAGAAAGTATAGGAAAACTGTACAGATAGGAAGGGACCAGGACATGAGGGCTTTAAAAGTAAAAGAGAAGAGTTTAGTTTGGTCCTAGAAGTAATAGGGAGCCAGTGGAATTTATTGAGTAGTGGTTAGACCCTCTAGAACAGTGGTTCTCAACCTGTGGGTTGCGACCCCTTTGGGGATCAAATGACCCTTTCACAGGGGTCACAAGGGCTGCCTAAGACCATCGGAAAACACATATTTCTGATGGTCTTAGGAACCGAGACACTGCTTCTCTATCCATCTCTAGGCCGGTCCGCCCACATGCAGATACATCCACGTACAAGTATTTTTTTTTTCACATACAAGTATTAAAGGTTGGTGGCATTAGGAAGGTTGAGAACCACTGCTCTAGAACTTCTCTGCAATTTGTAGTTTTCTGGAGCACTCAGAGGCTAAGTGACTGTAGCAGGAAGCACCCTAGCACACCCAGGATGGCTATTATCACAGGTTTTTAGATCTGCTTTTCTAAAGGAGAGCAACTCAAAATGGGTTAACAGTCTTACTTTAATCAATCAAACATATATCATTTACCTAGTTCAGGGGAAAAAGTCAACACCCTGAACTTCAGAGAATATGAACAGAATACAAACAAGTTACAACAGAAAATAAAACAATTCAGCAGACAGGGTTTTCAGCTATCTGACCATTACATCCGCACCTAGTTAGTTACCAGAGAGGAAAGCACCAACATCTGGGTTTTCAAAGTGAGGTGGGGGAATGCTCAACGGCTTCCCAGAGTCTCCTCTGGCCAAATCACACAACGCAATTGTTCCCAAAGTGAGCCCCAAAGTAAAATCTCACATTCAGCCTATTATGAGGCAGAGTGTACTTTCAAATTAGAGAAGGTTTCTCAGAGTCACTTAAGCCTATCAAAGGGCCTAGGGACAGGAAAGGTCTTCAGAATCCCATAAGATGACTCTCCCAGGGTCAATGTTTATTGGCTGAATGAAATACCAATCAACTTCTGGGTAATGGTCGTGTAAAATCAAAGCAACCCCATTTGTCTGGTGTTTAGCAACACTTAGCTTTGGATTTCTCTTGACATGACATTTTTTTAAAAAGTGATTTTTATTAATGTCTTTTGTTTTTATATCACACACATAATACAATTGAACCCTTGCGCAGATGCTTGTTCCCTTCCACCTTTTCTGTTTTTCTTGTAACAGAAAAGTAGCTAAGCCAAAATACCACTTGTAACAACCGCGTCTGCCAATAATTCCAACATTTTGTCCTACCAGTCACCCACTTCTCTGCTCCGGAGGACAAAGTAAGTTTCATTATCTGTTCTCTGGGGCCATTATTGATTTTCCAGTTATTCAGAATTTAGCCACCTTTTAGTGATCTTATCATTTACAATATTTCTGTCATTTCAGATACTGTCCTTTGGTTTCTGCTTATTTTGCTTTGTTTCAGTTAATTCACTTGTTACAAAATTGGTCATGATGCTGGCTAGGATGCAAAAAAAACCCCAAAACCCAGGTCCAATGACCAAGTTTAATAATAGTCTTTAGATTCAAGTGATAGCTCTGCCATTTTCTTTCTCTGTGTCTTGAGTAACCCTCTCCTTGAGCCTCAATTTCCTTATTTGTATAATGAAAGGACTGGACTAGATAGAAAACTCTTAACCTTTTTTGGACCACGGATGCCTTTGGCAGTTGGGTGAAGCCTATGGACCCCTTCTCAGAACAATGTTTTTAAATGTATCATATAAGATACAAAGGACTTCACAGAAAACCAGTTATAATAAAATATAGTTATCGAAATATGTTTTTAAAGTTCGTTTTTTAAAAATTCAGGAACCCGGACATGAGATGTTCTCTAAATTCCCTTTTCATCTCTGAGCCCCATAATCCAATGTGTACAATGGGACCAGGATTTCCTTGGTTTCCCAACTCTTGATTCTGCATCTACTCTTTAAGCTAGTGCCACCTAGTGGTCAAACATATTCACATTCAACTTCAGTAGTCCTAACTTCCATAACTCACGGAGCTTGCTTTTTGCTCTCTGCTATGGAATTTTTTTTAACCTTGGCTTTGGACTTTGACCTTTGAAGTCCTACAGCTCTGGTTTTGTATCTGGACTCTGGATTGCTTCATTAAATATATTCTGCATCTTCTGGTTCTGACGAGGACGATGTTGGACAACTGGTTCCAGTTTTTGCCTTTGACAGTTATCAATTTTTCTGTGTGTGGGCCCAGGTCTTACCACTCATGCAAAACTACCTTTTTAAGACCAATTTAATCCACATAGGGAGAAGTAACATGCTAAAAGAGTCATCACCTGCCCGTCTGACACTCTGAATGAGTCAAAAATCCTGAACATTTTGCTGGTTAACTTTATGTTTTTTAACTGTTTTTATTCTGAACTTAATAAAACTAAATAAAATGAACATTTCCAAATATAAAGTAGAACAGAAAATGGAGGATTGTATGTTAAAGTGAATATCTATCACCCATAGCTTTTTTTTTTAAGTATATAACCTTTATAAATTCTGAGCATCCTTATCCCAGCTTCCACTTGCTGAGGCAAGTCTCTGAGGAAACCTACATTTTTCTCAAGATTCTAGGGTGGGGTGGGGAATGTGCACCCTTGAGGACACATATGGTCCTCTAGGTCCTGAACCTTTGAGCCTAAACTTTACAGAACAAATACTTTTACTAAAGGGTATCCCTAAGGGGTTGGGGGTATTTCTCTAATGTGATAGACTTGAACTGCTATTCTGGTGTGTTCTTCCCAATATCAATCATCAGTTATTAGTTCTCTAATATCATTTCATCAATTAATATCAATTAGCTTTAACAAAAGGATATTTCCTAATATGATATTGCAAGATCATAAATATAAACATCCTCCCCTCTGTCAACATCTGGGGGGTACACTCCTATTCTACTTCATTGCTGGGGAAAGTGGGTTAAGGCTAAAGTAGTTCCTTTAAAGTATCTACTCTGTTGAGTTCTCTTCCAGATTTGGCATAGCCAGTGGATGAGTCGATGGGAGTTGTTCCTTCTTTAGACTTGGCTCTTCACTGGGCTTGGCTATCCGCAAAATCTGTCACATAATTCATTTCTTGGATCTTTGAAAGCTAAGTCTCCTAACTTTTCATAACTCACAAGGTTGCCTCAGTCCAATATTCTTGACTTAAGAGAAAGGAAGAACAAATACAAAGAGGCAAAGAACCAATCTGAAGTTATATCTCCCTCTGGATATGTAGAAGCATGAAAAAACAAACCAATTCTGACCTTGGGTGGAAGCTAGGTTACACATGCATAAAAAAAAAGTCTGTTATCATGCTCACTTCCATTCACAACTAGGAGGGTAGAGGACCTAAAAAAAATGCCCAGAGACAAAAGCATGGGAGGGGCTGTGTGGGAAGGATATAAACAAGAAGGTCACAGGAACATGTGTCATGATGGTCTTTGCAGGATGGGGAAAGGGAGGGAACAGCGATGGTCTCCAGACCTGGTTCATCCAGTTCTGCCAAACTCACCTTACTCCTCCTAGTTGGTAGGTGAGATGCTTAAGCTGGAATCACCTTCACTTCAGGGTTGTTCCTAAAGGTACATGAAGGTCATGAGTCTGATTGAGAAAGGAACATATTCTTGTTGTCCTTGATGTCACAGGCATGGAGACACTAGGTCATGAACCAAATAGGGCAGGGTTGGGGAATTGGGAAGAGGGGGTATGCCCAGGGTCCACAGAAGAGAGAGTTTGTGTCAAGTTTTCATTATGGGTTTAGCAGAGGATCATAAACTCCAGATTTCTGTACACCAAGGTTCTGTTTGAGTCTTCTGTGCTTATCTCTTTTGCGGTATAGTTTAATATTATAGTCATCCCTTCTACTAACTCCTCCCCAGCTTAATGTCAATCAGAATAACTTCATGTGCCACCCTGAGGCATGTACATCATCCTGATACATGATAGAGTACTATTGTATTATCCTACCTGCCCCCCTACCTCAAGCCTGACTGTCTCAAGGGTGGGATTGATCTTAAGTAAGAGAAGGGAGTAATAGGAATATTTTAAAATTTCTTTGAGACTTAACAGAAGAGTAATCAGTACACACTTCTATTATGTGCATACATATGGAAATACATAAAATGAGCATTTAGTGTTTGTTAAGTTCAGAGTAAAAAGAAAATTTATTAATAAAGGGAAATTTTTAAAAAATCACTTAAAAAGAACATGAGTTCCTTGAAGGCAGGGTTAGTGCCATATTTTATCTTTGCATCCTTAGAACCTTACTTGCATATAGAAGATGCTTAGCAAAGATTTGCTGAATTGAAGAGTCTAATCGATCTAGTAGTCTGAGACCAGCTCTCATCAGCAACCATCTCTCCTAGCTATCAGACCATCTCATGCCATAGCAGTTTCCTGTACCTGATAATTTCAGGTTGATGCAGACAAGTGAGGACCTTATTACTGTGCTTCCTACTCCCCTAAAAAAAAAAATGCAAAGACAAGGTGCTACCTCCCTGTTTCTAATTCCTAATTGGCCGATTTAGGGGTAATACACATAAACTAATACAACAGGACAGTTAAGGAAGTGATCCCAGAGGCTGAAGGAGGTGACTCCTTTTGTTCCCATGATCCTATAATACATATTGGCTATGAAATCACACCGAGCTCCTACTCTGGAAAAACATAAAGGATCACGGACAGCACCAGAAGTGACTTTAAAACCCTCTAACTCTTTTATGTACAGAGAAGGAAACAAGCCCAGGATGTCATAGAGAGGAATGGAAGAGCTAGGATTCAAATCCAGTCCTCTGACTTCAAATCTACATTCCACATTCCACATAACTCCTCTCAGCAAGGCTGGCAAAATAGACTAATCAAGGTCACCAGTGTCAGAGGCATGAAAGAAAAACAGCTATCATTTGCATAGCACCTTAAGGTTTACAAAAGGCTTTACATCTGTTATTTTACTGGATGAATGCACGGCTGGAGCCCAGGACTGCTCCTCTTTTAGCCTATGGAATCACTTCCCAATTGTCCCACTGGGTGTTTGTGTGTATTTCCCCTAGGTCAGCCCATCAGGAATTAGTACAAGGGAGTGGTGCCTTGTCTTTGCATTCCTAAGGAAGTAGGAAGCACAGTTTAGAGTGCCTACTTGTCTGCATCTGTCTGAAGTTATCAGGGAAGAACAGGAAACTGGTATGGCATGAGATAGTCTGACAGCTAAGAGAGATAGCTGCACTTGAGAACTGGTCTCAGACTAGTTCAAGGAAGTAAGTGACACATCAACATTTAAGTTACAAGCTATCTAACTTCCTTCATGTTAAAACCATTCACTTTGCTCAACCTCCCCATCAATTCCATTGGGACAGTACTCCTTGTCTGCTTCCTCAGAGGGAAGCTGAAGCCTAGTCTTGTTAGCTAGGTGAACGAGGGGAAAAAGGTCAGGAGGGGATAGGTACTCTTCTTCTAATCTCCAGACACTTGGGTTTCTGAACTAGATTCTATTTTAATCCATTTTATTTTGAGAATCTTGACCTGAGAAGGGCTCAGCAATCCTTATATTAGTGAATTTTTTGCCAGAGAAAGAAGGAGAATGAAAAAGAGGAGAAAATTCTGCCCAAATCGTAGAATAGTTATAAAGAAAGTCAGCTTCATTACTTATATATTCTAAACCTATTAGAAACTAATAAGAGGGCCTTAGTAAATAAAAGGCAGAAAATAAATTCAAAATACAATTCAAGATAGGCCTATGGTATAACATGTTTTACTAAAAGGTTCAGTCACCCAGTCAACATGCATTTATTATTAATTAAGCAGCACTGTGCTAAGGGCAAGGTTGTATTTGTCCTTTGTTTTCGAAGAGGACCACGACATCAAGGAAATGATGACACGACTTGCAGTTGACTTTGATTTGAGTGAGGGAAGGCTGTGCAAGCTCACCAGCATCACTTTCTCCTCCAGAGCCATCTGGACCCAATGACCAGATATTCATTAGAATGACTGGAGATGACCCAGGATACAATGGGAGACCCTGGTCCTTTTAGACTAAGACCTTTTTACCTACTCAGAGTGAGGTAATGCCCATTCAGTGAATAGGCTTCTTTAAGAAGTGAGTCAAGGTATGACCCCTCTAATTAGAAAAAAAAAAAACAAGCTGGGAGGAGAAGACCCTCAGGGTTACTGTTCCAAAAAGAAACAGTTACCACTGACATTCACTCTAAACCAGGAGGGCCCAAATTAAGTTGAGCTTGCGCAAGGATTGAGGTTCAATCCATGAGCTTCAGAGTGAACTAGGAGAAAGGAAGGAAGGAAGGAAGGAAAGAAGGAAGGAAGGAAAGAAGGAAAAAAAGGAGGGAGGAAGGAAGGAAGGAAAAGAGGGAGGGAAGGAGGAAGGAAGGAAGGAAGAATGGAAGGAAGAAATAAGGGTGGGGAGAAAGACAAAAAGTCTCTGCCTTCAAGGAGATCATAGTCTAATAGGAGAGGCAACGTGAAAACAAAAATGTACATCCAAGATATATCCTGGATGAAATGGAGGGAATCTCAGAGGGATGGCACTAACATTGAGGTGAACCAAGATAGTCTTGCAAAAGTTGGAATTTGAGTTGATAAGCAAAAGAAGCAGGGTGCTACAGACAAGGAGGGGGAGCATGGAGAGTATGGGACACAACCCACAAGAAGACAAGGAGTTGGGAGATGGAGTGTTATATATAAGGAAAAACAAAAAGATCAAAATCCCTGAATCAGTATGTAGAAGGAAGTAAAGTACAAGGAGACAGGAGTGGTAGGTACAAAGGAGACAGGTTGTGAAAAGCTTTAAAAGCTAAATGGGATTTTCTATTTAATCTTGGAGGTGATAAGGATCAACTGAAGTGTCTTGAATGGGGGAGGAGAGTTACTTACAGTTGATTTTTAGGAAGATCATTTTGACAGCTGAGTGGGGGATGGACAACAGTGGGGCTTGAGATCTGAGGCAGGGAAACCAATCAGAAGGTTATTGCAATAGTTTAGGCGTAGGTGATGAAGTCCTAGACCAGGATGCTGACTACATGAGTAGACAGAAGGGAGTGTTTGCTAACAAAGTTGTGAAGGTAGAAACAAAAACACTTGGCAACAGATGGAATTTGTAAGGTGAGTGTGATTAAGGAATCACAGATGACACCAAGGCTGTGAGCCTTGCCATCATAGGGAAGTTTGGAAGAGGGAAGGACTTGGAAGGAAAGATTCTATTGTGGATGTGTTGAGAATAGCATGTCTATGGGACATCCAGTTGGAGATGTTCAAAAGGCAGCACAAGACTGGGGCTCAGCACAGAGATTATGGATGGATCCACAGATCCGGGAGTTATCTACATAGAGATGATCACTGAACTGATGGGAGTTGATTAGACCACCAAGAAAAACACAGAGGGAGAAAAGGAGAAGGACCAGAACAAAGTGTTGGGGGATACCCACCTTGATAAATCAAGGACCTAGAATATGAATGTCTAGCAAAAGAGGAAGAGGAGGGGTTGGACAAGTAGGAAGAAAATCAGGAAAGATCAGTGTCACAAAAACCTAGGGAGGAGAGAACATGAAAGAGAAAAGGACAGATAGTGTCAGAGGCTGTGTGGAGGTCAAGAAGGATGAAAATGAATAAAAGACCATTAGATATGGCAATTAAAAGATCACCAATAACTTTAGAGAGAGCAATTTCAGTTAAATGAGGAGGCTGGAAATTAGACTGGAGAGAGTTTAGATGAGATTGAGAGGAAAGGGAGTGGAGGTACCAACTGGAGACAGTTTTCATTAGAAATGTGAACTCTCTGAGGGACAGGACTGTTTCTTACTTTGTGTTTCTAGTACTTAGCATAATTCCTGGGACACAGTAAGTGCTTAATAAATATTTGTTGACTTGACTTTCTCAGGGAATTTAACTATGAAAGCATTAGAATATAAAAGTTCTCAGTCACAGTACTTGTCTTTGTACTTAGTTTAAACCTGGTACAAGTGCTGCCACAACCCCAAAAGCCAGATTACATCAGTGTAAGGCACTATTGATACAGAAACTCTATAAATGCAGATCGATAACTCTTGAAATCTGAGTTGTACAGAGTTGGCTGGGGAACTTGTCTAGTCACACAACCAGTACGTGTCCGGGGCAAGGCACAACCCAGTTCTTTTTGGCTTTAAGGAGGCCCTTTATCCACCATCTGAGGGGGTCACTCAGATAGTTAACATAAATTCCACCATGAAAATGGCTCTAATTAATGACTTTGTTAAAAATAGCATGTAAAGACATCTTCCCAGTATGGTAAAAAAAAAAAAAAATGACGTGATAAGCCTTGTCTTAGATTTCAAACCAGATTTGGCCCTGGGCTTCCTTCCTTCTAATCCCAATGGTTAATCATTCCTAGATCTGGTTTAGTGGAAAGAGCACTGGGTCTGTATTCAAGGCTCAAGTCTGATGTTATCTGTGTAACATTGGGCAAGTTATTTAACTTTCTTTGAGCCTGACAGTTCACTTCTGTAAAATGAAGGGGTCAGAATAGAAGATCTCTAGCATTCCTTCTAGCTTTGAGCCCTTTGATAATGATGCTTCCTTAATAAACTTTTAATATTTCAAACTCCTTTCCAAAAGAAAAACATTTCTGATGCTGTAATGTGTGTGCTCAATAGGAAACAGATCTTCGGAAGAAGAGCCAAGCCAGAGAGAGGTCTACATTCCTGGCCTTCGCCGAGCTTTAACCCTTACATTTTAATTTCTTGTCATTTCAATTCAATTAAACAAAGACTCACTAGGTACAGAGTTAGGAACTGTGGGATTAAAGATGAAATAAGACAGTCCTTGACCTCACAGGGATAAGACCTATACACAAATAACTAAACAAGAAAAATTGTGTAATAGTGACATTTCCTGTAGGACTTAAAAATTTGTAAAGCACTTTATTATCTCAATTCAGTCTCATAACAACTCTGAGAAATAGTTACTATGGATATTATTATTGCCACTTTTCAGATGGGGAAACTGAGTTTAAACAACTGGTAATAAGTATCCGAGGATGGATTTGATCTAGTTTTTGTGACTTCTAGCCATTTTCCCAAACTGCCTTTCTTAGTCAATAAGTACAAAGGTAAATCCAAACAAAATGGAAAGAGAGTCTGAGGAGGGAGGGGGTCACTTCTAAAAAGGGGCATCAGCAAGGAGGGGACACCTGAGACAGACCCTGAAGAATGGGAAAAGATTTCAACAAGAAGGTTGGAAGATATGAGCAAGGCAGTTCTCAAATTCACAAGATATTTAAAAGAGGTTGACTAAATGCTTGTAGAAAATTGGATGTTGTTATGATTAAAAAAAGAAAAAGATCAGAATGACTTGTCCAAGGTCAGGTCATTTAACTTCTCTGGAATTTTGTACCTGACAAGTCAAGAAGTATTTACTGTGTGACTACTATGTGCCAGGCATTTTCTAAGTGCTGGGGATTCAAAGAAATTGGAGAGCACAGTGCTTGCCCTTGAGTTGCTTATGGCATGCAAACAAAAATGTGCCCCAGGAGATCCAGGGGATGAATTGGTGAGCATCTTGGAAGGAACACACTAACATTAAAGGGGACTGGGAGAAGCTTCCTATAGAAGGCTGGATCTTAGCTGAGACTTGAAGGAAGCCAGGGAAGTTGGTGAGGGAGGGGCCATGAGCTCAGTGACAGAGAAGTCTAGGTCTGAGGCACGGTTAGAGAAAATTCAGAGTCAGAGCACTGTGTGAGGTCATTGTCCCTGTCATAGTATATGACAGGAATAGGAGAAGGGCATAAGAAGACCAGAAAGGTAGGAATGGGCCAGGTTATGAAGGGTTTTAAAAGTGAAACAGAAGAGGGTAGCTAGGTAGCTACTAGATGGTACAGTGGGTAGGTAGAACATAGACCCTGAAGTCAGAAGGACCTGAGTTCAAATCTGAACTCAGACAATTACTGTGACAATTATTGTGACCCTAGGTGAGTCACTTAACATCTATTGTCTCAAAACAAAATTTTTTAAAAAGCCAAACAGAAAGTTTTATGTTTGATCCCAGAAACAAAAAGTATCCATCAGAACTTTCTGTGTGTGTGTGTGTAAAAGAGACAGAGAGAAAGCAAGAGGGTAGAATTGGTAAGACTTTACAACTGGTTGGATGTGGGGGATGAGAGTGACCTTGAACAAATCTCTTAGTTTCTCTTAGAGTTATCTATATAATTGGGGTCTTGGACTGGATGACCTCAAACGTCCCTGCGTAGGTATAATCCCATGATACAAAACAGGATAAGAATTGGGGGGATAGCGAATAGTCAGTTTTGACTGGAATGCAGGGTGTGTGATGGGGAATGGTGTGAGATAAGGCTGGAACTATACATTGGAACCAGATTGTGGAAGGTCTTGGCTGCCGGGCTAGGTCATAGGCTCCAGAGGAAAGGGAGTTAATAAATGTTTGCTGAATTGAATCCAGGTGGAGATAACTGACAACTTTCTTTGGTTCCCTCATTGTCTTTTTGTGTGATAACTTTCATTTCCAGTAGCCCAATGGGTATTGCCAGGACACTGTGATTGAAATGTGATACTTTGACCCTATAAATTCCAATAGTGGGATCAGGGCCAAGATGAGGCACTTTTCTCCCTAAAGGCACCAGGGACTTCTTGCAGCTATTTCTACTGTAACCTCTACTTCTTTTGCTTGCTTATCTAGTGATAACTCCTTGGCTATAGGCACCATAAATTGGGGAGCTAGGAGTGGAAGAATTGAGGGACATACTTTAGGTCATGAGCTGCTGTTCATTTTTGGTCTCACCAAGGCCAGCAAGGGTTAGGCTGAGGTCAACCAGTGGCCCTTTCACACATAAAGAGGTGGGAAGCTCAAAGCCTCATTCCCTTAGCAAAGAAGAAAGAGCTCAGAATTGTGTTGGACTTGACTTAACTAATATCATGAGGACACATCCCAGCAGACTACTCAGAAATGGGTCAAAGCAAGAAGCAGGACATGACTGAAGGAGAGGAGACAGCAGGATGGCACTGTGGGAAGATTCTTGAACTTGGACTCAGGAAGAGGTGGCTCAAAATCTGGCCTCTGATAACATAATGAGCTGTGTGACCTCTGGCAAGTCCCTCAACTTCCCTGAGCTTCACTTTCATTATAAATGGAGATATAAAATGTAAAATTCAGGGGCGGCTGGGTGGCGCAGTGAATAGAGCACCGGCCCTGGAGTCAGGAGTACCTGAGTTCAAATCCGGCCTCAGACACTTAACACACACACAAAAAAAAACTAGCCGTGTGACCTTGGGCAAGTTACTTAACCCCAAACTGCCCTCCAAAAAAAAAAAAGCAAAAAAAAAAAAATTAAAAAAAGCAAAAAAAAAAATAAAAAAAATAAAATGTAAAATTCAGATAACAGTGGCTGCAGCATCTACTCCACAGAGCTCAAATTACATTATAACATAAGTAAAGTAGTTTATAAACTATACAGTACTATATTAACATCCCTTGTTTCATTATTCCCACCCCAATTAATTTATGAAAAGCAGTAATCTTGCCCTTCCTTTCTGGGGACC
Source organism: Pseudocheirus occidentalis (assembly GCA_028646575.1). Lineage (NCBI taxonomy): Eukaryota > Metazoa > Chordata > Mammalia > Diprotodontia > Pseudocheiridae > Pseudocheirus > Pseudocheirus occidentalis. The sequence goes on from CM053601.1 coordinate 84,266,032, forward strand.
TGTTTTAATCAATCAGTGTGTGTATCAGGGAGGAGGGAATAAGCATTTCTATATTACATACTGCGTATCAGGCATTGTGGTAAGTGCTTTTATGTGCTATCCTTATCCCTAGTTGACAGGTGAAGAAACTCAGGACCACAGAATTAGTAAGTATCTGAGGCTGAATTTGAACTCAGGCATTGCTGACTCCATGCCCAGAACTCTATGCACTTCAACACTTACCTGACTCAACTCAGTCAGCAAGCATGTCTATTCATGTATTTATTTATTTATTTGATTTTTTTTATTTTAAAAATTTAATTCCACCACTTGAAATTTCTTATTTCTTATTAACAGGTTTTTAAAAAATTGAGTCTCAAATTCTCTTCCTTCTTCTAATCCCTCAATTGAGAGGGCAAGTAATATGATATCAATTATACATATGGAATCCTGCAAAACTTATTTCCAAAACAGTCCTATTGCCAAAAAAAAGCAAGAAAATTTAAAAAGTGAAAAAAGTAATTTAATTGGCACTCAGGGTTCTTCAATACTCTGGAGGTGGATAACATTTTGCACCATAAGTCTTGGACCAGTGTATTGAGAAGAGTAGGTAAATTTTTCAAAATTTATCATTATTATAATATTGCTGTTACCGGGTACAATGCTCTACTTTTGCCCACTTCACTTTGCCTCAGTTCATATAAGACTGCCCAGGTTTTTCTGAAAGCATTCTACTCATAGTACAATAGTATTCCCCCACCATCTGTCTTGTTCAGTCATTCCCCATTTGATGGGCACCCCCCTCAATGCAAGTATTTACCAAATCTTTATTATGTGCCAGGCACAGTGCTAAGTTTTGGTAATATAGAGGAAAGGCAAAAACACTTATCTTTGACCTTGTATTCTAATATGGCAGAAAATATCCCCCCCACCCTCAATTCTATCTAGTATATACATATATGAGAGGAGGGTGATCTCAGAAGGAATGAAGATGTGGAGGAGCAGGAAAAGCTTCTGTCTGGCACATGGTGGGATTTGAGCTGTCTTGAAGGAAGTCAGGGAAGCTAAGAGGCAGAGGTGCTCAGGGAGTGTGGTCAGGCATGGGCACAGCTTGTGGAAAGGTACTAAGTAGAAATCTGGACCTTCACTTGGGAGGAGCAAAAGAAAGGTCAATGTGGTACATCATAGAGTTCATATAGGAAAACAAATTGTTAGAAGACTGGAAAGGGAGGAAGGTGCTAGGTTATGAATGGTTTTAAAAGACAATGAGGGGTGGTTAGCTGGCACAGTGAATAGAGCCCCAGCCCTGGAGTCAGGAGGACCTGAGTTCAAACATGGCCTCAGACACTTAACTCTTACTAGTGGTGTGACCTTGGGCAAGTCACTTAACTCAAATTGCCCTGCCTTCTCCCTCGGGGGG
>CM053601.1:84267930-84291847 GCA_028646575.1 Pseudocheirus occidentalis
TGACTCCACGGCCGGTGCTCTATTCACTGCGCCACCTAGCCGCCCCTCCCTTTTTTATTTTTGTAAATAGGTTTTACTAACTTATTCCATCTCTCAAGTATAACTTGATCAATGGGATCATAAGGGATACCTGTAATTAATTTTATTTGAAAATCATCACAGAAAAATTGAAATAATTTGCTAGTGTAGGCAGGGGCATTATGGGTTTTCAATTGTTTTTGAACACCCATTGAAGCAAAAGACTGTAACATATGAGTAATTACGTTTTTTATTGCTTCCCCTGTGTGAAGGGAAGCTGTAGGAGTAATATAGATAACACATTGAGTGCAGTTTTTAATGATCTATCTAGCTTGTTCCTTAGTAATATGGAATTGTTTACATAGAGCATGTGTATTTTGATGAAAATAAGAGGAAGATACTGTAGCTTTATGAATATTTGGGGAGAGAGTTGGAAAAACTTGAATCTTTTGATCAGTAGTCATGTTATTTTGGGAAAGAGGTCCAGGAAGTGAAGAATGAGCTGTAATATGGGTTAAATAGGGTGACCTTTATCTTATGAGAGTTTGTAATCTTAGAAAAAAGTTTAAAAGGGATCTGTATTCTGTATATCTTCAAGCTTAGCAGTATCAATATGTTGGCTTATGTATGCTGAATATTTGTTATCTGACACAATATTAAGGGGAGAAGAAAAAATCATTTAACAACAATATGATAGCTGAAAGCTTTGCAATTTGAGCAGAAGTATCAATAATTAGTGAAAGCTGTTAAACAAAATAAGTTCCTGACTAAAACCTCACAACTGAATAGTAGACATACATCCTTGTTTCACAAAGCTTGTTCACTCTTTGATTATATTCATTTTGAAAGAAAGAGATACTTCAGAAATTGAATCTTTTACCTATAATAAGTTCAGATACTACTTAACTCTTGCTTAGACATGGAGTACATACATTGAGACCAAAACAACAAAATCTGTCCTACTTTATTTTAACTTAGCAATAAATTATCTTAGAAATGAAAGTTTTAGTAGGTCTCTTAAAAATTCTACTAGGGATTAAAAAGAAATTTTGAAAGTATATTCCCTTTATTTAAAAGAGTTTTAAGATTCATAAATGATCACTAAACTTTTCTGAAGAAAATTAGTTGAACAGTTTTAAAATGATACCTCTGATTTTTACCTAAAAGCAAAAATAAATTTTAAAAATTGAGATTTATTAAAACTAAGTTGGTATAGAATGTCCTTAAGTAACAAATTCCCAAAGTAGTATTATCAAACTAAATTTCTAGTTAATTACAGAATTTCTTAGATATCACAAAGTGTTTTAGTCAAAAAAGATATAATAATTGAATCTGATCACAGTACTTTCACCAACTATTATGTTTAGAAAACCTTTAAATAATGGGAATATTATAAGGTGAGTCTAAGTAGTTTTATTCTGTACATGTTCTAATTCTAGATTAAAAAAACTCATTTACTTAACAATAGTTTCCTTAGTGTCAACTAATATAATAAACTCTAACCTATCTTAAACTTCAATTAAGAGTAACACATTTCACTTAAAATACTACCAGGATTGATTTAGTTCCTTTTGTTTACATTTCATTATCAATTCGGATAGCTTGGATTACCTTTTTTAATATCCATCCCTGGGGTTAGGCTCAGAGGAACAGTCAGTTAATAGTTCCATCAAATCTTAAATAACAAGCTACAACAATCAGCTTAAGATATGCTTATAATCTCACATTGGTTAAGGAACGTCTTTAAAGTGAGCCTTAAAAGAACCTGTATTCATTTCTATATTTATTCATGCTCACAAAAATCAAATCTCCCATTGAGATCATAAGTTATTGCTCTAATAGATTTGCATCTACTTCCCATGCACCCCTATCTTCCTGGGACTATGCTCAGTCTGAATTCATACTGTAATTCCTATTTCTAACCCAGTCTTCATTCATCTTTTCAACCCTCTGATCCCTATTACTAACATAACTGTTCTATACCAGAATCCTAGAGTAAATAAAACAAAGAGGTTAATGTCTAGCCTCACATAACTTATGAATTATGTATCTAATTATTCCCATAACATTCAGAAAGAATGTCTTTAAAACAGCAAGATTTCATACATTTGCATTATGCCTAACTTTGTATAGTATTGTCATAAAGATGAAAAGTAGGGGCCTCATGGACAAAGCATCCACATGCAGTATGGTCCGGAAACCCTTTTTACCCTAATGTCAATTTACTCTCATTGAGTTGTAATATACCATACATATTTGCCCGGACTCACATACACGAGAGATTTTATTTAACATTTTTCTTTCTCAAATTTAAACTTGTCCTAGCGTAAAAGCCAGTTGTCAGAAATTACTTCTGCTTATTGTACATAGACTTGTAATTTCTCAGCAAGCTGAGTTCATTGTTTAGGAACTACATAACTAAAACCAGTTCCTTTCGAAGGCTGAATGACCTTATTTATAGGGATAGTTTCCAGGGGTCTTGGCAGTGTTACAAAATAAGAATAACTGAGGACTTTGGGGGGGGGCAGATGGTGATGCCCTTGCTTTGTCAAATCTCATACATGCAGGAAGAATGGTCTGAATGTGCAGAATACATTAATCAATTAGCAATTTTAAGTTTTAGCATTTAATTTTTCATAAATGAAAACCAAATTGTTTTAGCTGTAACCTCCTTTTTAACTACAGGTAAAAGTGTAAATACCTGGTTTTCTATATGGCAGACATAAACATCATAAAATGTGACATAATTGTTTTTACACAAATTCTTTCTCTTTTAGTTTCAACAAAATCCAGATTAAAAATTTGCTTTATCTAACACTATTTCTGAATGATTTCTCAATTGTTACTATATTACAGAATTTTGTTATAGTTTAGGAAGACCATAATAACACAATGACATTGTGATATTAATTGTATTTCCAAATCATCACTTGCAGAAATTATTGATAGAAAATTGGGCTTAGAAAAGTACAGAGATTTTTCTCCTCTTCTCACAGCTGCAGAGCCTGATTGTGAATTTAAGGGTTTGAATGGAGAGGTATATCTTGCCTAAAGGTGTGTGGGCTTCAACAAGGTGCCTCAGGGCTGTTGCTAGTGGAGTCCTTGATATAATTAGTTCGCCTCCTCCCTTTTGCCAGCTTGGGGGGAGGGTAAGTCAAATTCCCTCTTATTTTTCAGCAATTTTCTTTTTCAATCTGATCTGGGACAAGAGGCTTTAATAAACTTAACTTCATTTCTATGTTTATTCATTAAAAATTACTTTGGGGGCGGCTAGGTGGCGCAGTGAGTAGAGCACCGGCCCTGGAGTCAGGAGAACCTGAGTTCAAATGCGGCCTCAGACACTTGACACGCTAACTAGCCCTGTGACTTTGGGCAAGTCACTTAACCCCAACTGCCCTCCAAAAAAAAAAAGCAAAAAAAAAATTACTTTGAAAGTGAGAGATTTTAACTTGACAGAGGAAGTTGGATTCTGGAAAATCCCAGTGGCACGCCTTGTACTGGAGAGCTTGAAGCTTTAACCTCTAAGGTGTTTCTTATTCAGATCTAAGTAATATTCCAATTTGCCTTAGTTCCAAATAGTATAATAAATTCTGACTTACTTTTAGCATGAAGTTAGGAGTGACACTATTCACTTTTCATAATTCCAAAAATAACCAGAATGAGTTCAATTAATTTTCAGTTGCATTCTGATACACAAAACTCTTCTCTAATAGGTGATGCAGGAATTGGTTAAATGCTTGTCCTTTTGTCTCTTTGATTTGAGGGGAAAACATTCTCTTATTTTAGCTCTTTTCCAGCATTCAACTTGGCCAGAGCTGGATGAAGAGAAAGAGATTTTCAAACTTTAAAAAATCTTAAAACTTATGTTCACATTTTTCATGCAAATAATTTATACCTTTCTTAAATTTCTTACCCAGCTCCTCTCTTTGCTACGTGCTTAAATTTCTTTCTAATTCTGACTTGACGCTTCTCCTACACTCTTTGACTTGCCATTACCATCTCATATCCTATATAATAATAAAATATGTTGTCTCTCACTCTCTCACTCCTCTCCAGTGCCATTTATTTTCTGGTGAGAAAGAAAGGAGAGGGGGAGTGAAAGAGATAATAACATTTGAAGGAAAATCCAGCAGTCTAGCTGCATTTTAAATCTTATAGAATGACAAATTGCTCACACATTCTCAAAGACACACAAAGCAGAGAGATACAGAAAATGACAGGAGTGCACTCACAGAGAACTGTTGACAGATCGATCTTCTGCATCACACTTAATTGTTGGAGCCATCATTGGCACTTTCATTTCTAATTTTAAACCTATCTTTAATAGATTCCATAGACAAAAGGCAGAAATGGGGACATGCTGGGGTCCCTCCTGTAATGTCTCTCACTTCTCTGTTTACCTACTGCCTCCCATCTTTCTAGGTCTATTGTTCCTTCTTCCAGGAACCATGGGCAGCATTTATCAACACAGTTTAAAACCCGAACGCTGCCCACTTGTAATGAGTAACTCCTTTTCTCTTACTATCTTCTTTAGTACTTGTTCCTGATCTTTGAACTGTACCCCATGGTGATAGAAAGTTTTTGAAAATCCCCCAGGTAAGCCTAGTTAAGGAAAAATCTGAGCTTCCCTACCTCCCTTCCTTTTATGTTGTACTGTTTCTTTGATTGTGAGGTAGAGGCTGTTGTCTCCCTCCTTCTCAGTGTCCCTGTTTTGGGCACCAATCACCAGCACCTGGCATTGTAGGACATACAGTGGATAAAAGAGTCAGTTTTTTTAATTTTTCTCTTGAATATACATAGAGTACTTGCTTAAAGGTTTAAAGAATATCTTGTTTTCTGCTCAGTATGCTTATGTTCCAATGTAGTTTCCCAGGAACAATTTTTTTGGAACAGGCTAGCTTGTAATGCTTCCTTTCTGCCTCTGGTTTTTCTCTGAGGACAAGATAAACTTTTTTGCTGTGCTGGTTTTACATAATTATCTGAGGGGACTTTGCTCCCTCCTAAATCTGAGCTAGGTCTCAGAGTTTCCTCAGACCTAAATGCTCCAAGATATTTCAAACATGGCCTTCCACAGGAGGAGAAGCAGTTGGGTGTGGTGGAAAGAGCATTGGATTTAAAGGTGCCACGCCTGGATTTGAATTCTGGCTCTGCTACTCACCTGTGTGCCTTTGGGCAAGTCATCTGACCTCCCCCAGTTTAGATTTCCTGCTTATCTGCAAAGTGAGGGATCTGGCTAGAATATCAATCTCTAAAATCTCTTCAAACTATAAATCCTAGGTTCCATTTGGTTCTACAGGATTCACACCATTAAAAAAAAATGGAATCATACTTAATAGTACAGTTCCCTCTTCTGTCTGTTCAGAGATATTGCACCATTTGAAATATTTGGAATTCAGTTTAACATAACTATAGAAAAGTGCCATAAAATTTAGGCAATACAAAGCCAAGTGGCTCTGTGGATTCCTATAACTATTCTCTAGAAGGAACTGAGTGTCTCCTTCCTAAATCTGTAGGTTTTCATTTTTAAATTGTGATAGCCCTGTTTTGTGTTATCACCTGGAATTTGGGGGTATGCTTTTGATTGGCAATTAATTCCACTTGAATGGTGAAAATCTCATTCCAACCAGATCTGACCAATCCCCCAAGCCAGAGACCATACCTTGGAGGTTTTCATTTTTTCACCTCTAAAACATCTGCTTTGCCCTCCCCTCACCCATTGTGATGATTTCCTTTCTTGATCTTCAGTTACAGGAAGCATTACCTTTGCTTTATTGCCTGCTCCTGTCTTTTCCATAGTCTTTCCACATCCCACTTCCTCCTACTTCTGGATCCATGATCTAATCAGTTCCACCATTGTTCCTGGAAGCCTGTGGCCCACTCACCAGCTCCACAACTTTATAGACCAAAGTATCCCTACCTGGCCACAATTCCTCTGTGTGCATTGCTTCTCTATTGCTTAGTTGTTTTCGGTTTTGTTGGCAAAGATACTGGAGTGGTTTACCATTTCTTTCTCCAGCTTATTTTATAAATGAGGAACTGAGATAAACAGGGTTAAAATTTTTCAGGTTTCATACAACAGTATCAAAACATCAGCAGTGCTAAACCAAACATTATTAGGCCCATGCTGTTTTAAAACAAAACATCCTGTTACAATAGAGTAGATAGGAAAGGGAGACAGAGAGAGAGCAAGCATTTATTAAGCATTTAGTGTATAGAGGGCATTGGAGATACAAAACCAGAAACAAATAAACTAAACAGGATGGTCCCTACTCTCAAGTAGCTTACATTCTAATGGGGAAGATGAGTATATCTTTATATTATATATTATTTATATTAGAACTGGAAAAGGCCTGGAATAGAAAGTTATCCTTAGGGAAATCCTTCGGATATCCTGAGGGGGTGGGAAGGAGCTTATTCAGAAGGATTTAGAATCCTGGTGGTGGAAGAGTTTGCTGTAAAACTTTCAGTAACTGCTGTGGCATTTGTCAGGTGGTCAGTTGTTGATATTCCCCTTGAACTAGTAATTTTTCAGCAGGCTGTATCTCTTCAAGGAATAACTTCTGAACAGCCTTAGCATTGTTAAAGGGTCAGAGAACTCAGAAAGCCTATCTGTCTCTTTAGCAAGGTTCTTTCTGTTTCTTTACTCTAAGAACTTTAACAACTTAAATCTAAAAACTTTAAAACTGAGACAAAGAGAGGTTAAGTGACTTGACCAGGGTCACACAGATAGTAAGCATTTGAGGTCAGATTTGAACTTGGGTCTTGTTCTTGAAGTTAGTGCTTAAAGTAAAAATCTGTTTATTTATTTTTAACATTTTCTTTTAAAATTTTGAGTTCTATATTCTTTACCTGCCTCTCCCCCAAAAGGCAAGCAATAGGATATCAATTATATGTATGAAATCATTAGCCATATTGAAAAAAAGAGCAATATAAGTAATGAAAGTGAGGAAATTCTACTTTATTTTGCACTCAGAGTTCATCATTTCTCTCCCACTGCAGGTGAATAGCATTTTTTCATCATGAGTCCTTTGGGTCATTGTATTGATCAGAGTAGCCAAGGCTTTCACAATTAATCAGCATTACAACATTGCTGTCACTGTGCACAGTGATCTCCCAGTCCTTGTCACTCCACCTTGCATTAGTTCACATAGGTCTTTCCATCTATTTCTGAAATCATCCCCTTTGTCATTTCTTATAGCACAATAGTGCTACACCACAGTCATTTACTGCAACTTGGTCTGGCATTACCCAACTGAGGAGCATCCCTTTAATGTCCAGTTCTTTGCCACCTCAAAAAGTGCTGCTATAAATATTTTTGTACATACAGGTCCTTTTCCTTCTTTAATCTCTTTGGGGTGCAGTGGTTATTTCTTTCTCAAAGGGGTATGTATGGTTTTATAGTCCTTTGGGTATAATTCCATATTGTTTTCTAGAATTGTTGGACCAGTTCACCACTCTACCAGCAATGCATTAGTGAACCAGTTTTACCACATTTCTTCTAGTATTTGTCATTTCTGACAGGTATGAGGTGGTACCATAAGAGTAGTTTTAATTTCCATTTCTCTAATCAGTAGTGATTTGGAGCATTTTTTTCTTATGACTGTAGATAGACTTGATTTCTTCTAAAAACTGCCAGGCTGTTACTTCTCACGTAGTCCCTGCGTGTACCTAGTGATGACTGGGCTTGGACGGCTGGGCAGTCATTTGCTTTTGAATGTGTACACCCAGGCTTATAGGACCAGGCCTCTAGTCAGTCATTAATAAGTGTTCGTTCGTTCGTTCGTTCATTCATTTGTTCATTCATTCATCTGTTTCATTCCTTGAGTGGATTCCATATGGAACCAGAGGAACATGAATAAGAAACATAACCAGACTAATTTGTACCAGCAGAAGTAGTGCCTGTTGTGATGAAACCATATTTCCTTTGATGAACTCTGTGACATGAACTTAAACTGTTTGACCCGCACAGTCCCAGGTTCAGTGAAAAGAAGGTTGTTTATTGAATTCAGGTTTCAAAAAATCCCTCCATAACCAAGCATTTATTAAGTGTCTACTGTGAGCTGGGCACTTTACAAATATTACCTCATTTGATACAACAACCCTGAGAGGTAGGTACCAACATTTCCCTATTTTACATTTCAGAAAACTGAGGCAAAGAGAGGTTAAGTGACTTGCCCAGGGTCACACAGCTAGTAAGCATTTGAGGTCAGATTTGAACTTGGGTCTTCCTGGCTGCGGCTCAGCTCTTTGACCACTAGGTCGCCTTGCCCGGAAAACCTGGATTCTATCACTTAGTGCCTTAGCCCCTCTCAGTCTCAATTCCATTATCTATAAAACGGGAGATTTTTTTTAGTCTCTATATTACCTACCATGCAGAATTGTGTTGGGAAGAAAGAATTCTAGGTTTACCGTTGGAAAGAACCTTAAAGAATCTCCAATCCAACCTTCCCCTCTATTTCCCTCTCTCCCAGTATTCTGAGTTGTACGTACACACCTCCTTGCTGTTCCTACCACCAGATACCGCATCATGCTCTCCCTCCTCATCTCCTCTTCTGGCTTCCCTGGTTTCCTTCAAGTCCCAGCTAAAATCCTGCTTGCTACAGGAAGCCTTCCCAACCCCTCTTACTGCCAGTACCTTCCTTCTGTCGATTATTCCTTATTCATCCTTACATAATTTTTGTTGTCTCCCTGATTAGATTGTGAACTCCTTGAGGGCAGGGGCTCATTCAAGCCTTTCTTTGTATCCCCAAGGCTTAACACATTACCTGGCACAATACTTTTTAACTGATATTCACAGGAACCCATTTTACAGAAAAAGAAAACAGGACCCATTATGATATGCTAAGTGACTTGCGGGAAGTCATAGGGAATAGAAAGCAGCAGATCTGGGATTAGAACCCAGCCCCAGCTCCCAAATCCAACATTCTTTCCAGGCTGCCAGGTTGCCTCTTGACTTATTCAATAACACTTTGAAGAGATAACCACATGATAATGGTTTGGGAGGCCTATCTTCTTTGTTATATTTTCAAGAAGAGGAAGAAATGGTTGAGAACTGTCACATTAAATACTTGACAATTAGCTTTCCCTATAGAGTTATGATTGGGCCATTGTGGGTGTTTATCTGGAAATAGCCACTTGTTGATTTAGCTTTTCTCTACATTTCCCATTGCCTAGTGTGGGGCAGTGTTTTCAGTGATAAAACCCACCTTTTGTGCTGTATCATTCTTATCTAGGAAAATTATCCTATCTTTAGTAACAGCATTGTCTCTTCTGTATTCAATTTGTAAGACAAAACTTCCTATGTAAAAATTTATTTATCTTATCTCCCCATGTCTACCTGCAAGTTGGGGGCTTTATTGCTCTGACTGAGAAACAGCCTTTTCTGTTATTGAAGCTGTTAGAACAGAAACTCCATGCCCAGAATATTGTTGTTAATTTCCTTACAGGCTTTTCCCCAAGGGTCTAAAAAAATCATAGATAGCAATTTAGGTGTTATACTTCTAAATTCATCTTTTCCTTTTGATTCCCTTGTTGTGTTTGTTATAAGCAGAAGTTTGACTTACTAATTAATAGAAACAAGCTCTTTCAGTTCCTTTCATTATTTGTTCTAAATTACAAACCACAAAACAGGAGAGATGTCCACAGGGCCATCCAGAGCAATTACTTCTATTACTTCCCAGTTTGGCATGGATCTGATGGATGATGCCAAGATGGGAGAATACATAAAAATCCTCTTTTAAATTAAAGGACCAGAGTTCCTTTTTTTACCACAGCACTCTTTATCTTGAATCTGACAGCATTTCATTTAGATACCTTAACAAATCAGACTAATTTTGCTAAATTTACATGTTTTGAGATTTTGGGTTGACCTAAAATTGAGGGTTTGGAAAAATTTTATGAAATAATTCAACCATTTGGAATTTCTCAGAAAAGAAAACTAGTACTCTTTTTAAAAGTTGCTTTTATTTATGCTATTTCTTTACTACCTCCCACAAATAAGTACAATCAAGAAAAACGAAAGGGTGGCTAGGTGGCGCAGTGAATAGAGCACTGGCCCTGAAGTCAGGAGGACCTGAGTTCAAATTTGGCCTCAGACACTTAACACTTACTAGCCATGTGACCTTGGGCAAATCACTTAACCCCAATTGCCCTGCCTTTCCCCTTCCTCCAAAAAAAAAAAAAGATATAATTCAGTGACAGTGTCTAAAAGCGTCTGCCCCATCCACACCCATAGTCCACCATTGTTCTGTTACGAGTCAGGAGGGAGGCGCAGGCCACCAACAGTCCTCTGTAAATATTTTTGGACGCTGAATTGATCAGAGTTCTGAGTATACGTGGAGCTTTTCCTTTTGTCTTTGACCTTGTACTACATGCCTAGTGGTGGTTTTCACTGGATCAAAGGGTAATACAGTTTAATTACTTTTTAAATATAACTCAGTATTCTTTTCCAGAGTGATAGTAGTCCATTAGTTGTTCAAGGCCATTACTTCCAAGCGCTAGTTCCAGATGAACAGGAAATCCTACTAAATCTGAGGTCAATGGTAATGCTTTTGGGATCCTTTGGCCAGATGAGAAGTCAGAACCTCTTTACACTTAAGCAGTATATTGGTGAAGAGCCGTGATAGCACCTGTGTGGGCTTAATAACCGGCTTGAAGCTTCAGGACCTGGGGAACAACTCAGCGCGTGCCACCTGACCTTAAGTTAGCACTCTTTTATGTTCTGATACTTCAGATCTGTTTCTAGACTTAATTTATGTGGCTTGATGACTGACTTTCACTTGACTGCTCCCACTCACTCTAGCCATGATACTCTTTCTCTGTTTCCTCAAGGATAAGAGATCTCCAGGAAATCCTAACCTCAAACCGTGTGAACTGTCCTTTATACTCAGTTGTTATTTAGAATCCAGCGAATGGATCTCTGTCAGTTTGTCGTCATCTGGTGCAGTGGGCAAATGATCCGTCTTTGGCTCCAGTGGTTCTTGGTTACCCAGCCATCGGCTCACTCTGCACTCCATGTTGTGAAAGACTTAGGGACGGCATTCCCTAATTAATACTAGGACATAGTAGATATATTTACATGTAGACATATTAGATTCATGTGCATGTTTAAATTGGACTTTGTAGACATATTTAGATCCCATATTTAAATTCCAAAAGGCAGAGATTCTGCTTCTCTATTGCACTCTATCCCTGGGACCTCCTTTTAAGGAGAACCCCTTGGTCTAGGCCAATCAACCCTTCATTTTCCACTCAGCCCCATTTCTTAGTACTTCAGGATCAAATCAGCTTTGATACTCACACTATTCATTTTCCTTTGCCTATAGAGGGTGTACCTATATCTATATTTATATATGCATATGTATAATTTCATTCAATATTCATTTGTTAAGCTTTTACTATGTGCCAGTATTAAGACAGTCTCCACTCTAATGGAGCCTAGAGTCCAGTAGGGGGCAATAAAACACACAAAGAAATATAAGTAGGCAATATCTATAGTAGGGAATGGAGGTGTGAGGCACAGAATGTTTGTTGTATTAGGTCTGAGAAAACAAGGGTTGTCTTCAGCTGGGGTGTCTAGAGAAGGCATTACTGAATAGCACATGAGTTGGATCTCAAAAGATGGGCAAAATGGTGAGGGGAGGGAGAGGTGGATATTCTAAGTTAAAGGAAGTTTTTGAGCAAAGACATGAAAGTAGGAATGTTTTGGGTGCACAGGATTTCAGGAGGCAGAGATAGACAGAAAGAGGATATTTCTGGTCCAGAAAAGATACAGAAATGAGAAAGTGATGGAGCTTCCCTTCTCACTTGCAGCCACACTAGATTCTTAGGGTTCAGAGCTAGTGGAAGCATTTGAGAGCATCTCATAAAATAATTTCATTTCACAAATGAGTCAGCTGAGGCCCTGAAGTAAAGGGAAATGTTTTGCCAAATATCTCACAGGGAGTTAGAAGCAGGGGTGGGATTTGAACATATACCCTATAATTTTAAATTGAATACTTTTGCCCCCTCTGCAATTTTTACTCCAGTGAAGGTCCTAGAGAATTGAAAATGAGATTTTCTTCCTTCCCTGCAATAGAAAGGTAGAGAACTGTTAAGAGAAAATATTGCTTGTATTATCAGAAATGGTCTTTGTCTTGGGTATCTTGACTTAACCGTTTTTTCTTTGAATCTGTCTCCTCTGACTTCAAATATGGAGTGTTTTGTATTATGTCATACTGCCTACACAAGACATAACCATTAGACCATATCCTGGTAATCCAAGAAATCACAATTCCCCATATATGGGTCGACTCCATGTTTTACCAGTCATTGTTTTGGAAGGCCCATTAAAAACATAGACTTCTATCTTTCTCTTCTATAATTCCCTTCTCTCCCCCCTTCCCCACTCTCCTTATGCCCCAGTTTCTTAGGAGAAATTTATGGTCCAAGATGGATGGGGAACCTGTGGCCTTGAGGCCACATGTGGCTTTCTAGGTCCTCAGGTGCAGCCTTTTGACCAAGTCCAAGTTTTACAGAACAAATCCTGTTATTAAGGGGAGTTATTCTGTGAAGTTTGAATTCAGTCAGAGCTGCACTTGAGGACCTGGAGGGCCACATGCGGCTTCAAGGCCAAAGGTTTTCTACCCCTGATCCACCAGATACTTAGGGGTAGTTAGGTCGACCGAGAGTCAGGAAAATTTTACTTCAAATCTAGCTTTAGACCAGTGTTTCTCAACCTGTGGGTCATGACCCCTTTGCACATTGAACCACCCTTTCACAAGGGTCACCCAAGACCATCAGAAAACACATATTTCCGATGGCCTTAAGAACTAAGCCTAAGGGCAGGAGGTTCTCAGCAGATTGCAGGCAGCTGTTGAGTGACCACAGGCCTCTCTTCTGCAGCTCTTCAAGTCTCTGCTTGTTTACTTACTCTCCATTTGATGATGTGGTGGGTGATTCCTGTCTTTGTCCCAAACCAGATTCCCCCCCTCCTTCCCGGTCTGACCCCCTTGATGAGAAGCTTGGGGCTCTCCTGGCCCAGCACACGACAGGGACTGTAGCTGAAGGGCTGTGTCCGCAAGGCTTCTGTTCAGTGACTGGGTCACTCACCCTCCTCTTTGATGTCGTTCCCAAGAGCGTTTCTGGGCAGAGTCCCAAAACAAGCCTCTTTTTGTGCATTCCTAGGATGTCTTTTCTCCGGGGCCCACACTGAGGACTCCTCTACACCGGCAAATTCCCCTTAACCCTTTGGCCTTGTCCGGATTCTTATTTCAACTTAATAGCTAATAAGAACAACAGCAGTAACAATAGCGAGCATTTTTATAATGGTATAAAAGTTTTCAGAACACTTCATGTTATTTCATTTGATCTTCACAATGTCTCCTAAAATATATGCTATTATTATGCGCACTTTACAGGTAAGGAAACTGAGACCCAGAGAGGTTAAGTGATTTTTTTTTCCCCATGGTTTCATAGCTAGCAAGTATCTAAGGCAAGATTTGAACTCGGGTCTTCTTGATTCCAAGTCCTATATTCTATCTACTGGGCCACCTGTCTGCCCTTAACACCTAAAATAGACTTTCTCTAAATCAGACCAAATGAACATTGAACATTTTTTACTTCCCTGCTCTCAAATTCTTTATCTTTCAGACTTTTCATTCCCTTTTAATTCCCCCTCCCTCCCACCCCACCCCCCCACCTTTCCGGAAGAAAAAATAGAAATAAGCCCCAAAGCAAATGAGAAATTTGGGTAGTATTTCATTGCTCCTGAAATTCCAGAGGAAGGTCTACATATATAGCCTCATGACCAACTCCTAGGGTAATCCCAACTGTCCAGCACGGATCCAGAGCTGAAAATTACTTGCTCTCTGTGTGTGTGTGTGTGTGTGTGTGTGTGTGTGTGTGTGTGTGTTGAATGAATATATGTATGTGCATATACACACACAGATATATAGACATAGATATAGATATATGTGTGTATAATGACATTTTGAGCCATTGCAGTGACCAAGAAAGAGGTAATAGACGATAGACTTTGGAGTCGAAGATCTGGGTTCAAATCTTACCTCTGACACTATTCGTGTCATTTTTATCTTTCTGAGCCTCCATTTTTTCATCTGTAAAATGAGCATAATCTCTCCCATGACTGTCGTGAAGTTCAAATGAGATTGTATATGCAGAACACACCTTAAAGCGCTGTATAAAATGTCCATTATTATTTTTAAAGTGTTTTCCAAACCTGAGTAAGCAACATGAATGTCAGGTGTTATTAAGTGAATGCAGCCTGATCTACATCTGATCAAAGCTCTGCGAAAAACAGAACAAAACAGAACAAAACAAAACGATGCCTCCCTCCTCTGCAGAGTCTCTGCCTAGCCAAATGGCCACTTTGCTGTTGCCTGGTCTCATTTTAAATAACCAGTGGTGCACGGGGAACAACTTATTTCCTTTAGAGACAGATAATAAACACAATTCACAGAATCGGAGAACTTTTGGACTGGAAAGGACCTTTGAGATCCCCTTATCTAACGCTTGTATCCAGAGGTAAAGAGTCTGAAGCATGCTGGGAAGATAATGTGCAGCAAATCAGAATTTTAGCTTCTCATTAACTTTTATCTTGGAGGTGCACTTTTCACCTCCTTTGTTGACTTTGACTTCTTACTCTATTTCCTCTTTCCTCTGATGCCACGTCTATCAGGGCATAATGGTACACACTCAGAGGACCTGGGTTTGAATCCTGATTCAGCTTTTTTCTTACTGTGTGACTTGAGGCAAATCACTATTCTGTATCTTAGTTTCCTCATCTGAAGAAATGAGAAGTACTAATGAGACCGTCTGACTCTTTGAGGTCCCTTATAGTTATAAATCCTTTAATTTTTTTTTTTTTAGGCATTTGGAGTTAAGTGACTTGCCCAGAGTCACACATCTCATATATGCGTGAGGTCAAATTTGAACTCAGTTCTTCCTGACTCCAGGGCTAGTCGCTTAATGACTTCCTAAGCTATAATAAGTAAGAGAGACTAGTATTAACATGGTATAGTGGAATGAATATTCAGTTCGAAGTCTGAGTCCCTGGGTGCAAATTCTTATTTTCTTAGTGACCCTTGGCAGTTTGCTTTTTTTTTTTTAAACCTCTGGGCATCACATTGCTCATATGTAAAATAAGGAGGTTGGGCTCAGTGATCTCAGTGTCAACAATGGAGTTGAAAAGCTAAGTTGGGGATAAAGTGACTGTCAACCACAATTCCTGTGATCCCAGGTTTAGACCATATGAAAGCCAGGTTGGGTGTGGATGGCTAATGGATGTCAGTGACAGCACTTCTGACACGTGAAAGGGTGGCGAACAGAAATGACACACAGATGGTCCTAGAATCAGTTTCTAGCAGCTGGTTATTACCTCGTTCATTCTGTCTTCATACACCACTGGCGAAGGTTCCTCTTCCCACCCTGCCTCTTGGGCCCCAACCTTTTTCACCTTTTCACCCTAAATACTGTGTAAGGGTTCAATGCTGTAGTGTTATAATCCAGGAAATGTTTTTAAAAGGAGGAAGAGGATAGAATTGCTGGTCTTGGTGTGTTATAGTCAGTTGCTGGAACTGAAAGGGATTTCAGCAGAATGAGACAAAACAGTCAGTGCTGGAGGGAATAAGACCTTTTATTTGGTGTTTTTAAAGGTGTTTTTCAAAGAAGACTACCTGGCGTAATTGGAAACAGCGAAGACAGTGCCAGGCAGGAACAACAAGACAGCCAAGTAGTGCAGTGAATAGAGTGTTGACCGTGAGCTCAGTAGGACCTGAGTTCAAATCCAGCCTTAGACCCTTACCAGCTGTGTGACCCTGGGTCAGGCACTTAACCCTTGTCTGCCTCAGTTTCCTCATCTGTAACATGAGGATGATCATAACACCTACCTTACAGGGTTGTTGTAAGGGGAAGAACTGAGATAATATTTACAAAGCTTTATATTACTCTAAAGGTATAAGGAGTCCTAATCCCCACTTTTATTCCCTCTTTCTAATTTTTTTTGTTCTGAACTTCAACACCAAAAAAGATCATTTCAACATGCACAGCACAATAGAAAAAGGTCGTATAAAAAATTGTGGATCTCCATGTTTTAGCACTTGCTTTTAAAAAGTATATAATAAATTCCATGTGTTACTTTCAAAACTTCTCTGCTTATTGTACAGTGGTCAACTGTGAATGACTTATTCTGTTCTTATATTTTATTCTATTAGCAATACAAAGATTGCTAATAGACAGTTCCAAAGGACTTAACGATGAAAAGTGCTATCCACCTCCAGAGAAAGAACTGATGGAGTCTGAATCCAGATTGTGGCAAGCTTTCTAAACTTCCCTTATTTTTCTTGTTTTGTTTCTGTTTTTTTTGCAGTGTGTATGTGTGTGTGTGCGTGAGGGGGTGTTCTTTTGCAACATGGCTAATTTGGAAATATGTTTTACATGACTATGGTTATCTATATCAAACTGCCTTCTCAAGTAAGGGGGAGGGAAGGGAAGGAATTTGGAACACAAATTTTAAAATGAATGTCAAAAATTGTTTTTCTGTATAATTAAGAAAAAAGAAAATTCTTTTAAAAGCTTCTCTGCACTTCCCTCTGAATTTCCTTCTTTATATTTTCTTTTCTTTTCTTCTCAGCCCAGGTCTGAGGCTGGATTTAAACTCAGGTCCTCCTGACTCCTGGACTGGTGCTCTACCTTCTGTACCACCTGGCTGCCCCGCACCCCCACCTTTACATTAAAAAAAAATGTTTCATGGGCTTTGTTTTTATTATTTTTGTATCACTGTTGCAAACCCTTTCCCCTCAAGTAAAAATCAGAGAAAAAGGAAAAGAAGTCCTTTTAATAAGTATAGTGAAACAGAACAAAACTGTGGCCCCATCCAAACACACACACACACACTGCGTGCACCTTGTACCTGTTGTTTCTCTATTCCTCTGGGGGGGGGGGGATAAACATAGAGGGTCACCCCAGTCCTCTGGAGATTTAGTGGATTATTACTCATATCCCTGTATAAATGGTTCTCAAGTTCTCTTCACTTCATTGTATATGAGATCCCAACACTTAGAATTCTCGGAAATCTTGTCTTTTCTAGTTTCTCTGCTTTGGCATCATAATGTATCTTTATATTTACTTCTCATATTTTCCCATCCATTCTGCAGTTAATAGGCATCCTCTTAGATTCTAGTTCTTTGCTTTGTTTGCCCCCATGTAACACTACCCCTCCATTCAGAGTCAGGAAATTTGTTTTACTTCCAGCTGGTTCCTCCCTGGTATTATCCTCCTTTCTCTATTTGCTTTTCTATTGACTTTGATGTAATTCTGCACCAGGCTATTTGAGTGTGCATTTGTGCCATTTCATACCCATTCTTTGTCCATTTCATATGAGTGAAAAACACCTTGTTCTTGCTCTCCTCATCTCTTCTATGTTTGTATACTCTTCAAATACACTTCCAGCTAGTTCTACCTCCTTCCTTTCTACTGTAGTGTATTTCTTTTACCTTCTTTTCTCTCTCTACTCTTAAAACCTTCTGAATAAAACCAATCTACTCCCAGATCCTTTGGTTTTTTTTTTCTTATTTAATCCCCTTAGTATTTTTTTTTTTTTTTGCTTTTTTGGAGGGGAAGGGCGGGGCAATTGGGGTTAAGCGACTTGCCCAAGGTCACACGGCTAGTAAGTATTAAGTTTCTGAGTCTAGATTTGAACTCAGGTCCTTCTGACTCCAAGGTCAGTGCTGTACTCACTGCACCACCTAGCCACCCCTGGCTCCCTTAGTACTCTTTAAAAACATTAAGATTCTGAAGAGATACTTGCTTCCTTTCCCCTTGTGAGAATGTTTGCACCACAGCATCATACAGCCACTTCAATTCCTCAGACACATTTATGTTTCTAGGTTTCT
Organism: Pseudocheirus occidentalis; assembly: GCA_028646575.1. NCBI lineage: Eukaryota > Metazoa > Chordata > Mammalia > Diprotodontia > Pseudocheiridae > Pseudocheirus > Pseudocheirus occidentalis. Next base: position 84,285,840 of record CM053601.1, read on the forward strand.
TTTAACCCTTGTGAACAGTTCAAAGTTCCTTCTCAGTTGTGGCTTTTTATTGAGTAATGGTTGAAAGTCTTCTGTCTTATTAAAGGTCCATTTTCCTTGCTGGATTATAATCCAGTTTGTAAAATAAGTTATTTTTAGCTATAGGCCCACATCTCTTGCCTTCTGGAATATTGTATTCCATGATCTCTGTTTGCAGAAGCTAAAGAGCCTTATGAGTAGATTTGACCACAGATCCTTGGTACTTGAATTTTATTTTGTTTTCAGTTTCATATTTTTTCCCTCTAGCCTTCTTCTCCCCACCCATTTGAGAAGGCAATAAACATAAAATCCATTATGTGTGGGTGTGTACATATTCGTATATATACTTTGGGGTACAAAGTAGCATAGTACATAAATATATGTATATGTGTATGTATAAATTCATACACACATATATATTTGAAAAACAAATTTCATCATTAGCTATATTCCAGAAAAAGAGAAGAAAACTTTCTCAATCTGTGCTTGAAATCCATCAGTTCTTTTTGTAAGTGGATAGAATGTTTCATCATTAGTCCTTTGAAATTTTGGTTGTTGAGTGTGTTGATCAGGCTTCATAAATCTTTCAGTTATCTAGTTATCTTTACAGTATTTCTGTTACTATATGAATTGTCCTTCTGGTTCTGCTCACTTCATTTTTCATCAGTTCATGTAAGTATTCCAAGATTTTTCTGAAGCCATCCCTTTTATCATTTCTTATAGCACAATAGTATTCCATCATATTCATATACCATAACTTGTTCAGCCATTCCCCAGTTGATGGGCATCACATTTGGGCATTCTTTGCCATCACACACACAAAAAAATGCGAACTTGGAAATATTTTTGTACATGTGGGCCCTTTTCTTCTTTCTTTGATCTCTTCGGGGTACAAACATAGTATCAGTAGATCATTGTTACTTAAGCTGCCTCTTTGTGGATGCTAACAAGTATTTTTTTTTTCTTCCGCATGGGAGCTCTGGATTTTGGCAATGACATCCTTAGAAATTTTCAGTTTGAGGTTTGTTTCAAAAGGTTATTGGTACCTTCTTTCTGTCTTTGCTCCTGGTTCTAATATATCTGGGCAGTTTCATTGATCATTTCTTGAAATCCAGTATCTAGGTTTTTAAAAAAAAAATGTAGTTTTCAGGAACTCCAGTAATTCTTAAATTATCTTTATTTGACCTGTTTTTCAGTCAGTTTTTTTTTTATTTTAATTTTTTGCTTTTTGGAAGGGGAAAGGCAGGGCAGTTGGGGTTAAGTGACTTGCCCAAGGTCATGTGGCTAGTTAAGTGTTAAGTGTCTGAGGCTGGATTTGCACTGGGGTCCTCCTGACTCCAGGGCCAGTTCTCTATTCAATGTGCCACCTAGCTGCCCCCAGTTTGGTTTTTTTTTTTAATATCAGAGATCTTGTATTTTGTTTTTTAATCTTTTGGTTTTATTCTGTTATTTCTTATTGCCTGATAACGTCACTAATTTCTGTTAGATTTATCATAGTTTCAGGGAATCCATTTTTTAGGCAGAGTTTAGCATTTTATCTTCCGAGCTACTTATTTTCCTTCCAATTTTTTCCTGCAGAACTTTGGTTTCTTTTTTTTTTTTAATGTCTTGTTTCTCTTCTTCTATATACGTGTTTTATTTGTGGAAAAACCTGTTTTTTCATTAATGTCTCATCAGAAATTTACTTATTATGGAATTTCTCCTTCTGGGAATCTCTACATCGACAATAATTTTTTAAAAATGGATTGGTATCCACTTCGGCTTACTCATCACCCTAGTTGGGGCTTCGAGTCAGAATCATACTTTCTTTCTCTGCTGTGCTTTTGGGTGAGGTGGTAAACCCTGCTTGGTTCCCTGAGTTCCTGTGCTGACCTCTCCCTCCCAGGGTTAGGATTGCCACCCTCAACCTAAGATGTTTGAGGTTCACTGCTCTAGATCTTTAGAGACCATTATGGTGTACCTTGTTAGGAATTTCAGAGCCCCGGGGTACTTTGGCTATCCCAGTCTGATGATGAGCTGCACTAGTGGCTGCCTCTCCCTGGGGCTTCCATTGTCTCCATCCTAGGACTTTCTGACCGCCCTGGGGCTTTCTCAAGGGAGCTCTGCCTCCCCTCCTTGCTATTTCTAGGTAGGCTTGTAATCCACACCTGTTGCCAGCTCCTCTCAGGGTTGCTCCAGGAGACTGCTAGTTTGTTTGTATGCTGGCTTTGCTAACACCCTCCTGTCCTAATGTTTGTGGACTTCTGGCTAACTTTTTGTATGGTTTTAGAGTGGAAGGAGGCATCTAGTGTAGTTTAACGTGGGATTTCTCTATCATTATTTGGTTTTTATGCAAATTTCAGGTTTTTCCTGGAGTAGGGATTTGGGATTTAGGCCGACTTTGTCTTTAGGCAGTCTCCTGATTCCTTCTTTCCATTGGTTCCAGGTCTGATACCTTTAAATTAAGGTACCTCATCAAGCTCCTCACGCTAGGACTGAGGCTAGCACATTCTAAATGAAACTGGGAAAGGGCAAGGAAAGACAGAATCCTCAGTGGTTTAGCGGGGGCTGCTCCCAGGACTTGATATATGCTTACACCAGGTGCTTACTGGACTTCCAAGTCTGTGTTTAAGTTTAGGGAGTTTACTCAGCTTGGGCATCATAAACAATTGCTCAGCTAGAAGGGCTTGGACATTCCACTGTTTTATGGGAAGGGGGAGGATCCTTCCTAAGTGGATTTGATTAGTTCCCTATCCCTGAGGTCATAGACAGGGCACATTAGCTAGAGAATCACAGAGAATTAGAAGATTCCAGCTTAAAATATTAGTTGATTATTGTATGGGAGATTGGGCAGGGAGGGAGGGAAATCCCAGAGAATGGGCAGAGCTGTGAATAGGAAGCATCAGGTAGGAGAGGTGCTCACTAGGTAATAACCTGTTGGACAAATGCTAGACCATGAAAATTGTAGGTTTTTCTGAATCACAATTTGTGTTATATCTTTAAATTTCCTTTTCAGAGTGGATTTTCTGCATTTGACAAAGTGTTAGTGGTCATGCTTGACGTAAAATCAGCAAAGTCATATTTTTTCTTGTGTTGGTTTTAGGATTCTGTTCAGATAGAATTGTTTTCTTCTTTGTTTTGAAATCCAGTCTTTTAGTTCTAAGACTCAACTACGTTTTCCCCAAGAGTTGCAAGTCTGATCATTAGACGTGGTTGATCATCTTGTAACTCCGAGGTAAATGAACATCTAGACTCTCTTCTCTCTTCATCCTATTGTCACATATATGTATACATGTGTCTAGTATATGTGTCAGCCTCTAGAAATACATAAATATCTGTGAACTCAACTGTTTGCTCCAATAATTCTCTCCTCAGTTGCTGAAATAATTTTTTTTTTGGTTTTATGGTGTATATAGTACAAGTTGTACTGTGTGTGTGTGTGTGTGTGTGTGTGTTGTTTTTCTCAAATTAGCAATCAAAACCTTTTCAGTTTTCGAGGCAGTATGGCATATTGAACAGAGTGGAGTCAAGACCCAAGGCTAAAATTCCATCAGGAACACTTCATCTCATTGTATCTCAGTTTCCTCATTTGTCACATGAGATTAATGATGCCCTCAGAACTTATATCACTTTAAGAATCAGATGAGATAACATGTATAAAGCACAGCTTAAAAACCCTCTACAAGTGCTAGTTCTTATTCTTGTATTCAGATAAAGTGTTAAATGAGATCCTATATCAAACCACAGATTTCACATTATTTTCAATTGAAAAGTAAGTTATGAACTGGCACAGAGTAGCACCAAGAAGGCTCTGTTTGATCCCATGCTGCCTTCTGGGTCCCTTTTCCTCCTGTGTACTTGCTTCTGTTTTCTTGCTGGTATTGTTATAATTATTTCAATGTAGCTGTCAGTGGGCATATTATTTTTCTGACTTTGCTTTCTTTCTGCATCGCTTCACATAAGTGTTTGCATATTTCTTTGTAGTCTTCATGGTTATTTCTTATGGTGCAAGAGTATTCCATTTTGTTGTCACAACCACGGTCTATTCAGCTTCTGTCTCAGTTGTTGGACGTGTGGGTTAAGTTTTTTGTTGTTATGAATACAGTTGCTATGAATAATTTCATATGACTGGTTCTCTCCTTCCTCCTCCCCCCTCCCCTTTCATAATACCTTTAGGGTATAGTCCTTTTAGTGGCCATCGGGTCATAGGATATGCTCACTTTTGGACCTCATTATATTTTGTCATAGGTTTAGGGTTGAAAGGGACCTAGAAATCATATGGTTCAAACCTCTCATTTTATGATTCAAAAACACTTGATCAGGTAATAAATAGTGGAAATTGTATTTGAAGCCATTATAACTTCTGGATTATAATTGCCCAGTCTACAAGAAAAATCACTGAGGCAGAACTCTGAGCCAATGGTACTTTATTCAAGAGTCCATGGTCCCTTCTAATGAAGTGGACCTCAGATCTTTTTCATGATTTGAGATGCGCCTAATCTTCCTTGTTTTAATGAGATTTTGATACCCAGATACACAAAAGAGGCATGGCAAAATGCAGAATCTAATTGGTTGATAGACCTTGTTCTTGAAGGCCAAAAATGATGTATTGGGAATGGGGGAAGGTCACAGGTTGGGTGAAGCATAAGGAGTCTGTACTGACTAAGTGATTATAAGATTGTCACCTGCTCCTGTTGAACAAGAGAGAATGATCTGGAAGTATAAAAATAAGTTGTATGACTTTCCAAAGAATCAAGTCATCCCACTCAAGCTGGGTTTGGACATGGAATTTGAATAAAACAGGATGGAGGTATCTTTGTCAGCATTCATGTGGTTGTGTGTATAAGCCTCATAACTAGTAAACAAGTAGTGAACGTTAAACTTTGAGGCCCATCATAAAGGCCTGCTATAAGAGCCTATCTTATCTAATTATGCCTATAAGATTTATGCAAAATATCACACTGATTAATACTGATTGGAATAGAGTAGGGGTCCAACAGAATCATTTCTCATACCACGTCTACTTCCAGTCTGATTTCTACCATACCACACTGACTCTACTACAATGCCTCTTCTATATCTTTTCTTCCATTCAGAAGTGATTAAATTTTGAGGATATAAGGGATCATAGTTTCATTGTTTTCCAAAAAAAGGTTACATGAAGACCACTAGGTGCCATAATGTATGGGGTGCTGGACTTTGAATTAGGAGAACATTCCAGTCCTACCTCAGACACTTAACTGGGAGCCAGCATGACTCTGGGAAAGTCATCTAACCCTTCACAGCCTTAGCCTCCTCATTTCTAAAATGGAGAAAATAATAGTGCCTGCTTTCTGGAGTGGTTATGAGGATGAAATGAGATAACATTGCAGCCTTAAATTGCCATAAAATGTGTAGCTGTTGCTGTTATTTCCACTAACAATGTAATAGTCCTTCCAATAACAATGTAATAGTCCTTCCAATAGCAATGTAATAGTCTTTCCAATAGCAATGTAATGTCTTTCTCTGTAGGCATGACAACACTAAGTTTTATTATTTTTTTTAACTGTCATTTGTCAATTTATAGGGAAGCAGCAGCTTCATGAAAGCCCATACATATGGGGGTTACCCTGGGCTCTCAAAGACTGAGCCATTGGAGCACCACTGTATTAAGTCCAATCAGACTTTGGGAGTACAATCCAGGAAATACACCATATGTCAGTTGTCTAAGGGCCAACTTTGCTAGGATTGGAGAAGGTTACCATTGGTTTGATCCCATGGAGATTCATTTTTTTTTAATCTCCAGAATCTATTTATTTATTTTTAGTTTTCAGCATTCATTTCTGCATGATTTTGAGTTTCAGATTTTCTCCCCATCTCTCCCCTATCTTCCACCCCAAGACGACAAGCATACTCATTACCCCTTCTCCCAGTCTACTCTCCTTTCTGTCCCCCTCTATCTCCCCTCTTACTTTCTTGTAGGGCAAGATAGATTTCTATACTGAATTGCCTGTATATCTTACCTCCCGGTT
>CM053601.1:84300008-84314368 GCA_028646575.1 Pseudocheirus occidentalis
AGACACTGATTGTAAATATTCTTTCCCAATTTCCCACTTCCCTCTTAATTTTGGTTACATTGGCTTTGTTTGTTCACAAACTTTTCCATTTAATGTAATTAAGATTATCCATTTTGCATTTTATAATGCTCTCCAACTCTTCTTTGGTCCAAAATCTTCCCTACTCCATAAATCTGACAGGTAAACTATTCCTTGCTTCCCCAGATGACTTACAGTATCAGCCTTTATGCCTAGATTGTGCACCCATTTAGACGACTTTGGCATATGGCGTTAGATGATGGTCTAACCCAGTTTCTTCCATACTATATTTCAATTTTCCCAGCAGTTTTTATCAAATAATGTGTTCTTATCCCCAAAACTGGATTCTTTGGTTTATCAAACAATATAGTAGTATAATCATTGACTGCTGAGTCTTTTGTACCCAGTCTGTTCCATTGATCCACTGCTCTATTCCTTAGCCAGTACCAGGCAGTTCTGAGGACTGCTGCTTTATAATACAGATTAAAATCTGGCACGGCTAGGCCAGGCCATTTCATCCCTAACATTTCTTTTCATTAATTGCCTTGATAAAGTAATTTTTTGTTAGATTGATTGGTATGGCACTAAATATGTAATTTAGGTAAAATTGTCGTTTTATATTAGCTTGACCCAGCCACGAGCAATTGATGTTTTTCCAATTAGTTAGATCTGCTTTTATTTGTATGAAAAGTGTTTTGTAGTTGTGTTCATATAAGTACTGGGTAACAAATCCTTTGTTACAGATGTGCATAATCAAACGTAACAGATACCTAGAATGGCCACATCCAGAAATGTGTGTGTCATTCTACAGCCTGAGTCCATATGCTCTGTGTCATGAAGTGGGCAGCATTCCTCATCATCAGTCCTCTGGACTTACGGTTGGTCTTTGCATTGATCATAATTTTCAAGTGTTTCAGAGGTTATCTTGATAATATTGTTATTCTATAAATTGTTCTTCTGGCTCTGTGCCTTAAGACATTTTTCTAAAGATAGCAAACAAGTATGGACACTTGAATAATATGTATCTTTGTAGTTATTAATGTATATATCTCCAGGGTTCTAAAGTAAGCACCATCCTGAGCTCCTTTTTCACTCAATAGGGACAAGAATATTTTTTTAGATGTATTTGTTGATTCAGCAATAGTGTATCTATAGCAGAATATAAACTCCTTAAAAGGAGTCCTTAAGACATGTTTTCTTACATTGATTGATTGATTCATTCATTCCAAGTCCTTATACTTTATAAGGCTTAATTTGTTCTTTTGAAAAAAAATGAATGTTTTATTAAAAACTTAACATGGGACTTGGAATAACAATGCAACTAGCTGAACTTGCTTAGTTGCATCTAAATTAATTTTGGCATATAAAATGTCATAACTTTTCCCCTATCGTTCCCTGTAATTACTCTATACTTTAAAAAATTGCTATTTTTTGTTTTTTCTTCATTTAAATTTACCTATTTGTCTCTCCTTTGCCTTTCTCAGAGAGTCATCCTCTATAACAAAGAATTTATTTTTAAAAAGAAAAGAAAGGATAAAGAGAAAAATCAACAAAACTGGTCAATATATTAAAAAAAAATCAAACTGGTCAGATATGTAGGGTTCCACACCTATGGATCCCTTTCCCTTCTACTTTTACCTGTACAAAGGAGTGGGAAGAAGTATTTCTTCATATATCTCCTTTGGGACCAGACTTGTTCTTCGTCATTTTGCAGTGTCCATTGTGATATTTATTCTTTACTTTTACATTGTTGGAGGCTTATGTATTCTTTCTCTTCTTCTCTATATTCGTCATATTCCTCATTTCTTACAAACAATAATATTCTGTTACATTTGTATACCATAGTTGGTTTGGCTGTTCTTCAGTCAGTGGACATCTAGACATCTACTTTGTTTCCTCTTCTTTGCTACCATGAAAAGTGATGATATAAATGTTTGGATATATGTGGAGCCCTCTCCTCTGTATTCTTCTTGCATGTATGTGTGCATGTATGTATGTACATGTATACAAGTATATGTGTGCACATACATGCACATGTACACTCATGTGTAGGTATCCATGTATAGCACATGTATATAGTGTATATGCTTATACATAAATATGTGTGTAAAAGAATGTATAATATGTGTCTATGTAATAGTGTGTGTATATGAAATCTGTTGGGGTTTTTTTTTTTTTCATGTGCCAGATTAGTCTTTAGAATTATAAGGAGCTCCTCTGGGGACCATGGAGGACAGGGTATCTCCATTGTCCTCCCACAAAGTGGTGTATGAGGCATCTTTTTCATACCATTATACTAGTATCTATTGCCACAGACCAGGAAATATATAGACTTAATGAACAGGATATATATTAACAGCCAGTTCAGTGTGCCCAGCAGGCAAGCAGCACTCAGTAAATATTTATGTTGAGAAAGCTCATGAGTGCTCTTGTGACTTTATCAGTGTTTTGGCTCATTTCAAGTGCTTCTCTGTTGACCCTAATAAAGATGTTGTAGATTTTTGCTTATAAAAACTTACTCTTAAACATTCTACTCAAAAGAATGAGCTTGAAATGAAAAATAGAAATTGTGTTTTTCTCTGTTTGAAAGATGTCTATTAAAATGCCATGCTCTGCTGGGCTTGGTTTAGTATAATTCTGGAGCCTTTCCCCATCCATATGTTTTGAGTCCTCTGTCTCTATAAACTATAGCTGATATAGAATTTTTGGCATTATGTTTCCTGAGCATTAAGAGAAACATTACTGCTGTTCTGGCATTTATAACACTGTAAATGAGGTGAAAAATTAAAATATATGTAGGCGTTTTCAAAGAATTACCTTGGAGTAGGAGCTATGAAAGGGTTATTAACATTTGATGGCCTCCTATGGAGGATATAAGTTATGTTGTCATGCAGTGGTTTGAAAACGTGGCTTTTATCACCTCCCCCTGTGTGGTGAGAATTACAAGGAAGCATCGATAGGGTGGATCATTTGGGTAATTGAAAAGTTTGGGCAGCTACAGCCTTTCTGTTTCGGGGCAGCTTTGCAGTTGTTGGTGATGATATCCCTACTCCCAGTCACGTAATTAAATGTGGGCAGGAGATACTAGTTCTGCCTGCTCTTTCTTCCCGAGACTGGGTGGAAAAATCACTCTTGTTTTCAACACACCAGAAAGTCCTAGTCCCAGGCCCTTGAACAAGCAGGTGAAACTTGGCTAGTAGGGGCTCCAGCCAGTGGCAGTTAAAAAAAAATCACCTTCTGACCTCTTCTAACACTCTGGAATTCTGAAGGAAGATGTAGCAGATTTGGGATTGAGAGAGTGAGCCAGTGAATGCTGTGTTACTCTCATAGCAACTGGTTTTTGTTTTTCCAAACTTCCATACACCAGGCTTATAGGAATAGGCCTTCCATGAAAAATGATTGATGATGACCATATTTTCCTCTCCATCTTATAAAATATTAAAGATAAAATTATGCATGAATCATAAGTACTCATTTTGTCTAGCTGTCTCTTCCAGTATGAAAATAGGCTGACTTTTATTTTATTTGAGACCAGAATTTTTCTTATCTACCCTCTTTACCCAGAGGGATATTCCATGCTCCCAGGCAATCCTAGCTTGATAGAACAAAACTCATGGAACTTGTCAATCAGTCGATCATTAAGTATTTATCAAATGTCTACTGTGTGCAGCATCATGCTTGGCACTGGGGATAGAAGTACAAAGAATGAATTTGGGATGTTCCAAGTGTTCCATGGCCAAATTAATTTGAGAAATTCTGGCTTAAAGTTCTTTTTTGTTTCTGTTTAGTAACAACTACTTCTTGCTCTAGTCAGAGGATATTATGTCTAAGTCCCTTTTCACTGAGATTAGATGCTATTCATTCAGCACTCATCAAACATTTTAAGGACCTATTGTGTACAAGGAGCTATGCCAGGGATGCAAAGATTTTAAAATGACGCTGTCCCTACTTTCTAGAAACTTATATTCTTTTTTCTTGAGCATTTACTTTAAAAAAAATTTTTAGTTGATGCCCTTTTTTTTTTTTGCATTACATTAATTTCCCAATATAACCCTTTCCAAACCTCTTCTCAGGAAATTATCTCACATAATAAAATCATGTTAAGGAATTCACTCACACATACAAGAATAAGAACCATATACCAATAATTAGGTGGTCAAAGGATGTGAACAAAGGGTGTCAAATGAATTGCCAGTTGTTAGCTACTATATGTGAGATTGCCTCAGATCGCTAATAAGAGAAATGCAACTCAGAACAACTCTGAGGTTTTACCTTATGTTCAGTGGTTTGACAAAGATGACTGGAAATGAGAATTATTGTTGGAGGTATTGCAAGAAGACACCAATACCCAGTTAGTACAACTGGGAAGTGAAGCAACTAACTATTCTAGAAAAGAACCTGGAATTATTTTAGAAAAGTAATTAATATGCCCATAGCCATACTCAGATCCTAGGCATATATTCCCAAGGAAACAGGACCATAAGAAGAAATAGCAACATGTACTATGACAGCAAGAGAACTAGAAACTGGACCCAGGGAGGTTATTCAGAAGGCTATTACAGATTATTATAGAGGGGTTATGAGTGCGTTCCTGGGGGGAAAGGGACAGACCATTTGTATCTGTGGAATCTTAGATCATCTTTAGATTATGGACTCCCCCCAGCTATGGAGCATTTTAGGTATCCTATTCTAAGATCTCTAGCTGAAAGGAGTAAGAAGAATTCTTTAACCACAGCTCCTTCATTTTACAGTAAAATAAATAAAAGTCCAGAGAGTCACTTGCTGGAGGTCATAAAAGTGGCAAAGTCAGAGTATGACTTGATTTTTAAATTTAGTTTGTAAGACTTTTTCAATAAGACACAACTTTCTCCAGAAGTGAGCATATTACCTGTGACAGTGCAGTGACAAAAACACATTACAGGTTTTCTGCAAGAATATTCATCTGCAGAAAGCTCTCTTTTCCTCCGAAGTAGATATTGATGAGCAGTATGGCATCCTAGCACCAGCATTATATTATGTTGCAGTTGCGTCATGAGCATGTTGCAACCTTATGGCATGACAACTACAGAACTCATACTCACAGAATCATAGCTTCTCAGATCATCTAGTTTTGTTCCTACACAAAAACTAACAGCATCCCCAAATGGCCTATTCTAGAAGACCCCCAGATATAAGCTACATTCTTAGCTTACAGCTACTATTATGACCACTACCATTAGCTACAGCTACTATTGCGCATACTCTACTTTTGGACAGCTCTAATTGTTAGGGGATTTTCCCTTACATGGAGCCAAAATCTGTATGTCTGAAACTCCATTCATTGCTCCTGATTGTGTCAACTGAGTCAAATGCTTTGAGGACAGTTCTCTTCTCCCCTTCCCCTACCTGTCTAAGCCTTTTCTTTTCCCAGCTAAATACATATTTCTTCCCAGTTTTTTCTTCTGATTGTCAGGTATCATTATCTCCAGTTCTGTCCTTCTCCTGCTCACCCTCCTTTGTACATGCTCCAGTTTATCAATATGCTCCCTAAAACATGGTACCCGAAACTGAATGCAAGGCTCCAAATGTGCTGGGATGAGGGTACAGTACCATAATGCCACCACATTCCTCAGTCTGAATACTTGTTGATGATAAAAGTCCTTGGGTTCAAACCCTGGGTTTCTGACCTCAAGACCATTTCTGCCTCTTTCCATTTTACCCCACAATTCAACAAATTTGAAAATCTCAACCATTTTTCCCTTGGCACTCAATATGTCTCTTGACTATCTGTCACCAAACCCCCATATACACATTTCTTCAGGCTGTACTTACTGCTTTTATGTTTTTCAAGCCTAGGCAGAAATTGGCTTGTCTTGTTGAGCTCTCTATAATGTTATTTTGCTCGTTGTCCTTTTTTCATGGAACCAATTAAAAACACTGGATGGTTTCTGTCTGAGCTATATTGTTTTGAATCTGAATGTCTCTTTAAAACTTTTTCCAAAGGTTTATAAAACCAAAAGAAGTTTTGTGACCCTCAGACTGCAATAGCTAACATTGGGGCCTTCCTAATTGCTGTCTAGTTATTGACCTCTCTAGATAGTGAACCAAAGAATCAACTTCAAATAAATGAACCTAATATTTGAGCTACTGACCATTTTTTTAAATAAATTTTTTGTTTTCTGTTTACATCATTCATTTTCATGACATTTTTGAATTACAAATTTTTTCCCCGTCTTTCTCTTACCCCCAGCCCCAAAACAGCGATCCCATTGTGTAGCCCCTCCCCCAATCTGCTCACTAACTTTCTGGTAGGGCAGGGAGGGTCTCCCTACCCCAGCCCCTGTATATCTTAATTCCTAGCTGCATGTATTGCAGAGCTTTAAATTCTAGATTCTTTCGGTCCCTCCCTTGTCACCCACCCCCACTGGAAGGACAAGCAATTCAATACAGGCTGTGCATGTGTAGTTACACAGGACATCTTCAGAGTGGACGTATTGTGACAGTGCTCATCTGTCTATCCTTCCTGTCCCTCCCACCCTTTCACATGGGTCACAGGGGTTGCCTAAGACCATCTGAAAACACATTTCCCATGGTCTTAAGAACCAAGACACTGCTCCTCTATTGTCTCCAGGTGGCTCCGCCCGCATGCAAATAAAACCACATACAAGTATGAAAGGGTCACAGCATTAGGAAGGTTGAGAACCACTGCTCTAAAGAGTCCTCTTCTTGTTCAAGTCATTTATTCACCACTATTAGCACCATGTGGTTCTCCACCTTGCTCAGAGCTAATCTGCTTACGGGCCAAAGCGCATGCGCGATTTCTGTAGCACTGTGTGTCATAACAGTCTGCCTTGACTGTCCTGCTCTCCTAATTGGTGCCTCCCTTGTCTGGACCACCACTTTTTTAGTGCTCCTGGCTGTGTTCCCTCCACACTCTTTCTATATTCCTTTGCTTTCTGGGTGTCTTCTTTCTCATTAGAATGCCGACTCTTTGAGGGCAGAAAATATTTTGTTTTGCTTTTTATCCCCTTTACAATGCCTGGCACCATAGCAAATACCTTATAAATGCGATGTCTGTCTGTCTCTCTGCCTCTTTCTGTCTGTCTTTCCTTCTTTTTCACTCATGTATGCTCTCCACCGTGCATAATGTACGTAGACTATAGCATGACTCGGTCAGTTAGGAGCATAGTTATAGGAAATTGTTTTTGGTTGCTTGCTCTAGCTGTGGTCCTCCACTATTGGCCTTCATTGTGGCTTTCTGGCCGCTGCACATGAACTCTTCCTTACCTACCAGCTGTTACTTGCTTTTGTGCAGTCATCTAATCCCATGCCCTACGCCTTAGAGTGCACATCCTTCCTCTTTGCTACCTTTCAGCATCCTTATCTCCTCTTAAGGCTCAGCTTAATCTACATTCCTTCTCCCCAAATTATTCTCTACTTTTTTCAAACTGATATGTTTACTTCTCTCTGTACATCAGGTATCGTCCATGGAAAATGAAGGTTCCTTGAAGGCAGTGACTGTAAGTTGTTTGGAAGCATAGTTTTATGACCCAAGATTTTAAGCTTCTGATAAAGATTCATATCCTGACTCTTCTACTTATGACCTGTGTTACCTTCAGTGAAACATTTAATGGCCATCAGTTTTATTTCTCTGTAAAATGGGTGAGTTGGACTAGGTGGCCCCTTCTGCCTCTAAATTTATGATTCTTAGCAGCCTTGGTTAACATAAATCAAGGTCAGCAATTCTGGCTCTTGCCCTGACTTATATGTTCCCTTAGGCCTCCATCTTTGCTCAATGAGTTGATAATACAGTTCTAATAGTCTCTACTTCACAAGATAATTTGGGAATGGTTTGAAGGAGTAATAACAATAATCGAATTTAGAAATGGAAATTACTTATGTTACATCTCCATTGGCCTTAGGCTTGTCCCTTGTTGTATTCCTGATTCTGAAATGTATTTCTAAGTTTGGGTGCCATGAATATATTAAGGAAATAGGACAGTGCAGCATTTAAAGCATTTATGTGCAAACCAAGCCTCCACTGCAGAATCTATTCTGCAGGTCCTAGGATTTATGTCTGCTCTCCCGAGGACTGACACTGGGCCTCTGCTTTAGTGAGTAATGGAGCCCTTTATTGCTTGTCTTCCATGAACAGTAAAAGGGGAGAGAGAGAGGGAGAGAGGGAAAGGAGAGAGAGAAGATGAACCAGCCTCCTAAAACAACAAAAATTATAGCCAGCTCTATGAATTCTCGAACACTTGCACACTCTTACATGCTATGGTTTATGAATAAATTCTAGAAATGATGGAATTTTTAAATCACTGTTCCTCATGTCCTTCAACCCAGGCTCTCTTCCCCCTCTCTTTCCACTTCTTAGTGAATATTTTTCTCATTAGGAATCAGAATCCCTTAGTAATTAATTCCCACTTATTTAAACTAGTCACAGATGAGTTTATTTTTATTTCTGCATAAAATTCCAACTAAACAAAGAGTTGTTAAGGATTGGAATGGAGTAAGTATAATTCAGTTTCAAAGTCTGACCTCATTTTTCCCCTGGGAAAGAGAATAATTTTATTTATTTATTCTTAAAAATTCACTGTTAAAATTGGCAACATAAAAACAGCATTTTAGAGCTGATAAAGACCTTAGCAATTACCCAGTGATTATGGACCAAGCCTATTATTTTGCAAATGATGAAATTGGCATGCCAGAGTCACCTGGGTTGTTAGCAGCCATGTAAATACTTTTCATTATTAGTGGGGTGGACTTTCATCTTTTGGCTTTTTCTTTCTGCTCTTCTGCAAACAAGGCTTGCTCCCAGTGCTCTGCAAATGGTCATAATTTTACTTTGACAACAACAATAAGCATTCATAGATTGCATTTTAATTCTGATTGTTCCATACCTTTCTTCTTCTCCCTTGACCTCTGCTCAGAATTTTTAGATCTTATTGATTCTTTCTTGGCCCTAGTCCCCAATTTTACTCATCCCCTATTCATCACTCTGAATCACTTGTTTTTTTAAAATATTTTTTCCCCAATGAGCCACTTATTGACCCTTTCTTAGAAATGTTTCTCAAACTACAACTCCCCTTGCCACTGCTTGCAGAGCATTTTCATAGGCATCTAGCCTTTCCTTCTCACAGCAATCCTAGAATGCTTTAGGATCTGCAGAGCAGGTATTATTTACCAAGTTGACCTTTGAAGAAACTGAGACTTGGAGAAGCAGGCAACTTGTTCAGGGTCACACGGCAGACCTTGGATTAATAATGAGCAGCTCATTAAGATTTACTGATCATTTTCCTCATTCAGTACTGTGAGGCAGCTACTACACATCTCGTTAGCCTAGAATCACTAGATACATCCTAGATCATAATGAGGCAATCAGGGAGGTTAAGTGACTTTATCTTCATCACCTAGCTATCAAAGATCAGCCCTGGGATTTGAACCCAGAGCTTCTGCTTTTAGGTCCAACACTCAGAACTCAGACCTGATTAGATATGAAAGATAAAGGAGGGGAAAACTCAACAATACTAAGTTTTCTAATATGAGCTGGTGAATGGTGTTGCCACTGTGTGAACGGATGAACGAATGAATGAAAAAAAGCATTTATTAAGCACTTAAATGTACCAGATGCTGTAGTAAGTGCTGAGGAATGCAAGTACAAGGTAGCAAGACACAGTGCCTGCTCTCAAGGGGCTTACATTCTAACGAGAGGAAGACGGTACAGAAAGGGAAGCTAGAAAGGAGTCAGAAGACTCATCTAACTGCTTTCAAATCTGGTCTCAGACACTTACTAGCTGTGTGACCCTGGGCAAGTCACTTAACCCTGTTTGTCTTGTTTGGTTTTTTTTTTCTCATCTGTAAAATGAGTTGCAAAAGAAAATGGCAAACTACTCTAGTATTTTTGCCAAGAAAACTCCAAAGGGGGCCACAGAAAGTTGGACACCACTGAAAAACATCTCAACAAAAAAAGAAGGAAAAGAGGGAGTCATGGTCTAGAAATGGCTGGGAATCTTGGTTCCATCCAAGATAAAGCAGAACTCATCTGTTAGAACCCAGAGTTCCAGGGGCAGGATCCAGGTGGTTCTGGTGGAGGGAGGGCAAGGAATATGGCTAGGAGTGGAGGTGGCATGGTCTAAAAATTACCATGAAGATAGAGACATGAGGAACTATCGATTGAGATAGAAAAGGTGAGTTTTTGGGGGTGGTGGAGCAGGTAGGGATAGGGAGGGAGAATGGTGGAATAAGCAGAATCAGGGAGAGAGCAATTTCTGAAGCCACAGGAGAGGTCAGCACCTAATAGGACTGTGTAGTTAAGAGTGTCATATGTTGCAGAGAGGTCAAGGAAGGTGAATACTGGAAGAAAGACCATTGGATTTGGCTATTAGGAGGTAATTGGTGACTTTTGATAGAGGAGTTTCAGTAGAGTTGTGAAGATAGGCTGGGTGAATTAAGGACCAAAGGTTATGATAAAGGCAGGATAGGTTTATTATGAATGTGATACAATTTGAGAGGGGAAGAACAAGTTGTGCTCAAAGAATAGCATTTAAAAGTCTGAGATCTTGGAGTAAGGACAGTTCTAGGAAATGATAAGGCAGCTAAGTGGCAAAGTGGATAGACCTGGAATTGGGAATTAGGAACTTGGAATTAGGAATAGTCTTTTTCCTGAATTCAAATCCATCCTCAGCCACTTATTAGCTGTATGACCCTGGGCGAGTCACTTGATCCTGTTTGCCTCAGTTTCCTCATCTGTAAAATGAATTAGAGAAGAAAATGCAAAACCATGCTGGTATCTTTGTCAAGAAAACCTCAAATGGGGTCATGAAGAGTCAGACCCTATTGAACAGTCATAAAGGAGCTGATAAAGACCTGAGATAGGCTAGAGAAGTATTAGAGTTGAGATTGAGAAATTATATGATCAGGGCATTAAAGATTATCAACAAAAATATTTAAGTGACTGAGGGTGATAAAGGATGGAGATGGAGAAGAAAGATAGGATAAGCCCTGTGTAAAAGTCATTGAGAATTAGCTATTTGACCTGGAGATGGGGAGATGAACCAACAGCAGCACCTCCTCAAAAGAGTTTTTTGTTTTGTTTTCGGACAAAAGTGGAGAAGGCCTGAAAATAGAGCTAATACCGTACCTGTCCAGTGTTGTAAGGCTAGACCAGAGGGACTTCAAGTTCTTTTACATCACTAAGATCTTTAATTCTATTGTTTCTGATTCTAACGCTTAACAAAAGAGATGTTTTTTATGGGACCAAAGATTTTGAGCTGCAATGCACCTTAGAGGTGGATGAGTCCAGTTTCCTCATTTTATGGATGAGGAGATGGAGACCCATAAAAGTCAACTAGCGGCCAAGTCAACAAGCATTTAATAGGTGCCTACTATATGCCAGACCTTTCGCTAAGAAAGAATAAATAATTTATTTGAGGTCACTCGTTCAGTAGGCAAGCGGTGATTCAAACCTAGGCCTTCCGATTCCAAATCCAGCATTGTCTCCATGATACCATACTTTCCGCGCTCTTGTCACAAAGTAACCAGGCTCAGAAACAGCTATTCCGCTTCACCAGATGGGGTTGGAAAAAATAATGTGGGAAACATTCCATTGTTATCCTGGAACCTGGTGGGAAAACGAGTACCTTTGCTTTCAAGTAAAACTCTACAGAAAGCAAAGTTGCAAAAATCAGCAATTATGACTGCAGTGTATTAAGATCAAGACAATAAAGCTAGGGACTTTTTTGTCCTTATTTTCAAAAGCATGTAAAATTTAACCTATTGATTTCAATCTAGTAAAAGTGAGTGCAAGGCTAATCTGAGTTCTGCTACAGCCGCAGGAATCCCTGTTTGCTTCAATTTAATAAGCATTTGGAGATGCTTATTAAGCACTGTCTAAGAGACTGGGATACAAAGAGAAAAATTGAAGCATACCTTCCCCTTAGGTAGCTTATATTCAATTCTGTTAATTGTTCACTTTTGCTGGATACTTCAGGTCTACTCTTTTCTAATATGATAACTGTATGAAGATGGGTTTTTCTATCTGGTTCAATTCAACAACTTTAATTAAATGTCTAGTATTTAAGACAGTAGAGTGGGCACTAGAAATATTAAAAAAAAGTTGTCATCAAGGAATTGGAAAAATTGGACTTTTTCTGCTGACACTGGTCATTTATTCATTCATTCAACAAACATTAGGGCTTATGGGGTGGGGGAGGGAAGAGGGAGCATACGGGGTTTGAACTCTAAGGAAGATACAAATTTTGGCATACTTTCTGCTCTGAAAATAGAAAAGAACATTGAATTAGGAATCAGTTCTCTATTCCATTTTATAAAATTTAAGTTGGCAGCTAACTTATATACATTGCCAATGTTTACTGGGTGAATGAATATTTGAGAGCTGTGTACTCTCTAATATTAATGTAGAACTACATCTCACATTTGTGAAACCCTATAAATGGTCTGTATTGAGGTTTATAAAATTCTGTTAACAGAGTAGTACTAAGCCCTAGATGCCCATTCCCTTATTGGTAGGATACTCACCCTCATTCTCATTCATTTCCCACTCTGAACCCATGTCGGTGTGATCTACCTTATCCTTCCATCCCAAGACCCCAACCTTCCAAGTTGCCTCCATAACTTCTTCCTCTCTGTTCCTGAAGCATTTACTCTCTGCACCCTCTTTGCACATGAAAGAGACAGATAGATTTGCAAGTGGGAAATATAAATATAATCGCTTCCTGCCTCAGTTTCCTCATCTGCAAAATAGGGATCTATAGGCAGCATCTATCACATAGGGTTGTTGTAAGGATAATTTTTGTAAAACTCTTTGCCAACCTAAAATCTCTGTGATCTACAATATTATTATTGCCTTGTATTGTTATTCACATGTTGAGGGCCATTTCCTATTTTTTCTAAACATCTTTTTTTAAAAATAGCACATAAAGCTAATATTTTCATGAAAACTGGAAATAATCCATTATTAATCCAACATCCAACAAAGTTTTATATCCTTTGCCTGGCCCAGCAAGGTTTCCAGAAACCCATACCTTTATCCTCATGACAAAGAGTATTTTCTTCATACTTCATTGTAACTTTTACTGTCTTCTAATCTCTAATGAGGCACTTTCTGACTTTCTTGGTTCCCCAGAGACAAAAATTTGTCACATACATTCCTGTTGAACTTTCTCCTTTCTTCTAATCCCCAGTTCTAAAACCTATGCCTTTTTTCCCTTCTCCCTTCAGAGAGGCAGTATGTCATACTGCATAGAGGCCCTCCTTGAGTCTCAGTTTCCTTACCATGAAATGGGAGCAATGATACCAATAATACCAACCCCAAAAATATTCATTATGAGGCTCGAGGCAGCTAGGTGACACACTGGCCCTGGAACTGAGTTCAGATTTGGCCTCAGACACTTGGCACTTACCAGCTATGTGACCTTGATCCAAAAAAAAGTTTTTTTAGTCTTTTTAAGCCCCAAAGAAGTTAATTCTTTTTTTCTTGTTCTGCTCTTTTATGGCCTCCTCCAATGTCCCTGTAACTTTCTGGTAGGCCAGGGAGGGTCTCTCTACCCCAGTCTTAATCTTAATTCGGTTCCTCTCTCGTCACCCACTCCCACTGCCATGGGTTTAAATATGGCACACCTTGGACCAGTGACCCTCCTTGTGGCATCAAAATCGGGTTTTGCCTCTGCCCCAGTGACTGGGCTTCCTCCAAGGGGATCCCCTGGAGGGGCTTTTCCTGGCCATGGCAGCAGCCAAGAATCAAGCATGTTCTCTGTCTCTGGTTCGTTCCCTGCATTCTTTCTCCTCTGCTGCAACCAGGTATCTGTTATTAAAGACTCCAAAGGCCATCTGCAGTAATTGGGCCTGAGGTGTTTGGGGTCCCATTGCCAATTTCTGCAGTTTCCTCCTAATATCTGGGGCAGATTGAGTAATGAAATACATGTTAAGAATTGCTGCCCCTTCTGTAGAATCAGGATCTAAATTTGTATACCTCTTAATAGCTTCTACCAGTCTATGTAGGAAAAGGGCAGGGTTTTTTTCATTTGTCTGGGATATTTCTTTAATCTTCTGAAAATTTACCTGCTTCTGAAAGGCATTTTTGAGCCCTTCCAATAGACAAAGTACCATATGGTCTCTCTCCTCTCTATCTTCTGGGGTCTGATAATCGCATCCTGAGTCACCAGTGGGAAGAGCAGCTGTTCCTGGGGGGTATTTTCTGGGGTCATTGCTAGCCAAACAATCCCCAAATTTTTGGGCTTGTTCCCAGATTCTCCTCCTCTCCTCAGTGGAACAACAGGTAGAGAAGAGGATGTGCGAATCACCCCAAGAAAGCTCAAATTGTAGGGTTAAGTCCTGAAAGC
>CM053601.1:84314868-84336352 GCA_028646575.1 Pseudocheirus occidentalis
ATGGGGTTTCTCTTACTATCTCTTACTGTTGGGCTTCATTGGAAATATATAGGAATGCTTATTATGTTCCTATATAGTTTTTGTGTCTTTTCATGTTAGAATCTAAACTTAACTGTTTGTATTGATCCCTCTTTAAATCAGAACCAATGAGAATAACAATCATACGATGCTCATCTCCTTCCTTCCCTCCCCTCCACTTTAGTTTTTTTTTATGCCTCTTCTTGTGGCATAATTTACCATTTTCTGCCTCATCCTTCCCTTTTCTCCCATTACAATCCCTTTCTTCCCCATAATCGGGATTTTTTAAAATCTTCACATTAGTTCACTTATACCCACACCCTCTATCTATGTACATCCCTTTTAAATGTCACAGTACTTATACAAATTTCAATATTGACAGGTATCTGCTTCTTGTATAGGGATGTAAACAATTGTATGTGTGAGCACCTGTGTGTGTACACGTATGTGTGAGTGTTTTCCTTGTTTACCTTTTTATGTCTTTCTTGAGTCTCGTAAGTGGAGATTGAATTTTCCATTGAGCTCTGGCTTTTTCATCAGGAAAGTCTGGAAGTCCTTTATTTCGTTAAATGACCATCTCCTTGCCTGAAAGATTATGCTCAGTCTTGCTGGGCAGTTGATCCTCAGTTGCAGTCCGAGCTCTTTTGCTTTATGAAATATCAAATTCTAATCCCTCCAATCTTTTAATGTAGCAGCTGCTAAGTCCTGTGCAATCCTGACTGTAGTTCCATGATGTTTGAATTGTTTCTCTTTGTCTGTATTCAGTATTTTCTCCTTGACCTTGTAGCTCTGGAATTTGGCTACTATATTTCTTAGAGTTTTCAATTTGGGATCTCTTTCAGGAGATCAGTGAATCCTTTCAATAACTATTTTACCTTCTGATTCTAGCACCTGAGGACAGTTTTCTTTGACAGTCTCTTGGAGGATGCTGTCCAGGATGCTTTTATCATCATGGCTTTCTGGTAGGCCGATAATTCTTAGGTTGTCTCACCTGGATCTCTTTTTCAGGTCAGTTGTTTTTCCACTGAGATATTTTGTACTTTCTTCTAATTTTTCACTCTTTATGTTTTGTTTCTGACTCTTGGTGCATCATAGATTCCTTAGCTTCAATTTGACTGATTCTAAGTTTTAGTGAATTATTTTCCCCAATTACTTTTTGAAGCTCCTTTTCCATATGTTCAGTTTTCATTTTTAGGGACGTATTTTCTCCAGTTAGATTTTGGATCTCCTGTCCTAGTTCTCCAATTTTACTTTTTAAAGATTTGTTTTTTTCCAGTGAAAATTTTATCCAATTTGGTCACTGTAGATTTAAATTTACCTCCTACCTCTCTAATTTCATTTTTTAAATCCCTTTTGAGATCCTCCAAGAATGCTTTTTGGGCTTGAGACCAATTCACATTTCCTTCTGTGGTCTCCAGTGTGAGTAGAGAGTCTGTGTTGCCTTCTGAATTTGGTTGTTCTTGCCCACTATAAAAAGATTTGATGGTCCTAACCTTTTTAGTTTCCTTCTTGCCCACTATGATTGCCTATGTCCTGGATTTTTAAAGCGGCTATCTGCTTCTGGGGTGCAGAGGTACTGAGCTTCTCAGGCTGGGAGGTAGGGGTTTGGTTGTTCACTTTGTGAGCTGTAGCATCTGAGTATGTAGACTGAGGCCAAGGCCAGGACTCTCAATGTTTCCCCTCAATAACCCTCAGGCTTATAGAGTAACCTATGGGGGTGGGGTGGTCTAGCTCCTTCAGGTTTCCACTTCTGTGTCTCTGGGCTACAACTCCTGCAGGCTCAGTAGCAGGAGGTCAGCAGCAGGGCAGGGCTATAGTCTGCTGATTGGCCAGATGGTGCTAAAGCACACCTGGGCTTTTGTTGTTAATGTTTGCTGGCTCCACCCTCGTGGGCCAGCAAACTCAGTACAGCCTCACTTCCCCCTTCCTCAATGACTCCCAAGCCTGACGCTATTTCCACTAATTCAGGATTTTACTCTGGGTAGGGCATTTAACTCCAGACTTTTCTGGGGGGTGATCAGAGCAACTAAATTTTATTCCTCCATCTTGACTTCTGAAAGTTTGGGTATGTAATTTTTAAACATCCAGGCTGCAGGCTGGTAGCCCAAGGAGAAGCTGATGACCCTGCTGTGGGCCCTGTGTTTTCTTTTACCCAGGTCCAACCATCCTCTGTCTTGTGGTAAGACAGCTGCAAATTGCCCTTTGAGTGAGTGAGTCTGCTGCTGGCTGGGGCTTCTTCTCAGGCTGCCATACTCTGCTCTCAGATCCACACTGGTGCAGCTCCTGTGTGCTTAGTGTTCTCAGTGCCCAGACCTGAGTAGGCACTTTCCTGGGCAGGGAATCTGCCATGCTCTTGTCTACCAATGAGTTCTGTCACTCTGAAATACATTCAAATTCACTTTTTAGCTTTTAGCAATAGAATTCCTGGAGGAGCTTGGAAAAGCTACTGCTTCCTTTCTACCATCTTAGCTCTGCCCCAACATGAAAAAATTTAAAAGTGAAAATGGTATGCTTCAATCTGCATTCAGAGTCCATCAGTTCTTTCTCTGGAGGTAGATAACATTTTTCATTATGAGTCCTTTGTAGTTGTCTTGGATCATTGTATTGCTGAGAAGATCCAAGTCACTCTGTAATGTTAATGGAATAGGAAGATCTTCCCTGTCCATTAATAGGCCTATGTGACCACATGTGTCCCCTTTTCCCTTGGAATAGGAGCTGTGTTCCCAGGTCTAAAGGTACACAGATATTTCAATCACAGACACTGCTTTCACAGCTGTGATACACCCTGAGTCACATAGAGCCCTAGGAATTCACTTCTGATAAGAACCTTTTGATTCCCTGGAAGGGACTCTGAGTAGCTGCTTAAGGTTTGTGCTCTGCTGCTCTGGTGGTGTATGTAGATGGTTGTGTTACTTTATTCAGACAGTAGGAGCCCTATCTATTGAATCTCTGTGCTAATTTCTCTGCTTGTATTTTCTACTTAACAGTAATTAAAGTAAGATTGTTGACCCCTTTGAAAGTTGTCTTTTCTTTAGCAAAACAGATCAAAAAACCTGTGCTAGCAGGCATGCTAGATGTGCTAGGGTGCTTGCTAATACACATTCATGGCTGATCATCACCAATGTTGCTGTTACTGGGCATAATGTTCTCCTGGTTCTGCTCATTTCACGTTGCATCAGTTCATACAAGTCTTTTCAGGTTTTTCTGAAATCTGTCAGGTGCCATTCCTTCTTGCAGGTTTTGTGTAGCAATTGCTACTGCCATCACTGGCTACTCAGTATTTAAGGATTCCAGTGGAATGTAGTGGAATGAGCACTGTATTTTGGAATCAGAGGACCTGCATTCACATTCTGGCTCTCCATATGCTCTCTGTGTGACCTTAAGCAAGTCTCTTCTCTGGGTCTCAGTTTCCTGATCTATATCCACCTAGAACTATCCACCAAAGCTAGATCCTATCCACCACAAAGTTATCAGAAAAATCTTTCCATGGCACAGGCATGAGTATGTCACTCTCCTGTTTAAGAAGCTTCAATAGCTCCCTACTGCATCTTGGATGCAATTTCAGACTCCTCTATTTGCATTTAGAGCTTTTTGCTATCTGGCTCCAGCCTACTTTTCCAGACTTATTTCACATTATTTCCCTCAGGTAGTCTATATTCCAACTCAACATCTATTACTACTGTTCTCCAAACTCAACATTCAATCTTCTGCTGCTGTGTTTTTGCTTTCCTGAAATGTATTTCTTCCTCTCAGGTTTAGCTCAGGTACCACCCCTACAGGAAGCCTTCCTTGATCTCACTAGTTGTCAATGCTCCCCTCCCTTCTCAAATTTTCTTTTTTATTTATCTATTTCCATGTTAAGTTCACTCTGTCTTCATATCCCCCATCTCCTGGCACAGTGGTTTGTCCATAGTAGATACTTATTAGAAGTTTGTTGAATTTAACTAAATTGAATTGAATTCGGAGTTGGACTAGATCAGGGATCTCAGCCTTTTTAGTCTCAGGACCCCTTTACACTCTTAAAAGTTAGTGAGAACCCTCAAAGAGCTTTTCCTATATATGGGTTGTATTTATTCACATTCACCTTGTGGGAAGTTATAATGTCTTAGAATTATTGTGAAAATAGTTCTGACCTCATAGACCCCTAGGGATTCCCAGATTATACTTTGAGAACCACTATCTAAAATCCTTTTTTTTTTTTCCAGTTCTAAATCTTATGATGTCAGAGAACTGGATTAGAAAATGCCAATGTTCCTCCAGGCTCTGGTCTCTATGTTCCTCTTCAGATCTGGCTCTGTGATTTTTGCTGTCAACTGAAAAACACCAAATTAGTCACTTCTGCACATTTCCAAGCTAAAAGAAAAATTTTTTAAAAGCTGAAGTTGCTTAGAAGGGTCAGCTCTTTTTTCTTCTTGGCTGAAATTGCATGTGGAATGAATGGATTCTTATCAACAGATGTTTCAAGTCATATATATGATTATCAGCATCTCTCCCTAGTGTGAATCTGTAATATCAAAATCCTAAAGTCTGGAGCGGAGGTGTAAATTCAAATAAAAGCAGGCCACTAAACCATACATAAGGCCCCCTAAGGGCTGCACATTGACTTAGAAAACCACCTGTTGTTCAGTTGCTTTCAATTAATTGTATCTGATTCTTTGTAACCCCATTTTGGGGTTTTCTTGGCAGGGATACTGGAGTGCTCTGCCATTTCCTTCTCCAGCTCATTTGACAGATGAGGAAACTGAGTCAAACAGAGTTAAGTGACCTACACAGTATCTGAGACCATATTTGGAAGCTAATCTTCCTGATGCTGGGCCCAGCACTCTATCCACTGAGTCACCTAACTGCTCTATGTTAGCATTATCAGTGTTCTGTGGTATTTTTATTTATTTTGTTAAGTATATTCCGGTTACATCTTAATCTGGTTCAGGCTCTAGGGAGCGTTAAAGCCCATGTGTTTTAACCTGCCTGGGTCCCTTTGGGCTCTGTGTCTGGGACTTAGAGCTGATTCAGTCCAGTAACTTCAGAGATAAGGAGACGAAGGAGGCATTTTAACCCTGGCGTTCTGACTCTATCCAGAACACTTGCCACTCTGCCCCAAGACTGCCTTTCCAAGAAAAGAATGGTGTTGAGAGTCCAGTGGAAAGAGCATGACCTCTGGAATCCAGCACCCTGGGTTCAAAATCCAAACTCTCCTACTTACTACCTACAAGACTTCTGAAAAAGTCCCTTCATTTCTGTGGGCCTCAGCTTCCTCATATGTAAATTGGGAGAATTGCACCAGGTCTAGACGATCCCCTTATGCCCCTCCCAGGACTTGCTTCCATGATTGTGCAGTCACATATGGTTTGTTTATACGGGAGGTTGACACAAACTCGGCAAGGAGAACTGATGTAATAAATGTCCCAGGGGTGGGAATACACTACACTTGTTTTCTCTGTTGGATACATTCTCTCAGTCATTTTGTAAGATAAGGGAATTGAGCTAGACGGCCTCTGAGGACCCTTCCAACTTTTGATCTGTGATCCTGTGATCATTTATTCTAATAGGAAACATTAGCATCATCGTTCTACTGAAACTGAGGAAAAATGTTCTCATTGCTTTTTTCTTTTAAAAAAAATTTATTGATATCTTGTTTTGACATCACCTTCATTTCCAAATATATCCCTCTCCCTCCCCTACGTAAAGAAATATCCCCTCCAAAAAGAGAATAAAAAGAAAGGGAAAATCAATTTAGCAAAGCCACCCAACATACCAATAGTCTGACAATATTTTCAATGGTTTTTTTCTCATTAAATTTTTTTTTATCAAAAAAATCCACCTTCTTTGCCTCCCCTTTGAGGAAGAAAAAACAAAATCCTCATTACAAACATGTATAGTCAAGCACAATCAATTTTCCCATTTACCATGTCCAGCCCTCCCTCCATATGTCCCATATTGAGCACCAGTAGTCCTCTCCTCTGCCAAGGAGAGCCTGACCAGTACTTCTGCTGGAGAAGACCCGGGGAAATGGCTTCACTGAGAAGCTGGCAGGTATTTATTTTGTCCTTCCTGCATCTGATAGCAAGCACTTACTGGCTGAACCAAAAATCTGCCAGGGGCTTGATACAAAACATCATTTCTAACACTTCAGACTGGGTCTTCTCCCTTCATTTGACTGGTCCCCTGGTGACAACCTGCGGCACTGCCCTTTTTAACCAGAGTGTCTTCCTTTTCACCTGACAACAGGTAGCACTTAAAATTTTTTCCTTTTACCATTGAAAAGAACAGAGGCTTTCTCACATGAAGTGTTCCTCATTTTCAGCTTTGGGTCTTGGCAAACCACTGCTAGGGTCACCCTAATTAGTACTGCAGCTGGAGCGGAGCAGGTGAGTGACCTTTTCTGTTGGTTTACATTTGTCAGTGACTGGGCCCTGAAGTGGCCAGATGTGGAAATGCACCTGTCAGAAATATTGCCAGCAGATTGCTATTCAAGACCTTTTCAAAACAACTTTCAGAGACCATTTCTCAACATCGTATTACATGCAAAGCACTCCCTGCAGAAGGCGCTGAGGGTGAAGACAAGGACAGGGAAGATTCGGTCCCCGTCCTTCATCTTCATCTTTGTTCTTCAGGCTGTAGCATTCCCATCTCTTTCCCTGCCCTATGTCGAATATATGATGCTCAACATTTGTACTAAGTAGAAATTTGGTAAGGTGAAATAAAAGTATTCCAGAAACACAGCCCTCCAAGAATACATGCCACAATGTCCACCATCATTAAAAAAAAAAACACCAAGCACCCTATAATTACTTTGTCAGTTACAAAAAAATTGGGCTTTATATGTTTCAATGCACATGAGAACACATTCAATCCAAGCCCGATGAGAGTGGCAGTTTTCACATTGATGGTGCTGAGTGGGAGGCTTAGCTTTTGTCCTTACTGTTCATTAATTACTGTAATTTTATGCTGCTTTCCTTTTATTTCAAAAAAGAAATCATAAACTTCTAGAACTCAGGAGTACAGAATAGGAAAATAAAGCTTCTCCAACGTTTAACATATACATGTAACAGGGAGGCAGCTTAGCATAATAATAAATAACATTGAGTTAGCTCTTTGAGTCTTGTCATGAGTTTTACATTCATTATCTCATTTAAACCTCACGACAACCCTGTGAGGCAAATATTACAGGTATCATTGCCATTTTTCAGACGAAGAACCGAGCATTCTCTGAGAGTTTAAGTGCCTTGCCTAGGATTCCAAAACTAGGGAGCAGCCGAGGTAGCATTTGAGCCCAGGTCTTACTAACTGCAAACCAATCAACCATTCACTCAACAAGTATTTATTAAGGCCCCTACTATGTGCTCGGCATTGCACTAGAGATACAAATGCAATAAATGAAACAATGCCTACTAAAAAGAAGGTTGTATCCTTGTGAGTGTGTGTACATATATACACACACATGTGTATGTGTACGTACACATGTACATACACATACATACTTGTATTATATCGTATCATATCAAATTGTGTTATGTTATAGCACATTACATCATATCATATCATATCACATCATATTATATCATATCATATCATATTACATCACATCCCATTACATTACATTATATTACATTGTATTACATCATATTACATCATGTCACATCACGTCATGTTATGTCACGTCATGTTTTGTTTTGTTATGTTATGTTATATTGTGTTATGTTACGTTGTGTTGTGTTGTGTTATGTTATGTTATGTTGTATTATGTTATATTATTATATTATATTGTATTATATTATATTGTTATGTTGTGTTGTGTTGTGTTATGTTATGTTATGTTATGTTATGTTGTGTTATGTTGTGTTATGTTGTGTTGTGTTATGTTGTGTTATGTTATGTTATGTTATGTTATGTTATGTTATGTTATGTTATGTTATGTTATGTTATGTTATGTTATGTTTTGTTATATTATATTTTCTCCTCTTCTTTCCTAGATGATTTCCTAGACCCCTGCCAGGATTTGCTTCCATGATTCCCCCTTGCTTCCCCTCTAAGGAGGTAGAGGAGATAGATTTTTGTTGATAAAAAATAAAATTTAATGAAAAAAAAGCATTGAACATACTGTCAGACTCTTGGTGGGTTGGTTAGTTTTGCTAAACTGATATTTCCCCCTCTCTTTTTATTCTCTCTAGATAGGGAAAGTAGAGGGATATAAGGGAAATGGTGTCCCAAAAGTCTTAGTGAAGTTTAATGTGTTGCTATTAAAGCTTAAGATTGCATTGAGACTTCTGGAACACTGTTTATAAATGTGTACAGAATAAATATAAAGCCAATATGTTAACCTCTTTGCTGCAATTTGACACAGAGGGCCAGTTTTGGTCTGATGCATGTTAACTCTGTGTTCTTAAGTCAGCCACTTTAATATCTCTCAGCACCCTGGCCATTAGTTGCAGAGTTCCAAAGAGTTAGAGATCTGTATCATGAGAGGGAGTTTCCACAGAAGTCTCCTACATTGATGATATCATAGATAAGGAACAAAACCAGAACCAAATCTGATAATGCGTCCAACAAATATATTTATATGGCAGTAATAATAGGACTTACATTTACATATTAATTTCTTCTACTGAGTACTATTCCAATGCCCCATTTAGATAAGGAAAACTGCTGCAGTCTGAGGCTCTCAGAGTTTGAGACTCAGGATTCAAATTCCACTTCTATTATTTCCTTCCTATGTGACCTTGGGCAAATCACATAACAGTCATTAGCATCAGTTTCCTCATCTATAAGGAGCTGGACTAGGTGACCTGGACTAGGTGACCTCTAAGGTCATTTCCAATTTTCAGTCCATGACTTTTAATTCTTAAAGGTTATGAAAATAAGTCAAAAAGTTCTGCTAAAAATTACACCCCCAAAGTTACTAAAAATATGCTTAACTTTGACCTAGCAATACCAACACCAAGTCTATGACCCAAAGAGCTCAAAGAAAAAGGAAAAGGATTCATAGGTACAAAATATTTAAAGCAGCTATTTTTGCAATGGCAAACAACTGGAAACTAAAAGAGTATCTATCAGTAGGGGAGTGGCTGAAAAGATTAAGGTAAATAAATGGAACCAAACATTATGCCTTGAGAAACGTTGAAAGGGATAAGTTTGGAGGAACCTGGGAATTTCTATAGGAACTACTTCAAAAAGAACAAAAGAATAGGAGAATCAGAAAGATAATTTATACAATAACAGCAACATTATAAAGACAATTCTGATCAACAGCAATAGTGAAACACAATTCAAAAGCACTAATAGTGGCAGCCAGGTGGTACAGTAGATAGAAAGCCAGGGCCCAGATTCAGGAAGACTCAGTTTCCTGAGTTCAAATCCAGCCTTGGACACTTACTAGCTGTGTGACCCTGCGCAAGTCACTTAACCCTGTTTGCCTCAGTTTCCTCATCTATAAAATGAACTGGAGAAAGAAATGACAAACCACTCTAGTATCCTTGCTAAGAAAACCCCAAATGATACCACAAAGAGTCAGACATGTCTAAATAAGACTAAACAGCAACAACAATGACACATGCTATCCACCTCCTAACACAGATTTTTGCGGGGGGGGGGCCGCAGAGCTAATTTGGGCATCTGTTTTGCTTAATTATGAATATTTGTTATGTGGGTTTTCTTGGTTTATTGAAAAAAAATTAGTTTTAAAAAAATAAAGTCCTACTAGATTCTACCAAGCTGGAAAAGTTTCAGGTGCAGGTCAGTGTTGGACTATTATCAGACCAGCTCCATAGGACTGGGCAGGAGAGTTTAAAGAAGTTCATCACTACAAGTACAATCACCTAGTTATGATTTTTTTAAATTGATTATAACCCTTGAAGACTGCCTACTAAACCACAGCAGAGTTGTACTGGTGGAGAAGTAAACCTACACCAGTGAAATCACTGGTCTTTAATGTACTAAAAGTGTCAGATTTACATTTTTTTTTTTAAGTTTTAAAAAGAGAAGACACGGAGAGACAAAGAGACAGAAAGACTGAGAAAGGTCTAAGTAAGCAGAGCTTCAGGACCCAGAAGGGGACACAGAACAAAAGCATTTTTGAATTTTTTTTTGTTTTTATTAATTTGTTTACTTTTAGTAAACACAATCCCTTGAGTTTCAAATTTTCTCCCCTCCCTTCCCCCCACCCATTGCGGCATGCAATCAATACAGGACCTGCAAATACTTTCACATTAGACATTAGTCAGGTTGTAAAGAAGAATTGTAGCCAATAGAATGAACAATGGGAAAGAAAAAACAAAACCAAACAAAAAAAGAAAGAGAGTTAGTAGTTTGCTTCAATTTGTATTCAAACTCTGCTCTTTCTAGTTCTTCCTCTGAATATAGACATCTCTTTCCATCATGAATGTTTTGGAGTTGTCTTATAACCTTGCATTGCTGAGAAGAGTCCAGTCTATCAAAGTTGGCCATCACACATACGATGTGTCTGTAATTGTGTACAAATTTCTTCTGGTTCTGCTCTTCTCACTTAGCATCAGTTTGTATACGGCTCTCCAGGTAAAGACGAAGTCCATCTGCTCCTCATTTCTTATAGCACAATAATATTCCATTTTATTCATATACCACAACTTGTTTAGCCATTCCTCAATTGATGGGCATCCCCTTGATTTCCAGTTCTTTGCCACCACAAAAGAGCTGTTCTAAATATTTTTATACATAAGAATCTTCTTCCCACTTCTATGATCTCTTTGGGATACAACCCTAGAAGTGATATTACTGGGTCAAAGGGTATGCAATTATTTATAGCCCTTTGGGCATAGTTCCAGATTGCTCTCCAGAATGGCTGAATCAGTTCACAACTCCACCAACAATGCATTAGTGTTTCAGTTTTCCCACATCCTCTCCAGCATTTGTCATTTTCCTGTTTTGTCATCTTAGCCAATCTGTCTGGTGAGATGTGGTGCCTCAGAGTTGTTTTGATTTCAAAAGCATTTTTTCTTATTCTTTGTTTATTTGTTTTTTTGTCTTATCAAATGTAAGGGTTTTGTGAAGAATATGTATTTTTTTTATTTTGTAGGCTTACTTGATTACTTGTTTTTGTAGATGATTTTTATTTACTTTTTAATTTTTTAGGAATGTTTTTTAAAAATTTTAATGTAAAAAAAATCTTTCCACCTACAACAACACTATGAGAAATGAATTTCATTAGCTCCATTTTACGGTGAGGAAAATTAAGTATCAGAGAGAATGAAGGAGAGTTAGCTACAGTCATATAGCTAAGAAATGGTAGAGTTGGGGCCCAGAAGCCAGGTCTTTTGATTTTGAGTCCAGTGATCAAAATTTCCAATGCACTGGAAGACTGCCTCTCTACCCTGATCCATAAACTGGAAATTTATCATAGTATGAGTAAATGGCAGCCTAGACAAAAGTAAAGCGTTTAGTATTATTGTTACCTTGAAAAACATTGCTTATTGTCTCATAATGCTTTTATTATGGCCATCTGTCCTATTTGGACAATTAATCTAAATTGTAGCTACTATCTATCACTCTATAAAGCATAAGGTTAAAGACCAGCGAATGTCTATGGAGAATAATTTCTCCTAACAATAGTACCAGAAAAAGTCTTACTGTACTGTTCACTTCTGTACTGTTCGCTTCTTCCCATTATCCAGTTTCAGTTGGCTGCAAAACGATGAGGCCAGGCTAGAGAGGCTCCAAGGGTCTTTCCAACTCTGACAGTCTGTATGTGATACAGCCTTTGCCATGAACTTATTAAACTTTGAGACTGCAGCATTAGAATAAAAACCACTTTTTCTTAAACTTAGAAAAACAAATACTTTATCTAAGTGAAGTACAGTGAAGAATAATTTTCACACAAAGTTTTATTTTGTAGATATTTTTGCTTTTGTAATTTTAAATAAGTTTTTATTGTTATTTTCTGTCTTATTACCAAAATTATCCCCACCATTCCTCCCCATTCTCCTCTCAGAGAGCCATCTCATTGACAAATAGTACTTTTTAGAGAGGAAAAAAAATCAGCACCACCTATCAACATATTTAAAAAGTCCAAATACATATGCAATATATAATAGTTATGCATCTCCCACCTCAATGAAAGGGTAGTTAGAGGTGTCCTTTCATATCTTTTCATTCAAGTCCTATTTAATATTCATAATTTTGTTATATTTACTTTAGATTGCTTGTGTGTGGTTGCAGTCATAATTACTATGTATATTGTTTTCTTGGCTTTGCTTATTGATGCTCTGCATCAGTTCGTGTAGAACTTTTCCATACTTGTCTGTATTTGTCACATATATAATTTTTTTCCCAATTGAAGGGCATCTACTTTGTTTCTAATTCATAGTTATCATAAAAAAATGTTGCTATAAATATTCTGAAGTATATAGAGACTGTCTTCATGGCTTCCTTGGGCTATACATTGGGACCCAATAATGGAGTCTCTGGTTTGATGGGTATGGAAATTTTAGTAACTTTATTTGCATAACTCCAAATTGCTTTCTAAAATGGTTGCACCATTTCATAGCTCCGTGAACAATGGATCACTGCTGCCTATACTTCCACAACCCCTCTGACACTGCCCCTTTTTGTCATTTTTTGTCAATTTGCAAGATGTAAGGTAAAACCTCAGGGTTGTGGATTTGGGGGGGGGGGTTTGTTTTTGTGTTTTGGAGAGGGGAAGGCAAGGCAATCAGGGTTTAATGATTTGCCCAAGGTCACACTATAAGTGCCAAGTGTCTGAGGTCATATTGAACTCAGGTCCTCCTGACTCCAGGGCCAGGTGCTCTACTCTCTTGCCACCCAGCCAACCCTTCAGGGTTGTTTTGATTTGCATTTCTTTTATTATTCATGATTTGGAGCATTCTTTCATGTGATTGTAAATACTTTGCAATACTTTTGAGAAATGTTAGTTCTTATCCTTTGGCCATTTATCTGCTGGTGAATGGCTGGCTATTCTACATAATGTGTGTGTGTATATGTGTATATCTTGGATACCAAACCTTTATCAGAGAAATTTGACACAAAGATTTCCCATTCAACAACTTCCTTTCTTATCCTAGATGCATTAATATTGTCTGTGCAGAAACTTTTCAGTTTCAAGTCATCAAAGTTAACTATTTTATCTTTTGTAATTGCCTCTATCATTTCTCCTAGGCATAAATGTGAAAGGTATAGGATTCCTTTCTTTTCTCATTATTTTATAGACTGATCCTTAACATTAAGGTACCATATTTATTTAGAATGCATTGTAGAGTATGGTGTAACGTGTTGGTCTAAGCTTAATTTCTGCCAGACTGTTTTCTAGTATTCCCAGCAGTTTTTAATCAAATAAAGAGGTTTTATTCCCTAAATAATTTCTATTTTCCACATTATCAATCATTGAGTTATTGAGTTCCATTATTTCTGAATCTCCCCTTTGGTTGGTCTGTTCCATTGATCTATTTCTCTATTGTTTTAAACAATAACATATTTTTGATGACTGCTGCTATATAATATAATTTGAGGTCTGGAAGGGTTTGGGGGACATTTTTCATAGGTATTTCCTGATCACCTGTGTGACAGATCTCAGACAAGTCACTTGGACCTTAGTCAAAGGTATTCTGGAGCCAGCTCCTACCAGCTCTTGGGAGTCAATTGTTAAACTTTCAGAGTAAGTGTTTAGATCTCAGAGACTGCAAAATGCTACAAATCAGGGCTTGATTTATTATTTTGCTGATTGTCTAGATTTAACAAAGTATTGAAGAAAATGTTAATAATGCAAATTGAGCTCAAAAGTGTGATTGGGACTTTTTTTTTTCAGAGAGTCAGTTGTCACATTTGTCAGCATCCCCCTGGCCTCCATGGTCTCCTTTGTAAAACAAGGGGGACCAGAATATGAATCTCAGAGCACAAATGATGAACATATTTTCCTCCTCTTAGGAGAAGTAACATAAGCTGTCATACTTGGTTGCCTTGTGAGTCTGCTTAATTGTTTTGGTTGCCAGGCAGGGTTCAATGGGAACTTCAAAACAGAGGATGGAGATTGTATATTGCAAATGACTGTGGTGGAAAAAAAAAACATCAATAAACCTTTAAAATTTTTTTTTTCAAAATAACTAAAATGCTTGGCTAATGTGGAAAAATATTTGTTTTGCATGATTATACATATTTGTCATTTGTTTTGTTTTTCTTGCCTTCTCATTGGGTTGGGGAGGGGGTAGGAGGAGGGAGAGAATTTGGCACTGAGAAAAAGAATGAAAAGTCTCTGTGCTTAAATACATAAATAAATGTTTTAAAAGAAAAAGATAACTTAAGTGAGTAGATTGGATCAGATGATCTTTAAAGTATCTTTCAGCTTTGATTCTATGCTCCTATGGCATTGCCCCCCCCCACTAAATTATGTATTTTTTTAAAAGACTGAAGTGAATTCAAAAATTGTTCAATTATAACGTGAAATTCCACTACATGAGAAAAATCCTAGTAACTTACATCAGAATTCCCATTAGTTTAGTTTCACTTTGCTTTTAAATATATGTATATATATACTTTATTGATATTTTAAAATTTTACATCCTCTAAATCTCCCACATGTTCTCCCTTCCTCCCCACTCCCAAACCATGCCATATAAAAAAAATAAGAAAAAGAGAAAAAATCTAGATAAGTTAGTATATCAATAAACTGGACAAAAGGACTTCAGATCAGGTCATACAAAGATTACTTGAATTGACTTGGGATGTTTAACCTGGGGAAGAAAAGACTGAGCAGGGACATGCTACAGATTATCTATTTTAATCCTAAAACATTGTGCCCAGAACTAAATATAATATGCTAGATGAGGTTGGACAGTCAGAGGATAGTAGGATTCTCATCTTCCCCAATATTGCATGAGACCATGACTAGGTTTTTTTGGCTGCTGTCTCCTTATTCGCTCATATTTACAATCCACTAAAACCCCCACATCTTTTTTACACAAACATTTATCAACCCATGCCACCCCCATTCTGTTCTTAAAGTCTAAGTAGTGTTCTGTCTTACTGTTCATCAAATATCCAATACAAACAAATAATAGACATCCTAGAAAATCAACATTAAATTAATTGGTTAATTTACTCATTCTTGTATGATGTGCAAACTGTATCCTTTTCTAAACCTTGCAGATTAGAATAAAACAGAGAGACAGAGACAGAGAGAGACAGAGACACAGAGAGACACAGAGAGACACAGAGAGAGAGACAGAGACAGACAGACAGACAGACAGACAGAGACAGAGACAGAGATATTCCTGCAGGAGATGGAACAATCTTGACATATTTTCCACTAGATGTCTAGAAATTTAGGATTGATCACCATCAATGAATCTGAATTAGACTCAGAAGGTTCAAGCTAGAAGGTGCCTTGGAAATCATTTTGTCTAACCTTTTTATTTTACAGATGAGGAGACTGAGGGCCAGCCTCGTTTCTCAAGTCATTAGAAATTACTTGCTCAAAATCGTATAGTGGCTTTACTGAGGTTAGTACCTGTATCTAATGGTACCCAGTCCAGTATACATTTCACAACATTGTGCTGCTGTGTGTTGTTCATTATCCCTAATTTGCTGCCCCTACCCCATATCACTACTCTGTCTATAATGTGTTCAATAATCACATGACCAGCAATTGACACTGGTTCATATAATAATGAATCAAAGATTTCAGATCTATTGATAAGCCAGAAATGATAAGCAGAAATTTTTTTTTGCATTTTTCCAAATTTCAATCAATCTCTGTCCCAATGTTCCTCCCTCTCACCTCACAGAGCTTCTCTCTCCCTCTCTCCCTCTCACTCTCTCTCTCTCTTTCTCTCTTTCTCTCTCTCACTCTCTCTCCTGTCTCTGTCTCTCTATCTCTCTCTTCCCCTCCTTCTGTCCCTCCCTCCCTCCCTCTCTCTCTCTTTCTCCCTCTCTCTCTCTTTCTCCCTTTCTCTCTCTCTCTCTCTCTCTCTCTCTCTCTCTCTCTCTCTCTCTTTCTCTCCATTTTTTCTTAAGGAATGAGGGAGGAATGGTCCGATGATGTGTGCACCTATGCCTGGCCAGATACATAGTACAGGGTAGCAGCAGCATTAGGTGTTCTGATAGTAGAAAGTCATCCTTGGTTTGTCTCTACTCTCTTACTATCATGCCTCTTCATCTGACATGGCAGCAGTCTTTCTTGAGGTTAATTCTTTCCTATTCCTCCATATGGTGTCTAGGTATAGTTTAAGCTCTGTCAAGCCCTCTCCCTCCTTCCTATTCTTTGTCCATTAGATGAAATAAATACTTCCAAATCCACTTTGATGATTTCTGATCTCATCCATCCACTCCACCCAAAAGTGCAGATAGCAACTTACTATGAAGATGGCCTTCTCATACTATGCTACTCATACCCATGCGTTCTAGTAAATCCTTCATGGGGGTACACCCAACAAGCCAGAGATCTTCCTTTAGCTCTCTTGATGTTGTATGGATTCCAGTGGGTTGTCCATCCATTGTCTCTTGCTCTCCTTTCATGGCTGTTATATTTTTTTGCAATTTGACCAGACATCATGTAACAAAACATGAAGGGGGGATGCAAAAGCAATCTGAAACATGGTTTCTGCCCACCAAGAAATCATTGCAGTATAGATAGGCAACGTGCACGTATAAAAAGTTAGCCAACAATAGCTGAATACCAAATGGTACCAACCTGGAGTGCCTTTGTAAGAGCTAAAGAAAGAGAGAGGTCACAGGGATCTGCGGATTCTTCAGAGAGGAGCTGGTGCTTAAACCTGACATTCAAAAATGAATGGGACAATGAAGTAGGGAGAAAGGTCAGGATATGTCCTACTAGGGGATTACTATGAACAAGTGGAGGTAAGAATGTAATAATGAATTGCATTTCCCAGATTCTCCTTTTCCAACATACAACCCAGAAATAGATTTCCTGGATACTCACACTTTGAACATTTCCTGTGAAATATGGAAAGCATGCTAGATTTGGTGTCAGAAAAATTAGATTTTAATCTCAGCTCTGCCACTTATAAGACTTTAGGCAAAGAACTTAACCTCCACAGGACTTAATTTCCTCATCTGTGTAATGATAAGAATGGATTGGATAACCTCTATCATCCCTACTAATTCTAATCTGGGAGCCTTTGAGTCTGTGAATTGTTTCTCTCAACTGTCATACTGGATTATGGTATCAATAAATACTGTTTATTATGACAAAGACTGGGGGGCAATGGGGAAGGACAGACATTGGGTTTCATTAGAGTTGTTTTATTGTTATGGAAAGGCAGAATAAAGTCATTTTATATGCATACTGGCAAGAATTAAACCCACAGATTGCATAGAATCCGGTAATATGTAGGTCTGAACAGTCCATGGCAAATCATGAAGAAGGACTGACTGGGGTAAGGCATGGCAAAAACATTTCAAAAGTACAATACTAGAATCTTAGGTTATAGCTCCCATTTACTGATTCTTTCAGAAGCCCGAGAAGTAGTTTATCTAGGTCTGATAACCAGAATCCTCTGTCTTCAGCACAAAAATCAATTTAGGTTTAGGAAAAACTATCTAACTAGTATAACAAGCTAGAAATGGAAATTGAAATAGAAGTTCCTCATCATCACAGGAAAGAAAATTCTGTGTTTTAGACGCATGCCTGCTAGAAACAATTGATATTCATTTAGATTAAACGAATCCTATGCATTCTATACATTAAAGAAAGAGATCCAAAAATATGTAGTTTCCACCACAGCTCTGAAAGCCTTCCTAACATGGGAATTTTGGAGTTACAGTTTCTAGTGTTTTAAAATAATAGACAGAATTCCACAGTTAGGATTGTGTGAAGGTTTAGAGTTTAGGTAACAGTTCAGTTAACAGTTTGCTTCATCAAACAGAACAATAACCACTTAACTTTCAGCACATTTTGGAGAATTGTTTACCTAAAACTACCCAATTCCCCTTTGACTACTCTTTTTAGCATTCTCCTTTCTGCTGGTCAAAGGTCAATTCGTGAGATAGTTCTATTAAGTGAATTAATTGAGAGTTTCTTCTTTCTCATGGTCCGATCATTACCCTGATCACTTCAGGAAAGAGTCCTCTGTGGGCTCATCAGCGAGGAAGGGCCTTTTTGTTGTTCACTTGTTTTCAGTTTTCAGTTGTTTCTGACTCTTTGTGACCCCATTTGAGGTTTTCTTGGCAAAGATACTGGAGTCATTTGCCATTTCCTTCTCCAGTTCACATTACAGATGAGGAAACTGAGGCCATCAGGGTTAAATGACTTGCTCAGGGTCACACAGCTAGGTCAAATCTGTATGAGATCAGATTTGAACTCAGGAAGATGAGTCTTCCTGACTCCAAGCCCAGTATTCTATCCAGTACATGATCTAGCTGCCCTTGAGGAAGGGCCTAGGGATGGGTTAGAAACTGGATAGGCCTTTGATAAGAATAATGCAGAAAGATTCCAGATAGAACATTTTCTGTGAATTGATAGTTAGAAAAAGACCAATAAGGTTTCTGCCCACCAGACATTCCTTTAGGGCCTCACACAATACTAGGCTTTGTACCTCTGTATTGCTGGGCATTATAGTTACCTGAATTTGTGTCCTAACCCCCTTCTACACTGTACATTCCACGAGGACAGGTAATGCATCTTACCTTCCCTTTATGTCCCACATAGACCTACCAGCAGAGGGAACTCCCACAAATCTATGATTTAGTAAAGAAGTCCTTGGTTGCCTGAGGTACAGAGAGCTTAAGTGATTCATCCAATGACAAGTTAAGTGACATAGACAGTGTCTGTCAAAGATAGGATTTGGTCTTCATAAGTCCAAGTCCAGTGCATGACATCTGTTCTGTACTGAAGCCTAGTAAACCAGGCTTCCTCAACTGTATATAGGCCAGTTGAAACTTCCTGAATATTTAATCAATAAATAAGTAGGAACCCTGTCTTATCCTATATCTAATTTTAGTGCAGGGTAGATAAAAAATGGAGAAGCTGAATGGATTAGGAAAGGAAAAGGGACCCACTCCATTCTTGTTAGGAGTATCTGTGATTTGCAAATTCTTGCACTGTGACCTTTTCTTCTGAGCCAATGCATTTATTTGAATTTAAATAAGCCTTTGCTTCAGAGAGTGCATTTTAGAGAGTGCTAGCCTGCATACCATCCTAATTATGTGCATCCATTTCCCCATTCCGAGGTGTCAGGCTCGTGGGCTGCATTAGCCACTTGTTTTCTACTAACAACTTCCAGACATTATACCTCATTTGTAAAATGCTCCCAGGATGCTGGGAAAGTCCCTCTGTCCCATATTCCGATCAACCTTCACAGCTGTGCTGTCCTCCACAATAGTTTACAGGCCTGTTTTGCTCAGGAGAACAAGGTCTTCCTCTTCTGAAGAACTGTTAAGATGGTACCCCTGCCCTGATCAAAACAGGTGATATTCATCTACGGCTTTTATCTTTACAAAGTACTTTACATAGCATTTTGCTTTTTAGTATTACCTGAGAGAGATAATACATGGATTATTATCCCCATTATACAAATATGGGAACTGAGGGTCAGGGAAGCTAAGTGACATCCCATGGTTACACAAAGAAAGTAAAAGACAGAGACAAGATGGTGGCTTAATGTGTAACTCATGTAAGAATATTAAAAGATCTGGGGATGTTTACCTTATAGAAAAGACTTAGGGGAGATATAATACCCACTTTTAAGTATTTGAAGGACTTGTGGAAAAACCTTGTGTTGTGTTGTACTTGAACTCCCAGAACAGACCTAGGTAACAATTGTAAAGAGGCAATATAGAATTGATGCAACATCAAACTTTATGATAATTAGAGCTCTTCAAAGATGAAACAAGCTGCCTTGGGAAGAAGGTCTCAATCAGAGCCTGGATGATCACTTGATAGATATGCCATAGCGGTGTGGATTGGACCAGATCATTATCAATAGCCTTTTTAACTCTGAAATTTTGTAATTTTTGTGATTCTTGTTGTTTGATTCAATGTCTTCTTGAGAACAGTTGGATTAGAAAGGGACAGGACAGACTTAGCCCAGGTCCAAGCTGGTAGTTCAGTATAGCCTGGCTGTGGAGAATAATAGCATCTCATTCCCCAACTGATAAATGGTCAAAGGTATATGAACAGGCAATTTTCAGAGGTAGAAATTAAAGATATCTTTAAGCATATGGAAAAATGCTCTAAATCACTATTGATTAGAGAAAAGCGAATAAAAACAACTTTGAGGTACCACATCTCACCAGTCAGATTGGCTAAGACGACAAAACAGGAAAATGACAAGTGCTGGAGAAGATGTGGAAAAATTGGAACACTAATGCATTGTTGGTGGAGCTGTGAACTGATACAACCATTCTGGTGAGCAATCTGGAACTATGCCCAAAGGGCTATAAATAATTGCATACCTTTTGACCCAGTAATACCACTTTTGGGGTTGTATCCCAAAGAGATCATAGAAGTAGGAAAAGGGATAGAAGCAGGACAACGCCGCAGCTCTCACATGGCCACCTCAAATACCCATAAAACATGACTCTAAACAAATGGTCAGTCTCCAAAAGTCACAGAAATACACCTCCCTCTAAAGGCAGCTCAGCAGGTGGGGCTCATCATACCACTTGGAGCTGAAACCAGCCCAGCCCAAAACTATGGCTTGGCCCCAGGTCAAGCAGAATGAGCAAGATGAGCTGCAGCTGGAGCCTTCAGGAGAGTGGATCAGTGGCAGCTGTGGCAGTTTCCAGAATTATCAAGCCATAAGAAACAAGGATTAAGTGAAAGGTCAGTGGAATTCAGCTATATTTGGGGGAGAAAAGGGGTCTGGTCAAACTGCTTCCAGGGCAAGGAAGCAGCAGAAGCAGTGGCTCTGCAGCCACCTCCATGTAGCTGCTTCAGAGCTCACAGCCTGCAAACTGCAGGGTGGGCCAAGCGATAGTTAAAAGGCCAAGTGTTCTTGCATAGAGCAGCCTGGATCCAGATTGTGGTCTTGGTTGGTGGTCCCAGGGTACGTTTTCAGTGAACCAAAGCTGGTGGGGGCTTTACCAGCCTCCTAATAGCTCTGGCAGCTGTGAAAACTCCAGCAATTTGGGACAAAGCTTTCCCCTCTGGAAGCAGAGTTCCACAGAGCTAAAAAATCAAGTAATGCAATGGCAACATGAGCAGGAAAAGGAAGCAAAGTAAGAACAGCAACTGAATTCTAGATTCCTTTTTTGGGGACAAAAAAGATCAAAGCATGGAATGGGAGGAAGACAACACAGTCAGAACTCCCACACCAAAAACATCCAAGAAACATGAAGACTATCTAGAAGCCATAGATCAGCTTAAGAAGGATTTTGAAAACCAAATAAGAGAAGTGGAGGAAAAACTGGGGGAAGAAATGAGGATGATGCAAGAAAATCATGAGAAGAGAGTCAACAACCTGACTGAAGAAAATAGCACCTTAAAAATAGATTAACTCAAATGGCTAAAGAGGCCCAGAAAGCC
>CM053601.1:84336852-84359154 GCA_028646575.1 Pseudocheirus occidentalis
TTAATAAAAAAAAAAAGAATATAGAGTTTTATTTAAAAACAATTGGGTTTTTGCACTAAGGTTAAAAAACAAACGTCTCAGAAAAAAAAACAACTTACCAACAATAATTATTAATGGCAAAAAGATACACTTTTTAAACCCAACAATTTAATGGTTTTAGACCAGGAATAATTATACCATAATTACAGGCTCATTTAAAATGGAAGCAGGAGACAACTCATGCTCAGTAGAGTAGAACCCAATAACAAACCATAAATCAGAAAATGTTGAGAGTTCTGGGCAAGTCAAAATCAGCTGTGCATTTGCATGAAAATTTTTATCTTGGTTTCTGAGCCAGGATTTTGAAAAAAATCAGCTTTTCTCTTCCACACTTGAGCTCAAAAGATCTCCATGGAATTTTTAAAATAGTTTTTCAGGCAGGCTCTTTTTCGGATTATGGGCCCTAATGGTTGAGTAAGAACAATTATCCAACTCTACAGAGATACTATACAACCCAGCTACTGGGGATGGCTAGAATTTAGTTAGTCAAGATTGCCCTAGAAAGTCTGACACCTTCAGTAAAGAAACAAAGATACTTTCAAAGCCTTAAGAAGGTCTGCCAAAGTTTAGAGTATACCTTTTTTTTTTCCTTCTAAAATTATTCAGCTAAAATTTTGTTGTAATTATCCCTTTCCCAACATGAATCTTG
The DNA here is from genome assembly GCA_028646575.1 of Pseudocheirus occidentalis. Lineage (NCBI taxonomy): Eukaryota > Metazoa > Chordata > Mammalia > Diprotodontia > Pseudocheiridae > Pseudocheirus > Pseudocheirus occidentalis. The sequence goes on from CM053601.1 coordinate 84,337,541, forward strand.
TCAGTCTTCAACTCAAACTCTTTCAATGGCTTCCCATTGCTTCTAAATAATGCTCTTAATGGTCTTAAGACCTCCCCTCACCAAAAAAAAATCAGGTACCTTCCAGCTTCTACCTTATAGAGTTCCCTTCCTGTGAATCCTTCATTTCAGTCAGATAGAATTATTCACTAGTTCCCACATAGAACTTTCTTCCATTTAAAGTAAAACATAAAGAAAATTTTAGAACTCTGTCAATTCTGGTCTATTGTAAGGTACTAGTGGGTTACTGTTCTATTTCCTGCAGATTGAGATTATATATTGTCCTTCATGGTGACTTGTTCCCCACTTGTGAAAGATAGGATTTGGAAACCCCGAAGGCCAGCTAAAAACAGTTCTTACACAGAAAGACATGAAGAGAACCAGCAACTACGTTCTTAGTTTTATTATCCACAAATGGGGCACTTATGACTTCGAGTCTACCATAATAAACTTTATTATAATATGTCAGTTTTGTGTGGGGCTATCTCTAATTTCTGTGAAGGCTCCTGGATTATTGTCCCTCCTCTGCTCTATCTACTGACCTCCTTGTCTTCCTTTAAGTCCTAACTAAAATCCCACCTTTTGCAAGAAGTCTTCTACAAACCTTCTTAATTCTAGTGCCTTCCCTTTGTTAATAATTTCTTATTTAACCTGAATATAGTTTGTTTGCATGTTACCTCAACATTAGATTGCAAGCTCCTTGAGGGCAGGGACTGTCTTTTGTCTCTCTTTGTGTCCCCCGTGCTTTGCACCAAGTTTGACATATTGTAGGCACTTAATAAATGTTTTATTGATGGAATGAATGATTGTTATTATCATGTAGCTTTAAAATTTATTAAATTGAATTAGTGGAATGAGGGAAGTCAGTTAGATCTCTCAGTGGATAGAGTGGCCAGATCTACATTCAAAGCTGGCCTCACACACTAACTAGCCCTGTGACCCTGGGCAAGTCACTTAACCACTCTACTTCAGTTTCCTTATGTGTAAAATAGGGGAGTTGTTATGAGGATAAAATAAAATATAGGTAAACCGCTTTGCAAACCTTAAAATGCTATAAAACCACTAACCATTGATACTAATGAATGATCCACTTAGAAAACTTTAGTGATAAATGTAAGGGAAGATAGACAGGAAAGTCAGACTACCTTTCCTACTTCTACTAGGCCTCTGTGAAGCTTCAAATTAAATCACCAATATTCATCATTTTTTCCAATTTCATTATAGATTCTGATTAGAAAAAAATTTTTTTTGGCTTTTTGGAGGGGATAAGATAGGGCATTTGGGGTTAAGTGACTTGCCCAAGGACACAGGGCTAGTAAGTGTTAAGTGTCTGAGGTTCGATTTGAATTTAGGTCCTCCCAACTCCAGGGTCAGTACTCTATTCACTGCGCCACCTAGCCACTCCTTGCCTTAGAGATTTAAAACTTCTTATTCTGTTTAAGCATAGTCTTTTATGTTTTCAGGGATGACAAAATTTCAATATAAAAAAAGTAAACTTATTGAAATAGGGATTTCAAGTTCCAAAATGTAAATCCATGTGGTGTCCCCATCGGCCTGGCTCTTTCTTGTTCTACGAGATGGCACAAGAGTTCCAACTTGCCATCAAGTCTGCCCAGTTATGTCTGCTTCATATGTACAGTTCACCTTCCTGCAAACAGAACAGTGGATTAAGTTTTGAATTTATTCTTAATAACACACTCTAATTTGCATAAGCAAAACTTACTTTTATACTCTCTAAAATTGCTTTGTGTTGTCCCTTTCCTTAGCCCCTAAAGGAATGCTCTCATTCTTGGCAAGTTGTTTTTTCTTGATTGATCCTATCTGTCCTTGATTACTGAAACTTTATTCCATTAGCCTCAGTTGCCACTGTGCACACACACAACCACAACCTTTTTCAAGAAGAAAAACAACGTGTGAGGTAATGGCAGTGAAAAGCAACAGTATTATTTGAGAAGATAAACAAATACCCATGAGAGATAACACGAGCTCACAGACCCCTACAGTTTCGAGTTTCCCCCCAGGTTATTAAGGAAGTATAAAGATCTCCTAGGAAACTGAGGCCCAGGGTGTTCATAACTTTGGAAAGAGCAGTTTCAGTTAAGTGATGAGACTGCAAGTCAGATTGCAAAGTGTTGAGGTGTGAGGGGAGAGAAAGAAGGCGAAACAAGAGTAGACAACTTTTTTTTTTTTTTCCGGAGCATTAGACGAGAAAGGAAAGAGATATTGGATGATAGCCTGAGGGGATGGTCAGGTCTAGTGAAAGCTCTTTTTAAGAATGGTGGTGGCTTGGTTACTTTGTAGGCAGGAGGGAAGGAATCAGCAAAGTAGGGAGAAGTTGAAGATGGGGATGGTATTTGAGGGGATGACCTGTGTAAGAAGGGAAAGAACAGGGGCAGGTGTCAAGGAATGGCCTTGGCAAGGAGAAGGGTCTCTCCTTTATAAGAGACTGAGGAAAACGAGAAGAGGATATTGTCAAGTGGTTTTGAGATAAAGAGAATGGAAGAGGGAGCTCACACGCAACAGGCAAGCTATTATATATCAGAAGAATTTGAATGCAGGTCTTCCCGCCCTTCAGTGCATCACTGTATAATATGCCACAAGACCTCATTTCCTCTCATCTAAGGATTCTGAAGAACTGTGTACGCCAGCCTCTACACTTGCTTATGCTTCAAGATATATCTTTTCCATGCCCCAAGTTACCTATGGGGCTCCAAACTCGGGGTGACTCCCTCATTTACTCAATAACACGACATCAAAGAAGAGACTTCACCAATGCACCTGAAGGACCATGGGACTTTTCCATATAACTCTTAGCTGAAACCTTCCTTTTGGAAGGAAACCTTTTGTCTCTTCTGTTAGAATGTGAGTTCCTTGAGAGCAGATAGTTTGCTCTTCTATCTGTATCTCCAGTGTTTTGCAAAAAGTGAGAGCTTCAAAAATGCTATTCATTCATTTCAGTATAATGGCTCCCCTTTGGTTTTTTGTGATACTTCTCTCTCCTGATTCTCTTTCCCATTGTCTGACCGCTCCCCAGTTTCTTTTGTTGGATCACTTATATCACATCTGATAACTGTGCATGTTCCCCCAAGACTCAGTCCTGGGCTCTCCTCTCTTGGTGACCTCATCAGCTCCCATGGGTTTAACGATCACCTCTGGGCAGATAATTGCCATATTTAAGTGTTTAGCCCCAGTGTCTTCTTCTGACCCTCAGTCCCCCATCACCAAATATCTATTGAACATTATAAACTGGCTGTTTCCAAGTTGTCTAAAATTCAATATGTCCAAAATATAACTCATTTTCTTTTCCCCAAAACCCAACCCTTTCCTAAACTTCCCATTTCTGCCAAAAGCATCACCATTCAGTTTCCCAGGTTTACAACTTCATCATTGTTACCCTCAAATCTTCTTTCTCCCTTATCCTGCATTTCAAATCTGTTGCCATATCTGGCTGTTTCTACCTCTACCACATCTTTCCCACCCATCCCCTTCTCTCCATTTAATTCAGACCTTCATCATCTCTCAAATGAGCTATTGCCATTGGTCTCCCTGACTCAACTCTCTCCCTATTCCAATCCCTCCTACACATAACTGCTAAAGTTCGTTTCTATTAACACAGTTCTGAACTTGTCATTCCCCTAATCACTAAGTTCCAGTTGCCCCCTAAGAGCTCTAACATAAAATATAAACTTCCCTATTTAGCTTTTAAAACCCTTCATAAACCTGCCCCCAACCTATCTTTCTAGTTTCGCTATCTGGTTATCACTCCCCTTCCCACAGTCTCTCATGTCTGTGCCTTGGTGCTGGCTTTGCCTAGAATGCACCCCTTTCTCACATAGAATAGAAAGCCTTTCTTCCTTTAAATTCAAGCACAATCTTTTATATGAAACCCTTCTTGATCTCCTCTCCACAGCTAGTGCCCTTCCTCCCTAACTACCTTGCAATTATTTTGTGTTTATTCTATATTTACGTACAGATGTGCATATTATCTCCCAGGGTAGGATGTAAAGCCCTTGAGAGAAGGCATTAGTTTATCCATTATTTCATTATATCAGTGGAAATGTCACTAAAGAAGAAGCATTACCATCTGCTTTCCAAATTACTTGTTGCTAAAATTTTCCATATGTATTGTCTCCCCATTAGTATGTGAGCTCTTTCAGAGCTTGTTTTGCTTTTCTATGTGTATAGTGCTTTGCACTTAGTGGAAGCTTAATGCTTCATTCATTCATTTACATATTCATGTATCCTTCCTTCCTTCCTTCATTCTTTGTTTCTGTTCTCTGAGAGCCTCAAAATATGCTTGGCACATGATAGTTGCTTAATAGTGCCTGTGGATTGATTGACTGATTAAAATGGATTGATTAAAACTGTGCAAATTTAGGCAAATTACTAAACCTTTCTGAGCCTCAGTTTCCTCTTCTGTAAAATTGAAATAAGGAGATCTACATAATAACAATATCTTCCTCACAGAGTTGTTAGGAGGCTAATATGCAAAAATGTACTTAAAGTGCTTTGTAAACTGCAAGGAATTATGTCAATGCCAACTAATATAATTATTGCAGCACATGGAGCTCTGGGTCCTGGTGCCCTCCTATGCAGTAATACAAATTCAGGAGTAATGATAAGGATGTCCCAATCAAGTATGTATGTCTGGGAGATTAATAAGATCTCTATTTATCTCTATAATAATAGAGAGTAGTTAAGGGTTGCAGAGTACTTATCTGATCTTCACAAAACTTTTGTGAGGTAGGTACTATTACTATCACTGTTTTACAGATGAGGAAACTGAGACCCAGAAAGATTAAGTGACATGTCCATACAACTCTGTAAGAATCAGGGGCAGGTTTTGACCCTAGGTTTTCTTGATTCCAAATCCAATACTCTATCTATTGTACCTCCTACCTGTCTATTTACATATAAAAAGAGAATGCTTTGGATGTACAAATTGACTCAGAGTTTGAGATGGGAGTGAGACCCCTGGGACTGTCAGAGGATGAAGGGAACCTTAGAGGTCATTGAGTCCAATCATTGCCTTTTACAGACTATGAGCCTGAGACACAGAAATGTGGAATGACTTGACCAAGGTCACACTGCTAGTAAGTGTCTGAGGTAGGATATGGACCTTGGTCTTCCTGACATCAATCCAGATCTCTATACCACACACTACACCTACCAGAGTGGTGATCTGTACTTCTTTGACAGAATAAAGAGCTGATGGGCCTACATAGATACAGTACGATATTTTTAACATCCAGGGCAGCTAATTGGCACAGTGCACACAAATTGGACCCAGAATTAGGAACACTTGAGTTCAAATTCTCTCTCAGCTGTGTGACCCTGGGCTAACAATTTAACAGCTCTGGCCTCCTCTGTGATACTGTGGGCATAATAAGAGCATTCACCTTACAGAGCTTTTGTAAAAATAGAAATAGATCACAAATAAAGCGCTTTGTAAACCTTAAAGAACTATAGTTATCCCTTCCACATCATGACTTTCCCCGTCACAGTTTCAACATATCACAGAACAGCATAAGAAATTAAATGGAAATTTGGAGGGAGTTTTGCAGAAGCTGCTCATGACACAGAGCCTATGACCAAATATTTAACCCAAATTTTACAGTAAGATATTGTAAACACCCCATAAAAGAAGAAGAAAAATTCAGACTTTTTCTCTGGTACAAAGGGAGGGACAAAAATTTTTACATGCATTTTCCAGATTGTGAGGGGCATTTTGTGCTTATCACTTACTTACTGTGCTGTGGAAAGGAGATCTGTAAATGCTGGTTATTATTGTCATCTAGGGTAGCTAGGTGGAACAGAAGATATAGAGCTGGGACTGGAATTAGGAAGACTCATCTTTCTGAGTTCAAATCTGGTTTCAGACACATATTAACTGTGTGACCCTGGGCAAGTCACTTAACCCTGTTTGCCTCAGTTTCTTCACCTGTAAAATGAGTTGGAGAAGGAAATGGCAAAACCATTCAGTATCTCTGCCAAGAAAACCCCAATGCAGTCATGAAGAGTTGGAAATAACTGAACAACAACATTAATATCACCATTCATCATCATAATTATTATCCTAGCCACTCTTACTAGATACCTTTGTTATTCTCCTCCTAGGGCACCTTCCACAATCAACTCATCCTTATCTGACTCAAAGCTCTATCCAGAATCAGACTATTCAGTGATTCAATACAATCCTTTAAGAATAGATCATAAACACAAACTTTTCTGGCATCAGAGGCAATTAAATTTTTTTGTGATGATGTTCAATGCCTTCAGGCTCTCTTATTAAAAACAAAACCAAAACCTTAGTGTGTGCCAACAGAAGGTCTAGGAGTGATCTTGGATTCTTTCAACTTGGCCAAAACTCTGTTTTCTAATATGTTTTTCACCTTTTCCCCTGTGCCCAACTTCATGGTGAAGTCACCAAATATGTGTTTCATGGTTCAAAGGAAAGAGTTGTTAGATTTGGAGTCAGAAGAAGTAGGTCCAAAATTTTGGTTCTGCCACTTGCTTCCTTGTGTGACTTTGGCCAGGTTTCCCAGAGAGGGAAAGTTGCTTCTCTGTGACTCAGTTTTCTCAAGTGGAGAATTAGGTTAGACAAGATGACCTCTAAGATCTCCCCAGATTTATGTCTGATCCTTTGTTGACTTGATTTGGAAAATCAACCCACAATCTTTTTTCTCCACTTCATGCCCTTGGCAGGCATTGGCACATAGTATGCAATCATCTTCATAGGGGTCTTTTTGTTCTCCCACTAAAGTCACCAGCTTCTGGGCCCAAATTAAACAAGTCTAATCCACCCTCACTATATCCTTCAACTCTCTCCTTCCTAATGAGCCATACCGAGAGAGAGAGAGAGAGAGAGAGAGAGAGAGAGAGAGAGAGAGAGAGAGAGAGAGAGAGAGAGAGAACAAGAAAGGAAGGAAAAGCAATTTAACAAAAGTAGAAACACATCAAATGAGTCTGAGAGTCTATGAATGTTTCACACTCATAATGCTGTTTCTTCTCTAAAGATGGTTTTCTCTTTTCTTCTGGTATAAAATTGATCATTATAATTAAATTTTTCCATTTCGTTTACAATTTTACTTTTAAATAAATGTTTTATTCGTGTCAGAATTTAAAAATATACATATATACACATATATGTAGATAAACTTCCACTTTCTATTGACTTTTCTTCTTACCCCAAACCCCCTCCCCTATCCGTAATAGACGTCTACCTTGAAAAAGGAAGTACAGTCAAGGAAATCTAATCAACGTACCCACAATGCCTGACAATGTGCATGTGCCTCATTCTGCATCCCTAGTCTGCCTCACTGAACATGAGAGTAGGGAGGCATGCTTCAACAGCAGGTCTCTGAAGTCAGCCGCTGCAGCGATGACTTGTGATGTCCACTGTCTTTCAGAGTTGTCTTTCTGAGCATTATTGTGAGTCTCCACAGCAGCCCTTGAAGACCAGTTCAGTCAGAGGACTTTTGGCATGAATCTGTGGAGAGAACATTCGCACTAATGAAATTACAGATTCTTGAAGGTCTGGTATATTCAAAAAGTTATGGGTTGCTAGGAGAACCAATGGTTTGCTAGGATACCATGACAAATTCATTTTCCCAAATGTTGGCTTTTTAAAAACTCCTCTTCCCCCCCCCCCAAACAGGCAAACTCTAGAATGGTGTTGCCTCTGCTGAAGCTATCAATGCTTCTTTAGGATTCAGGACATCCCTCAGTCTGAGAATTAAATGGTCTTTACCACAATGTAGATCAAGGGTGAGAAAAGGAAGGGAGAGACAATTAAATTTCTAACCTTGAGGAACACCTGCTGGTCCCACAGAGGGAAACTGTATAACTCCTGGCTCTGTGAAGGGGTCCCTCTGCTTTGGACCAGGGATGTGGTTAGGGAAAACTGCTAAAAGAACAAAAAAAAAACCTGCTGAACAACTCAATTCAGATATATTTTTATTAAAGTGAAGGCAGTAAGAGTTAAATATGGATTCAGTCCTCCAGTGAGAGGCACGGGGTTCCTTTTTCATTAAACTCCCACCCCAGAATTCAGAGAAAAGCATCTTTGTAGCTTGGTTATATTCCTATCTAGGGCTCCTCCAGAAGGGAAACAGAAAGGCACACAACATGAGTCAGGTGGGCTTGGAACAAATACTGATTTCCTCCATACAATAATAAAAATAACAATAGCTGGCATTTTGCATGTAGCGCTTTAAAGTTTATGAAGTTATCTCATTTGACCTTCACAACAAACCTGTGAGATAAGTACTAGTATTACTCCCCATTTAACAGATGAGGAAACTGCAGCCCACAAAAGTTAAGTGACTTGCCCAGGGTCACATAACTAGTAAGTGTTTGAGGTGGGATTTGAACTCATATCTTCTGACTCCAAGTCCAACATTCTATCTGTTGAGTCACTTGACTCATTAGATCATTTACATTCCACTTGATTCATGCACTGTCCAAACAATTCCTGATGTTGTTGGGTGGTTAGAAGAGACACCATGAGAGCACAACTTGAAACATTGTGGTATAGCTGGGGATTAGGGTGAAACAATAAAGAGACACTGGTTGATATATAACCATAAGAGAGAGGGAGAGAGGGGCAGCACTGGCCCTGGAGTCAGGAGGACCCGAGTTCAAATTCGGCCTCCGACACTTGACACTTACTAGCTGTATGACCTTGGGTAAGTCACTTAACCCCAATTGCCCTACCTACCTTCTCCCTCCAGAAAGACAAAAAGAAAGAGAGGGAGAGGAATTGGACCACTGACTTCATTGCTGTAAGCGGCTCCCAGGTGAGGAAACTCCCTCTACCAGTGCAGGTAGGTACTCCCTGTGCAACTTACAGGCTTAGAGAGTTTCCTAGAGCAGTGAGAAGTTAAGTGATTTGCCCAGGGTCACACAGCCAGTGTCTGGTAAAGGCAGCACTGGGTTCCAAGGTCTTAAGGACTCAAGGAAAGTTCTCCATATATTATGGACAAGAGCAGCACATAAGCTCTGGTCTTAAAGACCAGAAAGAGTCTGGTTCTTGAAGCAAAGTTGTCGTTCAGTTCTGATGGCAGGTGCAGAGCCTTAGTAGAAGGGTTGATGCAGGTCAGCACCCTCTTAGTTCAGGTTCAGTACAGGTAAAAATGAGGCACTCATAACTCATCCAACAGTTAACAAAAGGAGGTTTATTCAGCCCTGGCATAGAATGATGCTCAATAGAGATACAGCAGCACATTGCTCAGATACACCACATAGGGAATCGCATCTGGTCAGCAGAGCTGTATGTGGTGACTTGTGATCTTGGGACATCTATTAAGTCAAAAGACTCTATGTGGGTGGGTCTTTTCATGCCCCTAGATGACCAGGAAGCCATGCCTATACAGCCAGAGGCTACCATGAACTCGTTTCATTCAAAGGAGACATGGTTTTACCCAGAGACAATCCTGTGTAGGCCTTGTTGCATCTTAGGGAAAATTAGCCTCACCCACATGGGGGAAGAGAGGGAAGCCTGCTAGAGTTTGGTCCTTCTAAAGAGTCACAAACCGCCAGAGGCTCCTGCAAACAACCTCTGGCCACCAACCAAAAGAAAGTCACGAGTCTAGAGTATGGAATGGGTTCTTAGTCATGCAATGACATTTTCAGCAATCATTTTCACCCACAAATGGCAAAACTTCTAAATGCCATCTCTGAATACAGAGACCTATAAATATGTCATAGATTTAGAGCAGAGGGGGACTTTTGAGGTCGTCACGTTCAACTTGCTGATTTTATAGATGTTTCAAAGCTAGGAATTTCCATTCTATGTTCACCTTAATGCCTTCTTTGCCTATAAGAAGTTAGAAACCAATTAGATTCACGTGCTAGAAAGCCTGCCCAGTAAAATCCCTAGCTCCTCCTCATTGCTATGTGCCCTATTAGATGGGATTAGATCCCATATATATTTGCACCAAGCAGAGATGATGTAATAAGAGCCTGACTTAACCTGGGTATCAAGACCTACAGCACAGTGGGGCTCAAAGGGTATCTTGGAGCATCTTGCTAAGTGTCTTGTGAATTACATGGAACTAACCTTTGCAGTCTCACATGGATGCATGAGATTTCAGACTCCTAGAGTATGTGGATTCCTCATGCTGGTAAAAGGTAATACCATGCCAAACAAAAACAGCTTGAGAACTCACTCTAGCAAGATCACTGATCCCCTTCCATTTGTCCATGATAGCTAAGCTTGGCCTCCACTAAAGTCCTACTTTGAGGCCCGGTTGTCATATGGAGATGGCCCTAAAAATCTACACCAGCATGGCAAAGAATTGGAAACTGAGGGAGTGCCCATCAATTGGGGAATGGCTGAACAATTATGACATACGAATGTGGTGGAATACTATTGCACTATAAGAAATGATGAAACGGATGATTTCAAAGAAACTAGAGAAGACTTACATGAACTGAGATAGAGTGAAGTCAGAAGAAACAGGAGAAAAATTTATCCACTAACAACAATATTATATAGACAGTAACTTTGAAAGACTTGGGATCTCTAATCAACACAATGGCCAACCACAATTCCAAAGGACTCTTGATAAAACAAGATGTCCATCTCCTGACAGAGAGGTGATGGACTAGTGCAGATAAAAACATATATGTGTATGTATGTATGTATGTACTTATATGTATATACTTATATACATATGTGTGCTTATATACATATATGTACTTATATACATATATATTTGGACATCATCAATGCAGAAATTTCTTTTGCTTGACCATATGTGTTTATAATATGGGTTTTATTTTTCTTGCTTTCTCAATGGAGGGAAGTAAAGAGGAAGAGAAAACAGATCTTGGTTTGAAAAATAATTTTTTAATCTATACCAGCAAAATGTGTTCTCTGGAAGGTCCTTTCGAGTGAGGAATGTTTTAAGTCTGGGACCAAATGAGAACGAGGTTTTATATCCGTTATTCATGGTCCAGCCAAGCTAAGTTTGGAAAGGCCAATCAGCACTGACTTGACTGATGAATAATGAATTTTTTTTCTGCCAAAGGAATCCATGAAGACTTTGTGTTAAGATATGGAGTAGTGGCACTTGGTAAGGCAAAGGGAGTATCCCTACCCCTGAAATCACAGATCCTGAAAGTATTAAAGTTTTTAGGAAGTTTTAAGAGCTATAAGAACTATGACAGTGGAACATTCCCTGTGGAATGCACAAATGAGACATGCCCTGTATGAGTTATTTCATTGTCTCACAAAGGTCAATGTGGGGGATTTTTCGCTGAGGGAGAGTTTCTAATTATCACTATGAATGTCACACTTAAGGAAAGAAGGATTTTACAATTCATATTTTTAGTTTTGACACATTAATCACTTCCCAGTAAATACTGTGCCCTCCTCCCTTCCCTACATAATACTTTCCCATAGAAAAAGAATTAGACAAAACTTATTGGCAATACATGTAACTTTCCACTTTTGTCAAAGAGGAATTTTTATCAATCATTGTCTTCTCTAATGGTAAAATCAAAAGAAAAGCATTAATTCAAAATCCTGCAGTCACCTTAGCACCTCAATATTCCAAAAGAACTCTTCAGAAAATACAACTTATTTGCGTGGCTAGGTGGCGCAATGAATAGAGCACCAGCCCTGGAGTCAGGAGGACCTGAGTTCAAATCCAGCATCAGACACTCAACACTTACTAGCCATGTGACCTTGGGCAAGTCACTTGACCCCAATTGCCTTTCCTTCCCCCCCTCCAAAAAGAAAAAAAATTTTTTTTAATTAAAAAAACGCTATTTATTTTTCTATTTTTTTACTTATTTATTCTTTAAATGTTCTATTAATGCCTCTTTTTTTCTGAAACATCAAGATAATTTCTGGATATAACACCTCTACTTGTATTCCTAGCCCCAGAATCAAACCTATTCTTGAAACAAAAACAAAAGGAAATCAAGAGTGGAACAAAAATAGCTGAGAGTAGCCTTATCTGACCGTGTATGTGCCTGACAACCTTCTCTCCATAGTCCCTCACTTTTCTGACTGACCAACAGTGAGGTGTGTTTCATTACTTGTTCTCCCAGACCAAGTTTAGTTATTATAATTTACTCAGAGTCTGACTTCCCTCTAGTGATCTTTCCATTGATATTATTAGTCATTGTGCACTTTGTTCTTCTGGTTCTATATACCAGGTGAACAGCTTGTTCAGCCGTTTCCCAATTGATGGGCACCCACTTTGTTTCTAGTTCTTTGCTATCACACAGAGAACAATGCAACTCGATTTTCCTACAGCCATGTGTTCATGGCTGAATCTGCTTGTTCTCTATCTCACATCCTTTGGTCTAGGAGTGTCTCTTAGGAGGGTGCATTTCCTTTTATCATCCCCATGATTTTTTCTTTAATTTTTAGAGATGGGGAATTAAAATGAAAGAGATTTCTTTTATCTCAATCTCATTCTTCCAGAGCACCATATGCTTTGAACAGGCCAAGTTAGAAACTGCTTGGAACTTGTCTCTGTTGAGAAAGAGAAAAGAAGTGTCAACTCTCCACAGTCAATTTTAAAACAACTTATACTTTACTATTCATTTGCTAGAACTCTGAGTACAATAAGACCCAGTTGCTTTGAGTCTGGTTCATGAAGATCACCAATTACTATTTACTCTTAAGTACTTAAAAAAATATTGCTATGACTTAAAAAAAAACTAACAAAAAAGCCTTACTCCAAAACCCATCTCTTTTTTTTTGGTTCATAAAAGCAAAAAAAATATATATATCCAAGTATGAAAGAAATCCAAAATCCTAGGCACTAATGCCAATAACTGGAAGCTACAAATGAGGAAGCCAGTCCTAGGAAAGAAAGAGATCCTCTTTTACTACCAATTTCTCAAAGGAAAAAAAACAAGACTTTCTAGAAGAACATTGTCAAGTCTTTCTTAGTACTTAATCAGTGGGGTAGCTTAATTCATTGGCATTCATCATTTATGAAAAATGATTTTGTTTCTTCAGAAGTTTCCAGAAAGTATGAAGTCTTCAAAACTCTAGGTTAAAGAGAAAGAAAGGATAAAAGTCTGCTCTGGAAACTAGAAGATATTACCTTTATTCCCAGTCCTACTTATGGGAAAAAAAATGAAAATAGAGAAAAGAAAATGTTTTCTTTCAAAAAGTTGTTGCTACTAACCAACTAAAAGTACAAATCATTTTTCCCGTGTAAAGACTTATTAGTCCAGGTTGCTAAGGTGTCTTCTCCCACTGAGGGACCCAGCTATGGATTTAATGTACATAGCAGATCAGGTATGGGACAGCTATTTATTTTCACCTATACAAAAGAAATCCTTAAAACACAAGTCAACATTTATAAGCACAATGACAAAAGACTTAGAACATTAAATAGTCACTCCTAGTCTACTCTTCATGGAGTTTGATACTTAAAACTTTAAAAATATGAAACATTTTTGGGAATTGTTGGGGGTTGTTGACCAGTCTTTCTTGCTAACTCTTGATAACTCTTTCAACTCTCTTGGGACTCAGATACTGATTCCTGAATGGCTCCTAGGTAGAGCCCTGAAAGTCAGGGACCAAAATGGAAAGGGTGTGGGGTTAATGTGAGTTTAGGTGATGTAAATGACAAACCAGTCCAGGATGGGGGGAGATCCTGAGGTCATAAACTTCTCTAGGTCCACAGGGGAGCAGGGACGGAAAAAGGGATGTATGGCCTCCAGAGTTCATCATCAGAAGGCAGGGATGGAAGGAACCCTTTGCAAGAGTCTACCCCCCAACCCTCTCTACCTCTGCTATGTAGCAGCCAAGCTTTGGGGAGAGAGATGGGGCACACTGATTTCCAGATAAATATTTCACTTTTACTCTAGTTTTGCATTGTCTAATTGCATTGTCTAAGCAACTCATTTAAGATCTAGGTCTTCTGTCACCACACGGCATGAACTGAACTCATTTTCCCTTCAAAGCTCATCTTTTTCTCTGAAAAGAGTTGTAATAGCTGCAGGGATCACTTCTTGCTGATAGTCACCCAAACTTCTCAATGACTCTGAGTTTCAACTGCCTTCTCCCTAGGCCCCAACATTGGTGAGTTCCTCCTGTGATATATAAAAAATTTGAGAGACACAGTTTCTGGGTAATTAATAATTTTTTAAAATTATGTTAGCAATAATTAATAAAAGGAAAAGTGGCACTCTCAAATGCCAAAAACCAAGAGCAGGCATTCCTGAGGGTGGCAATCTGATTAACTAGTAATGAGAGAATGAGTATTGTAATGAGAGAATGAGTATTATAATGAGTGGTCCCCCTATTCTAATGAGAGGCTGGGGATTGTGACTTTGATTATGTCATATACTTCCAAATCACCCCCAGCCTTGGGTAATGTAGACAAGGTATCTATCCTCACCCAAATATGAGAAGAACACAATGGGTTTCCCCACTTGGGTGGGGTCTGAACCAAATTGAGGAGAAAATTAATTCAATCTCATTATCAGCAATGTCTTTTAGATGCTGGCTTGGCTTAGTAGTGAATGAGGACCTAGGAAGAGAAAAAAAAAAACCACCTAGATTTAATAATTGTTTCTCTCACTCCCAGAACCTCCATTTTGAGGAAGGGCCAGGCCAGTCATTTTTCATTCTCTGGACTTCACCACCATGTCCCACTCCCCACACTTTAAAGTTTCTTTTAATGTATTACTTCCCCCCATAGGGACCAATGAGAAGGTTCTTGGGGCACATATCTTTCATCGTGGGCTCACCCAAAAGAGTCAAGACAAATGTATCCCTAGAAGGGACCTCACTTGAAGTATGCTCTACAGAATGGAGATGTGGTCTAGTGAGAGCAGATCGGGGGTACTCCTCCTTTATACCAATTGTAGTGAAAGATAATGTTTTGTTCTGCCTATACTCACTTCCAATTCTCCAGGCAACCAATTGTGCATGTTTGAAACTTGTTTTACTTGTTCTTGAGCTTGTACTAGGTGTACAAACTCAAAGGCAGTCTCCCCCCTCAAAGAGTTTACATTCTACAAGAGGTGATGACCATGTGGCTGTTCAGTCGTGTTTGACTTTTTGTGACCCTCTTTGGTGTTTTCTTGGCAAAGATACTGGAATGGTTTGCCATTCCTTTCTCTGGGTCATTTTACAAACTGAGGCAAACAAGGCTGTATGACTTGCCCAGGGTCACAGTGACAGGAAGTGTCTGAGGCCAGATTTGAACTCAGGGAGATGATTCTTCCTGACTTCAGGCCCAGCACTTTACCCAATGAGCCACCCAGCTGCCTTGTACACGTACACGTACAAACATGTACAAAGGAAATGCAAAGCAATTTGCAGCAAGATAAGGAGCACAAAAAAAACAACTGCAGAGTGGGTGAAGACAGGCCTCTTATAGCAGGTGGTATCTGACCTTGAAAGTGATTCCAAAGGAAGGAGGTGAGGAGAGAGAGTACATTTCAGGCCTGAAGTATAGCTAATGCAAAGACATGTCAGGAGATGGATTGCTGTGTATGCAGAACAAGAAATATGACAGTTTGGCTAAAGCTTAGAGTTCATGAGGGAGAATAATGGAAAAATAGTCTGGAAAGAAAGGTTGGAGCCAGATTGTGAAGGGTTTTATAAGCCAAAACTCTGGGGTCAAGATAGATTTAAGGAAGTTGCCTCTGACTTTGGCAATAAGAGACACAAATGTGTATACAAGGAAGGAGCTAATGACATTGGCCTCCTTAATACTTTGCTCTGACATTGAAACTGGACAGCCCTGAACTCTAAACAAGTCCAGTCTCTAACCCTCATTTTTAAAAATGCATAAAATGGGGATAATAATTCTTATCCCCTTCTCTGCTCTATAGAGAAGAAATGTGATAGCACGAAGAAAAAATGGCCATATTAAGAAATGCCCTTCTTAAAAGGGAAGGAAAACAAATTATGTACTTAATAAAGAAGGAAAAAAGATGGATTATGTTCATGACTCACATTTATAGGATGCTTTGAGCTTTATAAAGAGCACAAGTTTAGTAGAAAAAAAGGATTCTAGGAAATGAGAAGATATTTATGAATCCAAAACAGAAGAGGAGAGGGAAGAGGAAGACAGTGATGATGGCACATGTGATTGAGTTAGTTTTAAAAATACATACATGCATACATATATGCATGTGTAAATACATATACATTGATCCATACATACATATGTATGTGTGTATATGTACGAAGATATACGTGTGTATATCTTACATATGTATGTATTAGCTTTTACAAAGGGCTATTTACTTCAAATTCACAAAAAGAAATAGCCTGCTACGAAGGAGGGAATCACCTACCAAGTTCTACCGCACTCTTCTTTCCTCAATGAGTTCAGTGTCTGGTTCACAGTCTTTCTCTTCTTCCCAAATGACTCCTCCTCTCATACTAGGGGATACCAATACATCTATTAATGCTCCCCTAATTACCCAGTTCCTCAACTTTATGTATTTCCCATGAGGTGCCCCTCCGGCACACCTCAGCTATAGACATAGTTATACCCTTGATTTTGCCATCACCCACGTCATCCACTTTCATGTTTATAAATTATGGAGTTCCCTCTAATGATCAGTTGGTCACCATTTCACTTCTTCTTCTGCCTTGCAATCTCGCATCCTCTTCTTTAGTCTCACTGTATCCCCAGTCCCTCCAGTCCTTGTAGCAGCTATCCTCTCTTCCTTTCCTCATCTTGACCTTTTTATGAACTAGTTCAACTCTGCATCATCTTCTTCTCTCGAGTCCCTTGCTCCTTTATATTTCCACTGATCACTTGCTAAGCCCTAGCATTCAGTTATTCCCACCACCTCATTTTTATTCCTTCCCACATGCTCACGTGAATGAAGCCAGAGAAAATCATGAAACCATGCACATTTATCTCTCATCACCTCCACTGCTTGCTCACCTTGGCAAGACCTTTTTACATCCTCCTAACCAATTCGCTATTGTACTCACCCCACAGTTTTTCCAAACCTATTTTCCCTTCCTCAAATCTCTCTCCATTAAATTGTGTGTCAAAGTGCACAGGGACTGACTCCTACTTTTTTTTTTTCAATTTCACCATAGACTCTGATTAGAAATTTTTTTTTTTTTTTTTTTGCTTTTTGGAAGGGAGAGGGCAGGGCAATTGGGGTTAAGTGACTTGCCCAAGGTCACAGAGCTAGTAAGTGTGTCAAGTGTCTGAGGCCAAGTTTGAACTCAGGTCCTCCTAGCTCCAGGGCTGGTGCTCTATTCACTGCACCACCAAGCCACCCCTCTTACTTTGTATATATTGTATACCCAAGCACTCAGTACAGTGCCTGGCACCCAGTAAGGGCTTAATAAATGCAAGTTGATGACTTTATTAGTAAGTTCAGATGTTGCAAACATTCCTTCTCCCTTAGACTTGGAGATACACTTACTGCTACATTACCTTCATTCCTGGGGAGGGAATGGGCTCAGATTTAAAGTAACGTTGACATGGAATTCACCCCAAATGAGACAAAACTAGTGGACTGCCTTTGGCTTCTGACAAATTCAGGGGAGGATTCTAATCCTCAAATTTTTTGCTCTTCTGATCTTTAAACGCTCACAAGGTTGTAGACATTGCTGATCTCATTTACCTAAAATAGGAAAATAAAGGCAAAGAGGCCAAGAAAAGAGGACTGTGACCACGGGCCATATGTCAAGGTCTCCTTTCATTCAGAACTCTGAATAGCTCTCTCTCTTCAAGTGCCAACAGGGAAAAAAAGAGCCACAGCCGTTTTGCAAAACTGGACAATCTTACAAAAAAAATATGACTTATAAGAACTGAGGGAAAAAGGAGATTTTCACCATATTCTCTGCCATATTAAAGTCCCACCTTGTGGAAGAATGTCTTTTTGAGGATTTATAACTTAACAGAAGAGGGCAACTCCAAAATGTGAGAAGAAGAATGACTAAAGAAAAGGATGAAATTGATGGAAAGCAAGTCTTAGATATGCTGGTTAAAAGAATCAAGGTAGTTCCTTTCAGAGACTGGAGGAGAGCCTGGCTAGAGCTGTGGCTAGGAACTGACCAAAAGGACATGTTCTTACATTATGTTCTAAATCCTTAGGAACTCCTCAGAAGAAAGGCATTTCACAAGTTGAAGAAGGGGTCAAAACAGGCAGGACAGACCTTAATAGCTACATTGACTGGATGTAAGGGATGAAGAAAACAGATGACTCAAAGGTGGCTCCAAGTTTTTGAGCTAGGGTGGTGCCCTACAAGTTTGTTACAGGGTTATTGTATTATTATTATTATTGTAACAATACAAGTGTTAATAAATTAAATAATAAAGTATGGAAGTTTAAATCTTGGTAAAAACAACAAATACATTTGTATATCTATCTACATATTTGTAAATATATATACATATATATACAAATAAAAATGTGTATAAATATATCTGTTTGTATATTACACACAAATAAAATATTTGAATAAATACATCTATATGTTATTTTAGATATATTTGTAAATATGTATACAATGTATACATACACAATGTAAATATGTATATGTGCTATATGTATACAAATATAAAATTTTATAAGAATACAAAGACAGCTATATATTATTTGTATATGTATTTGTAAATATATATTATATATAAAATATAAATTTGAATAACTATAAAAATACATTTCTGTATTATCTAAATATGTTTGTAAATATGTATTATATACACACAAATATAAACTTGAATATACAAATACATGTACATATTATCTAAATGTGTTTTTGTAAATATGTCATATATATGAATAAAAGTCTGTATAAATATATAAATACATTTGTATATTATCTAAATGTGTATTTGTAAAAATGTATTATATATAATACATAAATATAAATTTGTATCAATATACAAATACATTTGTATATTGTTTAAATGTGTATTTGCAAGTACATGTTATGTGCATATATATTATGCATATATACTATATGTCTGTGTAAAACATAAACATGTACAATATCCTCAAATGGACCTGTGATCTTGATTCTGAAGTCTTTTCCAACAAGATACACATGCCTTATTCAACTTATTTGTTCTTGCTATCCATTCTGACTCTTACCCATGTCCTCCCAAAGGTCCTCTACAAAGTGACAGCCAATACGCTGGAAGCCTTCCTCACCTTCTCCTGATGTCATGAGGGTACCAGCTGAGCCCTCTGGTCACCCCACCCCCGCCCCCAGTCATCCCTTGCCCTCGCAAGGTGACCAGCCTATTCTTTCCTTCAGCCATGCAATTCATAGGTGATATCGAATGTAAGTAGATGTTTATATTAGTGTTAAATATAATCAGCAGCAGGGTATTGCAGATTAAGTGTTGGGCTTAGAATCAGGACCCCCTAGATTCAAGTCCTGCTTCTAAGCCATATTAACTAGTGCCATAAATAAGTCACTTATTTATGACTAATGGACAGCTATGTGTCATAGTGTATATAGCTCAGGGCCCAGAGGCTGGAAGACCTGAGCTCAAATACAACCTCAGACACTTATTGGCTATAGGAACCCAGGCAAGTCATTTAACCTCTGTCTCCTTAGTTTCTTCAACTGCAAAATGGGGATAATAATAGTACCTGCCTCCCAATGTTGTTATAAGGATCAAACGAGATTATATTTATTAAGCACTTAGCTCAGTTCCTGGAACACAGTAGGCATTTAATTAAAGTTTCCTTCCTTCCTTCCTTCCTTCCTTCCTTCCTTCCTCCCTCATCCTAGCACTGCCCTAGGCAACTCTCTAAAACTACAAGTCACTGGTGAGCTGCTCATCTGTATCTACAGAGGAATTTTCCCCATTGTGAGTTCCCTTATCTCCTTGTGATTAAATAACAGATTTGCACCACTCCTCCCCACCCCACCCCCTAAAAATGTATAGAAATTATAACACATGTTTATAGAGAAGTGGCATACTATCTAACAGAAGGTTAGAACCAAGGTCAGAAAGACTTCATGTGCCTCAGACAGCTACTCAGAACTTATCTGCTAAGTCCTAGACCAAGAGGTCTCTACATGGTCAAAATCACTATGCTTTGTATGTGTCTTTATAATCTACTACAGAAACGTTTGCATCAAAATACAGCCATTTGGCCAGAACAAGTTTTCTTCACTGGATCATGACTGCCGGCCCCTCCAGATTTATGGTTTGGCAGTGATAGTCCTCAGACTCCACAATATATTGTAGGTTCTCTCAAGGATTTCTAACTGCCAGGGCCTGGAAATGAATATGAATCCTATTTTGTTCAGTGTTCCAGGTCAACAGAAGCAATTTGTTTTCTACTCCCAGACACACAAACTGCTCAGAAAATGTAAATTAAGTTATTCTTACTGCAAAGATATAAGTTAATTTACATTTTATTCTTATTGTATTGCATTTTATTCTTATTTACATTTTATCAATATATTTTATTTACATTTTATTCTTATTAAGTTATCCTTAATCCAAAGATATGGATAGCTAAGTAGTACAGTGGGTAGAGTGCCAGGTCTGAAGTCAGGAAGACTCATTTTCCTGAGTTCAAATCCAGTCTCAGACATACATTAGTTGTGTGACCCTGGGTAAGTCACTTAACCCAGTTTGCCTCTGCTTCCTCATCCATAAAAGCAAGCTGGAAAAGGAAATGGCAAACCATTACAGCACCTTTGTCAAGCAAATTCCAAATGGAGTAATAGAGGGTCAAGACATGACTGAACCCTAATCCAAAGATATACAAGAGATGAACAGAGTATAATAATATACTATTATTTGGCTGACTTGAAGAGCAATAATGCAGCCTCTGATAGCAGTTTGATCTTAGAATCAGAGTTAAAAACTAATAGAAAAGCTGACATCATTTTGAAAGTCTAACACCCTACACAGATACAGCTTCCACCTGTCTGAAAATTATCCCACATTTGCCTGATCTATAATAATAATAATAATAATAATAATAATAATAATAATATCTGCCACTTGGATAACACATTTGTAACAGCAATCAAGTTAGCAGATACTTAGCACTTAGTAACTTAGGGCTAAGTAAGGTGTGAGCTCTTCTCCTGTCCTGACATGGTAGGAGGGGATTGGCTGAAACAGGAGGCCAGTGTATATATATAAGAAGAGTTCTAGAGACAGAGAGACAGAATTGGGAATCTTCTTCCTGGTGGTTCCTGTTGGAGGAAGCAGGATTGTCCCAGCATCTGGGAGCTGGGCTGCTGGACTGAAGAAGTGAGTTGGAGTTTTCTTGAGAGAGAGAGTTTCTCTCCTAGGGTCAGCTGAACTGCTGGACTGAAGACAGGGATAAACCTTTGTTCGTGGCCTGGCTGATCCTTGAGTTCCTGACAACAGAAATGGTGAAGGGTCTGAAATGTGCTGGACCCTGTGAACTTCAGTGTGTACCAGGGACTGCTTGGAGGACTGGACAAGGACCTGGGAGCTGTCTACCTCTGAGGACTGGACAAGAACCTGGGAGCTATCTACCCCTGAATCCAGGTGACTGTTTGGTGGATTCAGGAAGGAACTGGGACCATGGAAGGGGATCGAGGGAATCAGAGAGACCACCCCAAATCAAGATGAAGAAAAGGCTACCCCATGAATGAAATTGAGGTTTGCTGGACACCAAGTGGT
>CM053601.1:84367126-84386576 GCA_028646575.1 Pseudocheirus occidentalis
TGATGCAAGAAAATCATGAAAAGGGAGTCAACAACCTGACTGAAGAAAATAACACCTTAGAAAATAGATTAACTCAAATGGCTAAAGAGGCCCAAAAAGCCAATGAGGAGAAGAATGCCTTAAAAAGTCAAATTTGCCAGATGGAAAAAGAATCTCAAAAGCCTTCTGAAGAGAATAATTCCTTTGGAATTAGAGTGGAGCAAATGGAAGTAAATGACTTTATGAGAAACTAAGATACTATTAAACAGATCCAAACAAATGAAAAAAATAGAAGGCAATGTGAAATATCTCCTTGAAAAAAACCACTAACCTGGAAAATAGATCCAGGAGAGACGATTTAAAAATTATTGGACTACCTGAAAGCCATGATCAAAAAAAGAACTTGGAAAGCATCCTTCAAGAAATTCTCAAGGAAAATTGCCCTGATATTTTAGAACCAGAGGGCAAAATAGAAGTTGAAAGAATTCCCTGATCAGCTTTTGAAAAAGATCCCCAAAAGAAAACTGCTAGGAATATTATAGCCAGGTTTTGGAATCACCAGATCAAGGATAAAATATTACAGACTGCCAAGAGGAAGCAATTTGAATACTGTGGAAACACAATTAGGACAATCCAGGATCTAGCAGCTTCTACATTGAGGGATTGAAGGGCCTGGAATATGATATTCCAGAGATCAAGGGAGCTAGGATTAAAACCAAGAATCACCTACCCAGCAAAACTGAGTATAATGTTTCAGGGGAAAATATGGTCATTCAGTTAGGAGGAGGAGGACTTTCAAACTTTCTTGCTGAAAAAACCAGAACTGAAAAGAAAATTTGACACTCAAATACAAGAAGCATGAGAAGGTTAACATAGAAAAGAAATCATAAGGAACTTATCAAAGTTGAACAATTTACATGCCAACATGGAGAAACGATAATTTTAACTTATGAAACTTTTCTCAGTATGATAGGTGAAGGGAATACAAATGTATATATACGTATATATATACATATGTCTATATATATGTGCATATGAATACATATCTGAGTATGTGTACATAGAGGGCACAGGATCAATTGAATAGGAAGTGACAATACTTTAAAAGGAGAAATCCTGAGGTGGGCGAGGATTAGAATGAGAGGAGACAGGGAGAGACAAAATGGTGTTAATCATCTCATATAGAAGAGGCAAGGGATAACTGTTACAATGGAGAGGAAGAACAGGAAGGCAAAAGTGAATGGGTCAACTTTACTCTCATTGAATTTGGCTTAGGAAAGGAATGATATAAACTCTCAACTGGGTATCTTCCCACACAGGAGAGTAGGGGGTTGGGGATGAGAGGTGGGATGATGGAGGGGAGGGCAGGGTTGCTGGAAGTACACACTTCTGTAAAGGGACAGGGACAGGGAAGAGAAGAGAACAAGGTGGGGAGGTGGGATAGGGAGGAAGGACATATAGTCAGTCTCTCACCATATGTCCATTGTGGAGATGTTCTGCATAACTACACATGTACAGCCTGTATTGAAGTGCTTTTCTTTCCAGTGGGGGTGGGTGATGAGTGAAGAAGGGAAAGAATCTAGAATTTAAAGCTCTATAATCAAATGTTAAAAAAATATATGTATTTTTATTATTAACTATATGCAACTGGGAATTAAGATATACAGGCACTGGGGTAGGGAGATCCATCCTGCCCTACCAGAAAGTCAGAAGGGTGATGGAGGAGGACATAGGAGAGAGCAGATTGGGGGAGGGGCTATACAGTGGGATTGCTGTTTTGAGTTGGTAGGTAGGGGAAAGATGGGGAGAAAATTTGTTACTCAAAATCTTGTGGAAATGAGTGATGTAAACAAGAAAATAAATAAACAAATTAAATTAAAAAAAAAAAGAAAATGAAAACAGTCCCTGCATTCAAAGAGCTTTTGGACTATTGGGATACTTCAGAAAAAAACAAACTTCCCAAGTGTCAGAGCTAGAGTTCAAACCCAGAGCTTCTGGCACCAAGTCCCATGTTCTTTCCACTATACGGCATAATACAGTAGAATGAACATTCCATTTGGAGTCAGAAAGCCTGACTTATTTAAAATCTGGTTCTGGGTGGTTAGGTGGCATAGTGAATAGAGGACTGATCCTGGAGTCAGGAGGACCTGAGTTCAAATCCAGCCTCAGACACTAAACACTAGTCATGTGGCCTTGGGCAAGTCACTTAACCCCAATTGCCCTGCCTTCCACCCTCCAAAAAGCAAAAAACCCCAACAAAACAAACAAAACCTAGTTCTGTTATGTCCCACCTGTGTGATTTTGGGCAACTCATTTAACGAGAGTCTCAGTTTCCTCACCTGTGAAGTACGCAGAAACTAGGTAGCTCAAAGATTTTAAGATTCCAGCTCTAGGCCTATTTCAGAAGAAGCTGGAAAGACTTACACAAAGTAAAATGAGGAGAACTAGGAAATGATTGTACACAGTAACAGCAATATTGTATGACGAACAACTGTGAGTGACTTGGCTGTTCTGTGCAATGCAATGATCCAAGTCAATAAGTCTCATGATAAAAAATGCTATCCACCTCCAAAGAAAGAACTGATGGTGTCTGAACAGACCAAAGCATGCTGTTTTTCACTTTCTTTTTTTTTCTTCAGTTTTCTTCCACAAAATGACTAACATGGAGATGTTTTACATGATTTCACATGTATAATCTCTATCAGATTGCTTATCGTCTCAGGGAGGAGTGCAGGGAATGAGAGAGGGATAGAATCTGAAATTCAAAACAAAACAAAATGTTAACAATTGTTTTTACAATGTAATTGGGGGAAAGTTTTTAAAAAATATTTTTCCAGCTCTGAGTCTATGGTCCTTCAGCACCCAATGTTATTTGTTTTTCTATGGGCCACAGGAGTCTCTACGTATGAAAGGGAAAGAAATCTGCCTTTATTAAGTACCTACTCTGGGCCACACTATGCCAAGTGCTTTACAAATATTTGATCCATTTGATTCCAACAGCAACCCTACAAAGTAGGTGCTATCATTGTCTCTATTTTACTGTTGAGACTTTCCCAGAGTCACACAGCTAGTTAAATGTCTGAGGTCAAATTTGAACTCAAGTTTTGCTGACTGGAGATCCAGAGCTCCACCCACTGTATCAGGAAACTGCCTCAGCTCAGGGACCTGAGCTTTCACTGGTTTAAGTGCTCTGTCCACCTTCTATTGATGGTAGACGGTTATCCAGAGCTGCTGTGGAGGGGATAAAAACCCCATCATCCTGGGGTCCCTTATTTCTGGATTTAGCTGGATTATCTGAGGACACAAAGTCAGTCACCAGCATCTGTGTCAAAGCACTTCCAGAATGGCAAAATCTAACAAAACCTGGGTTCTGCTAGCATAGCTTTCCCTTTGGGGTCCTAGGGTCACCTCTACAACAGACTCAAGTAGAGATACACACAACCTACATTTATGTAGTTTATGTATTTTGCCTTTGTATTCTGAGAATCCAGCATAATGCAAAGCAGCTAGTAGTTGCCTAATAAATCCTGGTTGAATTTAATATGTAACAAATATATATATAGTAAATTTTTCTAGACTGGGGGGAGGGAGCCAGTTCCAGACCTATGAATTCACTGGCAGAGGAAACTTTCAGTAAGGGAGTCTACCAATGCAGCTCTGCCCCATTTGTGCAACTTACTCTTTCTTTTTTTTCTTGGAGGCAATTGAGGTTAAGTGATTTGTCTAGAATTACATAGCTAGTAAAGGTCTGAGGCCACATTTGAACTCGGGTCCTCCTGACTCCAAAGGCTGGTGTTATAATCACTGTCCTATCTAGCTCCCCCTCTGCAACTTACTCTTTAAAAGTTGGCCAAGGCAATTAAGCGACTCTCCTAGGTGCACACACCTAGTTTGTGTGAAAGGCTAAACTTCAATGAAGGCTTTCGATTCTTAAGTCATTCTCATATTCTAGGCTATCCCTCCTCTCTGAAACCCCTCACGTAGACATTTAGTCAACAAGCATTTATTAAGCACCTCCTGTATACCAGCCACTGTGCTGAGGACTGAGGATACAAATACAGGCCAAAAAAACCCCCAACAACCCAGTCCCTGCTCTTAAGGAGCTCATTCTAATGAGAAAGCCAACACGCAAACAACTATATACAAACAAAATATACACAGAAGAGATTGGAGATAATTTTTTTCAAAGAGGAGATACTGGCATGAAGACGTACACTTCTTGAGGAACTACTCTCTGTGTGCTGTACTCACCTGTCTCTCTTTCCCAAGATACAGAGCTCATGATATCCAGGTTTCGGACAAAAATTCGAGACCAATCTTGCGGCCCCGCCACAGTTCTAAACAGTCTCCAACACCCCCACCCCCACCCCCCTCCCCGCCCTCGGTCTATGTCACTCTCTCAGTCTCTCCCTCCCACTGGGAATGGCCGTGTAAGGATGAGACAACTAAGAAAGAAAGATAAGGTCGGGAAGGAGGACCAATAAAACTTCAGATGAAGTTTCCCCGGAAGTTCAGCAGCACGGAGGTTCCCCAACTTTCGGGCCGGCCAAACATCTCTGCAGCCGCTCCCCGCGCCCGAGTGAGGCTGGCAGGTACCTCTTCCTCCTTCTCCTCCTCCCCCTCCTTTTGTTTTAATGTCCAGCGTGTGGGTTTCCTGTTGACCCCGGAAAGTTGGGAAAAGGCCGAAAAAGCCTACGCCAACCCCCCTCCTTCTCTCTGCCCCCCCCCCAAGTCCCCGATCCCAGTTTTTTGGTTTGTTTAGTCTGTCCAGGCCAGGGGTCCGCTTATCCGGGTCCGGTGGCCTTGGGTCCCAAGCTGGCTAGTGGGGGCAGGCCGGCAGCTGCTAGTCCCTCCCAGAGGAGGGCGAGGCCGGGACAGACCCGCCTCATCCCAGGCTCCCAATTTGGAAGGCGGGGAAGAAGGAAGAAGAGGGAAGGGGCTAAAGCTAAGTGAGAAGCAAGAAAGGAAAAGGGAGAAAGAGGTTGTCTCTGCGCGGAGGAGGGCGGAGGAAAGTCGGTAGGCTGCCCTTTTCTGGCCGCCTCCAGCTTCTCGCCCTCCCCCTTTCCCCCTCGGTCGGGGCAGGTGGAGTCTGGCCGAGAAGTTGCGGTTTCTTTTCCGTCTGCTCCGGGCGCTGAATTCCCTCCGGCCCCGGCAGAGTCTTGGCTCGAGGGAACGAGTCCGAACCGGGCCAGGCAGGCGGGGAGAGAACTACTCGTTCGATGGGGGCTCCCGGCTGCTAAGAGTCCGGCCCTCTCACTGCCTTCTCCTGTTCCTAGTGTGCGCCCCAGCTTAGCTGATGGCTGAAGCCCGACGGCTGGAAGAAGAAGAGGAAGAGCTGCGGGAGCGCAGAGAGCTCGGAGCCTCCAGGAGAGCCCGGGGCCGAGCTCACTCCAGTCACTCGGCGGCAGGTAAGGGGCAGGGGGTGGGGTGTGAGCCGAAGAAGAGAAGAAAAGAAGGAGGGGGCGGGCAGGCAGCCTCAGGTCGTGCGGGGACTCTAGTGCCGGTGCGTGCGTGCGCGCTCTGACCGGGCTCCTCAGCCCGGGTCTACTCTGGCTGGCGTGCGCTCCTGGGCAGTCGCGCGGGTGCGACGGGGATGCGGACTTTTAACTCTGGCCGGGGAGTGGCTGGAGGTGAACGGAAGGGGGGGGAGGAGGAGGAGGAGGCGATAGCCAGCTCCCCACCCCCCTTTTAAACAACAGCAACACTTATTTTTTTGTATCCGCATTTTCAGCCTACTAGTTTTCAGAGAGGTCACCGCTTAGTAAGTGATGGTTCTAGAGTTGAAAATCTCCAGTCCCATTTGCCCCCAAGGTAGCCAGGCTATTTCGATTCACTTTTACTCTCTCGTCGTTCTCATTCCCTTTTTCTCCTGTTCTAGCAGTTGGTTACTATCAGTTCAACTTGATTTGCCTGACGAGATCTGTAAAAATGCTGTTTTCTTCTCCTTGAGTCTCCTTGAGTCTATTAGTTTAAAATTGGTTTGCTACATTAAAAAAAAGGGGGGGGGGGTGAACATACATAGGAAAAAAGGGTCCAGTGTGTTTCAGTGGAAATCAACACAAAGTTTGGGGTCAGAGGCCTTGGCTTTCAATCGATCAGCTCTGTTTGCTGTGTGAATGAACCTTGGCCATGTACTTATAACACTCTGGACCTGAGAGGCATAGACAGACACAGCTTTAGCCCTGGAAGGGCCCTGTGAGATTCTGCATTCCAGCCTCTTCGTTTTACATTTGAGGAAACCAAGTCTCAAAGGTTAACTGATTCATCCAAAGGTTCATTTTTATAAGTCAAACTCAAATAAAAAAGGGATCCCTGCAAGCCATCTATTGACTTAGAAAAACACAAATTCATATTATCTATATCATATAGTATTAGCCATTTCTCAATTACATTTAAATCTGGTTGGGGCAGCACTCTGGAATTTTGAAGGCCAAATCCAGTTTTGACACCTGGCTCACCTAGACCTGAAAAGTCTCTTCCATTCCTAAAATCTGAAGAGCTAGGATTCAAACTCTTGGCCTCTTTCTCCAAATCCAAGGCTCTTTGCACATCATACAGCTTCTGTTTTCTTCATCTACACAATGAGGGAATTTTCTCTAAGGATCCTTCTAGTTCTGCATCATGTATATTTTATGGACTTAGAATTTTACAAAGGTCAACTTTCAGGGTGTGTATCAGATACTTTAGCTTCTAAGTGAATGACTGAATAAATCTGGATCCCCATCCCTTCCTCCTATCCCTAAGACTTTTCTTAATGATATATAATAGAGGAAATTCACTACCTAGTGAATTTCACCAGGTAAGCTGAATTTATAAAAAAAAACCCAACCACCACTAACAAAATAAAACAGCCATGGAAAAGGGAACAAAAGAGGGATAAGGAAGAGGAACCAATTCAATAATACATCAAAGGCTCATATTGTAAGTGAGAAAGCAGAATGTAGTAAACATTCCATAACCCAGGGAGCCAGCTTGGAGTCTTTTCATTCCTGTTGGCTATGCAGAAAAAGAGGATTGTGGACCTTTTCTAAGAGCTCAAAAAGTTATAATATGGGAGGGAGAGAAGTAGGAGGAGAGAATGGGTGCTGAAAAATAATGTGGCAAATGAAAAGATCTTGGAATTCGAGTGGTGTTCTCCATCTATATAGCAGAATTCTGTTCCCTCTTAGAGCTAAAAACTTGTTCAAATCTGACTTAAGAGTTATGCCTATACAGATCATTGTACCCTTTTCCTAACTGCCATGACTATATTTGATTATTCAAATTAATTTTTAAAAAATACTTCATAGTTTAAGCTTATGTGCAGTAAACAAGTGTGTGTAGATAACTAAAAAAAATTGTGTGTGTGTATTTCAAGAAACAGTGATGTAATAAAAATGCTTAAGTCTTGAAGAGTATGTTTCTTATATGCATTATTGATCAAACCATGGATAACTTAATTGTTACAACCTTCTACAAACTGCTTTGCTTCCTTGAAAGGAACTATACTCTGAATATCCTTGTTTGGGATAAGACTCAAAGTGATTTTATGTATGTGTGTATTTATATATATATGTGTGTGTGTATGTGTTTATATAAATACACTTACACAGACACAGACATACTCTGTATGTGTGTATGTTTATCCACCCACTAGTAACATGTGTAACTATTTCAAGGCTGCAGGCAGTGATATTTTTTATCTTATTTCTCCCAGTTCCTTTAATTTCTGAAGGCTGCTGGATGTTTATCTTGGTTTGGCAAGCTTTCTGTTTAAGAGATGTGTTACAATACTTGTCCTTTGTGAATGCAGAAATCTTGCTTTATAAAGTTTTAAAATCTTACTGTGTGGAACGTTATGCAGAAGAGAGCATCTAGATATTTCAGGATAGAAAGAGGGACAAACTGGACATCTTTGATTTTTTATCCCCCTTAGAATCACTAATTTGATATTAATTCCATCTCTTCCATCTTCCCAACAAGAAGTCTTTATCCTCCTTTACACTTACTGGCTAATGTGTTGCACAGACATTCTCACATTCCTTACTGAGCTTGGACATTTTTTGGTTATGTCTGAGTTGGAGTCCATATTCTCACAAAGAGGCAGTTCGAAGGATGTGGTGTGTGCCAAAATCTTTTGGGATTTAAATTATAATCGCTCTTCTCACTGTTGCTCTCTCTGTAGCTTCCCCAGCTATGTCAGTCTTCATCAGTTTATACTTTCTTTTTTGAACTATTCCAGTTCAGAATACATAATTTAGCACCTTATTATTATAGGCCACTCTGATTTCTCTCCACTGTGATTATAAGCTAGAAGGGTAAAGCCCTCTCTAGGCTTCCTTTGTATCTCCTGAACATACAGAATAGTGCTGTACAAATGGGGAGGGAGTCACTAAGGGCTGATGGGTTAATCGATTCCAATAGCTAACAAAGTAGATACCTGTCACTTGGGGAATTGATGAACAAGATATGGTCTGTGAATATGATGGAATCTTACTGTACTGTGAAACAATGAATACAGAGAAGCATGGAAAGATATATATAAACTGATACAAAGGGAAATAAGAACCATAAAAACTATATACATTCGCTACAATCATGTAAATAAAAAGAACAGCAGCAACAAAACAATCATAACAGAATCATGGGAAATTACAATGACTAAACTTGACTGTAAAAAAGAGATATGAGAAGGTACTTTCCTCTCCTTGTAAGGTGGGGGATCATGGGTATAGAGCACCAAATGTGTCAGATTTATTCAGTATGTGGCTTAGTTCTACTGAACTGTTTTCTCCCTCTTTTTATGTTTTGGGGGTTTACATTGGAAAATGTAGGTGAGGGAAAATGAAAAGATAACAGTAAAAAATTATTTTTTAAAAATCAATTAATATCTTGGTAGAAATGTGGGAAAACCACTGGTGTAATAAGTACAACTACTCCAGTTGTATCTTGTACAACTTAACATCATCAGTTAAACAGCAAATATTAGTTCACTGATATTGATGCCACACATTCACATGCATGCATTGATGTTTCCTTTTTTTTTCTTATTAATTTTCAGAATCCTTTTCTCCTAAATAAGACCATAGGTAAGATTTTTATAATATTAAGTGTTTGGCTTGCTTTTAAAAGTCTGAATCCAAGTGTTGCCTTGACAACGTCCAGTTTTTCTCCGAAATGTGTTAAAAATCATACAACGACAGAACAATACACATTTAGTAAACACTTATTGTGCAGAACACTTTGCTAGGATTTATAGATTGAGATATGGAAAGAACCATTTAGAATCTCTTATTTCCTTCAAAATGAAGCTCGAGTATTTTTTGTGACATATTTCTTGATCCTCCCCAGCTGCTAGTGCCATCTTGAACCCCAAATTACCTTGTATTTATTTTTATTTACTTATTTATGTACATATTGTTTCTCTCAATAGAATGTAAACTTCTGGAGGTCAGGGACTATTTCATTTTTTCTTTGTATCCTTAGTACCTAGTGGGGTACCTAGGTACTGACAGATGCTTGATCAATAATTGGTGACTGATTTGCTCCAACTCATTCATATTACAGATGAGGAAATTGAGACCCAGGGAGGTTAAGTTGTCCAAGATCCTACTGGTAGGAAGTGGCAAAGCTTAGATATGGACTTGGGTCCCCAATTCTAGGCCCATTGCTTTTGTTTACTGCTCTAGGCTGGACACTGTCTAAAGCAGAGGTGTCAGCTTCCTGAACCAGATTTAAATGTAGTTGAGAAATATTTAACAAAATAAATACAATACAGTATACAATAGAACAGAGATGGTATTAACATGTGGCTTTCTAAACCACCAGGATCTTTATGTATGGTTTAATCATTCTGGTTCTATTTGAGTTTGACAACAATGATTTAGAGTCTAACACAATTGAAAACAAAACCAAATTTGCAAACCCCAGGTTAAGAAGAGAAGAGTAAGACAATAATTAGAAGAATTTTCTTTTTGTCTGATACTGTAAGTTTATCAGTGTTAAGAATTCTAGAGATAGAGGTTCTTTCCACCATTGCAAATAAAACTCTGAAATTTACAGTCTGAGTTGCTTTTAGATAGCGAGAGTTAAGTGACTTGTCCAAGGTCTCCTAGCTAGACTGTATCGGAAGCCGTACTTGAACCTAGGTGTTTCTGACTCTAACACTGGTTATTTATTCATTACACCATGTACTGCATCTCCATCTGTAATTTTTCTAGATTATGTGTGTGTACACGTATGCACATATACATGCATGTGCATGTGTTTAGTTGTATCCACTGTGTTTCTGGTAGTACTGATCCCAACTGTGCATCTCTTTAGGTAAAGAGTTTTTAACTTGGGGTTCATGAACTTGTTTTTTGAAATATTTTTTAAGACTGCATTTCAATATATTGGTTCCCTTTCCATTTCTATGTATTTTATTTGAGAACATTATTCTGAAAAGGGGTTGATAGTTTCACCAGCCTGCCAAAGGGGTCTGTGGCAAAAAGACCAAGAACTCTTGATTTAGATTTTTTTCCTATTTCCCTGTATGTTTCTGTGATTTTTAAAAGAAAGCATTCAAAGGTAGTGAGTTATGAGGAAACAGATGCTGTTTTCTGAGAACTGACCTTCCTCTCAGTGAGAAAACCTTGGAGGCTTAATTTTTAATTTTTTTCATATTAAGATTTGCAAATAACAAATACTCCTTTGAACCTCATGCTGGATTAATAATCTAGAACCAGTAGGACATACAAGCATGCTGCTGTTTATGGTTTAATTCACATTTAAGTGGGTCACAGGTGCGATAGAGAGCCGTGGTTCTCAAGCCTTCCTTCTCAGGGGTCATTTCAACACAGCTGCCATTGTGTGTGAGCATAAGAGAAGGAACCAGCCGTTGAAAGGGGTGCTCAGTGTGATGCTGCCGTAGCTGATGTGAGGCAAATGAAGAGTTACCATCTCTTGTCATTGTGCTGCTAGAACTAAATCATTTCCTTCCTCTCTCCCCTCTTGTCACAAACATCTAGAAAGCCTCTGCTGTGTGCAAGACACTGGACTAGTGTTTGGAAATGTAAAGATGATATAAGATGCAATTTCAAGGACCTTTGAAGTCCAGAAGGGGAGTTAAAGTGTCAGTGCTTCATGATTTCATTGGTGAGAACACACTTTGCCTAAGTGCAGATTAACAATCAGTCTCATCCTCTTGCCCTCTTTTAATTATCATGTATTATATTTATCTCATGTATTTGTCCCTCTGCTCTCCCCCATAGAATGTAAGGTCTTCAGGGCAGTGAATATTTTGTGTTGTTTTTGTATCTCTAGCCTCGGAAATCAGAAGGACTAGGTTCAAGTTCTGATTCTGACGCAGAGTAGCTGTGGGGTCCTGGGCAATTCACTTAAAGCAGGTAATGGCCCCCAGTAACTCTTTTCGATTGTCAATTAGTCTTCATGTCTTAAGGCAACCAAAACAGACAAATCTTCTTAACTTCTTTGGAGTGTGACACTAGATGCATCACAGTTTGGATCATTATTACTTCCATTCTCCTATATACGCTGAATTCAGCTTTCTGTTTCCTATTTCCCTACATTTATACAAGTTCTCCTACGTGCCTGAATACACACCCTCTTCACCTCAGAATTTTAGAATATTTCATTTTCTTTGAGCTTTGTCATATCCTGAGGAAAGCTTGACGCTATCCACTGCACCACCTAGTTGCCCTTATTTATATGTGTGTGTATATATGTGTGTTGATCATTATTTTCTTCATCCACCTTAGTCTTGCATGAAACCATCCTGGGGATGGTAGCCCCCCTTGTGGAACTGAAGGCCCAAAATGTTCTGCAGGAGGAGGGTAAGAATGAACGTCTGGAACGTCTAAAAAGACTCCTTCCTTTCAGATTTCTTGTCTCCTCCCAGCCCCAGGCCCTTTAGAGGGCTTGTGGTTATGCTGATCATATTTCCCAAATAAAATTGGGACAGTGGTCTGACAATCGATTTCCCACGTATTAATTATCAATGAATAGGATAGGATATTTCAAATTGGAACTTTTTCCGGAAAATCAGTTCTGTATGGACGCCATACCTATGGGAAACTTCATATTGGACAATAGCACAATATTGGCAGTATTAATTAATGGCATTAAATAAAGATACTGCGAGGAGGTGGTGGGTTTTCAGGCACTGACTACCGCGTCATGTCTTGTTATTCCCATGCCCCTCCCAAAGTGGAACAGCAAACAAATATCCTACAATTTATTACTTCTCTGGTACTCTCCTACAGGTTATTACAGATCAATTCCTTTTCCTTAGGGCAATTTCACTGAAGCTCCTTGGTGTCAGTCACTGACTAAGGGAGGGGACAATAATTGGTTCATTAGAGACAGCTTGACTTGATGGATATAGATTTCACTTCAGAGAGAAGATGACCTCCATTCAAGTCCAGCCTCTGAACACATTGGCTCTGTGACCCTGGGCAAGTCGCTTAACTTCTTGTTGCTCTAGAAAGCTCTCTGAGACTAAGTTGCAGAGAAGGTGACAGCCTGCATAGGGAAGAAGGTATTTCATCATCTTTCCTGTGCCAGTGGAATCACAGGTTCAATCCCTGTTCTCTTATTTTTGTCACATCACACAGTGGCAAAGTAAGGTGTTTTTTGAAATCTGAAAACAAAGGTCTTTTTTTTTTACCAGCCTTTTGATGATCAAATGATATAATATATTTAAAGTATTTGACAAATCCAAAAGTGCTATATAATTATTATCTATTATTAGGAGGCCTTACCCTCCTTACAGGTGCAAATGTGGTAGAAGTATATATTGGTGCTTAAGAGGAAAAGAAAAGGTTTGTAATAGTCACTATAGGGCACTTACTCTTGAAGTGTCCCTTCTGACTCATTTTACTGACAGAAGGTATGAGGTAAATCATACTAAAAAGCAACAAGAATATTATTTAATGTAGAGAATGGCTTTTTGGGAGGGGAAAAAGAAGAGGGGGTACGGGAGGAAATTTTGATGATGTTAACAAAATAACATCTACAAAATTGTAGTTAAAAACAAATTTTTAAAAGTAGTGAAATGTGTTTTAGCAGAATGCTTCCAAACAATAAATATTTACTTATTTCAAAACCATGAAAGCTCTCTTGTATTGAAATGACAATATTCAGCCCTGAATGCCACATCCTTTTTTCCCTTCTTTTCCACACATTCATTCCAATTATGTTTGCCACTCAAATGGAAAGATCACTAGACATGGAATCAGGAAACCTGGCCTGGGTCACTAAGCAGCTGGTTGACCCTTGGACTAGCACTTCAACCTTCAGGCTCCCAGCTTCCTCATCTGTAAAATGAGCTCAGTCTAATAGGAATTTCCAGGGCCCCTTTGAGCTCTGATGTTCCCTGCTCCACATTGAAGTTTTATCACTTCCTTTCCTTAGGGCAATTCCCCTGAATCTCCTAACCTGTCTGTCACTGAGTCAGGGAGGAGAAAATAAAGATCTATCAAATGCTGCTACTTGTTACCAAATCTTAAAAAGTTTAATGGTAGAAAGACTCAGGAAGCTGAAACAAAGGGTGACTAATTGTGTTTGGGGATTTTCCATGCATTTAATTTCCCCGTGCATTCTCTTTTTGTCACTCACTTAAATAACTACTAGTAAGTTGATGGCACCAAGCTTCTAGAGTATGTTTCAGTGATTACATTTGTCTTACATTTTTAATAAATGGTCATCCTGAGAATAGACCATTGCTAGTTGACTTTGAATTTCTTGTACCTAGGCTATCTCTCTGAATTCAGGTTCTGTAATTTAAATCCTTCTATTGGACATAAAATATTTGGGACAGAAAGGGACTGTAGAAGGAATACCATATTTGTAATCAAAAGACTTGTATTTAAACTTTGCTTCTTCTACTTATTGCCCATTTTGGGCAAGTCGTAACCTCTTTTTGGTTTTGTAATCTATAAATTAAGGGGTTTAGATTAGATCGCCTCCAAGTCCCTGTCTAGTTCTAAAATTTTACAGTCCTCTGTATATCTGTGTAAACTTATTTAGCACATTGAAGTTGGCTATTGACATCTGTCATTTACTAACGTACCGTTCTGTAATACTTTACAACCAAGGATGTGTATAAGAAAAACATAATCAGAAGCCTGCCTTAAATCAGCAAACATTTATTAAGCATCTACTGTGAGCTATTTTTTATGAGTCTGTTGACCTTCATTTCACCTTGGAAGAATAATGACTGTTGTTTATAGTATTTTAAAGTTTTCAGAGCACTTTGACTACATTATCTCATTTGAAATGTCACAGTAACTCTGTGGAGTAAGTACTACAGGTATTGTTAAGCCCATTTTATAGATCAAGAAACTAAAACTCCAAGAGATTAAGGTGGCTTGACTATGGTCCCAGAGTACTAATACTTCCCCTAAAGGCAGGATTTGAACCTTGATTTTCCCAGGTTCTTTATCTCTTTTAATGAATAATTTAGCTATAAAAAAGGCAAGAATATCAAAGTACTTAAATAATACTCAATACTTAATCCTCACATCCTAGAAAGAGAATTATTGAGCTATTTTAATTCCAGACATCAGAGATCACTTGATTTGGACAGTTTCCTTCTTTCAAAGGTCTGTGGCCTCTGGTGTTGTAGAAAGAAAGTCAGGAGGGATCATTCTTATCATCAACAAACCTTTATTAATCACTTATGTAATGATAATTTTGATTCCCTTACTCAAATTAATCAGTATTTATTCAGTTCATTGTGATTTGTTGGGTATCAGTGATCATATAAGTTTTAAACATATATACTTTAATATTTATGTATGTGTGTGTATATTTATGTGTGCGTATATATATATATATATATATATATAACATATTACATATATATACATACACATATAAAAGCTAAATAGGATTAAGTTTAAATTGGGTATCATAATGCTAGTTCTGGGGGTCTGTAAGTTCTTAGTTCTTTCAACATGATATCATCTAATGAGAAGTGTGGTCACTGCTCTCCTGGTGTGTGCTCTGGTCTGAGTGACCACAAGTGCTCTTTTCCACCCAGGAACTTTGACCAGGGTTCCAATTCCCCTGCAGCTGAACTCTTTAGTATACCACTGCCCCTCCTCACCCTGGGACTGTTACCCAGAACTGCGTATGGGTAATGAAACCAAACCTCACACCCAGTACCAGCAAAAGGTCCCCTGTAATTTCCTTCTAACCAGTTGTCTGACCTCATTATTGTCTGTGGGATGAGAGCTCTGGAAGCAGCAGCTACCAATTCGTCACCCCCAAAGGCTATTGCTATCTTGCCAGGGAGACCTGTTCTGGACTGTGTTCCACTCTCACTCCAGTGAGACAGACCTTTCTTGCTGACCTTCTAAGTTGTTGGGTTAAAAAATTGTTTCACCCCATCCTATGGTTAGTTCTACCACTCCAAAATTTGTTTTAAGGCATTATTATTTTTTTTTGGAGGGGGGAAGGTAGGGCAATTGGGGTTAAGTAAGTGACTTGCCCAAAGTCACATGGCTAGTTTTGTGCGTGCGTGTGTGCATGTGTGTGTGTGTGTGTGTGTGTGTGTGTGTGTGTGTGTGTGTGTGTCGTGTCTGAGGCCGGATGTGAACTCAGGTCTTCCTGACTTGAGGGCCAGTGCTCTATTCACTGTGCCACCTAGCTGTCCCTTGAGGCATTATTTTTAAGTTGTTTGGAGGGGGATTTGGGAAGACTCAGAGGAGTCCCTGCCTTTACTCCCTTGTCTTGGGTTCCCCTCATCACTTTCTAGTGATTAACAGACACTTTGCTAAGCTCTTGTGATACAAAAATAAAAGGCAAAAACGTAGTGTTTTCTTTCAAGAAGCTCACATTCTAATGAGGGAGACGGCATATAAATCACCACGTATGTACAAATGGGAGGTGAGCCCAGAGGGAAGTACTAGCAGTTTGAGGTAGGGAGTGGACATCAGGAAAGGCCTCTTCCTGGTAGGTATACCGACTTGGAATTTGAAGGAAACTAGGGGAAGTCAGTAAGTAGAGGTGAGGATGGAGAGCGTTCCAGGCATTAGGTAATACAACCAGTGAAAAGACACCAAAGTTAGAGATAAAATGCCATGTTCTGGGACCAGGAAGGTAGCCAGTGTCACAGGGTCTTAGAGTACATGGAAAGGTACAAAATGTAAAGTGATCTGAAAGGTAGGAAGGGACCAGGTTGTGATGGGCTTTAAAAGCCAAGCAAAGGATTTTACATTTGATCCTGGAGGTAACAGGGAGCTGGGGGGGGAGGTGGCATCATCAGACCTGTGCTTTAGGAAAATCACTTTGACAGCTGAATGGAGGATGGATTAGAGTGGAGAGAACCTGAGTAGAAGGCTTTTATGTTAGTATAGGTGAGAGGTGATGAAGGCTTGTATTAGCCTGTGAGTGGAGAAAGGAGCGATGGTGCAAAGAAAGAAACAGGACCTTTGGAAACAGGTTGGATGTGTGCGGTAAGGGTCGAGGTCGCCAAGATTGTGATCCTGAGTGACTGGGAAGATGCCCGCACTTTGAGCTATAATAATAACACACAAAATTTGGGGCAAATCCTTTGTTTGCAGAGTAATCACTAGGGAAAAAAAGACTTAGGCATTTCAGTTCCACAAACAGTTCCCAAAGATCAGTCCATCAACCACAGTCCGTGCTCCTGGCTTGTCAAATTTCAAGTGATGACCTGTCTAACTTCTAAAAAAATTAACCTCCAAATGCACAAAGTAGAAGAAAAAAAAAAGAATGAGTGTTACTGATGAATTGTGGGTCGTTGAAATGAAGAGGATAGTCTGATTTTAAGGTCGACGGGAGTTACCCAAGAGGTTCAGAGGAGTCAGGATTTGGGTCCACAAGTCTGCTTTTGATACTACCTAGGTGGTTGAATGGAGTGCTAGACTTAAGAGTTGGGAAACCTGACATCCCACCTCAAATGTACCATATAT
Source organism: Pseudocheirus occidentalis (assembly GCA_028646575.1). Classification (NCBI taxonomy): domain Eukaryota; kingdom Metazoa; phylum Chordata; class Mammalia; order Diprotodontia; family Pseudocheiridae; genus Pseudocheirus; species Pseudocheirus occidentalis. Next base: position 84,384,025 of record CM053601.1, read on the forward strand.
ACCAAGATATGATTTACCAAGGTAAATCCCTTAACTTTTTACAACCTGTTTCTCATCTATAAAATTGGGATAGTAATAGCACGTGGTCTTGGAATCAGGAAGATCTGAGTTCAAATCCAGCCGCAGACACTTACTAGTTGTGTGACCTGGGCAAGTCAGTTAACCCTGTTTGCCTCAATTTCCTTATCTGTAAAATGAGCTGGAGAAGGATGGCAAACCACTCCATTATCTCAGCTAGGAAAACCCCAGATAGGGTCATGAAGAGTCAGCCATGACTGAACAACACTGGACTTTGAGGCTGCCCTTGGTACACTAGATATTGGAGACTTCTTCAGGAAGAAACACACAAAGGCAGTGTGGCACAATGGATAGGAAGCTCCTTTCAAAACCTGGGAGACCTAGGTTCATACCTAGCCTCCGACGGCCAATAGACTAGGCAAGTTCCTCAATCTCTCAGTGCTCAAGGTGACTTTCTAAGGCTATGAAGTTCAGAGAAGGTGCCAGCTGCACTGGTAGAGGGACTTTCCTCATCCAGGAGTTTCTTATGTCGGTGAAATCATAGTCTAGTACCTATTCCTTCTTACTATGCAAAAATGAAGAGCTTAGACCAGGGAACATCTAAGGCCCTTTCCAACTTGGAGCCTTTAATTCTTTGATGCTTATAATCTGTATGGCCTTGGATAAGTCCCTTAACCTCAGCTTCTTCATCTATAAAAATAGAAGAGGGAGAGCGGATATTGAGCTCCTATGGCACCTTCAGCTATAAAAATTCTCTTTTCCTGTGGCTGTGGTTCAGGCACATGCTAATTATTCTTCTCTGGTTATCATAACAAGCTAATGTATTTTTGAATGCCATCATCATCTGTGCATCTGAAAGACCAAAGAGCAAATGGAGCTGTAGCGTCCTTCTTTGAGAGAATAAACTCCTGGAGGCTGTTCATGATGGCCCTCCATACACGAAATTGTATTCATTGATCTGCGTCTGGGGATAGGAGACTACTCTCAAAATCCAGGCTTTTGCCTTTGAAGATTTTCCAGTGATTTCAGTTTTTAAGACCAAAATATTTTTATTATTTAAAATTCATTGACACAAAGTTCCTTTGATCAACCAACTGTAGCCCTTTCTTTTTATCTAGTCTGATAATCTAGAATTTATAATAAAGCTGGATGAATGCCTTTAAACTCTGAAGCCATGAATGCAGTTATGACTGCCTTTTAGCTGCCTTTTAGCCTAAATTCATCTGGTTTCAAAAGTGGTACTATTTGTTTTTTAAAGCAACAAACTGAAGGAATCACACTGATTTATTCCTTTTGGGATAAACATTTTCTTTATTGATTTTTTTTTTCCTCTCCACAGTATATCATAAGATTGTTTTGTTTTTCACTATTTTATGGATGCCTTTTCCTATTACATCTCCCTTTCTTGCCTTTCTTCACCTCATTAAACTCTTGCTTTTAACAAAGAAAAACAAAAGAGCCAGACTGATCCACATAGTGGCCATGTCTGACAGAGTACACTCCATTCTCTCCCTGGTTTTCCTCATGTCTCTACAAACATAAAAGGAGTAAGTTTTATCATCTGTCTCCTGGGACTGGCACTGCCAGAGTGGATCTGAGTTTAGCTACTTTTGAGTGTTGTTTTCGTTTATGTTATTATAAACACAGGGTATATTTTTCTCCTATTTCAGTTTACTATATGTTCAATTAATTCATAAAAGTCTTATGATAGTTCTCTGAATTCCTGACATTTGTCACTTCTTATAGTAAAATAAGTAACACTGTCCTCCCAGTCCCTCAGTCTCACAGCCCAGGCATCATCCTGGACTCCTCACTATTTCTCATGCCCCATATCCAAGTTGTAGCCAAGACCTGCCCATTTTACCGCTGCAGTATCTCTCAGATATGCCCCCTTCTCTCTTAGACCCTGCCGTCGCTCCAGTGCAGAACCTCATTACCTCGTGCCCGGTATCCTGCTGGTGGGTCTGCTTGCCTCAAGGCTCCCCCCATTCAATCCATTCTCCATTAAGCCACTAAAATGATTTTCCTAAAATGCAGGTCTGACCATGTTGGCCTCCTACTCAAGAAATTCCAGTGTCTCCTTATTGCCTCTAGAATCTAATACAAAGCATTCCTTTTGGCGTTCAGAGACCTTTATAACCTGGCCACCCTCCCACTTTTTTAGTTTTCTCTCGTCTTACTCCCTGACATCTATTCTTTGCTCCACTGACGTTGGCCTCCTGACTGTTCCACAAACAAAACACTCCACCTTTCAGCTTTGGACGTTTCCCTCAACTGTCCTCTTTGTCTGGAATGCTCTCTTCTACTGCAACTACTGAACTCACTGGCTTCCTTTTAGTCCTAATTAAAATACCATCTCCTACAGGAAGCCTTCCCCAACTCCTCTTAATTCTAGAGTTTCTCTTTTTAAATTATTTCCTATTTATCCTGAATATAGTTTGCTTTGTATACGTTTGTTTACATGTTGTATCCCCCATTACATTGTAAGGTTGTCTTTTGCCCCTTTTTATATCTATATCTCTTTCTTTCTTTCT
>CM053601.1:84392801-84405479 GCA_028646575.1 Pseudocheirus occidentalis
TTTGATCGAAGATAACCTTGGAGAAGGCAGTTTTAGTTGAGTAAGAAGGTAAGATGCCAGATTGCAACAGTTGAGAAGTGAACGAAGAGATAAAAGTGAGGCAAAGGCAAAGTGTGTAAAATACTTTTCCCTTTTTTTTTTTTTTTAAAGGAAGTTGACTATGAAAGTGAGGAGAGATGGCGAATGATAGCTTGAGGGGATGACAGAATTGAGTTGCTATTGGTATGGGGGTCAGGCCAGTTTTGAAGTTTATTAGTACTTGCCAATTTGCCACCAGATTTGGTTTAATTCATACACCTACTACACAGGATTGTTTTGAGGAAAGTTCTTTGCAAGCCTTCAAAGAACATAAATATCTGAGTTATTGCTAAACTGAGAATTTGAACTGAATGATCTTCAAAGTCCTCTTTAGCTCAAAAACTATGTGATTTCCAGGGGTGTGTGAGTGTAATGTTAATGGGGTGTAAGATCTTCCCTGCCCATTAATAGACTCCTCACAGAGCCCATTAAGGGAAGCTTACTTAGGGGAGACTTGCTTGTAGTAAGGCTTTCATGCTTTATGCTAATTTCTATCTAGGCACTGAGTCAGGAGGGTTGTGATACCTTTTGGCTCTGAGAAGTCTATGTATACTCTGAGTTGGTATTTTGCTTTGGGGATTTGCTTATGAGAAGGATCTTGTGATTCTGTGGTCGAGATTCTGAGTGTCCATATGTTCAGAGCTCCCTGACTGCTCAGATGTAAAGGGTCTCTCAATCTAGGGATATATGTAAAGTGTATAGTTCATCCAGGCAGTCAGAACCCTGTTTGTTGGTCTTTATTTCTCTGCTAATATTTTCGCTGTTTGTATTTTTTCTGAAGTTCAGAGTGCTGACTTTTCCCCTAAATTAGTGAATGTGATTAAAAAAAGATTATTGACCCCTTAAACAGCTATCTTTCCTAGTAAAGCAGATCGAAGAACCTGTACTAGCAGCCATCCTGGATATGCCTGTGTGGTTGCTGCTACAGTGAGACACCTATCCTTGGGAAGGAAAAGATAGTGTTAGCTGAATAAAATAGTCCCCCCATGGTTCTGCCCAACTTATCTCATTCATCCACACTTATAATATTAGAATCAAATTGACTCTTCTGTGTCCTTCACCCTATATATCCAGGTTGGTTCTTGGACCTATTATTTTTAGCTCTACAATATAACTGCCCTAGTTCAATTCCTATCTCTTCTCATCTAGAGTATTATACTAGCCTCTTTTTTTTCTTTTTCAGTATTTTATTTCTCCCCAATTATATGTAAAAAAGTTTGCAACATTCATTTTTAAAATTCTGAAAATTGAGATCTAAATTTTCTCTAATAACCTCTTAACAGGCCTCTTTCCTGTTTTTCTCTCCTATCTAATCTACCATCCACATGGTTGCCCTGAAACTTTTACTAGTTCCCCATTGCCTATCAAAGAGTTTAATTTGTGATTGAGGTATTCAAGACCTTCTACAATCTGGTCCCAATTTACATTTTAACCTAATCTCAGCAACCTTCTTTATACCCTATATTCTAGCCAGAATGAACTAGATACACCTCCAATATCTTTTTTTTTAAATTTTTTTTTTGCCTTTTTTTTTTTGGAGGGCAGTTGGGGTTAAGTGACTTGCCCAAGGTCACACGGCTAGTTTTTTGTGTTAAGTATCTGAGGTCGGATTTGAACTCAGGTCCTCCTGACTCCAGGGCCGGTGCTCTATTCACTGCACCACCTATGCGCCCCACACCTCCAATATCTTGATCTACAGCCTCCATGTCTTTTTGCTTTTGCTGTCCCCCATGCCTAAAATGACTTTCTTGTCTATCTTCAACAATTGAAATCCCTCCTATTCTTTAAGGTCCAATTCAGAAGCCATCTCCTTCATGAAGCCTTCTCTAGCCATGTAACTGAGATCTCTCCTATTTGTCATAACGTTTGGCTTGTGTTTCTTTTGTCCCTCTCCTACTTTGCTTTGTATCAGACTTGTATATACAATTTGTATCCCTCACATTAAACCAAAAGCTCCTTGAGGGTAGGGACTATGCTATTTTTTTTTTATCTTTGTATCCCTAATGGTTAGTAGAGGATAGACTCTAATAAATAATTGTAAACCTGAATTATGAAAGGGGGATATTTCAGTGGTGTTTATTAGAATAATAAACTATGCTGGAGGAATATTCAGCCACATTTTAAAAGATGAGTATAAAGATTCTATTTTATAAAAAAATAGTTTTTTAAATTATTTATTTATTTTGAGAATAGAGATTCTTAACCTGGGGTTTGTGAACTAACTGGCTCTTAAAACTTAAAAACTTAAAACTATATTTCAATATGCTTGCTTTCCTTTGTAATCCTATATATTTTGTTTTATGCATTTAAAAACATTATTCTGAGGCTTCACCAGATTGCCAAAGTTTCCACAATACAGAGACCTATAATTAGTCTTTTTTTCTAGGCCTCAAGACCAGCTTCCTCCAGTCCCACTATCTTTAGTTATACTACAGCCATAACCTTATCTTTGGCCCATTGTCTGGGAATAGCACTCTCAAGGTCTTCTGGCTACCATCCTGCTACCATTCTCCTACTAGATAGAGGTTCCCAAACTTGTTTGGCCTGCTACCCCCTTTAAAAAAAAAATTGCTTAGCGCCCCCCCCCCGGGAAATCTACTTTCTTTAATCCTTTAACAGGTTTTTTAAAAATTGTGTCATTTCAAAAAAACATAATTTTTAAATGACATCTTAAATTTAATACTTTATTGTACATTTGTGGTGTTTTACCTGCATTGAAATTTCAATGATGCAATATTGGATCACTTAACTATATAGCATCATACTGTAAACAAGTCATTACACATATTCCTGCTGATGCGTGCTGGACTTGCCCACAATGTACCACACACTCACCTGCCAACACTTGTTTGTTAAGACCTGTTGTTGGACTTGACCACGAATCAGTTATAACTTGTTATTTGTGTGTTTATTTAGAAAATAATGTAATCACCATGACTTTAACTCTGTTACACAACAGATGAAATGTGTACAAATGGTTTTTCAAAATTTTCTTCTCTTCTTTGCTTGCTTCCACCACCTCCTTATTTTTATTCAGTGCCCCCCAGTTGTACCTAAGGGTACCACCAACCCCTTGGATCATTCCAGCACCCCCCCAGGGGGCGGTATCACCCACTTTGGGAACATCTAAGAGCTATGGTAATAGATATCACATCCCCAAATCCAGGGCGCTATGTATATGCCTTGTATGCCTCTGGACTCCATCACCCATACTCCCTAGTGCCTTTCCCACTGCATTCAGTGACTCTCTCAGGCTCCTTCAACAGTCCTCTCCCCTGGGGTGGCTGGCTAGGTGGTGGGTGAATAGAGCACCGGCCCTGGAGTCAGGAGGACCTGGGTTCTAATCCAGACTTAGAGACTTGACACACTAGCCATGTGACTTTGGGCAGGTCACTTAACCCCAATTGCCCTTTGAAAATGGAAAAAAAAAAAGATATTTTAAAATTTTTCTTGCCCTACCTGAAAGTCAGAGGGTTGATGGGGGAGGATATAGGAGGGAGCAGATTGGGGGAGGGGGTAAATATGGGATCATTGTTTTGGGGTGGTGGGTAGGGGAAAGAAGGGGAGAAAAATCTTTAACTCAAAGTCTCGTGGAGATGTATGATGTAAACTAAAAATGAACAGAAGTTATGAACAGTCTCTTCCCAAGAATAAGTCAGAAAAAGCCCATTAGATTTTAAACTCCATAAGGGCAGGGACTGTCTTTTGTCTCCTTTTGTATCCCTAGTACTTAGTACAGGCCGGGGTACTTGGTAAGTACTTAATAAAGGTTTATTGATTGAAAGTAGAACTACCCATCAGCAATTATTTGTTCACATAATGAAGAATTCCCATCAGGACTGTCTGGCAGAAAGGCAGACAAGGACAAAGACTGTTGTGCCTAGAAGTAGTATCCCTATGTTTCTGTTACCATCCCATCTCGACCCAGCATTTAGTGGTTTTTATTCCTGGTTCTTTAAAGCAACTTCAGGTCCTCAGTCCTTCTTATGAATCGAATGAGAGTTCCAGATGAATACTTGTGATTGCTGCCAGTCCTGGGCTTTCTTCTCCAGGCTGGCACACTTTTGATGGTTGTAACCAAGTTGGCCATACCTTTAGCATGGTTCCAGAAAGAAGATGGCTGATGGGGGCCCTAGGAGAGCCAGAGGCAGTAGCAAGATAGGTAGGAAGGATCCAAAAACACTTAGATGGGCAGTTTCTGTGAAAGCTGTTTTCTAGGTCCACTTGGAATAGAAGCTATTTGTAAAGATTACTGTTTGTGCAGGTATGGTGCAGCCTGTTTCCTGGCTCACCATTCCAGTCTGGACCCAGATGTTTCTAAGTTTATACATGAGGGGATTTCCCTCATTACCTTGCAAAAGAAAAAAAAAAGTGTTAAGCTGGGCAGGGATGGAGAGAAAGGGGGAGAAGAGGAAGGGATTGACTGCAAGGGACAGAGTTTGTTTTCAGAGGGGTAGGGTGTCAGGATGCTGAATATTCCTGGTTCCAATTTTGAAATGGTTTGGGGTTCAATGGAAATGCTGGGGTCTACACTAGATCGTGAGTGTATACAATGATTCTTAGGCCCAAAGAAAGAAGCCCAGAGGTGTATTTCCTATGCAGAAACCTCTTGAGTCAGTGGCAAATATAGCACAGAAAATATCTGAGAAGTAAATACTGCTAGACAGTTGATAGTTTCAACAACAGACAGTCTGGTCAAAGAAGGGTATCTCTACCTCCTGTTGGGTGAAAGGGGCAATAGCTGTAGAGGCAGGATAGAAAAGTTGAGTTGGAACTGGTGAGATGGATCAGGAGCAGACAAAAGGCAGGCATGGGTTGACGGCTATAATGAGAGGAGAAACATTGAACAGTTTCTTTCCAGTCATCTGTGCTAGCAAAGGTTTACAATTGTTCAGAAAAGCCCAGACATTGGCTTTGAAATGTTGTGCTTACCACATCTAAACATGAGGTACTGAGAAAACATGCTTCTGACAATATAATGAACGTAAAGATCTGCCTCAGACAGCGCCCTAAGACTTTTCTCTTCCCTTTCTGTCACCATGTCTCCAGTCGCTGTGTCTCCCCAGTCCATCTTGGGGATGCAGGGAATGACTTCTCAGACGAATGCAAAGCACCAGCCTGCACAGAGCAAAGAACAGCTCGCTGTCTTTCATATTTATAATTTCCCTTGGGAGGTCAGTTTGACCTCTAAGGATTTTCTTTTCTAAATAAATAATAATAGTAATAATAGCTAGCGTTTTTATAGTGCTTTATGATTTGCAAAGTGCTTTTACATATGACCCATTTGATCCTCACAAATAATCCTGTGATTTTTTTTTGTCTTGTTTTCTTTTGCAACGTGGCTAATAATGGAAAAATGTTTTGCATGATTGAATGTGTATTATCGGTAGCAAATTGCTTTGCCATCTCAGGGAGGGGAGAGGGGAGAGAGGGAGGGAATGGGGAGGCTAAAATTTTAAAAATTGTTTTTACATATATTTGAGAAAAAACCCCACAAATAAACCTGTGAGTAGGTGCTGTTATTATCCCCATTTTTACAGATGGTGAAACTGAGGTCTATAGAGATTTAGTGACTTTGTTCATGGTCACACAGCAGATTAATTTCAGTCAGAATTTGAACTCAGGTCTTCCTGATTCCAAGTACTGCATTCTATTATAGGTTTGTAGAGTAGGAACAAGAGTAAAAGGATCCCAAAAAGGGGAAACGAGGACTAAATAAATGAAAATAACATATCAAGTTAACAAGAAACTAGAAAATGGATTTACTGCAAATGAATGGCAAATCTAGACTTAGTTTCTTCATCTGTAAAAGGAAGGGGGTGGGACCTAGTACAGTTAGGACCTTATGAGCTTTAATAAGGAGTCCCCTGATGCAGTCACTTGTATTAGAATCGTCACTATTTGAATTTCTAATTATGTAACATGTGGTTATTGGTTCTAGCCCACTAGAAATAGACAGTATGAATTTAAATAATGTGACCACTTTAGGAAGATTAATGATCAGCAATTAATAATAATAATAATAATAATAACAGTAGCTAAGTGCATGACATATATATATATAATATGTGTGCATATGTGTACATGCACATACATGCACATATACAAAGCTATAGACAGAGTGCCAGGCTCTATGCCTTACAGATGTTATTTAATTCTCACAACAATCCAGGGAGGTAGGTTCCATTACTGACCCCATTTTACAGTTGAGAAAGTTGAGGCAGACAGAAGTTAAGTGGCTTGGTCACTTGGTCACCAGCTAGTAAGTGGCGGAGGCTAGATTTGAACTCGGATCTTTCTGGCTCCAGACCCTGTATTCTGTTTAGCGTACCGCTTGGCTGCCTCTGTGTTACCCTCTATTCCTCTCTTTGCCTCACACCACATACTCAAATCAGTTACCAGATCTTGTAGATTCAGCAGCTGTGTCTTCTCTTGTCTCCTCTTCATCATGCAGCCCCCATGCTTGCCCGCTCTTATCACCTTACCAGGACTATCACAGTCACCTCCCTGTCTCTAGTCTCTCCCTTCTCCAGTCTAGTTCATGATTTCCAAATGAATATCCAAAGCACATGATTGTGTCTCTGCTTACAAAGCTCCAGGGGCTCCTGATGGTCTGTACTAGGATCAAATTAAACTCCCGTGTTTGTCCTTTAAAACCCTCAGTCCAATGGACCTTTTCAGCTGTATTCTATATTATTCCCTTTCATGCACACCAAGGTCTTGTGTTTTTGTTCCTTATGACATTTCTCCTATCTCCCATTTCTGGGCCTTGACATAGCCCGACCCCTATGCCTGGAATGTCTTCCCTTTCCCCACCATCTCTTAGAAGCCTTGCTTTTCTTCAAGTCTTAGCTCAAGCATGGTTTTTGCATGAGGCCTTTTCTGATCCAATTTATTTTGTATGTATATTTTTATTATATCTATATTTTGTGTGTATATATTGCACATACACGTGTATATATTTATATATTTCTATTATCCATCTTTATATATATATCCATGTCCATGTTGTTTTCCTCTCAATAGAATGTAAGCGTCTTCAGGGCAGGGATATTTTCATTTTTGTGTTTGTATCTCTAGCACCTGGCACAGTACCATAGTTGCTTAACAAATGCTTATTGACCAATTGAAACAGAATACTAGGACTGTAAAATGAGGGCAATTCTGTTTGCACTACTCACCTCCCAGGAATGTTGTGTGGAATTCCACTTGAAATTATGCTCCATCCACAGACTGGAAGGGATGGGCCTAGTCAGAATAGAGTTTTCTTCCCTTGATTTCCTACCCCACAGTCAGTGCCTGCAGATTCTTTTCCATCTGTAGCCCTCGCCGTCCCCCTTCCTCTCTCCTGTCCCCCTTCCTCTCTCCATTTCACCCCAGTTCTCATTCCAGAACCTGACTCTCCTGGGCCCCTTTCAGTTCTCTCATTCCTCAGTTTTGCTTTCTTTCCACATGGGACCTGCTTTATCTGACTGTAGGTTATTCTTGACACCTGAGGAAGTCATGACAAAAGGGGAAAAGTAAGACATAGGAGGGTTCTTATTGCAGTAACATTGCAATTCTCTGATGTTGCTGTGGAAGGAAGGGCTTGGAGAGTGAATTTTCCTGCTAACTGAAGCTTATCAATTTAAAGGTCCCCATTTTTCCTCCAACCACTTTGACAGAATCATAGCTAAACTCTGTATACATGTCTGAGCCTTTCTAATTAGAGCTTTTCCTGCAAAACTACTGAGTTTTATGAAGCTCAGGAGACATTCATGAGCTATTGAGATAGGTAGGGGCTGACAACTCATGTCCGCTCTGTTCTCCTGCCTGCTTTTAATAGTTTTTCTGTCTCCTTCCCCAGCTGACAGTCCTGTTTCCCCCCTCCCTCCCCCCGACCCTTGCTGCTTTCAGACTGCCTTTCATAGTTTAATCATGTTCCCTTCCCTTTCCATTTTACTATAGTCTGGAAAAGCTAATGATTAATCTTGTTAGAAGGAGGTATAAGCAACCCTGCTACAAAGTCGTGAAACCTTGGAGGCAAAAACAATCTGGATGTTTCTGCGCCAAAGTCAATATACACATACATTTGAGTTTTAGTTAACAGTCTGTATAATATGACAAGTTTACAACTATGTGGACAGGCAGATGGAACAGTAGGTAGAGAGTCTCCCTGGGGGCCTGGAATCAGGAAGCCCTGAGTTCAAATCTAGCCAGTGCCACTTATTCGTTGAGTGACCCCTGGACAGGGCACTTAATTTCAGTTTGCCTCAGTCTCCTCATCTGTGAAATGGAAATAACAATACTACTAATGATAGTACTTACCTCCCAGGGTTTTTATGAGGATCAAATGAGATAATTGTAAAGTACTTTAAACCTTAAAGCACTACCTAAATTTTAGTTATTATAATAGCACTCGTATAAAACTTATTATTATCTCTCCCCTCTATAGACTGGGCTCCCCTATCTGTGGCATGTTCCAGTAGGCAGAAAGCAGCATTTAGCAGGTCAAAGGACCTGGTTGAAATCCTCTCTCTGATACTTGCTAGCTGTGTGACCTTGGGCTAGTCATTTAGCCCTGTTGCCTCAGTCTCCTCATCTGTAAAGTGGAGATAGTAATAGCACCAGCCTCCCAGAGTTGGTGTGACAGTAAAATGAGATAGTAATTGTAAAGGGCTTTGCAAACCTTAAATCGCTATCTAAATGCTAGTTATTATACTAGCATATTATTATATACTTATTATTTATCTTACTTATCATCTTATCTTTATTACCCTGGACCATCACTTCACTTCTGCTTGTCTCAGTCTCCCTATCTGTAAAGGGAAGGGGCCAGCTCCAGACAGACAGCATCATCCATTCTGGGATGTCCGCTGGAGGTCCGTCTTGTTCCCTTCTGCCCTGTGCAGCTTGCCCAGCAGCCCTGGCAGGAGGGGCAGCAGGAAGATGTCCTTGATGAATCTCATGGTCCAGTCTTTTGTTCCCACTGATGCAGGTTCCCAGAGAGGTTGCTTCAAAGCAGGGAGACCAAAGGAGAATGGATAGAAGGAAAATGGAGCCTCTAAGCCTTTCTCCTGCTCCCCCTTCCCTTTCTTTTGCAGCACATTAATAGTTAAAGGGATCAGATTTCAGACATAAACTGGGAGAATCTTTCACCTCCTGCTGTTTCAGGGGGAGAGGTGAGTCTTCTTGATGCCTTCCTGAGGCATATTTCCCCAGAGGGTGAGAACAGAGGTGAAGCTCTCCCAATCCCTACAAGAAACCAAGCATGGTCAAGGAGCAGATGTCCATCTGGTGAAATTAGTAGCTTTGCCCATAAAGCTGGGGGTTCCTGGTGATGCACAGAATAGAGAAACAGCTGAAGTCTCTCTATGCATACTCCCGCATCTGGTATCTGCCTCGATGCTTTGTTCCAGATAACCCCTGATGGACATTAATTCAATACACTTTTAATGTCCATTTGAAAATCCATCCTGGTCTTTTCAAAAAGTCTCTTACATATTATTGTATCACTAGATGCAGGGGATCAGTTATTTCACTTCTTTTGTTCTTAGATGCAAATATGTTTTCCATTTTTGTAAAAGAAAATTATCCACATAATCTTCCCTAGGTCCTATCATACTATATTAAACTTAATATTTTCTTTTATTTTTCTACTTAATGGTATTTTGGTTTTTTCCCAGTTGCATGTGAAGGTAGTTTTCCACATTCACTTTTATAAGATTTTGAGTTCCAAATTTTTTCTCCCTCCTTTCCCTCCCCCCTCCCCAAGATGGCAAGCAATCTAATATAGGCTATACATGTACAATCATATTAAATGTATTTCCACACTAGTCTTGTTATGAAAGAAGAATTAGAATGAAAGGGGAAAACCACAAGGAAAAAAAAGAGAGCAAGTAGTATGCTTCTGTCTGCATTCAGACTTTATCGTTCTTTCTCTGGACGGGAAAAGAAGTGACTTAATCTTTTCTAAAAGACAGAAAAGAACCACCCCCCAAACACACACCAGCAGTCAGGCAGGGAACAGTGGGTCGAGAAAGGGAAAGAAAGATGGCAGGAAGAAGCAGCTCTTTGGTTCCCACAAATGCAGAACTACAGTTCCTGAATGAAAGTATTTTGAAAGAGACTCTGCCAAATGAGAGGCAAGCTTTTAGCCCTGGAGATAGGAGAGTCACTGGGGATCTGTTTCTCTTGGGAACTCTTGGCGTCTGGAAAGGAAAGAAAAAAGAACAGGAAAGCCCAAAGTATGGAAAATGGGTCATAGAAGAGCCAAGCAATTTATTACTGGGCTGGTTCTTTATCTCTGCCTGTGTCTCTGCGTTTTCCTCCTTTCTCTTTTTCTTTTTCTTTTCTTCTTTTTTTTTTTTGAGGAGAGAAGACAGGGCAGTTGGGGTTAAATTACTTGCCCAAAGTCACACACGGCTAGTAAGTGTTAAGTGTTTGAGGCTGGATTTGAACTCAGGTCCTCCTGACCCCAGGACTGGTGCTCTATTAACTGAACTACCTAACTGCCCCCCTATATCTCTTTTTCCCTAGATAGGATGCAACACAAGACCAGCAGAATCCATACTGAATTCGTATTAGCTGTAATTATATAGAAAGGAAGCTTGGTGTAGCATAGACATTGTCAAACTATTTGGGTTCAGGACCTCTTTATGCCCTTAAAAATCGCTGAGGACTCCCACATAATATATATCAATATATAATACCTATAGGTATGTATTATATTCAAAATTAAAATGCCTTAGTATTATTATGAAAATAGTTTTAACCTCATGGACCAGATCACCTGAAAGGGTCTTTGGGAAACCTCTGGGATCCGTGGATATATTTTGATAACTGCTGGTATAGTGAGAAAAACATTGGACCTGAAGTCTGGAGAGATTTGGGTTTAAATTCCACCTTTAACACTTAATCCCACAGTATAGCTGTGGGTACTTCTGCCCCACTAATTCAGTATCTCTGTGTTGTTGTTGTTGTTCTTATTCAGTCATTTCTGCCTCTTTGTGACCCCATTTGGAGTTTTCTTGGCAAAGATACTGGAGTGGTTTGCTGTTTCCTTTTCCAGCTCATTTTACAGATGAGGAAACTGAGGCAAACACAGCTAAGTGACTTGCCCAGGGTCACACAGCTAGGAAGTGTCTGAGGCCAGATTTGAACTCAGGAAAATGAGTCTTCCTGACTCCAGGCCCCACACTCTGTCTACTGTTGCCACCTAACTGCCCCATATATGTATATACTTACATACATATATGTGTATGCATATGTATAATTCTATTAAGTAGGAGTTCTTTATCTTCAGGAGGTAGATAGATTTTGAGGAATGTGGAAACATTTTAAAAAATATTTTGATTGACATATTTCAATATAATTAGCTTCCCTTGTAATCCTATATATTTTATTTTATGCATTTAAAAACATTCCAAGAAGGGTTTCATTAGACTGCTGAAGAAGTCTGACACACAAAAAGGCTAAGAGCTCTTGTTCTAACGTCTGCTCTGGAACAGTTTCGCAAAGCTCTGCCAGGAAAACTTCGCCATGTATGGTAAAACAATTGCTATATTCAGATGCCAAATTTAGATTTACACTTAAATTTTTAAAATTTGTAAACGGAATAATTATCAATAGAAGCAATCAGCTATACAAAACACGGACTAGAACCTTATTTTAAAACACAGACAACTTTTAGCTTTATAAGGTAGTGCCAAGTGAACCAACAAATAAGCTTTTGCTCTCTGAACATTTTCAGGTCTGCGTCTGGCTTTGTTTTCTTCCTTCTTAACAGTAGCAGCTGACATTTCTAGAATACTTTAAAGTTTTCAGAGTACTTCACATTTCTTATCCCATTTGGTCCTCTCAACAACCCTAGGAGGGAGGTGCAATTATTAACCTCATTCTGTAGGTGAAGAAATGAGAATTCAGGGATATTTAGTTACTTGCCCATGGTTGGGTAAAAATGTGAGAGGTGGGATTCAAACCCACTTTCCTGATTCTAGGTCCAATGTTGTTTCCACTACCCTATGCTTCCTTTTCTGTCATTATTATTAAGCATGTATAAAGTTCTGGTTTTGCTGATCTTGCTTTTTATCACTTTGCATAGATCTTTATTTCTTTATATGGCACCATAATATTCAGCTATATTTACTAACTTATAAAGAATATGCCTAGTAATTCATTTAACAAATAGAAAATTGCTCAAGTGTAGATTAGAATTGAATTACTCCTGAATTACTAAGTCTCTCTGCTTAACTGTTTTCAGGGATTACATATTGTGGAGGAATAAGCTGTTGTTGAGACAGAATTTATTAATGAGAATTTTTTTTTAAGGAAAGAAGTAAAATTTGGTTTATGAATTCTTGTCTGAAGCAGTGATCTTACTTTTACTTGAGACTAGATCTGAGTAGAACAAAGAAAAGCAGTTAGGCATGAAGAGGGAAGAATTCAGGAGACCTTTCAAAGGAAGAAATGACAGGGCTTGGTAACCAACTGAGCAGAGAATAGGGAGAAGATGGTTATACATGAGGCATACTTGTAATCAAGGAATATTGGCTTTGCTCACTCTGTGAAACATGAATGTTTCTGAAAAATTGTTTGCAAAATTAATTTTTATTTAAAAAA
>CM053601.1:84405979-84427006 GCA_028646575.1 Pseudocheirus occidentalis
TTTATTTCTTATTTATTCCTTTTTCTGTCCATCCATTCATCCATTAATTTATTCAGCTAGTTATCCATACACTTATTTGTTTGTTTATTGTGCATTTACATGGTTGGGATCATTGTTTTCCTGGTTTTACTTATCAAGAGTGATTCTTGATTCATAGCCGGGGTTGGGGAGCGGTGGGGACCTAGAAGTTGGGCTTGAAGCTTGGTGTAGTCGTCCAGGAAGGCTGACTCTGCTCTAGACACACCCCCTCCATCCACTTGGTACCCACCTCCTTCCCCTCCCAGCTTCCTAGATGATTGGCACCTATCTGCCTATATCACTAAAGTGAGAAATCTGGCAGACTCTGAGGCAGAGACTTCCCCTCAACACCTCCTGGCAAGAACGTGGCATGATAGGTCCTCCTTCCTCTTCAGAACTGCTGTGTTCTGCAGATTTCCTTACCCACGAGCTGGAAGATCTTTTGTGGGCTAAGATATGGATACATCCTCCTCCTTGGGAAACCTAGTTAATGGTCTCCCTGGTGACTGTGATGCTGGCGTGTTCTTCTGGAAGCCCTCTCACTCCCAATTCCCTTGTCCTTCTCCTTGGTGTTTCAAGTTAAGTGCCTTCTCTCCTATGAGTTAAAACTGAATGAAGAGCAACAAGAAGAAGCTATCCTTTAGCTTTGGCAAAGCATTATCTATATATTATATTAATATTTTATATATAATATATATACATCTCATCTCATTTGATCTTCTCACTGAGCTGCATAGGTGGCTACTATTAGCATACCTGTTTTATAGATAAAGAAAGAGGCTGGGAGAGGTTAAATGACTTACCCAGGCAGAATTTGAACTGAGATTTTACTGGTTCCTTGCTCACTCTCTCCACTGCTTTTAGCATCCTTGCCTGGCTTACTTTTTCTACTGACATCTCCAATTCCCCCAGAAGCAGCTGCAGTGGAACACAAGGGTCCTTTAGTCTCTGTAATAAAACTTAAGTTTAAATGATGTATATGTGATTATATAGGTATTTTACATCATATCTATGTAATTTTGATGAAATAGGAAGTATACAGAGAGAGACTTCGGGAGAAAAGACAAACTAGCCAGTGATACTGAAAGCAGTAGATAGAGTGAACTTGGGATTGGGAGAGAGAGGGAGGAAGGAAGGGAGAGAGGGACTTTCAGGGAAGCTGGGGAGGGGAAACTTAGAGCTGTGATTTTGGTGGTATAGGGAGCTCTGGGGTGAGGAAATTCCTTCTGCCAAGTAAATCAGCCCCTTCTCCGCAGCATGTGGCCACAGAGACTTAGAAAGTAACCTTGCCCTCTAAAAAGTTCATTGACTTGCCTAGGGTCCTATGGACAGTATTCTTTAACTCAGGTTTTTATACATAAAAATTTTCCCCCCGAACTCGTGGAATAGAGATATGATTCTGTTCAAGGGAAATTGTAACGTGTCGCTCTATAGGAGAGAGCATTGTGGCCAAAGATGCCACTGTGTTCTGGGGGATCAGCTTTCACATGAGGTTCTTTGAGTTTCATTTCATGTTTTTCCCAAGAGAAGGCAGTAATTGGTAACAGCTGCAGAAACACTCGGCAGTTGTTGGATGAGCCTACTAATTAGCTTTTATGGAGGGCAGCTTCAATTTTTTTTTTAAAGAACTTTATTCTAGGGCATATCATCAAGGTATTCAGAGACCACACAAGGTCTAGAAGAATGTGTGTGTATGTGTGTGTGTGTGTGTGTCTGCATGCCTGCGAATATTCTAATTGTTTCCTTTACATTCATTAGAATTTATATTTAATAGGATATTACAGGTCAATGGAATGTTTGCTCATAAAGGTGTTCTAGGCACTCTCTCATATTTCCATCCACATGTAAGGCAGAAATAAATATTTCTAGCTAAAATTCCTATCCTAGTCTAGTTTGAATAGAAACATTTCACAGATTGCTGGAGGTAAGATGTTATTAACCTTCCTGGATATTTGCGTTGAGACCAAGGTCCATTATTAATCTTTGCAGGGAGGACATCATGTTGTACCTTCCAATACCTGTGTCCTCTGTTACATATTAGAGTAAGGTGAGCATTCATAGCCAGTGATTTCAGTCCGGTTTTCTTTTTAATGAGTCTGAATACAGAAGAAGCTATTAATGCATATACGTCCATGTTCATATACTGGTCCTAGTCAACACTAAAAATAATTTATTAGTCATTGTTTTTTTAATTAATTAATTTTTGGTTTTCAACATTCATTTTCATAAGATTTTGAGTTCCAAAAAAATAAATAAATAAAGTTTGAGTTCCAAATTCTTCCCCCTCCTTTCCATTACCCCTTCCCAAGACAGCATACAATCTGATATAGGCCATACGTGTACAATCATATTAAATTTATTTCCACATTAGTCATGTTGTGAAAGAAGAATCAAAACAAGGAAAAACCGCAAGAAACAAAAAACAATGAAAAAAGAGCGAAAATAGCATGCTTCAATTTGCATTCAGACTCCATAGTTCTTTCTCTGGATATGGGTAGCATTTTCCATCATGAGCCTTGGACTTGTTTTAGATCACTGTATTGCTGAGAAAAGCTAAATCTATCAAAGTTGGTCATTGCAATGTTGCTATTACTGTTGTACAATGTTCTCCTGGTTCTGCTCATTTCACTCAGCATCAGTTCATATAAGTCTTTCCAGGTTTTTCTGAAATCTGCCTGCTCATCATTTCTTATGGAACAATAGTATTCCACTACATTCATTTACCACAACTTATTCAGCCATTCCCCAACTGATGGACATCCCCTCATTTTCAATTCTTTGCCACCTCAAAAAGAGCCGCTATAAATATTTTTGTACATGTTACTCCTTTTCACCTTTTTTATGATCTCTTTGGGATACAGACCTAGTAGTGTGATTGCTGGATCAAAGGATATGCATGCTTTTATAGCCCTTTGGGCATAATTCCAAATTACTCTCCACAATGGTTGGATCAGTTCACAACTCCACCAATAATGCATTGGTGTTCCAATTTTTCCACATCTTCAACAACATGTATTATTTTCCTGTTTCATTATGTTAGCCAATCTGATAGGTATGACATGGTACCTCAGAATTGTTTTAATTTGCATTTCTCCAATCAATAGTGATTTAGTATATTATTTTTATTTGACTATATATAACTTTAATTTATTCTTCTGAAAACTTCCTGTTCATAACCTTTGCCATTTATCAGTTGGGGGAATGACTTGTATTATCATAAATTTGGCTCAGTTCTCTATATATTTTAGAAATGAGACCTTTATCAGAGACACTGTAAAGATTCTTTCCCAGTGTTCTGCTTCCCTCCCAATCTTGGTTGCATTGACTTTGTGCAAAGCTTTTTAAATTTAATGTAATCAGAATTATCCATTTTGCTTTTCATAATGCTCTCTGTCTCTTGTTTGGTTGTAAATTTTTCTCTTCTCCATAGATCCGACAGGCAAACTATTCCTTGCTCTCCTAATTTGTTTATAGTATCAATCTTTATGTCTAAATCATGTTCCCTGTCATTGTTTTTTTCTTAAGCATTGTGCAGAAATAGTGTGGCTGTTCAGTTGTGTTCAAATCTTCATGATCCCATCTGAGGTTTTCTTGGCAGAGATACAGGAGTGGTTTGCCAGTTCCTTCAGCTCATTTTACAGAAGAGGAAACTGAGGCAAACAGGGTTGAACTAGAAAGATGAGATTTCCTGATTCCAGACCTGACATTCTATCCCCTGTGCCTCCTAGCTGCTCTGCAAATATAGTGATAAGGACATTAATGAGGTGAGGCAAATGGAGTGCAGGATTTGGAGTCCCAAGGCCTGGGTTTAAATCTTGTCCCTGCCACTTAGCACCTGTGTGACCCTGGTCAAGTCCTCTTGCCTCTGTGCTTATCAGTTTCTTCACCTATTCAGTGAGGGACTTGATAATTGCTAGACCTCTAATCCAAGAAATTGCTTTACTGGGAGTCAAGAATCTTAGCTTAGCTTCTACTTCTGATTCCTACATTGGACATTTATTTGACATTAGAAACAATTTAACCTAGGGTACCCTGGGTTTCTCTATCTGTAATATAATTCTCCACAGTGGCTCCAAGAAACTGTTGCATGAGCAGTGCCCACACTCCTGTAAAACCATCTTGGCAGCCAGGCTAAACTAAGTTGAGGGAAACCAAGGGACCTCAAACCTACCAATGAGTTAGGGGTGTGTCTGCTCCAAGCATGTAAAGACTTCCCCTGGTGGAATGGACCAATGAGGACGATTAGAGCTTGGTCAGACATGGAATATGCTTCATCCTGCACCATTGCTGGTCATCTTGACTTTTGTCTTACCTTTGGGCTTTGATGACTGGAAGAAAGACTGTGCAATTCAGGTTCACTTACATCCAATTCATGTGCAAACTAAGGCATGGCCTGTGATGTCTGGCATGGGTTCTCTTTGAAAATAAAGGACAAACCACAACAATCTGTAATGAAGGGCTATTACCTGACTGTATTGATTCATAGCAAGCAGGAGCACTGGTTAGAGCTTTCAGAAAGCTAACTTAGATGCCATAAAAAGAAGATCTTCCTATTGGATCAGAGCAGTCTCAAACCAGGACAGGCTGCTTTGGGGCTTCGTGGCTCCAGTGGTATCAGAAGCTTTCAGGATGAGGCTGATAGGCCATCTTTGAGAATGTTGCATTAGGGACTTTCTCTTCAGGGAAGGATTGGACGAGATGACTGCCGAGAGCACTTCTAACTTCCAGATTCTGAAACTTTGTGATACATCAACATCTTCTTTTCTTTTGTAGAAAAGGAAATTGAAGTTCAGAGTCAAGGTAACTCAGGAAACATTCATTAAACACCTACTATGAACCAGGCACTGTACTATGCATTGGGGATACAAAGAAAAGGTAAAAATAGTCCCTGCCCTCGAGGGGCCTACAGTCTAATGGAGGAGCCAGCATGCTAACAATTCTATATAAACAAGATATATGCAGGATGAAGGGGAGAGAAATTGAAGGGCAGACTCTAGGATTAATGGGGAGTAGGAAAAGCTTCTAGCAGAAGGTGAGATTTCAGCTGAGACTTGAAGGAAGCCAGGGAAACCAGAGAGTTTAGGGACCTTGCTTAAGATCACACAAGTATAGTAAGGAGTGGGACTGGAGTTCAAACCCTGCCCTCTGACCCCTAATGTGGCATTTGCCACTTCCTACAGGCTCAAGAGTGGGTTAGGTGGGGTTGGAGGGTGACACTGATGGTGTCATTTTTGTTGGTTTATATTTTTTAAGGTATTATTCTGTAACAACTCATTCTCTAATACCTTTGGAAAGAAAAATAATCAGTCAACTTCCAAGTGAATAACATTTACTAAATAAGTTCCATTTATGCCTTTAAAATTCAGAATCCTTGGGGCGGCTAGGTGGCACAGTGAATAGGGAACCAGCCCTGGAGTCAGGAGAACCCGACTTCAAATGTGGCCTTGGACACTTGACACTCATTAGCTGTGTGACCCTGGGCAAGTCAACTCCTATTGCCTCACAAAACAAAACAAAACAAAAGGGGCAGATAGCTGGCAGAGTGAGTAGAGCACTGGCCCTGGAATTAGGAGGACCTGAGTTCAAATCCAACCACCGACACTTATCGCATATTAATCCTGTGACCTTGGGCAAGTCACTTAACCCCAATTGCCCTGCCTTTTCCCCTTCCAACAAGCAAAAAACAAAACAAAACAAAAAATCAGAATGTTTTCCCAATTTCCCCCTGCCCCTATAAGTTTACCTCAGTGACCAAAGGCAGCTTGCGCCACACCCAGCTAACAAGGTGACTGTATCTGGAAATCTGCACACATTAACTTTAGAGAAGCCACACCAGGACACAGTAGATGAACAGAAGCAGGGGAAAGTCAGTGAAGGGGACCTACGCTTACCTAAAAACAGTACCTATGTAGTAGCATCATACCCATTTGTACATAGATTTAGAAGTGGAAAGGACATTAGAAGCCGTTTGGTACAACCAGCTCCTTTAGAGATGAGGAAATTGAAGACCAGTGAAGACAGTGCTTGCCTGGGGTCACTTAGTAGCTGAGGAGGATTGGAACCCAGGTCATCTGACTCTAAATCCATCACTTTTTCTGCCATGAAAACTTTTCTAGAATTTTTAACAAGTGTTTATCCTAGGAATTTTTTAAAATGAAAAGGAGATGAGCTTATATATCCTTGTATGTTCTCATTCATGCTTTCATATTTTGAGGAGAGGAGCAATGTGCCTCTGAGATTTTATCACGGAGACCATAAACATTTTGAAGACCAGGGAGTGGGTAACAAATGATAAACGTTGATTGGACACCTTCTGTATGCCAGTTACAGTGCTGAGCACTAAGGATACACAGAAAGGCATGAGGCAGTCCCTACCCTTGAGAAACTCGAAATCCAAAGAGGGAAGACAGTGCATTAAAACGCTGCAGAGAGGGACGGGATTCATCAACCATGGGAGTATGACGAAGTCCTGTGGTCAGAGTGGGAAATGATCTGAAGAGGTCAGAGTTTGGGACTGGATTTCATCTTGTAGAATGATAAATTCCTAAAGATGACAAACTCCAGGAAAGTAGGCAGGTGAGAAATTATGAGAATTGGGACAGCTAGGTGGCGCAGTGAATAGAGTACCAGGTGCCTTAGAGTCAGGAGGACCTGAGTTCAAATGCAGTCTCAGATACTTGACACACTAGCTGTGTGACCTTAGGCAAGTCACTTAGCCCCAACTGCCTTGCCTTCCTCTCACCAAAAAAAAAAAAAATGATGAGAATGCCTTGGGTGGTGTATCCTTAAATGGTGGTGTATCTGGGAAGAACTTTGTCTTAATGAGATTTACATGATTTCCCAGTTGGTCTCTGTGTGTTGTAGGGACCTAGTAATAGTCTGATGAATGGAGCATGGTATCATGAGAAAAGCCCTGGTGTTGGACTCAGAGAACCTGGGTTCAAATCCTGACCGTACCATTTACTACTATTTGGATGGCCTTGGGCAAGTCATTTAATCTGTCTAGGTCTCAGTGACCTCTTCTGAAAAGTGAGGAGGCTGGACAAGGAAGCTTCTGAGGTTCCTTTCAGCTCTAGATGCTCTAGATAGCTTTTGTGTCAGTGTCTCCTTTTAGACAAATCAACTATTTTAATTTTTATATATTAAACCTTTATACCTTGGTAGCTTTATATTTAAACATAGATACACGTTGTTTCCCCCTAAACATTTGTCAGTTAACAGTTAAATACTTGCAGAAAATTCACAAGTTGACCTTGAATTGCTTTCAGAAATACTGGTTAACTGTTATTTACTTAAGAATTGTATATTTACATTTGTAGCTTTTGTTTCTAATCATTTGGATGGCAGCTTAGTTAAGCTAGGTAACCTCACTGACTTCCCTCTGTCCACCCATCCTCCCTCTTGAACTTTTGTCAGATGATTTTTTCTATTCTCCCTCCCCTCCTCCCTCCCTTTCCTCTTCCCCTCCTCTTCCTTCCTTCCTTCCTTCCTTCCTTCCTTCCTTCCTTCCTTCCTTCCATCTCCCTATCTCAATCAGGTTGGAAGCACAGTAGCCACCTGTGGCCTAATGCATGGAAATTTTAACCTGCTCCATTTCAAACTCAGGTTGGTTTGCTCCTCTGTCTGTCCTTAGGCAGCCTGTTTGTCCCCCATCCTTCTTTTGGGAGCTCACTATATCAGTGTTGGACTTAGGAGGACACCTGGTTGGCTTAGCTCAGAATTCCCAAGCTCCAATGATCCATCTACCTCAGTCTCCCTAGAAACAAGAATTCCTTGTGTGCAGCAGCATGCCCAGCTACCGCATGTGTCTTCTTAGAAGCCTGTACTCCTATTTGAAAAGTTGATATGAATTGTAATAGTGAGTAAGAGCCAATGGCATACTGCCCTAATTATGGGGGCTGAGACAGACTGATTGAGGTGTTTGGCCCTGTCTTGATGACAGCCTTCTTTATTTTGTAACTCTTCCACTCAATCATGGCCCTTGTCATTCTGACTCTGGCTTGCTGGTTAAAGACTTCCTGAGTTGGTTTGTCATTAAGGAGTGGTCGTTCCTTCCCAATAAATCACAAGTGAATAGGCCTGGCTGAGCCTCCACCTCATGCTTGACTCATCCATTTGTTCTCTTAGTGTCCTGGCAGACAGGCATGCCAGGAGCAAACTGAAGAGTCCATCTGTAGTCTGTATACAGACTTTCCAAATCTGCGTCTTCCTCCTTGACCTTCTGCTCAGCTCTGGTCCTGCTTCTTCAGCCGGTCATGGACAGTTCTTGGCTATCCTGCCATTGCATCAGGTTTAGCATATTTAAAACTCATCAGGGCATATTGCCTTTCAGAACTTGTGCTTTTCCTTCCCCATAACTTAAGCTTCAGGCCGAAAAAATGGCTTTCTATTACTTTCTCTCCTGTGCTCCCGATATATTCAACTAGTCACTGACTCTTATTGATTCTTCTTTTGTAATAGTGTTTAGGGTCATGGTCTTAAATTTAAAAGGGCTCATAGAGGTCATCTAGTCCAACCTCTTGGCTTTACAAATGGGATCCCCAAGGGTGAAGTGCCTTGCCCATTTCTTACCTGTAAAGGCAGTATAATAGTTGTCAGAGCTGAGATTTGAATCCAGATCCTCAGACTCCAATCCAGTCCTCTTTCTGTTGTACTGTACTGGTAGTCTTTGACCCAACTGAAGACTCATTGAAAGAGAGATTATGTCTGTACCTCTTTGTATTGATAGCAGAGCACTTTCAGTAGTATACTGTAGGGAGTAAGGAAGCATTTGGTGGTACTTTCTGCTACTATCTCCTTGCTGGGGCCTAACCCCTTATTATCTCCTGCCTGGACTGTTGCAGTCCGCTCCTAACTTGGTTTGGTGCTTTAACTTTGCCCTTCCCCCTATTCTCTAGTATTAAATCCCGATTAATCTTCCCAAATAGTAATGACTCATATTTAAACAACATTTCAAAGTTGATGGGCAAAGTCCTTTCCTCCCAGGAATTCTGTAGGGTAGGTGGTATGAGAATCACTGCCATTTGGTATTCCCAAAGCACAGATCTGACCAGTGGCTTCATTGCTCAAGAGCGTTGAGTGGCTTCCAGTGACCTCTAGGGTGACACTTCAGCTTGTCCTTTCTCAATGGTTCTACTTTCCACCATAACGTTCTCCTTCCTGTGCACTCTGTGGAACCCTCTGTTCCAGTCAAACTGGCCTGCTGGTTCCGTAGGTATAGTATTTCATTATTTCCCATCTTCATGCCTTCATGGCCATCTCCTTTCCTGATCCCTCCCCTTCACCTGCCTAATTTGTATTCACTCCATTTATATTCTACATTTACTGGTACATGTGCTAATTCCCTTTCCCTCTTCCCCCGTAGAATATGACCTTCTTAAAAGTAGGAATTGTTTAGTTTTCGCTTTTGTGCTCAATAAACGCATATTGAGTTATCCCTATTTTGCAGATGAGAAAACTGAGCCCCTATGTGCCCATGGTTACAGAGCCAATAAGGTGGGATTTGAACCCAGTCTTCCTAACTCCAAGTCCAGTATTCTTTTCACTGCTCTAATCTTCTGCATTGGTTTGACTGTCATTGTTCAAAAACCTTCACTGACTCCTTCCTTTTAGCTCTTGATTGCCCATCTGGGGGCCAGGGAATTGCAGGGTGTCCTAGAATCCCTGGGTGGGCTAAGCGTCATTATTTTGATCTTTTTTTAAGCTCCAGCAAAATAGGTGGCATGAATAATGGGCTTTTGTGTTGACAGTTTTATGCTATCCATGCTTTGTGTTTAATAAAAAACATTTTTTTCACCTGGCCTTTCATAATGACATGACCTTTTCTCTCACAGAGTTTGTCCTCTGCATTGTTTACTGTCCAATTTCATGAGGTGTCAAATTAACTTTCTGCTGGATAGTAGATGTAGGGATTCATCTGAGTGCTGCTGAATTCATAAAAATTTTTGTCCTCATGTATTTTCTTTTATTTTCTTTGGAGTGGGGAGGCAGGGCATTTTGGGTTAAGTGACTTGCCCAGGGTCACACAGCTAGTAAGTGTTAAGTGTCTGAGGTCAGATTTGAATTCAGGTCTTTCTGACTCCAGGGCCAGTGGACTTAGCTGTTCCTATCCTCATGTATTTTCACAATCAATGAATCCAAATAGTGTAACCACTATCATGTTGGGGTACAGAAAACATGGATTTTTGCAAGGGAGCTTTTATATTAGCAAAGATTGGGACCCATGGATCTACAGGATAAAACCATACTACTTATTCTGACATTTGGAGTGGTCTCAGACTATTTCCCACCAAGCTCTCTCTATCAGCACCATATAAAGAAAGCCCTTTCTCCACTTCCTTAGAAACAGACATTGCCATGGATGATGATGAGACCTAGAGAGGATGGAGCTTGTCCATTGAGGCAAATTCAAGACATTCCTTGTGCACTTTGGTTTTTTTTTACCCCATGGGTTGACTTTTTCTTTCAGAGAAGGGGAAGGAAACAGGCTTTTATGAAGCACCTACTATGCTAAGCCCATTACAAATATTAATTCATTTGATCTGCACAACAGCCTTGGGAGGTAGCTGCCACTATTACCCCCAAGTTGAGGAAACTTGAGACAGATGGAGGTCAGGTACTTGCATAAGTTCATAGAGCTAGTAAGTATAAAGCTGGATTTGAACTCTGGTTTTCCTGACCTGATGAGAAATGGTCAGGCTTGACTAACTTAAGTAGAGGGAATAGTCTGGGCTTGAATGTTAGCTCCTTGAAAGTAGGCACTTTATGTGTCTATTAGACCTAGCAAAGGTACTTGAATATGAAAGGGTTTCAGTAGACTTTTTGATCAATTGAATCACTCTCTTGTGAACGTGCTCTTTGTTTTTCCATGTTTGGAAATTCTATTTTGATCCTTTGATGATTTACTTGTGGGGGACTTGGAGTCACTATTGTGGCTTTCCATTAGCTCCTGATGATGATCTAGGTATCAAGGTTTTATCAGTTTCTGTGCAATATTCTTAAATATTCATTACTTTGACTTGAAGAGAAATTGAAGAGAAATCTTGCTGTTTTTATTTCAATTACATTTTTTTTGGTTGTGCTGATTTTTTTAAAAGATGTAGTCAAGCATGACTATTTTGTCCCTAATAATTTTTTCTATTTGATTGGGATTATGACAATATCCTTTAGATTTCATCTGTCATGGAAGCACTCAGGCACTAGGCAGGTTCTATGATGTACCATCAGGACACTTAGCTTCTGCTGAAGTCTACACCTGCTGCTCAACCCTCTTCATAGCCAAACTGTTGCCAAACTAATCTACTGAATAGGTCTAGCTTCTCATAGTTCTTGACTGGCTTCCAAATTAGGTATATATATTCCTGTTTGTGAACTTTCTAGCATGATAATATTCTCACATGATCCCTAATGACTCTTCTTTCTACTTAAGCTTCTCAAGCCTAGTCGTTGCTTGTCAGCTGTCAGTTTTTGCTCTCACAATCAGTGGATGCATATTACTTCTTAGAACTCAAGGTAAGACCTTTCTGAATGGTAGAACTGTAGGTTTGTCAGTCATCGGCCATCTTAGGACCTTCAGTCTTTTATACGCCTTAAGAATGGAGAAAGGACTTAGGTGGTGCCAAGGAGGGCAGCTGTTGCTGATGTTGAAACACAGAGACATTATCTCCTATACCTTTCCATGTTTTCTGTATCCAATACCTCAGGCAGGTAGCAGCAGCACAGCCTGATAACAATACTCCCCCAGCTGAGCACAGGATACACACAAAAATAGGGAAAAACCTGATCTAGGCACACTAGCCTCCTTCCGCTGCTCTGCCCCAGTCCTGCCACAAAGAGTTCTCATGTGCCTTTCTGCTCCTGCCTCCTTATCAACATAGTTAGAGCTGTAGCCATATTTGAAGGGCCAGTTAGGAATACTAGCTCAGAGATTCTGACTTTTCCGGCTCCCTACCCTGTTTGATTTGTTGTTGTTGAGTTGTTTCAGTCATGTCATACTCTTTGCCACCCCATTTGGCGTTTTCTTGGCAGAGATACAGAAGTATCTGTATTTCCTTCTCTAGCTCATTTTACAGATGAGGAAACTGAGGCAAACAGCATTAAGTGACTTGCCCAGGGTCACACAGCTATTAAGTGTCTGAGGCCAGATTTGAACTCAGGAAGATGTGTCTTCCTGACTCCAGGACCACCACTCTATGCACTACACTACCTAAAGCAGATCTTTTTGACTGGGCTTTATACATATGTTATTGTTAATTGTTCAGTTGTGTCTGGTTTGTTGTGACCCCCTGCACCGTAGCACATCATTACTGTCCATGGAGTGGTTTGCCATTTCCTTAAGTAACTTGCCCAGGGTCACACAGCCAGTAAATATCTGGGGCCAGATTTGAACTTGGTTCTTCCTGACTCCATGCCTAGTGTTCTGCTGAGCTGTGTGTGAGAGGCTGATACCCTCCTTATTAACAGCCTTTGTTGCCTTGCCTCCTTCCCTGATTGTGGTAAATGACAGGTACAAACCTTTTTTCCCTCTTTTGAAATATTCCCTCCTGGAGAATTGTTCTTGTGCAATATTCTTAAATATTCATTACTTTGACTTTAAGAGAAATGTCAGCACTTAGACTTCAATCTGTCACTGACAGTTTTAGAGAAATAAGGTGGTCATTTTTTTTTTATTCCCCAGGAATTGGCTTTTATCACTTAAAAAAAAAAGTAATACATTGAGATTTTAAGCTGTTTGAGGGCAGGGGCTGTGTCATTAAAAAAAAAAACTTTAACTATAACAAGATCTTAGTATCACATCTTTTAATGGGGAGGAAACTAAAGATAAAGTTCTCTAATAGAGAACTGGAGAGTTAGTATTGCATGTGCCCAGCATTATTCGTGAGGAGGAGGAGGAAGAAGAAAGGAGAGAGGTGGTAGTCTGCTTATGGTGGGCTCATTTTCAAGTAAGTGGCAGAACAAGGCATATGTGACACAATTAGAAAATAGGGTGACATGAAATTGGGTTGTGCAGAAAAAACTGAAAGGGGTTTTACAGAAATTGATTTATTCTGATTTCATCAGGGGAAGCTACACAGGTGCTGGTATTGAAATTGGAAAATGGCTAAGGTAAAGGCATGGAGGAGGAAGAGCATTTAAGGTTGGAGGGAGGGTGGAGGTGAGAAGACCAAAAAGAAAGGTATAATGAACCTGATTTTGTGTGTGTGTGTGTGTGTGTGCGTGCGTGTGCGTGCATTGGGGGTCACAGTTTGGGGTCCAAACTGATGGGAGAGCTTGTGGCATTTTCCTAGGAGTTAAAAAAGGTTACCTCTGAAGGGTGCCAAACTATGAATGATTCTCAAAAATGTTAGCCTGAGTATCATCATAGTCCAGTAAGGGGCACATCTATGTCAGTTTTGTGCATTCATTCTTCAGGCAGCAGTGCAGCAAAGCAGATGGAGGGGCAGCCTTGTAGGCAGGAAGACTTGGGTTAAAATTCTGTCTCTATCTAACACAGAGTTATGTATGTGAATGGAGAACAGTGTATGCCTCTATGTGAACATGGGTTAGTCACTTAACTCCCTTCAAAGCTCAACTCAAATGCTGCTTTCTACCAGAAGCCTTTCCCCATCTGAAACAGCAAGTACCCTAGCATACCTAGGATGGCTGCTAGTAGAGGTCCTTTGAGATGCTAAAGGAAAGCAACTTTAAAGGAGTCAACAATGTTTAATTAAATGTGTGTGTGTGTGTGTGTGTGTGTGTGTTCACTTAGTTCAGAGGCAAAAGTCAGCACCCTGAACGTCAGAAAATACAAACAGCAATTACAAGCAGACAAAAAATACAGAGAAAATAACACAATTCAACAGAATAACAGACAGGGCTTCTAGCTGTCTGACCATTACATACATACATAATTGATTACCAGAGAGAGAAGCACCAACATCTGGGTTTTCAAAGCTGGCGGGGCTCAGTGGCTACCCATGGTCTTATTTGGCCAGATCACACAACTCTTCCCATAAGTGAGCCCCAAAGCAAAACCTCACCTCAGAGTATATATACCCTTTTTCAGGGTCAGAGGACAGCATAACCTTCATGACCCTCTGCCTAATTACAAAGTAACAAAAGGTGTGGGTCTTCAATCAAGCCCTTCCTGTTGGTTCTACTTGGGGTTCCATTAAACGGCAGGGAAGGTCTTCAAATTTCCTAGGCCCATAAAGGGAATGGGGAAGATCTTCAAATTCCCTTACCATTATATCATCCCCCTCAGTTGCTCTCCATCCACAGTCCCCCTGTCTTTATATATACTTGACATATATTTTGAATTAATTTAATTTAATTTTAAATTTATTTATTTTTAGTTTACAACATTCAGCTCTACAAGTTTTTGAGTTCCAAATTTTCTCCCTCTCCCCACCCCATGGTGGCATGCAATCCCATATAGGTTCTACATATAACTTCACATTAAACATTAGTCAAGTTGTAAATAACCAATGGAATGAACAGTGAGAAAGAAGGAACAAAACAAAACAACAAAAAAGAGAGAGCAAGCAGTTTACATCAGTCTGCATTGAGACTCTGTATTTCTTTCTCTGGATGTGGATAGCCCCCTCCATCATGAGTTTTTTAGAGTTGTCCTATAGCCTTGCATTGCTGAGAAAAGCCTAGTCTATCAAAGTCATTCATCACAGATACAATGTATCTGTAATTGTGTACAATGTTCTCCTGGTGCTGCTCCCCTCACTCAGTATCAGTTCATAAGTCTCTCCAGGTTATTATGAAGTCGGTCTGCTCCTCATTTCTTATAGCACAGTAGAATTCCATTATATTCATATACCACAACTTATTTAGCCATTCCCCAATTGATGGGCATCACCTTGATTTTCAGTTTTTTGCCACCACAAAAATAGCTGCTATAAATATTTTTGTACATATGTGTCTTCCTCTCACTTCTATGATCTCTTTGGGATACAGCCCTAGAAATGGTATTGCTGGGTCAAGGGTATGCACGTTTTTATAACCCTTTGGACATAATTCCAAATTGCTCTCCAGAATGGTTGGATCAGTTCACAACTCTACCAACAGTGCATTAGTGTTCCAATTTTCCTACATCTTATCCAGCATTTATAATTTTCCTCTTTTGTCATGCTAGCCAATCTGATAGGTGAGATGTGGTACCTAAGAGTAGTTCTGATGTGCATTTCTCTGATCAATAGTGACAGAGCATTTTTTCATATGATTATAGTTATCTTTAATTTTTTCCTCTGAAAACTGCCTCTTCATATCCTTTAACCATTTATTAATTGGGGAATGATTTGTCTTCTTATAAACTTGACTCAGTTGTCTACATATTTTACAAATGAGGCCTTTATCAGAGACACTGGTTGTAAAAATTCTTTTCCAATTTTCTACTTCCCTCTTAATCTTGATTACGTTGGCTTTGTTTGTGCAAAACCTTTTCAATTTAATGTAATCAAAATGATCCATTTTGCATTTTGTAACACTCTCTTGTCATAAATTCTTCCCTTCTCCATAAATCTGAAAGGAAAAATGTTCCTTGCTCTCTCAGATTGCTTACAATATCAGCCTTTATAGTTAAGTCATGAACCCCTTTTGACTTTATTTCAGTATACAGTGTAAGATACTGGTCTGCACTCAGTTTCTGCCATACTGTTTTCTAGTTTTTCCAGCAGTTTTTGTCAAATAGTGAGTTCTTATACCAGAATCTGGAGTCTTTGGGTTTATCAAACAGTAGATTACTGTAGTCATTGACTACTGCGTCTTGTGTACCTAATCTGTTCCACTGGTCCACCACTCTATTTCTCAGGCAGTACCAAGTAGTTTTGATGACTCCTGCTTTATAATAGTTTAAAAATTTGACACGGCTAGACCACCTTCCCTAGCATTTCCTTTCATCAATTCCCTTGATATTCTAGGCCTTTTGTTCTTCCAGATGAATTTTGTCACTATTTTTTCTAGCTTTGTAAAATAATTTTTTGGTAGTTTGATTGGTCTGACACTAAATAGGTAAATTAATTTAGGTAAAATTGTCATTTTTATTATATTACCTTGGCCTAACCATGAGAAACTGATATGTTTTTCCAGTTATTTATATCTGACTTTATTTGTGTGAAAATTATTTTGTAATTGTATTCATGTAGTTCCTGGGTTTGTTTTGGCACGTAGACTCCCAAATATTTTATAATGTTTACAGTAACTTTTTTTTTTGCCTTTTTTTTTTGGGGGAGGGCAGTTGGGGTTAAGTGACTTGCCCAAGGTCACACGGCTAGTTTTTTGTGTTAAGTGTCTGAGGCCGGATTTGAACTCAGGTACTCCTGACTCCAGGGCCGGTGCTCTATTCACTGCGCCACCTAGCCTCTCCTGTTTACAATAACTTTAAATGGAATTTCTATTTCTATTTCTTGCTGTTGGGCTTCATTGGAAATATATAGGATGTCGCGGATTTATGTAGGTTTATTTCGTATCCTGCAACTTTGCTGAAGTTATTTATTATTTCAATTAGTTTTTTTCTTGATTCTCTAAGTATATCATCATGTCACCTACAAAGAGCGATACCTTAGTCTCTTCTTTGCCTATTCTAATTCCTTCAGTTTCTTGTATTTATTTTTTCCTGTGTATATGTTGTGTCCCAGCTCCTTCAGTGCAGGGGCCCTTTGGTTGTTACTGTTATTGTTAAATTTTTGTATTCCTAGTCAGCTGGCTAGCTCAGTGGAGATAATGTTGGACTTGGAGTCAGAAACACCTGAGCTCAAGTTCAGCCTTAGACCCATCCTAGTTGTGTGACCCTGGGCAAGTCACTTAACCTCTGTCTACTTCAGTTTAATCTTCTGTAAAATGGAGATAATAGTAGCATCTATCTCCTAGAATCAAATGAGATTATATTTCTAAAGCACCAGGTATTAGCATAAGCTATTATTCCCTAAGGCCAGCCCAAGGCCTGACACATAGGAGGCAACAGTCACTTAATAAATGTTTATGTAATTGAACATTAATTAACCTCTTAGTGTTCAAGCCAACTCTCTGAGATTTTATGTAATGGGGGAGTTGTCTTTCTTTTTGGAGGGAGTTTCCCCATTGAAAATTCCCTATGTCCATAAAATATCAGATCTATTCCTGGCCACTTTGCTCCCTTCCTCAAATTCTTTGGGCTAATTAGTCCCTTATCAGCTGTTTTGGTCTGAATATATAAATAAAAATCCAAAGGATTCTGACAAGGTGTATTTTGGAGGCATAAGAAGTATAATATTGACTTACAGCTGGTCTGGGAGCTAGGTGGCACAGTGAATAGAGTGCCAGAACTGGAGTTATGATCTGAGTTCAAATCTGGTCTCAGATGTCCCTGGGCATGTCACTTCACCCTGTTTGCCTTAATTTCCCCATCTGTAAAATGAGCTGGTGAAGGAAATGACAAACTCCTCTGGTATTTTTGTCAAGAAAACCCCAAATGAGGTCATGAAGAATCGGACACGACCGAAATGACTAAACAGTGCAGTGAACAACAATGCAGCTATCTACCTACATGAAAGCCACTTGGGAAAGTCATTCCAGCCCTTAATTTTCTCATCTGTAAAATAAGGGAGGCATTGAAAGGTCCTTTTAATTTATAAAGCCTGGGAGACTTACAATTCAAGACATCAATTAGCTGCACAACATCACAGATTTGAAACTGAAAGGGCCCTTGGAGATCATGTGCTCCAACCCCATCATTTAACAGATAAGGACTGAGGTCCAGCTCAGGGCCAGGCCAGGAGTTAGCTGCAGATGTGTATTGAAGCTCTGGACCTCCAGCTCTAAATAGTGGCTGATTCTGATTGCTTTTAAGGTTTGCAAAGCACTTTAAACCCATTCTTTTTTTACAGGTCATTCTCAGTTTCTTTCTTTTTTTGTTGACACAAACAAAATCTAATATATGTACAGTTTTATGTACAATGCAGCATCACACCATGTGACTTGCCTGGGTCCCCCAGGGACTGGCAAATGTCTGATTTTTAAAATTAATTTTAAAAAATTTGTTTTCTTGTTTACATCATTCATTTTCATGAGATTTTTGAATTACAAAATTTCTCCCCGTCTTTCCCCTACCCCAACCCCAAAACAGCAATCCCACTGTAAAGCTCCTCCCCTGCTCTGCTCTCTTACTTTCTGGTAGGGCAGGAGGGGTCTCCCTATCCCAGCCCCTGTATATCTTAATTCCTAGTTGCAGGTAATGCAGAGCTTTAAATTCTAGATTCCTCCCTTGTCTCCCACCCCCACTGGAAGGACAAGCAATTCAATATAGGCTGTGTAGGTGTGATTATACAGGACATCTTCATAGTGGACATATTGTGACAGTGGCAAATGTCTGATTTAACCCACTTTTCTCTTCACCACAATACATATGATTTAGACTTTTCACATATCATCTGTTGCCTAATGATAATTCTAATAATTTATATGATGCTTTCTAGTTTGTAAAGCATATATCAAGTGACACTTAAATGAAAACTTGATCTAATAACAACCCTGAGAGGTAGGTTATGATTATCCCCATTTTATAGATGAGAAACCTGATGGTTAAGGGACTTGCCTAGGATCATGCAGTCAGTAAAAGTGTGAGGCAGAATCCCCATACTTGGGTCCTTTGGACCGCTCTGCCCAGTTTCCTGCCTTGTATTCAGAAGGAGCAAATAAACTTAACACCAATGGTTTAATTCTTAAGCTGTTAATAAGAACTAGAGAGAGAGCTTGGGAAAACAGCAATTCAATTTAACAAGCATTGATTAATCTTCTGTTATTATGTATGTGGCATGAAGCTGGGCACTGGAGACAGACAAAAATGAAACTCGCATTTTGAAGGAGCTTGATTTCTATTGAGGGTGATGTAACATTTATGCAGAGAAGGAAGGAGAAGAGAAATTGAGTAGGGGGTATCATATGTACCTTGCATTGGAGCTGGAACACCTGGGTTCAAATCTTGACTCTGCTATCTACTGTGTGCCCCGAGACAAGTATTTTTGCTTTTTCTAGGCCTGTTTCCTTATCTGTAACATTAGGAGATTGAACTAGATTATTTCTAAAGTCCCTTCTAGCTTTTAATCCTACAAAATCTCTAATGTCTAGATAAAGCTTTTGAGCTTTCCTAACTATTTAGGAAGCCTAGACCAAAAGAGAATAGAAAATAGCTTCATAAAAATCTGTCTTCTTGAAAAGATTAAGAAGATTTAAATTCTTTCCTTATCTTTATAATTCAAAGCTGAATTTTCCTAGGTAAGGTGCTCTGAAAGATAGATTTTTAATGTTATCTCCCACGAAAATATTAGTGACTATATGAAATTATATTGGAAGACTAAAGGGTAAGGCAACTTTTCATCATTTTTTCCTGAACAGATAAGATCATGATGTTGTTCAGTCGTTTCAGTCTTGTCAGATTCTTTGTGACCCTATTTGGGGTTTTCTCCATGGAGATACTGGCATGCTTTGCCATACAATCTCCAACTTATTTTACAGGTAAAGAACTGAGGCAGACAAGGTTAAGTGACTTGTCCAGGGTCACACTACTAGTAAGTATCTGGGGCTAGATTTGAACTAAGAATGAGGAGTCTTCCTAACTCCAGGCTGGGCACAGTATTTTTTAAAGCCTTTTTTTTTTGAGTGTGTTATTAATGTGGCTTTGAAGTTTTTTAATTCCATGGAACTTGGCACAACCTAATCATGTTATAATTTGCATGCAGACATCATTCATTGTGATGTAATTTCATCTCTATAGGGAGATTTGGAGTATGGAAACCCTCTTCAGTAATGTGGTTAGCAACTCATCTGTAAGTAGTAAGGAGAGTTATCTGAGGGCACTGAGAGGTTAAGAAGTATTCTAGAGATCACATAACCTGTATGTGTCAGAAGTGGGATTTAAACTCAGGTCTTCCTGACTCAAGGATGAACCTTTATTTACTAACCATACTTCCTTATCTGGATTAATAATAACACCCCACATTTCTGTAGCACAAAGCTTGCAGTGAACTGTCCTAAGGACTGCCCTACTGAGGTAAGACAGACAAACATATGTGTTATGTTGGACAGAAGTTCTGCACTTGGAATCAGCTGAAACCTGGAAATCTAGACTGCAGTGAAGGGTGTGTGTGTGTGTGTTGTGTGTGCACGCGTGCGTGTGTGTGCGTGCCAGACACTATGACTGTGTCACCATCTCTCTGAGAATCAGTTTCTTCATCTATAAATGGGTATAATATTATCCGTAATACCTACAAATGATTGTGGGCAGGGCTGTGCTACAACCAGCTTGTATAGACTCTGGAGAGAAGGTTATTGAATGTTTACTAGCATACCACAGTTATAAAGATTAAATGAAATAGTGAACACAAAAAGTGCTTTATGAATGTTAGTATTATATAAATGTTAGCTATTTCCATTGTACCATTGTGCAAGACAAGAAACAGAATCAAGTCAGAAGACTTGCCCAGGGTTGCTAGAATTTATTGTTATGGACTTGTAATTACACGAGGATATGATAGGTGTGTGCAGGAGTCAACTAGTACTGGCTTGGGAGAACTCTTTTTGAAGTTGTTATTGGGAACATTTATACCTTGGAAATGGGCAAATTCTATAAATTACGGCTTGGTTTACTGTTTGGTTAATTGTCTAGGGTTAAAAGTGATGGAGAAAATGTTAATAATACAGATTACACTTAAGAGTGGGTGTATACATTTCCAAGAGGGAAATCTGATTGTTAAACATTTACAGCACTCGCCTTTGATTGTAGGTCAACTCCTTCCACAGAGACAGGGCAACAATTCCTATATAAGTTACAGTGCTTGGTAGCTGCCTGGAAGTTAAGTGGCTTTCTAGTGGTAACAGCACCAGTATGTGTCAGATGTAGACCTTAAAGATCCCAAACCTGGGGTAACCGCTTTGTCTCCTGTAACATATTGCTCTAATAGAATCCTTCCAAAGTTTTACTTTTCAAGGCTTTTCCCACTCCTAGTCACAAGCAATTTTACATTTTCTTTCTTTTTTTTTTTTTTT
>CM053601.1:84427506-84453942 GCA_028646575.1 Pseudocheirus occidentalis
CCAGCTGTCAGGCTCTCGTCCAGTCCTCAGAGATAAACAGCTCCCAGGTCCTTGTCCAGTCCTCAGGGCAATCCCCAGCACACACTGAAGTTCACCAGGTTCAGCACACCTCAAACCCTTTACCACTTCTCTTGCCTGGAACTCAAGGATCAGCCAGGCCACCAACAAACAAAGTCCCATCCTGTTCATGTCTTCAGTCAGCTTCCAGATACTGGGAGAGGAACTCTCTTTCTCCCTCTCTCAGCTGACTTCAGTCTCCATGAATCTTCCTTCACTGAGGAGCCAATTCCAAATCTCTCCTTTCTCTCTAGTATTCTTCTTTATATACAGCGCTGGCCTCCTGTCTCAGCCAATAGCCTTCTTCCAAGTCAACAGGGGAATTCATACCTTCTCAACGATGGACAGAGTTCATACCTTCTATACTTAGCCCTAAGTATCTGATAAATTGATTACTATTACACTGATATGCATGTATCCCGACATACTGCTGCTTCATTGAACTGTTTGGTCTTACTTCCTGGAAGCAGCAGGGCTGAGGAGCACCCACCCTTCTTGCCAGTATGTATAACCGTGGTATTGCCGTGATGACATTTTAGGGTTTAGAATGACTTTGGAGAGTATCCAGCCTAACACTGTTGCACAGATTCAAAGAGGTGATGATTCATCCAGCTCACATAACTAGTTAGATAGAAACCCCTTGTGTGTCTCGAAGGAAGATGAGGAAGATGAGGTCCAATTGAAAGTATATTAGAGTTAGAGTCAAAAGATCTAGCTTCATATCCCAGCTTGCCACTTACTGTTTGACCTTTGACAGGTAATTTTACTCCCCTGGGCCTGTTTCCTTATATTATGTATGTAAACATCACACACATACATGTATGTATGTGTGTACATGTGTGTATACACACATATGTAATCATTTGAATTGGACTCAACCCCTACGATGGCCCCTTTTCACTCTTAAATTTTTGATCCTAGGAAAATGACCTGTAGCACCTCTGTGCTAAAAATTGGGACACAGTCAGTTTGGCTTTGTTGCTGCAAATCTTCTCTGTTTGCAGATAATGGGGCTTTCATTGTCTTTCAAATTAGAAATCCTGGTGCTGGTCACCTCCGCCTGGCAGACTCTGATGAGTAGGCACATGCATATGCTGTATGCCAATGAATTCATGCATAGCCATTGACATATTACAGGATGGCAGCATTTCTGTGATTACAATGTTTCTTCTGCCTGACATTCTCCATCCTTTATGACACTTGGTGCTTTTAAAAAATTTCTTGAGTGTTTTTTTTTATATTGCCTTTCTTTCGCTTGTTACCTCTCTTCTTTTTCCATTATGCCCCTTGTAAGAAAGATTTTAAAGGAGAAGAAAAAAACATTTCATCAAAACTAACCAAATATATCAGCCAAACACATTTGGTGGCATATACAATATTGCACACCCATATTTCCCCCCTCTGCAAAGAAGGGAGGGTGGTACGTTTTTTCATCTCTTCTCTTGGTTGTTTTATCTGACATAGCATTTTATTACAGCTCTTGTTTTGTTGACATTAAAATTTCTGGGATATTTCATTGGCTTCTGGGGACAGTAGCACACTAATGGAAATCCATGTGCTTCTGGAAATTATGGCTATACATATGGGGGAAATAGTATTAGTGAAACATGAAACATTTGCACTCTCTCTCTGTCTTTAGTATTTTATAGTTAAGTATATTTATACCAGATTATGCTTCTATATTTGTAGCATTTCTTTAATTTACTTTGATTGAAATAGAAGCACCATAGTTGAAACAGGGGAACTAAGACATAAATAATTTCAAATTTCAAAAATATTTCAGAAATATAGTAACTATTTTTCTGAAAAGTTATGTGTTAATTGAATAATTGCACTTATGGATCTCTGTACATAGAAAAACCTGTGTGATGTGAGTAATTTATCTGTTTGGTAAATTTGATTTTCATGTAATTAGGTCATTTGAAAATGGAGTACACCTTTACCTTAAGGGAAATAGATGATAAATTTATTGATAAGACAGAGAAGTCATGAATTTAGTGTGTAATATGAATTAATAAATCATTAACAAATTTGTGGATTCATGTGACTAGAATTGAAAAGAATAAATTAGGCTCATAGAATTGCACAATTTTAGAGACCTCAGGGACTTTACTTTCAAAAGTTTTATGGATGCTCTTTTATGACAGTCTTTTCATGGTATTGTCCTTATCCCCCTCACTCCCACCCCTCAATGAGTTCTTAGTTGTAACAGAGGAAGAAGTTAAGAAAAGCTAAAGGACACAGAGATCTTCTGTGATAGTGTGTGTGTAAGGTGATATGGATCTGTTTGTTTATTTTTTAAGATACAAGTTCCCAGGATGATGGCTCATAAACAGCTCCCCTGTGCTTTCACCATGCTAGATGATGTAAACATTTGAGTTTAACCTGTAAACACCCTGCTGCGCTCATTGAGCAAGTGCTCAATGCTGACACATCATGATATAACCAACATTAATGTAAACTTCTGAGCTTATTGTTGGCATGTTGCCTTCTTTGCCTGTTTCCCTATAAATCAAGTGGGTGCTGGCCAGGAGGTGCAGATAATTCCTCACCTCCTTCTCAACCTGCCACCCTGGAGAATAAAGTGATTAGGCAGATGCTCTAGGGGCAGAAGTCCCCACCCCTTGTCTCATTGGCCACTTGAAGAATAAAGTCATATAGCCACTTATCTGGGGCTGGCCTTTAAGTCTGTCCCAATCCAGTGAACCTGGGATGGAGGTGAACTCCTGTGTTACACAGTATCTATATCATTTTGCATCTGTAGCCCCCTCCCTCCACCAAGGAACTTTAGAAATCATCTATACATAAGGGAATTGAGGCCAGAGACTTTGAGTGTCTCCTTCTAGGTCAATCACCAAGCTGACAATTATGCATCCTAAATAAATGCTCATGGTTTACTTTTTTTGTTCTTTAGCAATATTTTTATTTTTAGTCTAATTGAACATCAATAAGAACATTTCCAAAAAAAAAATTCAATTTTTGTTGTTAGCTTTTTTAATTGTTAATTTTGTTAAATGCTAATTTTCCAATGCTTGCTCTCTCCCTGATCCCACCCATTGAAAGGGAAAGAAAAACAAAATCCTTTTCAACAAATATACATAGTCAAAAACTCCAAATTCTCACACTGGTCATGTCAAAAACTGTATTCCTTTCTCAGTTTTTGCCCTGAATCTCTCACCTTTCTGTCAGGAGGTGGGAAACATCTTTCATGAAGAGTCTACCGAAATTGTGGTTGGTTATTGTGATTAAAAACAAAAACAAAACATTTTCATATCCATAGTAGAAGAGAAAATGATACTAAGTGAAGCCAAAGAGTCCCTATTATGTGCCTTTTGCTTTAAAAAAAAATTATATCCTCAATTTAGCATGTTAAGTGTTTAGCTGTATTTTCCTCTGAATTTTCTTCTGTCCCCATTTGAACATTTTAAAAATGCTTCAGTGACCCTTTTTTGTTTCTTTTCTTCTTTTTATTTTTAGCAGTACTTTACCTCCTCCCTGCTTCCTTGATTCTACTCTCCACCTCTCCATTAAAGAAAAGAAAAACTTGATGCTTTTAACACATAAGCACAGTGATACTCATTCTGGAGCTGTGAGTCAGTCCAGCCTTTCTGTTATTAAGCTGTGCTTACCCTTATCTGTTTCTGCTAGGCCTATGCCCCAGAGTGATCAAAGAAAGAGGAATCATATATACAAAAATATAGCAGTTAAAAAAAAAAAGTACCAAAGAACCGGAAACTAAAGGGGTACCCATAAATTGAGAAATAGCCGAACAAATTGTGATATATGGATGTAGTGGAATATTACTGTGCTATAAGAAATTATCAGAGGTACAGTGGTGCAGTGGACAGAGTGCAAGGCTCGGATTCAGGGAGACTCATCTTTCTAAATTCAAATCTGATCTCAGACACTTACTCTCTCTCTGACCCTGGGAAAAATCACTTAATCCTGTTTACCTTAGTTTCCTCATCTATAAAATGAGCTGGAGAAGAAAATGTCAAACCATTTGAGTATCTTTGCCAAAAAACACCTGAAATAGGGTCACAAAAGGTCAGAAATGACTAAAACAACTGAACAGCAACAAAAACCATTCCAGTTTGGGGCGGCTAGGTGGCGCAGCGAATAGAGCACCGGCCCTGGAGTCAGGAGGACCTCAGACACTTAACACCAAAACTAGCCGTGTAACTTTGGGCAAGTTACTTAACCCCAATTGCCCTCCAAAAAGCAAAAATAAAATAAAATAAAATAAAAAAAAACCATTCCAGTTTGTATGTACTGATGAGGAGTGAAGGGAGTAGAACCAGAAAAACAATTATATAATAATAACACTCAAACCAAACAACTTTGAAAGCCAAGTACTCTGATCAACACGATGACCACCTACCACTCAGTAGGACTGATGGAGAAGCATGTTACTTATTTTCTGAGAGAGAACCAATGGCCTCAGAGCATAGAAAGAGGCATATTTTTTTTTAACATGGTCAGTGTGGAAATTTATTTTTGCTTGGTTATACATATTTGTTAAAAGTTTTTTTTGTTTGTTTTTTCCTGAAGGGAGGAGAGTTTTGGGTTTTTTTTTTTAACTGAAAAAAAAGTAAGATTTACTGAAACACCAGCCAAATAAGCTGTCAAGCAAAAGAAACCTATACCTTGGCCATGTCCAAAAATGTTTTTGTTATTCTATATCTTGGGTCTAACACCTTTCTTGTCGGGAGGAGGTTAGCTCGCTATTCTAAATTATGCATTTTCTTATAAAAACTAATTTTCATTCACATTTTAAAATTCATTTAAAAATTTTCAGTTCTGAATTCTCTCCTTCCCCCTATCCCCTCCATCTTTTTTGTTTTTATATCACATTAATTTTGTTGTTTACCAAATTAATTAAATGTAATAAATTAATTTATTATTTATTTTTTATCACATTCATTTACAACTATATCCTATTCCCTCTCCTTCTCAGTGAGTCATCCTTTATAACAAAGATTTTAAAAAGAAAAAAAAAACAATTTGGCAAAATCAGTCAATCAACACATTGCCTATATCTGACATGTACCATTTCATACCCATAACCTCCCACCTCTGCAGTGAAGGGAGTACAGTACATTTTTCAATTCTTTCTTTCTCTTACTCTTTGGCTATGGACTTTATTACTCAAGTGAAACTCTTCTCCAGATTACCAGTGATCTCTTAAGTGCCAAATCTGGAGGCCTTTTCTCATTCCTTATCCTTCTTTGACTTCTCAGCAGTATTTGATACTATTGACCACTATGTCTGATACTCTATGATAGCATATTGATTTGATATATATATATACATATATATATACATATATATGATATAAGATATTATATAGATTTAATACTATATGACCATTCTATTAAATTGTAAGTTCCTTGAGGGCAGGCATTCTTTAAAAAAATTTTTTTATTTGTATCTTCAGTACTTCGAACCATTATTGGCACATAGTAGTTATTCAGTAAATGTTTATTAATTGATTGATTACCCACCTTTCCCTCCTGGGTATAGCTTCCTTTCTGGGTGTTCATAACATTATTCTCTCTCTTGGTTCTCTGACCACTCCTCACTCTTCTTCCATATGATGACCAGTAACTCTGAGTGTCCATTATATGTCTATTTTCTCATTTCCCTCTAGTCTCTGTGTGGTTAGGTATGCTTTTTATTACTTATATGAATGTGCATACTTTTAGTTCTAGGAATTTCCACTCTCCAGAGCAAAGAGGTATTTATTTTACTTTAGCCAATTTTAGTCAAGTTGCATGTTTCTCAGGGGAGTCTGTAAGTCTTTGGTAGAAAGTTACCAGGCATCCCATTTTTGAACCTTACTTCAAAATAAGTGTAGGTTTCTGCTGTCCTCTGTGCTGGTTGTGAGCTAGAATTAACAGTAATGAAGTGTTTTATATTCCTGGGTTTCTGAAATATGTGTTCAGGATATTAGCCTATTATTAGTGTGAAAGCTAACAGAACCATGACCACGTTCATCCTCTGGAAGAAAGGAACTGTGGCTTCTTGCCAAATTGCACTGTTCAAAATTATTCCTTCAGTGTTCATTTTTTGTGACTACATACTGTATTTCTGGTCTGCTTTGGTGCCTTGTGTCATTCCTTTACCCTCTAACCTTGGGAAAAAAAAGTCCTGTGTACCACCTACCTCCCCTAGTATAAGTCAACCCTGAAGTTGAATTTAAAGCAAATCTACTGCATCCCAATGCAATGTATTACAATTTTGATTTAACATTTTAATGCAAATTTGCACATGCAAATTTAATCTTGTATTTTCATGCAAATCTATTGCAATTTAATGCAATCTAGAACATTTTAATCTATGGGAAACTGTCTAGGCATACAGTCCTGATAATAGGAGGCACTGAAGATCATTTTTCTACTGGTGACTCACATTTATCATGGCTCCATTCAGGCTACTCTTAACACTAGACTTTTCTCCTTGTTCATCCATGAGAAAATGTGCTTGGCTAAACATGATATGCATGTTTCCATAATAGTGGATCCATGCTTTTCTAAGCTGACTTTTGTCAAGAAGCCTTTAGCTGTGTCTCCAGTGACAAAAGTTTTATTGCTCTTTTATTGTCAGGTGTGTTTATTTGCACCCAGGGAGCTTGGGTTTTGTTCCTAGTAGTAATCTTCAAAATAGCTTTCAGTTTTAAAATATTGCTTCAAGGAAGGCAGTGTATTTATTTCTTGTACAGTGAATGTTTTGTGCCATGTGAGAACATCACTGGTTGTGTGAGTGAGTTATCTTTCTAATGTTTTCTTTTTGAGCCTTTATAGGTGCCAGATTCCCTTTTTGGCATGCTGACTCTTCTCCATAAACAATGCTAGTCAAGACAGCTCTGAGAGCTCACTAGTGCAGGCAGACAGAATAAGAGAGTATGTGTTCTCTACCTGTCAGTATAACTGTCAGTAAAATCTGAAAGTAACTAAATAAATTCCATTACTGGGATCTGTGACATTCCATGTGCAAGAGCCCTGGCCAACACCCACCTGAAAGATAAGTGTAGATCTTGTAGATCTTCTTGCCTCAGATAGGAAAATTTGTGGAATTTTAAAGCAGAAAGAGACCATGGAGATATTAGTTCAGTTCCTTTATTTAAAATAAAATTTCTTCCTTCAAAAACTTTTTTTTCAATTAATAAGCATTTATTTTCTCTTCTTCCCATTCCCCTTATTCTACTCCCTATTTCCAGTTGGAGAAAAAAAAATCCTTGTCAAATGTACCTAGGCAAACAAGATGAATCCCCACATTAGCCATGTCCAAAAATGTTTACCACATCCTGCCATTCTGATGGCCATTGGTATTTTTTCAGAAGGTGGGTATGTCTTTCAAAGTTGTCTGTCTTTACATTATTGTTGTTAATGTGATTAGATTGTTTTCCTGGCTCTACTTCCTTCACTCTTCAGTTCATAATAAGTCTTCCTAGGTTTCTCTGAAACTTTTCTCATGCCGCAATAGTATTTCATTACATGTATACCAAAATTTGTTCAGCTGTTGTTCCTTGGATGGAAATCCCCTTAATTTCTAGGCACTGGCTACTGCAAAATGAACTGTTGCTAATATTTTTTTGTATATGTTGGCTGGTATTTTTGTTAATTTTTTGATTTTATCTCTTTAAGCCATAGGCCTAGAAGTGGTTTCCCTGGATCAAAAGGCATGCATGGTTTATTAACTTTTGGGGTATATTTCCAAAAGACTTTACAGAATCA
This sequence comes from Pseudocheirus occidentalis, assembly GCA_028646575.1. Taxonomy (NCBI): domain Eukaryota; kingdom Metazoa; phylum Chordata; class Mammalia; order Diprotodontia; family Pseudocheiridae; genus Pseudocheirus; species Pseudocheirus occidentalis. The sequence continues at coordinate 84,435,300 of CM053601.1, forward strand.
GCCTATCTCATAGATACAATACAACAATGCAGCAAACCTTAGTTAAATAGCTGAAAAGTTGAGTGAAATACTTGGCACCGTATAGACCATAAATAGTCTTTTAGGGGGTTATAGGCCAGATGAACAGATGACCGCTTTTTGTCTCAGGTTCCTAATTTGTAGCGCTGTGTATTATAACTAAGTAACTTGTCCAATGTCATGTAGCCAGACAGCCAGACAGTAGCAAAGCCTGAGCCATACTGTTACATGTTGTATCCCTTAAGACCATGAAGTCCTAGAGGGCAGGAATTATTTTTCCTTTCTGGACTTGTATCTCCAATACCTAGCACAGTACTTTGTAATAGTAATAGATGCTTTAAAACTACTTGTGACTTTGGATGAGAATTATAGCAAATGGCATTAATACAGGGCTTTGAAGTTTACTCCAGAGATGTCAAATTCTCCACTAGCTGGTTGCATGGGGCTCTCAAAACTCCTGGAATCATGCAAACTCTCTAGTGTGCCAGAAACAGATTAAAATGTAATTGGGCAAGGTAATAAAACTGTCTCTTTTTGCAGATGATATGATGATATACTTGGAAAATCCTAGAGATCCAACTAAAAAGCTAGTTAAAACAATTGATAATTTTTAGCAAAATAGCAGGATGTAAAATTAACTCAAATAAATCAGCAGCATTTCTATTTAGCACCAACAAAACCCTGCAAGAAGAGAAAGCAAGAAATACCCAATTTAAAAGAACCATAGGTAGCATAAAATACCTGTGTGTATACCTGTCAGACAAACCCAGGAGCTACATGAACATAATTATAAAACACTTTTTATACAAATAAAGTCTGATTTAAATAATTGGAGAAATATTGTTTGTGGGTGAGCAGAGCCAATATAATAAAAATGACCATTTTACTTAAACTAATCTACCTATTTAATGCCATACCAATTAAATTACCAAAAAATTATTTAATTCAGCTAGAAAGAAAAAAATGGCAAAATTCATTTGGAAGAACAAAAGTTCATGAATATAAAAGGAATTAATTTTTAAAAATGTAAGGGCAGGAGGTTTAGCAGTACCAGATCTTAAACTATACTATATGACAATAGTTCTCAAAACTGTCAGGTATTTGCTAAGAAATGGAATGGTGGATCAGCGGAATAGAGTAGATATATAATACGCAAATGTTTGTAGTAACCTTGTGTTTCACAAATGTAATGATTTAAGCTTTTGGGATTAGAATATACTATTTGGTAAAAATTTTTGAGACAACTGGAATGCAGTCTGGCAGAAATTGAGTATATTCCAATATCTTACACCATTTACTAAGATAAGGTCAAAATCAATACATGACCTAGATATAAAGGGAGATGTCATAAGGAAATTAGAAGAACATGAAACATATTACTCATCAGACTTATGGATAGGAGGAGAATTTATGAATAAATAAGAGATAGAAAGCACTGTGATATGTAAAATAATTTTTATTATGTTAAAAAGGTTTTGTATAAATAAAAACAATATAGCCAAGATTAAAAGGAAAGCAGGAAATTGGGAAAACATTTTATAGACAATTTCTCAGATAAAGGTCTCATGTCTCTGTCAAATTTATAAGAATGTGAGTCATTTCCCAATTGATAAGTGGTCATAAGATATGAATAGGAAGTTTTTCAATGAAGAAATCAAAGCTACACAGTCATATGAAAAAAATGCTCTAAATCATTATTGATTAGAGAAATAGAAATTTAAAAAACAACTTTGAGCCATCATCTCCCTATTAAATTGGCTGAAATGATAGAAGGGGAAATGATGCAAATGATGGAGGTGATGTGGAAAAATTGAGAGTGCTAATACATTCTTGATAGAACTGTGAAGTGATCCGACCATTTTGAAAAACAACCTGGAATTATGGCCAAAGAGTTATAAAACTTTGGCCCAATAGTACTACTAATAGGTCTGTTTCCCACTGTAACTAGAGAAAAAGGAAAAGAATCTATATGTTCTAAAATATTTATAACTGCTTTCTTTGTGGTGGCAAAGAACTGGAAATTGAGGGGATGCCCACATCCATTGGGGGATGGCTAAATAAATTGTTGTATATGACTGTGATGGAATACTACTGTGTTGTAAGAAATGATGAGCAGGTTGAATTTAGAAAAAATGGAAAGACTTGCATGAAATAATGAAGAGTGAAATGAGCAGAAGAAAGAGAATATTGTGTGTACAGTAACAGAAATATTGTTTGAAGAATAACTGTGAATGACTAAGTTATTCTGAATATTATAAATATGGAAATCAACTACAAAGGACCTATAAAGGAAGATGCTGTCCATCTCCAGAGGAAAAACTGATAAAAAAGAAGTATGCAAAGTATGGTTTTACATATCTGTGTCTATATCTATACCTATATGTATAGCTATGTCAAATGGAGACCTTCTCTAGTGTGGGGTGGGGAGAGAGGGAGGGAGACAGTTCAGAACTTAAAATGTAATCCAAAAAATTAAATTAAATTTAAAAATTAATTTAATAAAGTTAAAATATGATTGGGAAATAATTAACAAAATAAATAATAATACAATACAACAGAGATAATGTTAATCTGTGATTTTCTAGGTCAGAGTATAGCTTGTAGTTCTTCACTTTAGTTTGGGGATCTGGAATGGGAAGTCTCGGGCTCAAATCCTTCTGCCACTCAGGCCCTGCGTGACTACTTGTGTAGATATCTGGATGCATCATTTCACTGATGTGTATCTTAGTGTCCTCTTTGACCTCCTGGCTCCCTTCAGGTCTCGGCCAAAGTCCCACCTTCTGCAAGAAGCCTTTCCTGGTCCTCCTTAATCTTAGTGTCTTCCCTCTGAGATGATCTCCAGTTTATCTTGTATGCTTTGCTTGTACATAGTTTACCTGTTTTCACTCCATGAGACAGTGAGTTCCTTGAGAGCAGAGACTTGCTTTTAGCCCAGCCTCTGGCACACGGTAGCTTAATAAATGCTTATTGACTTGATTTGTAAGGTGTGGGAACTGGACTAGATGACTTTTGAGATCCCTTCCAGCTCTGAACCGGAGATCCTCTGATCTCCTTTGACCCTTACAACAGCCCTGTGACATATGTATTATTGTCCTCACTTTGCAACTGAGGCATAGAGAGGTTAAGTGAACATGCCAGTGATGATACAGATACAAATTGTAAGAGGCAGAATTTGAACTCACCTCTTCCTGACTCCAAAGCCTGCCCCTTCTTCATGATGCTAGGTATCTTGATGCTCAGTGTTGTTGCGGAGTCATTTCAGACATGTCTGACTCTTTGTGACCCCATTTGGGGTTTTCCTGGCAATGAAACTGTAACGGTTTGCCATTTCCTTCTCTAGCCCATTTTATAAATGAGGAACTAAGGCAAACAGAGTGAAGCGATTGCCCAGGGTCACACAGCTAGTTAGTATCTGAAGCTGGATTTGAACTCAGGTCCTTCTGACCCCAGACCCAGGCCTCTATTCACTGTGCCGCCCAGCTGCCCAATACAGGACTCTAACTGCTTTTTTACTAGCCTACTGAAGTTTTAAAAAATCTTCCTCAAATGATATAAATCAAATCAAATACCATTTCACAGACACATCACTCTTTTTAAAAAAATTGATTTTACATTTTTTTTGTTGTTTTTTGGAGGGGGGAGGGCAGGACATTTGGGGTTAAGTGACTTGTCCAAGATCATATAGCTAGTAAGTATTTAAGTGACTGAGGCTGGATTTGAACTCAGGTCTTCCTGACTCCAGGAGCAGTGCTCTATTCACTGCACCACCTAGCCACTCTAATCACATCACTCTTAAGCACTTTTGAAAAGTCATCCCTCTTTAGGATTATAATGGGAGGTGTGTGCAGCAAGAATGGTTTTTTTCTTCAGCACTGGACTGATTGTTGCTCTGGGAACCTCTCTCATTGTATAGTAAGAAGTGGGGGGATATGAAAATTACAAGTTGCATATAAGTAAAGTGTGGGGTCTGGTGACCTTGAGACCTTGCTGGGGTGCAAGGGAGCCTCTGTGGAAAGTCACTGGCTGAGCATTTTGATGCAGGAAGGCCATGAAAAGTTAATGGGAGAGAATACCTTGTAAATATAATCCCTGGCTCTGTTAAATGATGGTGACAAGAGGTGACTTACTTAGAGGGGAGAGAGAAAAATGTATCGAAATGTTCTGACAAGAGTGGAACAATCTAAAACTCCAGTTGAGAAAGGAGTAATAAAGGATTTGGGATTACAGTAGCATTACTGGGCCATTTAGATTTGCAAGGGACATGATGAATTGTTTGATAGACCTGCTAATCTGGAAGGGAAATATTATTACAGATCATAAAAAGTAATCCAGGTTTCTTATTGAAGAGCTAAGATAAAAATCCAACTTAGAAAATGAATTAGCTGACTTTTGAGTTTGTGGATATTTCTTTTCTTTCTTCATCATTTCTCCCTTACCCCTTTTGTTTTTCCGTCCAGACTTGTGTATTTGTCCATGTGGGGGCCTGCCGGTGTGGAAACTTTTTCCCATTGATGAAGATGAGCAATTTGACTACAAATTAGAGTTTTAGTGAGTTGTCTGATATACTTGAGAGCTGTAATAGTGAACTGCCTATGGGTCTTACAGCTAGGATGTTTCAGAAGCAGCACTTGACTCCAAGCATTTAGAATTCCAAGGACAGACTTCTAACTACTTATTACAACACACAGTTGCCTTTCATCTTGTCCCATGAATTTCTGAAATGTACCCCCTGTATTGTATGAACTGTACGGTCTGTGCTGATATAGTTTCTGTGGCTGCAGGTAAGTTACTTGGCCTACCTGAGCCACAGTTTCTTCCTCAGTAGAACGGGTATAATAACACCTATACTATTTACAGCTTAGGATTTCTGTAATTTGCATTTTTTTTTGAGGAGTGTCTAAATGACTGAGGTCACACATCCCCTTGAGCATTCTCCGTATTTACCGCAATAACCTCCCCTCAGCTCTTGGAATCACAGTCAGGGTCTGTTTGTGATCTCTAACCATGTGTTCTTTAGCAAGATTGTTTTTCTTGACCAGCTGTGTGCTCACCTGATTTAAATAGAACTCACTCGTATTCTTGGGAGACCCCCCTGAAGAGCTGTGTGATTGCTGAGAATCGACAGGATTCTGGCACGATGCTGCCATGTTGCCAGCAGATGGTAACCCAGCAGAGGAAGGATGTTGAGGTCCTTGAACTCATCACTGACCTTGGTATGCTTTAAGAGTTGCATGGTTTCTGTTGACTGGTATCCTGAAAACTGGTGGAGTGCAATGTGAAGTGTCCTGAAATAAGATCTGCTTTTAATTTTGTCATTAACTTAGTGTGTAACCTTGGGAAAGTTACTTAACACTTCTCTGTTTCCTCATCTATCAAATAGGGTTAATGAGATCTGCCCTGCCTGTCACCTTTCCCAGCTCCTTAGCCCGGGGCTCATTCCACAGCACTTCTGACTCCTGGTCATAATCAATCTATCAATAAACATTTATTAAAGGCCTGCTATGTGCCAGACACTGTATTAAGTGCTGGGGATACAAAAGGAGGAAAAAGACAGTCCCTGCCCCCATAGCACCAACAAGATACTGTACATGTGAAAAATGCTTTGTAAAACCCAACACATGCTATCCATTTTTAATGGAGGAAAGGAGAAAGAAGGGAAGAGAACAAGCATTCGGGGGGAGGAGGGGGAGAAGGCAAGGCAGTTGGGGTTAAGTGAGTTGTCCAAGGTCACATGTCTAGCAAGTGTGATCAGATGTCTGAGGCTAGGTTTGAACTCAGGTTCTCCTGACTCCAGGGCCAGTGCTGTATTCACTGTGCCCCCCTAGCCGTCCCAAGAACAAGCATTTCTTTTTTTGCTTTTTGGAGGGCAATTGGGGTTAAGTGACTTGCCCAAAGTCACATGGCTAGTAAGTGTGTCAAGTGTCTGAGGCTGGATTTCCAGGGACTTCTGTATACCAGGGACAGTGCTCTATTCACCACCTAGCCACCCCTAGAACAAGCATTTCTTAAGCACCTAGTATGTGCCAGGCTCTGTACTAATCACCTTACAGATACCATCTCATTTGATCCTTACAACAACCCAGTGAGGTAGGTGCTATTATTATACCCGTTTTATGATTGAGGAAACTGAGGCAAATGAAGGCTAAGAGATTTGCCAACAGTCTCAGTTGGGATTTAAACTCAAGTCTTGCTGAGTCCATTGCTTTATCCACTGTGCCAACTAACATTTAAAATGGCAACATTTAAAATGAGTATAGTCTTTGGCATTTACCAAAAGTATAATGAACAAGTGATTTATGTGCACAACTCAATGACAAAGTGAGAAATGGTGGAAAAGTAACGAGAAGCGCCAAAATGGATGGAGCAAACATGATTCTGCACAGTTTTATCTTATTCATTGAAGATAATATAAGGCCCTATAAATTCATCTTTAAATCATTCCCTGCTAGATGTTATTCAGTCAAATCACCTTTCATGTGTGCCTTGGCTATAGTCTCTTTTGTTGAAAAATATCATTGTTTTACAAAGGAAGTTCTAGGTAAAAGTAATTTTATCCAGGGACTTGTTTTTAGTCTGTCTCTCTCTGTTGGTTTGTCTGTCTGTCTCTCTTTGTCTCCCTCTCCCTCTCTCCCTCTCTTTGTCTCTCCTATCACTTTTTTAATTAGGACTGTTGATTTTAGGGCTCAGAGGGCTCTTCAGATCACATTGTCCAGCACTTTCATTTTACTAGTGAGGAACCTGAGACCCAGGACCTGTACAAAGTCACACAGGTAGTCGCCAGCCAAACTGAAATTCAAGCTCTGGTCTTCTGACTAAATCTAGTGTGATTATTTAGGGCAACATCCTAAATAATGAATGTCCAAATGTGTCTTGTTTGGGATGGGTGTTATTTTGAAGGAAGTGTCCCTAGAGAAAAATTTTAACTTCATGACTGAGATATTTACATAAATGTAGTAGGTTTAGAATTTATGGCTCAAAGAGGATAGGCTGCTTTTTCAATAAATTTGATTAAGTGCTTCCTATGTACAAGGAATTATACTAGGTTCTAGAGATACAGAGACTTAAAAAAAAAGTTGTGGCCCACAGAGAACTTACAGTCTACTGTGGGGATATGACACGTACACACACATACATGTATACACACTCATACACATATAACATATATATAAATATATATACATATAGATATATTTGGCAAAGTAATTTCAGGAGGGAGGGAACACTAACATTTGAACAAGATGCAGGAAGAAACCAGTCAGTCAACAAGCATTTATTAAGTACCTACTGTGTGCCAGGCGATGTCCTAAGCATGGAGATATAAAGGTTAGAAGCAACTCCTGTGCTCAAGAAGCTCCTGGTCTAATAAGAGGAGACAATATACAAACAGATGTACAAACAAGATGTATGAGACACGTTGGAGATAATGAGTGGAGGGAGAGTACTAGGAGCATGGGCAGTTAGAGAAGATTCTTGTAGAATGTGAGTCTTAACTGAGATTTGAAGGAAGCTGGGAGGTTGATGGGTGGGGGGGTGGGGGTGGGTACAGTGGATAGGAGTCAGGAAGACCTGAGTTGTAATCCAATCTCAGACACTTACTAGCTGTGTGAGCCTGGGCAAGTAACTTCACTCTATTTGGCTTACTTTCCTCATCTGTCAGAAGAGCAGGAGAAGGAAATGGTAAACCACTCCAGGACCTTGCTAAGAAAATCCCAAGTGGTGTCATGAAGAGTCAGAGGTGACTGAACTGACAACAACCGATGGTAGATACGAGGAGGGGGAGAGTTTCAGGCATAGAAGATACAGCCAGTGAAAGTGCCTGCAGGTGGAAGATGGATTAGGGAGGGAGGGACCACTTGAACTGCTCTATGGAAGCTGGAGATTCTCAGACTCGAAGGTGAGGAGATAAGCTATTTCTCTTATATCTCTGGGTTCCTTGACCAAGAAAAAGAGTAACTGAGAATCTTGGCTATGGCAGGCCCTTTTGTCAGACCTGCTATATACTGCTGCCACCTGGCTATGTTACTGTAGATTTTCTTGAGGCATCTGAAATTAATTCCCCCCAATTTCCTGGATGATTTTTTTGTGGTTTTCTCTTATTTGTCTTCCTGTTTCTCTTCATTGTACAGATGTAGTTCAATTTAACAAGCATTTATTAAGTACCTGTTCTGAGCCTTGCAGGCATGGTGGGGAGAGCTTATATTCCAAAGGGAAGCTAGAAACTCCATGGACAGGAATAAGTAAATGTCAACCATGTGCCAACTAATCTCAGATGGAGGAGAGGACATGCAACAGAGCAGATGAAGAAAGGTTTTCTGTGCGATGGGCAGTGGGTAAAGACTTGGGAACAGCCAAGTGACTTTCCCATAGCCATGTAGTTGGTCATCTTCCTTCCTCCAGGGCTGACCCTCTCTCTGCAGTGCTGGGCTGCCAAAAAAAAAAATGAACACTCCAAACTAATATAAACCTGTATGTTAGCAGTTCAACTGTGACTGTGAGTGAACTCCTTGAATTAGTATTTAGAGTCATTAACAATCTGGCATCACTTTTCATATCTAGCTTTTTTTCCCCCTACTACATGTTCCCTAACACAAACCCCTTTTTTTCCTATCATTTTGTAACATTCATATTGTACCTCCCTCAAATGTAGCTGCTCCTAATAAATAGCACTCATTATAGCCTCCATACCTTTGACCATGCTATTTTCCATCACTTGAAATGCCATCCTTCTTCTCTACCTACATTTATCCTAACTATACATAGAAATCCAACTCTAGACCCAACACTCCTGTGGACTTTCCCTGGTGATACCAAAATGTGATGATTTCTGTGTTTTACAAAGCCTTTCTCTTCTCCCCCAGTTTTCTGTACTATACAGTTATATATCTTCTTATGCTCTAATTGTTTCATGACTGAGTGTTTGTTATTTTTACCGGATAATAAGCTCCCTGTGGGCAAATGATAAAGAATATGTGTTATTTGGTGTAATTTTTGTGTAAGGTTTTGCATTACATTAGTTTTCTCGAAAACTGGTACTAGTTCCTTTCAGTAGTTGCCCTACCTGACTACAGTGCTCTTTCTGCTGAATCCTACTGAGAGTAGTTTGTTTATACACCATTTGTAAGTTTTACTAGTGTAATTGCTTTCTGATATATCCTCATCCCTCTATAGAATCCTCCCTTATAACAAAACCAGTCTACAAATGATTACATCTGACAGAGTTTATAGAACTTTGCTGTCTACTGAGCACAGGTTGTGGACATAACATGCTTAATAAATGCTGTTGAATTTATGGTTGCCATTATATTTGTGGCAACTCATCATTTTGGACATGTCGTTGATTATTTCTCAACCAATATTAAATTATAATAATAATAACCTGGAGAGACTTATATAAACTGATACTGAGTGAGGCGAGCAGAACCTGGAGAACTTTATGCACAATTGCAGATACATCATATCTGTGATGACAGACTTTGATAGACTGGGCTCATCTCAGCAAGGCAAGGTTAGAAGACAACTCCAAAGGACTCATAATAGAAAAGGCTATCCATATCCAGAGGAAGAATTATGGAGTCTGAATGCAGATTGAAGCAAACTATTTACACTCTCTTTTTTTTTCATTTTGTTTTGCTTTGTTTCATCTTCCTTGTTATTCATTCCATTGGTTATAGTTCTTCTTTACAACTTGACTAATGTTTAATGTGAAGGTATCTGGATTGAATGTGGCCATGAGGGGAAAGGTGGGGAGAAAATTTGGAACTCAAAAACTTGTGCAACTGAATGCTGTAAACTAATAGTAAATAAATTTTAAAAAAAATTTAAAAAGAAAAAAATAATATTTATTATTACAACTTAAAGTATAATGATACCCAGTTCTACAGGCATCCCCTGAAATAGCAATCTTCTTCACATAAGTAAGAATATTTTTCCTTGGGACAGAAAGATTTGGGGATTCAGAGGGCTATCTTTACTGAGGCAGCCGTCACACCAGGAGATTGGGGTGTGGAGGAGGGAACAAGTTTTGTGAGAGGTAAGTGGCACCATGTTATCAAGACTGAGGGAAAGAAGGCTGACCTAAGGGTATTTGTGCCATCATATTTCAGGTGTGCCATCATTGTTTCCTTAGGGAATTGTCACGTTAGCATTCTTGGTCAAAGTCCAGTTTGATCTGTGCTGGCTAGTTCTAGTGATGCCTCTTCATGTAACAAAAGCCTCAAAGAATTCTTAAGCAGTAAATAAAATACCTTCCATTTCCATACTATTAATGCCAAGTTCAATTAATGACTCCACTGATTTCCTGGAAAGCACTTCTGAAATTGTAAGACAACCGGTAATCAAATAGGAAGCACAATTATTTTATTTGAAATCGTTAAAATATACCTATAACCACCCAAGTTGTCTAGATAGGGACTGGACTTGTGACTTTTTCAGTATAGGAAACTCCTGGGTGAGAGACAATTCACCATCTGCTAAGATAGCCACTCCTTTAATTTATAGAATCCTCTCTCTAGAGACTAAAGGGACCTCAGAGACCATCCAATCCAAACCCATCATTTTACAGATCAGTGAACTGAAGCACTGGGAAGTTAAATGATCTGCCCAAGGTCACACATAATTTCATAACATCAAGCCTAAATTTGCCTAAACTCCTCTCACTCTTCCTCCCCATATGCTCTTAGTTCTCTCCTCTGGGACCAAAGAAAGAGAAGTCCTTAACTACTTGTTCATTGTTGTTGTTGAGGGCAGCTCAGTTTCCTCATCTGTAAAATGAGCTGGAGAAGGAAATGGCAAACTACTCCAGTACTTTTGCCAAGAAAACCTGAATGAAACAAGGTCTTGTTCTTCAGTCGTGTTAGACTCTTCATGACACTATTTAGGGTTTTCTCGACAAAGATACTCTCCAGCTTATTTTACAAATGAGGAAACTAAGGCAAGCAGGGTTAAGTGGCTTGCCCAGGGTCACACAGTTAGTGTCTGAGGCCAGATTTGAATTCTAGGAGTCTTCCAGACTCTTTGCTAGGCACTCAATTCATGAGCAAGTGAAGACATCACCCCATGATGCCACGGGTCCTCTTCAAAAGAAGGAGGATCAATAACTCTACCACCTAGATATAATTGATGCTTCTATTTTTTTTTTTTTTTGAGACAGAGTATTGCTTTCTCCCCCAGGCTGGGAGTACGTAGGTCACTTATCACACAATCTCACTGCCCATCAGTTCAGCTCAGTTTCTTATCTTGGTGGGTCTGCCCCTCCTTAAGCAGTCTGTTCTCCCTTCTCAGGAATATATATATAAAACATATTATATTATATATAATATACATTAAATATAAATATAAATTCAGGGAGAAATCACAATATTGATAGTGGACCAAATTGGTCAGGGGTGGGGAACCTGCGGCCTCGAGGGAACATGTGGCCCTCTAGGCCCTCAAATGTGGCCTTTTGACTGAGTCCAAGTTTACAGAACAAATTTTATTAAGAGGATTTGTTCTGTGAAGTTTGGATTCAAAGGGCCACACTTGAGGACCTAGAGGGCCACATGTGAGCTCAAAGTCACAGGTTCCCTACCCCTGGTTTAGTCTAAAACTGCTCAGAACTTTTGAGTTCACAAAATCCACCAGCTTCAACCTTCCCAGTAGCAGAGATTAATTAATAGTCATGCTACTATACCTGGTGAGTGATGGTTGCTTAATTATTTGTCTTATGAATGAATGAATGACTTGAATAGACAGTGAATGGTTTTCTGGGCTGCCATTTTCTGACCAACCAGTGAAGTTTCTGGATTTAAAATAGCTGATGGTTGCAGTAACAACAAACATTTATTACGTGTCTCATGAATTATGGGATGCATTTATAAAAAGAACATAATTCCTGGCTTCAAGGAGCTCACATTCTACTAATGTGAGAGACATATTACATTTTCCCTTTTGGGATGAATTAGAGGTGGAATGGTAGCATAGTAGAAAGAACGCTGGTTTTGGAGTCAGAGCTTTTGTGGAAATCCTGCTGCTAATTTTTATCTCCTAACTTCAGAAAAGCAACTGCCTTTCCCAGGCCCTTACTTTTCTTCTTTTATAAACTGAAGGGGCTGGACTAGGTGATCAGTGGAATGCCTTCAACTCTACTCTGTTGAAAGTATGATATGTTTGTTCAAAGTATGATAATACTCCCAACTTTGTTAAGCTTACTTTATGCATATTGATTCATTTCTCAGCCAAATGACCTTGGCTGTTTTTCTCAGCTGTAGGAGAAAGGCGATATTGACTTGTTTGGGGACACTGTTTAATCAGTGGTTTGGAAGCTGCTTTCAGAACTATGTATGCATAGTGGCATAGGTCAGATACTCTTATGCATTATAGATTCCACTGCCACAAGAATCTCTGAATAATAAAAAGATTCCTAAACCACATCAATGATCCATTGATTCCAGCCGTATACAAAATAATTAAATCTCACTACAACTCAAGGATTTGAAGGGACCCAAATAGTTCCTTGTAATAGCATGTGACATATTGTCAAGAAGTGGAGACAGATAAGCTCATTATATGGGGTACTTAACACTGTTAACTGGCTGTAAAACATATTGCTAGCTTGAGACATATTTTTGGCTTTGACATTGCAGAATTTCTCATTCTTTTTTTTTCAATTTTTAAGCATTTAAAAATTTAAAAATTTAAAATTCTATCCCTCCCTCCACTTCCCTGTCTCTGAGATGGTAAGCAGATATAGATTATATATGTGCAATTATGTAAGACATTTCCATATTAATAATTTTGTGCAAGAAAACTTGAATAAAAAAAGTGAGAAATTGCATGCTTCAGTTTGTATTTAATCATTATTAATTCTTCCTCTGGAAGCGAATAGTATTCTTCATCATTAGTCCTTTGGGATTCTCTTAGATCATTGTATTGCTGAGAATAGATGATTTATTCATAGTTCTTCATCAAACAATATTGCCATTACTGCATACAACATTCTGGTTCTGTTCATTTCAGTTTACATCGGTTCATGTAAGTCTTTCCAGGTTTTTCTGAAATCATCCTGCTTGTCATTTCTTATAGCACAATAATATTCTATTACAATCATGTACCACAGCTTATTTAGCCATTCATTCCCCAATTGATGAACATCCCTTTGATTTCTAATTCATAGCTACTACAAAAAGAGCTGCTCTAAATATTTTTGTACAAATAGGTCCTTTCCCTTTTTTTGGAATGTCCTTGAGAAATAGACCCAGCAGTGGTATTACTGAACCAAAGGGTATGCGTAGTTTTATAACCCTTTGGGGTTCCATATTGCTCTCCAGAATGGTTGGATCACTTCACAACTCCACCAGTTGTGCATTGGTGTCCCAGTTTTCCCACATCCCTTCCAACATCCAACATTTTCCTTTTTTATCATATTAGTCACTCTGATAGGTGTGAGGTGGTACCTCACAGGTGTCTTAATTTGCATTTCTCTGATCAATAGTGATTTAGAGTATTTTTTATGTGACTAGAGAAAGCTTTGATTTCTTTGTCTGAAAACTGCCTGTTCATGTCCTTTGACCATTTATCAATTGGGGGAATGACTGGTATTTTGTATAAATTTGACTCAGTTCTCTATATATTTTAGAAATGAGACCTTTATAAGAGATACTTGTTGCAAAATTTTTCATTCTTTAAATACATCATAAAAGCAGATCAAGAAAGGCAACTTTTTAATACGAAATAAGGTTTTGAGTTCCAAATTTTTCTCTTTCCCTCCTTCCCTTTCACTCTCCCCAGGACAGCATGCAATCTGATATAGATTATACATGTGCTATCACGTTAAAGGTATTTCCATGTTAGTCATATTATGAAAGAAGAATCAGAACAAAGGAGAAAAATCATGAGAAAGGAAAAACACAAATTCTAAAAAAGTGAAAATAGTCTACTTTGGCCTGCATTCAGACTCCATAGTTTTCTCTCTGGATATGGATACATTTTCCATTGCAAGTCTTTTGGAATCATCTTGGGTCATTGTGCTGCTGAGAAGAGTTAAGTCAGTCATTGTTAATCATTGCACAATGTTATATTACTGTGTATAGAATTTTCCTGGTTCTGCTCACTTAGCTCAGCATCAGTCCATATTTGCTTTAGGCTTTTGAAGGAAAATTAAGACTCCTTTACCAAGTTTATAATATTGATATATATTCAGACATGTTATAGATTTTTTTTTTTTTGCAATTTTAAAAGGTTTTTTTTGGTTGCCTCAAAAACATTTTTTTCTTCAAATAACCTCATAGAGATGTATATTATTTTATATCTCATTGACTGTAAATTAAAGTTACATAGAGAGCTAAGTTGATACCTTTGGAACTCAAGCTCTGGCAGATCCTACCAAGCTAGGGAAGCTTCAAGTAAGAGACCTGGTGATAGACTTTATGTCTCTTCTATAAGGATAAGTTCTGATGGGTCTGAAGAGCTTCAGTTCCAGGTTGACTCCACGGTGGTTAAATATTTGGCCACGGTGGTTAAATATTTGGCAATCCCAAGTCTCAAGGAGTATCTTCCTAATAATAATGGTAATAATCATAGTTTTTATATTTATATGGTGCTAAAATCACCAGTATGGAAATGTTTTACATGATTGCACATGTATTGCTTATCCCAGGGGTGGGGAATCTGCAGCTTTGAGGCCACTTGTGGCCTTTGAGGTTCTCAAGTACAGCCCTTTGATTGAATCCAAACGTCACAGAACAGACTTCCCCACCCCTGACTCTCAGGGAGGAGGGAGGAAACAGAGAGAGGGAGAGAATTTGAGACTCAAAACTTTAAAAAAGCCCCAACAGATATTTTAAAAAATATTTTTACATGTGATCAGGGGAGAAAAAGATAAAACGTTATTTAAAAATATTTATACGGTACTATAAGGTCACTTTGCCTAGAATCTCTCATTGACTCTTTTTTTTTTGTTTTGTGTGGAGGGCAGTTGGGGTTAAATGACTTGCCCAAGGTCACATGGCTAGTTTTTTGTGTTGAGTGTCTGAGGCTGGATTTGAACTCATGTCCTCCTGACTCCAGGGCCAGTGCTCTATTCACTGTGCCACTTAGCGACCCCTCTCATTGACTCTTAATAACAACCTTTTTACCGATGGGGAAAGTGGGGCTCCAAGAGACTGAGTATCTTGCCAGTGTTAGAATCACAAAACTAGTTAGTCAGTGTATTAAACTGTAGGACAAAATCTAGCTTCCTTTAAGTAAGTCAAATAATAAATTTTTCTCTCCATGTAATGTGTAAGTAAATCTGAAACGACCAGAATCATAATTTTAGAGCTAAAAAGGACCTAGAGGCAAGAAGCAAGCATTTAAGTTCTTACTGCGTGTTAATTACTGAGATCATTTAGATGCCCAACCCCATTTAGATGGACCCCAGAGGTCCAGAGAGGTGGCCACACAACTAGCTAGCAGCAGAAATGCCACTAGGATCCAGATGTTTTGACTTAATCTAGTTCTATACTCTGCTACCCTGTATTTCATTGTCTCTCATCCGTACTCTTAACAATTAATGCAGGTCCAGTGGAAGAAGTGCATTTTCTCTTTGTGTAAAGTTCATCCTTCCACATGTGCCTTAGGTCCTTTCACTTTTGACTTTTGGAGGATGTTGTTCTTAAGTTCTTTGTCTTCTCCAGAATCTCTTTCTTGTTCCTCCCTGTACGTGTCTTTTCAAAAATGAAAAACAAAACAAAACAAAACACCAACCACCTTTTTCTTGAACCTGTTATATCCTACTCTTAATTACTGCTCATATCCTTGATTATCATCTCTTACTTTCACTGTCAGACTTTTTGAAAAAATAGTTCATGCTCATTTCTTGTCAGTTTCCTCACCACCACCTCCCTTCTTAATGCTTTGAAAATCCTCCGACCCTGCCACCCTTCACAGGGACAAGGAGACATAATGTATTTTGTTCTTAGAAGTTCCAAAGGCTTTTTCTCAATCATTCTTCTGGACCTCTCGTTGACATGTGACACAGTCAACTGCTCTTGGAAGTTTTTTTCCCCCTTTGTCATCTATGATGGTGTACGAATCATTTCTAGCCTGTGGGCTGAGGACTTCTAGGGTGCCCCAGAAGTTATTGCAAGGGATCGCTAAACTTAAACAGTCATTTTAGTCTTTAGCATCAGTAAGACATGGCTGTGAGCCATAGGTTTTGTGCCGAGAGAATGCTTCATAAGTACCTAATAGGAAAAAAAAACCCACTTTTTTTTTCCTTTTGAAGTTATTGAGTCATTTCAGTCCTGTTCAACCCTTTGTGAACCCATTGGGAGTTTTCTTGGCATAGATTCTGGAGTGGTTTGCCATTTCCTTCTCCAGCTCCTTTTACAGATGAAATGACTGAGGTAAACAGATTGTGTCTTGCCCAGGGTCACACAGCTATTAAGTATCTGAGGTCACATTTGAATTCAATTCTTCCTGACTCCACACTTAGCATTTTATCCACTGCACCACCTAGCTGCCTCGACTGCTCTGAATGTAATTTGATGCCCCAACTCAGCCCCATGAATTAGTCAATAAGCATTTATTAAGTGCTTACTGTGTACCAGGTACAGAAAGGCAAAAAACCGTTGTGCCTTCAGGGAGCTCCCAGTCCAATGGTGGAGGCAGCATGCAAACAACCCTGTACTAAGGAGATGTCCAAGGTGAATTGGAGATAACCAACAAGGGAAGGCACTAGTATCACCGGATTGGGTAGTTTGAGCATTTTACTCTTGAATTTTACAAAATGTCAAATTTACTTTCTCATCGACAAAGTAAAAATTTGTTTGAAAATGGAATTCATAGTAGCTTTTGTCCTCATGTATTTCTACAATCACAAGATACTAGCAGTTATAGCTACTATCATGTGTCCTGCTCTTGAGAAGGATGAGAACTGTTGTACTACCTGTTGTGATCCTCTTCTTACCTTGGTGTGGGGTACAGGCACCCCAAAATCCCCTACTCAAGAAAAATCAAGTCAGAGGCATCTTGAGGAAGGAACAGGAAGTTTTATTCTCTTCCCCTACAGGAAGAGGGCAGTTCTCTCCATGGCAGGGATCAAGGAGAAGAGGCATGTTACAAAAGAGAGAACAAGAATTTATACCCTAATGTAGTCAAGCCCCTTCTCCCTGGCTGTCCCTTCTCCCATTGGCTAGGAGGCAGACTCTCAGTCTTGGCTTGAAATCTAACCCAGTGGAGGATAACAAAGAAGCCCACCACTGTCTCCTTTTGGCAGGGAGGTAGGACAGGAAGCCAAGGTATCATCCATGGCCTTATTTGGTAAACGACAAAGCAAGGGAGGGGAAAAGGTTACAAGCAAGGGTGGAGGTTAAAAACTCCTGAAAGGGGCCTAATGCTGATGACAACAAGGGAAGGGGGGAAAGGTCCTAGGTTGTATAAGCCCAGGACTCAGGTCTGTCCAGTCTTACAAAAGTCTGTCTCTGGTTTCCAGATAGTTTCTGTCCCTTCTCATTCTGAGTGTACGGAGAGTTTACCCCACTCACCTCTCTGATCAGTTGTGACTCTTTTTTTTTTCAGCTAACCAACCATCCAACCCAATCAGCCAACCAACTCAGCCAACCAGCCAACCAACCAACCAACTCAACCAACCCAACCAAACAGCCAGCAAGCATTTATTAAATCTTTATTGTCATGCCAGGTTGTAGGTGCTTAATAAATCTTACTGAATTAAACTCTGGGAGGAAGTCCCTAAGGATCAGCCTTCTGCCCTTTCTCTGTAATCGTCTTTTTTTTTTTAATATAAAAATTACATTATTTATTCTTCATTATTCCCTTAAGGCTAGTGTTATTTGCTCATGGAGTGCAGGACTAAAGTCCTGACTGATGAACAGAGAAATCATAAGACTCTTTATACATTTTTAG
Organism: Pseudocheirus occidentalis; assembly: GCA_028646575.1. Taxonomy (NCBI): domain Eukaryota; kingdom Metazoa; phylum Chordata; class Mammalia; order Diprotodontia; family Pseudocheiridae; genus Pseudocheirus; species Pseudocheirus occidentalis. The sequence goes on from CM053601.1 coordinate 84,453,201, forward strand.
AACCATCCCAGTTCAGGATGGCCATGTCACAAAATTTATGACTTCCATTTGTTACCATCTATATGTGATACAGAGTTCCTTGGTTGTAAATGCAAATTGACAACGACCAGAGCAGGGTCTATTTACATTTTATGGTCTCAGGATGTCTGTTCTGCTCCCATGTGGAATAAGTCCCAGGTTAAGGGGAATCTCGCCTTTGAAGTTACAGACACAGGGAAAGGCATTTTTTTAAATTGTTTTTTTAAAAATTTATTTTCTTGGTTACATCATTCATTTCCACAAGGTTTTGAGTTACAAATTTTCTCCCCTTCTTGCCCCTACCCCCCAGCCCAAAACATTGATCCTACTGTAAGGTCCCTCCCACAATCTGTTCCCTTTTATGTCCTCCTCCAATGCCCTTCTAGCTTTCTAGTAGGGCAGGGAGGGGCTCCCTGCCCCCGTCCCTGTATGTATTATTTCCCAGTTGCATTTGATTGTGTAGCTTTAAATTCTAGATTCTTGAAATTCCTCCCCTGTCACCCACTCCCACTGGAAGGAGAAGCAATTCAATACAGGCTGTACATGTGTAATTACACAGGACATCTCCATGGTAGGCAAATTGTGAGAGGCTGATTGTATGTCCTTCCTTCCTATCCTGCACCGCCCCCCCCCTTGTTTTGTTCTCTACCCTGTCCCTATCCCTTTACTGAGGTGTGTGCTTCCCACAACCCTCCTCCCACCCTGCCCTTCCCTCTATCATCCC
>CM053601.1:84454442-84480780 GCA_028646575.1 Pseudocheirus occidentalis
TCTTTTCATGCCTTCCTCTCATCATTCTCATTTCTCTTTCCAATTTTTCTTCCACTTCTCTTATTTGGTTTTCAAAGTCCTTTTTCAGTTGATGTATAGCTTCTAGGCATTCTTCCAGTGTCTTGGAAGCATTTGGTGAGAGAGTTCTGACTGACTTGTCTTCCTCCCACTCCATGCTTTGGTCTTTTTTGTCTACAAAAAAAGATTCTAGAGTTTTATTGGTGTTCTTACTTTGCCTCCGTTTCCTCATGTTGGCCAGTCTATTAATTGCTTGGTTTTTTAGCTCTGTGGAACTCTGCTTCCTGGAGGGGAAAAGCTCTGTCCCAAATTGCTGGGGTCTTCACAGATGCCAGAACTATTAGTGGAATGCTGCAGCAACCCCCCCCTCTGCTTTGGCTCACTGAAAGCGCACCCCAGGACCACCATTCAAGACCACTATCCAGATCCAGGCCGCTCAATGCAAGAATCCTTGGCCCTGATGGATCGCCTCAGCCCCTCTGCTATCTGCAGGCCGAGGGCTCTGAAGCAGCCCAGTGGAAACCGCTGCTGCTCTCAGCCGTTCCTGCTGCTACAGCTGCCTCCTGCTGTTTCCTTGCCCTGGGAGCAGTTTGGTTGGACCCGCTCTTTTCTTCCCCAGTTAGCAAAATCCACTGACCTTTATCTTAACCTTTTTGTCTTCTGGCCTGATAGATGTGGTAATTGTGCCTCCAGTGCAGCCGATCTGCTCTCCTATAGATGCGGCTCCCCGCCCGATGCCCCAGGGCTTGACCAGGCCCAGGTTTCTGCCGAGGGTCCCAGACTGCTGTGAAGAGCCCCGCCTGCTGCACTGCCTGTAGCAACAGATGTGCTTTCTGTCTTTTTGAGAGTTTTGGAGCTTGAAAATCTGTTTAGAGTCCCATTGTATGAGATTTTTAGCGTGTTTGTGTGGGAGCTGTGGTGCTTTGCTGCTTCTATGCCGCCATCTTGGCTCCACCCCTCCAGGGTAAGGCCTCTCTGTAATCTTCTTAATGACTTCTACAGTTGCTTCTCTGTTGATAACTTTGGCATCTGTGTGTCTAGACAGCATTTATTAGTTAAAAACTGACTTTATGTAGTACTATATATTCTATAAAATGCTTTAATTCATGGTCTCAGTTGTTCCCTGTTTGAAGAGGTGCCATTATTATTCCCATTTTATAAATAAGGAAACTGAGGTTAGAGAGATTATGTGACATACCTAGTGTCTGGAATGCTCTTCATAGTGGTCTCTGCTTCCTGCCTTCCCTGCCTTTCTCCATATCTCTTCTCTAAGTCTTTAAAACCTAACCTTCTGCAAGGAGCCTTTCCTGGTGTCCCTTAAAGGAAGTGCCTTCCCTCTGACATTACTAATTTATCCTTTATATATCTTATTTGTACATAGTTGTTTTTACCTGTTGTCTCATCCATTAGAATGTGAGCTCGTTGAGGGCAGAGACTGTTTTTGCCTTTCTTTTGTCCCCGTCACTTAACGTAGTGCCTGGTATACAGTAGGTGCTTAATAAATGCTTGTAAGTCGACATACCAGAATAGTGTCAGACATGGGATTTGAATACAGGTCTTCCTGAATCTCTATCCACAGCTGCCTTTTAAATTCCAACCCATTATTTCCAACTGAAGTACCTGTTGTATATTTCTATTTAGATTCAATGCTGTCACCTAACATTTAGCATATTTTGAACTGAAGCTATCATAGTTTTACACTCAAACCAGCTCTTTTTTCCCCCCTCCAGACTTTCCTTTGTCCATCAGACACTTCATTTTCTCAGCTATACAGGAGAAAACCCCAGACCTTGGAATAGGTGCTGGTGACCATCCTTGTGTCAGTCTCAAAGGAGAAATGATCTCAGTGGAAGTGCTAAGACCTGATCTCTCCCAAGTGTCCCTAGGTTCATAAGTATTTCTTCCTTTCAGCTTAAAACAAAACTTCTTTTCTTGCAGTTTGATTGGTCTTGGCTTGGGATTTGAATGAAAGTGATTTGGCTACCTAATTAAAGTAATTCACATTAAGGTGTTAATGAGGCTTAACTCTCATAGGAACATTTGCATTTTAAAAGAATTTGTTAACCCTCTCGAATTTGCCTAAGGTGGGAGGAAGATCTCGTTCTGAATTGATTGGTATCCTTTCACTCCTGGCCCTCCCAGCTTTCCAGAAAACTGAAACTCAGTAACTTCCTGTCTAAAAGGTTTCTGATACCTGCTTTGAAGTCACTTTTCACTTCCTTCTCTCTTTTATTTCCTATAGTCAGTAAATGACCAAGTCTATTGATCTATGAAAAATCTCTCACATCTGTGTGATCCTTTTAAAAAGGTCTGTTTCTGCTTCTGAACAGCCCCTGATAGTCTCATCCCTGGATCACTGCCCTCTCTCCTGTACAATGCCAGCTGGTTAATCTTTTAGAACCACTTCCTTTATCTTGTTACACACAGGTTGAAAAATTCTGACTCCTCACTGCCTCTAGGATACATTCTCAACTCTCTAGCTTGGGGAACAGGGCTGTTCATTCATTCATTCATTCATTCATTCATTCTTCTTTCATGAAGCAACAGCTTTTTGAAATTCCTACTACATGTAAAGCACAGTGCCAAACACTCAGTGAGATAATTAAAACTTAATCCTGACTTCTTTGGGTTTGCCCTTGAGGATACCTCCCACCTTCCTTTCTAATTTTATTTCTTATTACCCCTTACCATGAGCTTCCCCATCCCATGGGGAAAGGAAAGCTCCTGATTGTTTCTCAGTCAGTCAGAGGGAATGCCTTTCCCCATCTTGTAATTTTGCAGGTTTAAAGAAATGTATTGACAGAGTTTGTTTTGGAGTAAATGAGATAATATTTGTAATGTGCACAGGGTTTGACACATAGTAGGTGATTAATGAATTCCTGTTTCCTTTCCCTTCCTCAGCAGATACTTCCCAGCAAACGTCCAAATAACCTCTTTTACAACATATATTTTCTGAAACAGTTAGCTTATGGATTGCTAATAGGAAGAAATGTTCCCTTTAACTTAGATAATGTGATAGTATAACATTGATCAATGTATTTCAATAGTTCTGTTACCTCTCCAGGAAGACTTTATTTATGTCAGCATAGATATTTTACTTTGACTCTACTTTCTTCTAATCACATAATATGAGGCTTTACATGTTTCTCTACATTCTTTTTTTTTTAGGTTTTATAATTGCTTTAAATTTTTTAAATTGTATGCTAAATTGAATAAGTTACTAACAAAATCCTTTAATTTCTGCCCCCTTCTGACCTTATTTTAAAATATTTTATTGATCTTTCCTTTTATTATTTTTTATCTCTCTTATTAATCTCTCCCATTAACTCATTCCACCCATCTCTTGAAAACTTTCCATTATAACAAATGTGTATAGTCAAGTGAAACAAATGGTCTGTTTTTGAAAATATATGTCCCATTCTATATTTGCCCCAACCCCATCAAAGAGGAGGTACTGGAAAGTTCCACTTTCTGCAAGACTCCTTTTCCTGAATCTTATTGTCTTCCCTCTGAGACTGTCCCCAATTTTTTGCACTCATATATGTGTATATTGTATACACATATGGCAATTCCACTGGGTTACACTGGCTTTAGAGTCTGAAGACCTGGGTTTGATTTCTGCTTTTAACATCTACCACCTATAATGACTTTGGATAAATCACTTACCCTCTTGGGTCTCAGATTTCTCATCTGCAAAATAAAGACCTTGGACTAGACGCCAAACAGCCAGCTTCATCTGGAGCTAGATGCATGTGAGTTTGGGTACTGAATTTCTTTGGGTCTGACATTTAATATGATGGTCATATGATGTTGATAATGATTTGGCAAGGGGCTCAAGATTTTCCAGAGACTTGGGAAATATAAAGAGGATTGTGGGTGGCTGTGCTTGTACTTTAAGAAAGGAGGGAAGCAAGCAAAGAAACAAGTATTTATTAAGCGCCTACTATGAGACATTGTGCGAAGAACTTTATAAATATCTCATTTGATCCTCATAACAACTCCATGAAACAGGTGCAGTTATCCTGATTTTATAGTTAAAGAAACTGAGGCAGACAGTGTCTCACAGCTCATGTTTGAAACCTGACTTGAGCTTGGGTCTTCCTCACTCCAGGTCCAATGCTTTGTCCATTGTGTCAATCAGCTACATGTAAGGAAGAAGTATGTGTATGTATGTGTATGTGTGTGTCAGTGTGTGTGTATGTGGGAGGCAGAGACAGAGTCTGATGGCAGGGAGAAGAGGTGGTGGGCAGACCTGGAGACAAGGTGGGGAGCTGACTCATGTCAGCTGGGAGAATGGTACAACTCTAGTACCTACTCCTGGGGTTCCTTGCTCTTGGGGTATTGGGAGATCAGAATCCATAGTTTGCATAGAATCCACAGGTTGTAAACTCAGGCTTAACCTAGAAAAGAGGAAGGAGGCTTAGCTCAGAACATGATCCAGTTAACTGGTCAACTACAATGGCCAACAGTGGCCATTGCATGTTTTGTCTGGGAAGAGGAAGCAGAAGAACCATCAGGCAGTTTCCCCCTATCCCTCTAGTCATACATAATTGGTCAGTGAGAATAAGGGAGACAGCCACTGTTTTCCCCAAGTCCAGTGGAAAAGGGAGAATAGAGTTGAAAGTGTAGTAGGCTAAGAGGTGGCTTTTGGTCTCAGATAAGGACTTGATCTATGCTTTCCCACATTTCCCCCTTCTTCAAAAAACCCTCATCTGTCCATCTACTAGTTATCATTCCATATTTCTCTTTCCATTTGTGACTAAACTCCTTGAGAAGGTCAGCTACATTGCGTGTCTAGGTTGTGAGCCTGGGTGACTTTGAGGATGGTGGTGCCCTCTGCACTAATTCCTAACTAAAGTTAGGAATAATTGGGGGCTTGAGGGGAAAAATGGGTTCAGTTGTGGATGTAGTGAATTTAAGACTGGGTATCTACCAGATGCCCAGTTCAAAATGTCCAATAGGCAGGTGGAGGCATGAGAGGTGAGGTCAGGAAAGAGGTTGGGACTGGACAAGTAGCTATGAGAGTCATCTGCATAGAGATGACTGTTGAAAACATGGGAGCTGATGAGATCACCCATTGAAATAGGGAGGGAGGAGAGCAGAGGGCCCAGGACAGAGCCTTGGGTGCTGCCGCGGCTCGTTTCTAATTTCTCATTTCCTCTCAGACACCACAAACTGAAACGCTCTTTCCAAAGGTACCCCTGCCCTAATTACCAAATGCAATGGGTTTTCTAAAACCTCAGGCCTCATCCTTGATCTCTGTAGCCTGGATGCTGTCAGTCACGCTTTGATAGTCTCTTCTCTCTTGGCTTTTGTGACAGTGCTCCCTCCTCGTTCTTCTGCCTGTCTGACCACTTGTCTGTCTTCCTCACTGGATCTTCATCCATGTACCCACTAACCATGGGAGTGCCCAAAGGCTTTGACCTGGGTCCTCTTCTTCTCTCCCTCTATACTATTTCATTTGGTGATATCATCAGCTCCTGTGGATTCAATGATCATCTCCATACAGATGACTCTCATAGCTCTTTGTCCATTCCCAGCTTCCTTCTTGACTTCCCGTCTCACACTCCAACCTGTGTGTCAGACATCTGGAATGGGGTGTTTTGCAGACATCTCATCTTAAACTTGTAATATCTAAATCTGAACTCATTCTTTTTCCCCAAACCTTCTGCTATTCCTAACTTTCCTATTAATGTAGAGGATGTCACCATCCTCAAAGTTACCCAGGCTTATAATCTAGGTGCCATCTTTGACTTCACCATATCCAATCAAAAGTCACATCATGGTGAGCCTACCTTCCTCCCATCTCTTTTTTTTTTTTTCATTTTGGAAGGGGGAAGGCAGGGCAGTTGGGGTTAAGTGACTTGCCCAAGGTCACCTGGATAGTTTTGTGTTAAGTGTCTGAGGCCGGATTTGAACTCAGGTCCTGACTCCAAGGCTTGCACTCTATTCACTGAGCCGCCTAGCCACCCCTATCCTCCCATCTCTCATATATGTCCTTTCTCTCTTCTGACATTGCTGCTGTCTTGGTATAGGCCCTTGACACCTCACACCTGAATTTTTTTTTGTTTGTTTTGCTTTTTGGAGGGCAGTTGGGGTTAAGTGACTTGCCCAAGGTCACACGGCTAGTTTTTGTGTTAAGTGGCTGAGGCCGGATTTGAACTCAGGTACTCCTGACTCCAGGGCCGGTGCTCTAGTCATTGCGCCGCCTAGCGGCCCCCACACCTGAATTTTTACAATTGCTGCTGGCTGGTCACCTTGCCTCAAGTGTTCTCCCATTGAGTTAATTCCTAACTCATCTGTTAAATTGCTTGAATCCAGTGACATTGGCCTCTTTGGTCCCATCTCCGTTGTGGGCTACAAGATGCTCACCTGTCAAATAGGAGCGTTTCCGTTGTCTGTGCTCCGTGACTGGAAAGTCCTTTGCTCTCATCTCTGCCTCCTGGCGTTGCCGGCTTTCTTCAAGCTCAGCTAAAACCCTACTTTTTGCAAGAAGCCTTTCCTAATCCCCTTTAATCTTTGGATCACATGTGTGATAAATTGGGGGGGCGGTCTTCTGACCCTAAAGCCGGTGTAAGCCTGTGGAATTGCCATATGTGTGTACAATATGCACGTATATGTGTGTACACACACACACATGCGAAAAATCAGAGACCATCTCAGAGGGAAGACGACAAGATTCAGGAAAAGGCGTCTTGCAGAAAGCGGGACTTTCCAGTGCCTCCTCCTTGATGGGGTTGGGGCAAATATAGAACGGGACATATATATTTTCAAAAACAGACCATTTGTTTCACTTGACTATACACATTTGTTATAATGGAAGGTTTTCAAGAGATGGGTGGAATGAGTTAATGGGAGAGATTAATAAGAGAGATAAAAAATAATAAAAGGAAAGATCAATAAAATATTTTAAAATAAGGTTAGAAGGGGGCAGAAATTAAAGGATTTTGTTAGTAACTTATTCACTTTAGCATACAATTTTGATGTACTGTTATATACTATACATCGTTATTAATTTGTCATAATAATATAGCCAATATAATATTAATATATAACAGATAATTGTATATTGTGCATGTCTATATGTTAATGTGTATATATCTATGTCTATGTCTGTGTAAATATAAATATATACGTGTGTATATGTATCTGTTTATGTCATAGCTGTTTGTGTTTTATTTCCACTGCTCTGTTAGAAAGTGAAGTATTTGAGAGCAGGCATTGTGATGTTTTGAGGTTGGGTTTTTTTTGTCCTTTTTTATATTGTCAGTACTTTAGCACAATGTCTGACGCATAGTTAGGTGCTTAAATAAATGATGGTTGACTGACCAAGTGACCCTTTTTTGGGGTGGAGGGAGGAATGCTTTTCTAGGTCTGGGAGCTCCTTTTTTTTTTTTTAAAAATGTTATTGATGCATCTTGGTTCTGACACATCAGTGCTATCTCATTATCATTCTCTATCTTCTTATTTTTTTAAAATCACTTAAGCAATTTTTCCTAAAATTATGATTGCGTGTCATAGCAATGGTAACTTTGCAGTCTTGTAGTTTACTATCTACTTGTGCTTTTCAAAACAGATTTAAAAATATAATTTGTTACAAGCTCATATTTAAACAACATAACTGATTATACATATATTTGCAATATTTAAAAAAGAACTGCACTATATTAATTCATGTCTGGAACACTTTTTCTAAAAAAAAAATCTGTTTAATACCCTCCCCCATTAAAAAAAAAACAGCTTTTGTAATATGCATAATCAAGAAAAGAAAATCCACTTATTGTCTGTTTCAGAAAATTTCTACCTCATTCTACATCTTGGGACTATCAGCTCTCTGTCAGGAAATGGGTGGTGTCATCTTTGACCCTCCAGAGTTGTGATTGTCATTTCATTGATCAAATTTCTTAAATTTTTGTTGTTATTGTATAAATTATTATACTGCTCCTGCTTACTTCACTTTGCCTCAGTTCAGATAATTCTTCCCAGGATTCTCTAAATCTCTTTCATTTATTAAAGGCCTAGGAGTTCTTTGCAGTATTGGTGATGGTGAGGGCGCTTTAAGTAGTGCAGTACAAAAAAGGAGGTTTCAGCCTCTCATTGGTGGAGACGGTGTTAATTTCCCTCTACATTTTTCCTTCCACTTTAGATTTCAGTAATTTGCCTCAAAGAACCCTGAGCAGCAATTCAGGATAGTTCAAATTGCCTCTCCAGAACTCACTCTGAATCTCCGTTTTCTCTTCTGTGGAATGAAGGGGTTGAATAAGGTGGTCATCAAGGTTTCGTCTGGCTCCAATGAATCCATGAGATTTGGGCTCCATAGAATGCTTCTGAAGAGGAGCCTAAAGAGGGTTAGGGCTGCCTGAGACCCCAAAATACCAACATGCCGGGTCCTGCTGAAAGAATTCCATTCAAGTCTTCTTAGCCAAGGAAAAAGTAAAGTTTATTGAAAGTTCAAGTTTGCCACGTGGGGTGCTAGGCCATTTAAAGGTGCTCTCATAGAGCAAGTCTCTGCTAAGGCATTCTAAGGCGCTGTCATAGAGCAAAGTCTATACTAAGCTATCCCATGGCGCTCTCACACACGGAGGGAAGATGAGATTCTATATACAGAAAGGTTGTGGGAGGAATCTAGGGGTGGTCCAGAGGAGGAGATTGGGGAGGGTCTTCGGGAGGAGTCAGATGAGGTCAGACTCCAGTGGTTAAGGGTGGGAAGTTGCTGGAGGCTACCTGGAGACCATAGACAATGGTGGGCCAGGCCAATTCAAGGGTGGGAAACTATTGGAACAAAGCCAGCTAAAGACTTGGGCAGAGCTGCTACTCAAGGCTCATGACCGCAGGCAAATGTCTTCCCTGGGAAGGTTTACTTTCCCAGAGCCTGTACCTCAAAGAATCGAAGAGAGCTCAAAAAGGGGGGAGGGATTCCAGAGCCTACACCTCATCACTTCCTCAGCTCAGTCTCATTTTCTGTAAGAAGAGAATGGATAGTAATTATGTTCTCTCATTATATCTCTTAATAAGCCTCCTTTTATGTCCTTGAGAAAGTCACTTCCTTTCTCTGGGGTTTCATTTTCCTGCTTTGTAAAATGAAGGAATTATACTAAATGATCTCTGAGGTGCCTTCTAACCCTAACATTATACTTTAAATTTTATTTTATTTTTTCAATAAACAAAAATCTATTTTCTCTTCCTCCCACCTCTTCTCCATTGGGGGTAAAAACATTCTCATGACAGATATGTATAATCAAGCAAAACAAATTCAGGAATTGGCTATATTCAAAAATATTCTGCATCTTGGGTCCCATATCTCTTTCAGGAGGTGGGCAGAATGCTTCATTATTGATACTATGGAACCATATCTAACATTATACTTTGAGGGTTTGGGAGAAGTTGACCCCCCCAAAGTTCAGTGTCTTTCCCCAAAGCAGTTTCCTGTTTACTATGAGATTTACCACTCCAGAAGTTAGGCTTTTTAGCTTTCAAATATGAAGAAATAACTGGTCTCGGTATCTGTTTATCAAGAATAATTAGTTAAAATATGAAGCTACCAGATGGCTCCTTTCTAGAAGGAATAGGGGTGTGGATAGGCTTCTCAGCAGCAGCCTTGAAGTGTCCCCAAGGTCTCTGCTACAGTACATTGTCCACCCTCCTAAATACAAGTTCTTTCTGTGCCCATTGTCTTAGGTGCTGTTTATATGTTCCCTCCCCTCCTCCTTCCTCCTCTTTTCCCCTTTCCTCCCATCCTTCTTGCTTTTCTTGGTTCCTCTGGTTGTTCCCCCTTCTCTATTCCCTCCCTTTCCCCCCAAACCCAGGTACAAAAAGCCTTAGTTATGTTTCTGATAGGTTGAGAGGATGTAATTATTATATACTCTCTTTTTGTTCAGTCCAATAGTTCAGCTGAAGCTAACTCAAGTGGCCTCCTTTAAAAAAAAAAAAAAGGAAATATGTAGACTATATTTTATGCAAGAATGATTTTCTTTCTCTCCCCAGCCTCTTCATATGAGGGGGAGGTAAGAGGATTCTTTGAAATTACATCTTTTAGTTAAGATAGAGCTGCCACATTATTTCAAGTGCTTGATTTGCTAAAATGCCAAGCCAGGAAATAGCTCTGTTAGAGAAGTGAGTTTCTTATGGTCTAGATGAACTGACTAGTTGCACGCTCCTTAAAACAATGATAATGACAAGCAGCTCCTACTTGGGCTACTTATTCCAGTTGACTGAAGCTTCTCTGCCTAGGGACAGTATTTCCATCCATATTCTCTTCAGCCCATAATGTATTGTTACTATGCAGTCTTAAATAACAATGAAGCAGACTGCTTATAATTTACTTTGAATATAAGACTATAAGATAAAATTCATAGTAAATTCATCCTTAAAAGTGGGGAGGCTTCTTTCATGACTCCTGATAACATATTTGTCTTTTACTTTCTTATGAGCATCTTGTCAGCCCCTTCATTATACAGAGGAGGGAACTGAGGCCCCGTTAGCTTAAGTGAAAGCCTGACCACAACCAAGTTCTAAATGGCATGTTGCTGTTCAGTCAGTTCAGTCTTGTCTGGCTCTTTGTGTCCCCTCTTGGGGGGGTGGAGGGTAAAGATACTAGCGTGGTTTGCCATTTACTCGCCCAGTTAATTTTGCAGATGAGGACACTCAGGCAAACAGGGTTAAGTGACTTGCTCAGGGTCACCCAGCTAGTAAATGTCTGAGGTTGGATTTAAATTCAAGATGACTCTCCTAACTTCAGACCCAGCACTCTATCCAGAGTCACAAGCTGCCCCAATGAGTGATAACTTTTACTGCAGTCATCATGAAGGAATTGGAAAATAACTTATCTAATGATATGAGATACTAGAAATTTTGATTGTGCTTCCCAAATGATGGGTTAAACCCAAATCTACTGTCTTTTTTCATCTCAAGGATTTTTGTTCTGGCTCTGCCTGTCTTCTAGAATATCCCCTCTCCACCTCCACCAATTATAGTCATACTTATCTTAAAAATCACAGCCCAAAGCGACCTTCTCTGTGTTTTGTTTTAAAAATTTATGAATACAAAAAATTTGCATATGAAAATGGAACTGTTAAGGCATATTGTCAGGGAAACTGTAAATTCCTTATGTATGGTTTCCTTCTGTGAACTTCCTTCCCTTCTAGGTATTTTCCTTTAAATGTTTCAATGATCCTTTTATTTCTTTGGAGTTAGTTTTTGCCTAGCCCTCTTCTCCCTTCCCAATCCCACCCCACCTCCAATTGAAAAAAAAAATAGGATACTTCTAATAAATTAGCATAGTCATACAGAGTAAAACCCACACATTTTGAATCCTGAAATGTGAGACTATGTTCCCAATCTAGTCTTGTTGGAGGAAGGCCTGGTATAGTGGTTAAAGTACTGGACTTGAAGTCAGAAATCCTAAATTTAAATTCTTCCTCAAGGTACTAACTGGGTAAGCCACTTAACCCCTGAGCCTCAGTTTCCTCATCTGTAAAATAGTACAATATTGAGTAATAATGGTGATAATGGGCATCCTTGTTTCACCCCTGATCTTACTGGGAATGCTTCTAGTTTCTTTTCATATATATATATATATATATATATATATATAAGGCTTGCAAATGGTTTTAGACAGATACTACTTAACGTTTTAAGGAAAATTCCATTTATTCCTATACTTTCTAGTGTTTTTAATAGGAATGGGTGCTATATTTTGTCAAAAGCTTTTTCTGCATCTCTTGAGATAATCATATGACTTTTGTTGGTTTTGTTATTGTTATGGTCAATTATGCTAATAGTTTTCCTAATACTGAACCAGCCCTGCATTTGTGGTATAAAAACCACCTTCTCAAAATGTGTTATCCTGGTGGTAAATTGCTATAATATCTTCGTTAATATGTTATTTAAAATTTTTGCATCAATATTAGAAAAATTAGTCTGATTTTCTTTCTGTTTTGGTTCTTTCCGGTTTATTAGCACCATATTTGTGTCAAAAAAGGAATTTGATAGTACTCCACCTATTTTTCCAAATAGTTTATATAGTATTGTTCTTCAAATGTTTGGTAGAATCCACTTGTAAATCTATTTGGCCCTGGAGATTTTTTCTTAGGGAGTTCATTGATGACTTATTCAAATTCTTTTTCTAAAATGGGGTTGAGTATTTTATTTCTTCTGCTGTTAATCTGGGCAATTTATATTTTTGTAAATATTCATCCATTTCACTTAGATTGTTAGGTTTTTGGGCAAACAGTTGGACAAAATAGCTCCTAATTATTGCTTTACTCTCCTCTTCATTGGAAGTGAATTCAGCCTTTTCATTTTTGATACTGGCAATTTGGTTTTCTTATTTTTTAAAAATTAAATTTACCAAAGTTTTATCTATTATATTGCTTTTTTTTTCATAAAACCAGCTCTTAGTTTTTATTTATTAATGCAATAATTTTCTTACTTTAAATTTATTAATCACTCCTGTGATTTTTCAGAATTTCTAATTTGGTATCTGAGAATGTTAAATTTTTTCTTTTTCTAGCTTTTTAAATTGCATATCTAATTCATTGACCTCCTCCTTCTCTATTGTATTCATGTGAGCACTTAGAGATATAAAATTTCCCCCAAGAACTACTTTGGCTCATTCCATAAATTTGGGTATTTTGTCTCATTATTGTTACTCTCTTTAATGGAATTATTGCTCATCTGTAAAATGGGAATAATAACTTATTAGCACTTAGTTTCCTGGGTAGTTGTGAAGATCAGATCAGATAACAAGTATAAAATGCCTTGTATACCTTAAAGTAATATATAAATATCAGTTATACTCTATTCACTCTCCTTCCCCTTCTCCCTCTTCTTTTTCTTCTTCCCTCTTTTCTTTCCTCCCTTTTCCCCCTCTCCACTTCCCTTTTTTCCCTCTCCACTTCCCTTTTTTCTCTCATTTTCCCTCTGTGCTTCTCTCCTTTCTTCTGCCTCTTCTCTTCCCCCTTCCCTATTTCCTTCTCTGTTCCCTTTCTCTTATTCCTTTCCCCTCCTCTCTTCTCTTCCCTTCCTCTCCCACCCCCTTTTTTCTCTGCCCTTATCTCCTTTCCTTTCTTCCACCCTTTCTCCACCTCCCTTTTTCTCCTCTTGCCTTTTTATTTCCTCAGACTTCTTCTAATTCATTCTTTTACTTGTTTATAAAGAATTCATTCTTGTCCAGTTTGGCTCAGGATCTTGGCTTCTTAATCAAAGGAAGATTCAGGTTAGCCAGGCTACTAGGGTTCTTATTCCCTTTTATAAATGCCTCCCCGACTTTATCTCTGCAGTGGTTACCTTGCTTGAAAAGGGAGCTTCTTTCCAATGCCCCATTCCTATTCTTGAATCTTCCCCTCTTTCTCTCTCTCTCTCTTTTTTTCTCTCTCTCTCTCTTTCTCTCTCTCTTCCCCTCCTTCCCTTCTTTCCTTCCTTTTCTTACCTTCCCTCTCTCCCTCTTTTCTGCCCTACTTTCCTCACCTCCTGACCTGTTTCCTTTCCTCCTCCTTCCCCTCTTCTCTTTCTCTTCTTCCCAATTCTCTTCCCCTTCCTCTAGGCTTTCTTCTTTGCAGGGCTGTGAGATACATTGAAAGAGTCATGCTTTAGTCATCTTTTTATTCTCTATATCTCTCACCACAGTACCTTGCACTTAGTGGGTGTACATAAATTTTTATTGGATGACTGTTAAACAAGGAATGATCTTTTACCTCTGCTTTTTAATAACAGAACAGCACTACGTATATAACAACAGTGAGGCTGTGTATTCAACCTCACTGACTCAGAGTTTAGTTGGGAGGGGAGGACCTCCAAACTCAAGTGGTGAGTAAAGACTAAACTGATAATACAATGCTGGAAAAGAGAAACTAACCTTTTCTGCATTTAAAATAAGTGAAAAAACAGGCTCTAGAGTTTTATCTTCTCTGAAAATCTGCCATTCCTTCTGAAAGACATGGATACTTCTGAGATCCTAATCTGGCTTTATTTTTCTGTCCCCATAGTAAAGGGGGTGGAAATGATGAAGCAGGAGTAGATAGATGTTGTCTGGTGGTCTGACTCACTCTTTCAAAAGAAGTTTTTATTGGGTTTTTTTTTATATTGTCATGATTTTTCTCTTTCCCTTCCCACAGAGCTGTCCCATATAACAATTTATACTTTTTTCAAAGACAGGAAAAGAGGAAAAAATTAGCACCATCAATTAATACATTAAAAAGTGTGAAAATTTGTGCAATGTACATTTTTGACCTTCCTCTGCCAAGGGGAAATGTTGGGAAAAATCTTCTCATAGCTCTTCTTTTGAGCCATGCTTTTTCTTTATAATTTTGCAACATTCCTTTTTTGTGGTAGTACTCTACATTTACATTGTTGTAGCTATTGTGTAGGCTTTTTTCTTGACTCTTCCCACTTCACTCTGAATCAGTTCATGTAAATCTTTCCATGCTTTATTCATCACACACATCATTTCTTGCAGCATGAGATCTGACTGACTTTTAATGGGGACAGATGCTTTTTAACCATCTGTAGTTTGTAAAACACGAGAAGGAAAAAACTAGAAACAATGAGAATGCCCATCTCTTGTACATTGAATGTAATGGCATATTAATGTATACTAAGACATAAGCAATTAATAGAAACATGTGAAGACTTGTATGAACTGATAAAGATAGAAGAAACAAGAAGGAATGTGATGATATGCACAGTGTTGACAATAAAATACATGAAAATCACTTTAAAAGCCGCTCAACTCAGATTAAATTCAATAACCAGTCTTGATCCTGGTGATGAAACATACTGTCCCTTACTAGAGTTGGAAGACTCTGAGGGTATAATGTTGCTGCAAATGGTTCTTATGCCCTTGAATTCTTGGGTCAGTTTTGTTTAACTATTTTCCTTTGTTGACAAAGGAGGGTTCGATGTGAGGGGTATGTTGGGAAGCAATCGCAATATAGACAATAAAAGACATCAGCAAAACATTAAAAAAACTTCCCTGACGAAAAGGATTCTCAGGTTGGTTTGTATATTATGAGGATAATACTCATGAGAGGGAGAATATCCTTGGATTCTGTGGTATGGTACGAGTGACTTAACTCAGCCCTAGTGACTATAAACTCTAAGATTTGTGGGTATGCAAATTCCACAAAGAAAAGCAAAAGTTGTGGTGATATAAAATTGTATTCTATTGCTTGGTGCTCGTGCTTGCCCTTGTCTGTTTTTCTTTCTTTCTCTTAAAAATCTTTGGTTGCTTTCTGTCCTTGTATCCTGTTGTTTGCCCCACCCACCTCCAGTTTTAGGTTTGTTCATGTATTATGAGGATATTGATGAATTACTCATGAGAGAGAATATCCTTGGATTCTTTGGCATTAGTGACTTAGCTCAGCTCTATTGATTGTGAACTCAGAGACCTGTGGATATACAAATTCCATAAAGCAAAGCACAAGTTGTGGTTGTATAAAGTTGTATTGGCTGCTGATTGCCTGGTTATTCTTTCTTTTTTTTTCTTTACACTTTTTTTTTTGCTTTTTGGAGGGCAGTTGGGGTTAAGTGACTTGCCCAAGGTCACACGGCTAGTTTTTTTGTGTTAAGTGTCTGAGGCTGGATTTGAACTCAGGTACTCCTGACTCCAGGGCCAGTGCTCTATTCACTGCACCACCTAGCCACCCCTATTCTTTCTTTCTCTAAAAGAAATTCTGTTGATGCCTTCTGTCCTTGCACCACTCTGTGTGTGTGTGTGTGTGTGTGTATGAAGCCATATCAAACCTTCCTTCCTAACAAATGAAAACAAGCAAAAACATCTTGATCATCATATCTGAGAGCACATACAACAACCTGATTTAGTCATCTCTCTCCTCTATGTTGTGAGTAGGACATTATGATTCATTTGCTATTTTCTAGAACTGTCATTGATTTTTATTCAGATTTTTTTTTTTAGTGACCTTGTCTTTTACATTACCCCAATAATTATGTGGGGCAGCTAGGTGGCACAGTGAATAGAGTACAGACTTGGAGTCAAAAAGACTCATCTTCCTGAGTTCAAATCCAGTTTCAGACAGGAACTGTATGATCCTGGGCAAGTCACTTAACCTTGTTTGCCTCAGTTCCTTGTCTGTAAAATGAATTGGGGGGGAGAAGAAACTAGGTAGAACAGTAATAGAGCACTGACCCTGGAGTCAGGAGGACCTGAGTTCAAATCCAGCCTCAGAACTTAACACTAGCCGTGTGACCTTGGGCAAGTCACTTAACCTCAACTGCCCTGCCTTCCCTCCTCCAAAAAGCAACAAACAAAAAAGAAAAAGAAAAAACCCAAACTGGAGAAGGAAATGGCAAACCACTCTGGAATCTCTGCCAAGAAAACTCTAGATGGGGTCATGAAGGGTTGAACATGAGAAAAACAACAAAATCATTATGCATTATGACCTTTTATTTCTCCTTATTTCACTTTGTATCATAGTTCATACAAATCTTCCTTTGCTTCTCTTTCTTATATTCCTCAATGCCTATTGCATAATACATGTTTTGTTGCACATGTATACAACATTTTTAAAGAGCAGTTTCTCCCATGTGTACACACCACTTTATTTCCATTTCTTTAATATCACGGAGCTTGCTACCATGAATATTTCGGTATGTATAGGACAATTGTTTCTGGCTCCTTTTGCCTGATCTCCTTGAGGTATCTCTCAGCTACACCCTCCTCAGAGGTTTGGGGCTGTTTAGTCACTTTTGTTACCTAATTGTAAGTTGATATCCAGAGTGCTAGGACCAACTCCCAGCACTAACAATGTGCCTTTGGGCCTCTCCTCCCACAGTGACCCTAGCATTGATCATTCTCATTTATTGTTGTATTTGCCAGTTTTCAAGGTGTGAAGTAAAAACCTCATTTGCATTTTTCTTACTCTTAGTGATTTGGAGCATGTTTTCAAATGGTCATTTCTAGTTACCCATTCTTCTGGCCATTGATTATTTTTCATGCTATGAACTTTGTAGTTTGCAAAACCTATAACAAGGTGGAGTTTGGAACATTAAAATCTTCCCCGGGAGGGACGAGGGAGGTCAGGTGGTATGTGTGCAGGAAGGGTAAGATCTGAGTTCTAGAGGAGAGAAAGGAAATGTGAACTCTGTGCCAGCATGTCCTAGACCAGAGTCCCAAATGAGAAGCGTGCAGGAAGACAAAAGCCTTTAGCATTCCAGTACCTTCAGATCTTTCAGCACTCATGTATTAGTCACTACTGCGTGCCAGACGGTGTGCTGGGTACCTCGATACAAGGACAGCCGTGAAGAAGCAGCTGTCCTCATGAGCCTATGTGGACAAGGGCGGCTTCCACATATGGAGCTGAGTGCCAAAAACCTGACATTTGAAAAAGATAACTCTTCATTTATTCTTGAAAACCATCAGGTAGTGATGAATTTGAAGAGAATTGGATATAGAGTTGGAGGTTCTAAGTTCAGATTTTGGTGTGTCTGTTGAATACCTTTGTGACTTTGGCTATATTACTCAAGCTCTCTATCCCTCAGTTTATTTGTATGGGAAATCAGGGTTTTTGGCTAGATAGCCTTTAAGTTCTCTTTCAACTCTGACTCTGATCCAATGATTCATTACTCATCTCCTTCTGAGTTTTATTTTCTTTTTTGGGGGGGAGGGCAATTGGGGTTAAGTGACTTGCCCAAGGTCACATGGCTAGTTTTTTGTGTTTAGTGTCTGAGGTCAAATTTGAACTCAGGTCCTCCTGATTTCAGGGCCTGTGTTCTATTCACAGTGCCACCTAGCCTCCCCATCCTTCTGAGGTTTTAAAAAAGTTATTTTAAAATATTACACATGTATTGGTGCAGTGGATAGAGCACCGGCCCTGGAGTCAAGAAGACCTGAGATCAGATACAGTCTCAGGCACTACTAGCTGTGTGACTCTGGGAAAGTCATTTAACCTTGTTTGTCTAAGTTCCCTCATCGATAAAATGAACTGGAGAAGAAAATGATAAACCTCTCTAGTGTCTTCACCAAGAAAACCCTAAATGGAGTCACAGTTGGACGTGACTGGAAACAATTCAACAACAACAGCGTTTATTGCAGAACCTAATAATGCAAGGAACAAAAGCAGAACGGCAGAATCAGCCTCTTCAACAAGGGCAAATAGCTCAGCCAGCAGCTTCCGGCCAGCATAGGAGACAGACGCACTCATCAGCGGCACCAGGGAGACCTCCTTCTACCTTTCAGTCTCCCAGCGCCCAGCAGGTACAGGCTGCCCATTCTTGGCCAAATGCTGATCCTCACCCTCTGATCCCTGCCTTTGTCTGAGGTATAACCCAGAGCCCCGCTCTGCTCTGACCAGTGCACCTATTCCTCCCTTCTTCTCATCAGGGATGATGGCTAGTCACGACCAATCAGGCCTTACCACCTACCTTTCTGCATTTCCTGTTGGATCCTAATTGCTGCTTGGCCTTACCATCTGGCATGAAGTTGAGACCTCCTGTATTATGTTCTCTCCTCTAATTAGAATGTAAGATTCTAGAGAACTAAGACTGTCTTTTTTTTTTTTTTTCTGTATTTCTAGCACTTGGCACAGGGCTTGACACATAATAAGAGCCTATTAAATGTTTTTCCATTCATTCTTCTATTAACAGCATTGACTTCTTTTCAGGAGTGCCCTGCTAAGGCACTTTGACTTGGTACAGGATAAATGTGTACATCAGCATGCTGGCCCATACTGGTTCTTTTCCAGTGTCTTCTTTCTGAGGTGTACCTGATCTTATTCCCAGTGTTCATGGGGATCCATTAAGGGAAGGACTATTTTGCTTTAGCATTTTGGCAAAAGACTTCTTGATCTCACAACTCGTCTTGGATAACATGATGAAGAGGCCGCCAAGGCATGCACTGTACAGTGCTGTGGACTGAGAAAAAGATCCCTCTTCTCAGGTTTTTCACTTTTTAGTTGGACATACTTATATAAAATTAAATGTGATCTTATGATTTCTGAAATTGCCCTTCAAGGAAAATTCTTTGCTATTCTGTCCTTATGTCATTCAATATATGACCTTTTCTTGTTCCTTTCCTATCATGAACAGTTCTTTGTTGGTACATTAAAAAAAACATAACATACACGCCTACAATGAGACACATGCAGCTGCAACCATTTGGGCAGCATGAATACTTTACCCTGGAGAAGTGTGATAAACTTACCTGCCATTTCACTATGGCAAGTGGCTAGGTGAAAGCCTGAACACCTGTGTTTATGGGAAGCTGGTGTTGCATACCTGCAATGAAGGTATGGTCCAAAGTTCCAGGGGATTAGCAGAAACCCTGGGGCTACTTTTCTCTTCTGTGTTCCTCTAGGCAGTAAAAAATTGTATACTGACTGCCTTTCCTACATATAGTGCTGAAAATGATACATTCAGAAGCCAAATGAATGGACACCTAATACTGGTACCCTTTGATTATTAAACCTCCTTGACTCATGCAAGTTAAAAAAAAAAATCTTATCCTAGTCATTTCCAGAACTACCTTCTGAATCAAACCCTCCCAGATAAAAAATACAAATAATTAAGAAAGAAACTTACCTGGTTCTTGACTGAGCAATCACCCATATCTTTGTGAAGAGGAGGGATACATATTCATGATTTGTTTTCCACAGCCATTACTTATTTTTCACTTCCTCAAGACTTTGTCTTCCTTGTAGTACCTTTTTATACGCAGGGCTGTGGCCACTGTGCATGTTGTACTTTTGTTGCTAACAGTACCTGTGAGCACATTAGTGTAGGGATGTCAGGAGCAGATTGGCATTAGTTCTGCAACTTAGAGTCTTGGAGAGTTCTCGGGGTGCTGAGAAATTAAGTGATTTCCCCAGCATCACATATGTGCTGGAGAAGGGACTTGAACCTAGGTCTTTATGACACTGAAGGTTAGCTCTCTATCAATTAGACTGTACTGTCTGTCATATTTCTTCCCATTCTCCTCCTCCTTTTTTGAATTAGATTTTTAAAATTACATTTAGTTAAGAAATTTGGAGTTTCAAATTCTCTTTCCCCACACCCTCCCCTACCCAATGAGAAGGCAAGTAGTATCTCATGCTTGTTAACATTTCTTTCTATCTCCATCACTTCATAAAGCTTTCTCTGAATTCCTCATATTCCTCATTTCCATTTTTTTTTTGTTTTGTGAGGTGTTTTTGTTTTTTTTTTTACTTTTTGGAGGGGGGAAGGCAGGTTTCCCAAGGTCACATGACTAGGTAGGTGTCTGAAGTCAGATTTGAACTCTGGTCCTCCTGACTCCAGGGCCAGTGCTCTATCTCATTTCCATTTTGCACAATACTATTCCATTACATCCATGTCTACTATAGACCATATTTTGGTCAGCCATTCCCTAGTCAATGGATCCCCATCTTGTTTCTGATTCTTGTACCATCTCCTTCCATCAAAGTCAAAAGACTTTGACAAAGTGACTACAAAGTGACAAGCTTAGTTGTTCAGACCAGGGGTTAAACATCTGTTTGATTCTTTCCCTCCAGAAGCATTTCATCAGTCCAAAGACAACCATTTCTACCTAGCTTAATTCCCTACCAAAGGATTTTTCAAATAAGGATTGACAGTCTGTTTCATTTGAGAGTCTGTTACATTGCTTTATAAAACCTCTTTAGAACACTTTGTTAACCAGACCTGGCTTATTGATTTTCAGAGAGCTTATAAATGATAGCACAGCTTGTCTTGAGAGGTACCTCTAGTTGGAAAAATGGTTCTTCTGTAAGGGGTCACCATGCCATGCTTCTTACTCTTTCTTAGTATTAGAACTTTGAATGTTTTAAAAAATAAGTATTTATTCATTTGAGACTTTTTTTTTTTTGGTAGGAGGAGTGTCTCCTGACTAGAAGACATTATGCTGTGGGAGATAACAGAGAGGGATTAAGCATGGTTCTTTCCCTTATGAACCTTACAATAGGATCTTGGGATTTGGAGTTGGAACCTCATCATTTTGTATAAAGGAAGCTGATGGCAGATGGTCACATTTGCAGCTGGTCAGCAGCAAACCTGGAATCTGAACCCAGGTTCTCTGATTCTTATTCCATCTCTAGCCACTGTACCATGTTCCTGACCTAGTAGGGGATTAAAGAGATATGCATAAATATTAGTGATACAGAAACATAGGGTAATGAGATGAGTGCTATGAGAAACATTTAAGGAGAATGTTTTTGGAAGGGCAAAGAAGTTCAGCTGTAGGTGGAGAAAGACTTCATGGAAGACGCGGCATTTGGGATGGACCTTGGAAGGTAGGAAAAATGCCCATATTTGGAGACAGTGAAAAGAGAAGAAAGGGAGAAGAGTGCATGTGCCTGGTTTGTACCAGGCACTGTTCTAATAAGGGCTTTGAAAATTTTGTCTAATTTGATCTTGACAACAATTATGGGACATAGATATTATTACTACCCCCGTTTTGTGATTGGGGATGCTGAGACAGGCAGCTGTTAAGTGACTTGATAGCGGTCACATTAATAAACTGCAAAGTGTCCAAGGCTGGATTTGAATTCATGTCTTCCTTACTCCCAGCTCTTAGCACAGTACCTAGAACATAGGAGGTAGGTGTTTAATAAATGTTGATTGATTGACCAGTGCTCTATCCATTGTGCCATCTGCCAGTGACATTCTGGGAGGAAGGAATGGCATGAACAAAGACACAGTTTAGAAAATGTGATTTTTGCTAGACTAAAGGGGGAGGAGCTAGAATGCCCTTCCCATCTCTACTCTGCACAGTCTAGAGTCATTCATTTAGATGATTGAAATCCTCATCTCCCCGTTTTCTCCCCCTCATCCATGTACAACTCTTGATGGGGAGATACTGTGTTTAGCAGGTAAGAATTGCCACCAAAGCATTCTTTTGCATTTAAAGGACAAGGATTGGATTGGGACCTGGACCTGTGATTTAATTGCTACAGAGAAATCCTTGTGCGGAAACTCCCTTTACCAAGGTAGGTCATTGTAGATGATTGTCTGCAAGGAATGTAAAAGTCTTAGAAACTTACCTAGCATGTTAAGAGGCAAAGTGACTTCCTCAAGGGGCACCATTTTGTTTCAGAAACAGAATTTGAAGCCAAATCTTTCTAGCTTTTGAGTTTCCCCTCTATCCGAGGTGCTACAATGTCTCTCCATTTAAATACTAGTTTGGTAGCTAAGGACAGTTGACTTAGCCCAGTGCTTGACTCATAGTAAGTGCTGAATAAGTGCTTTTTTTGGTTGTTCTTTAGAAGAGGAGACTTGGGGGATTGGGGATGGTGGTAGAATATGATAGCTGTCTTTAAATTTTTAACAGGCTGCCTAGTGAAAGAGGATTAGATTCGTTTTGTTTGGCCTCGGAAGATAGAACTAAGAACAAGAGGAGGAGAGGGAATGGCAGAGAAGTGAATGCAGGCTTGAAGGAAAAAGTACCTAATGATTAGAGCTTTCTAAAAGTGGAGTGGTATGGGCAACTAGATAGAGCCCCAGCCCTGGAGTCAGGATGACCTGAGTTCAAATCTAGCATCAGACATGTACTAGCTATGTGACCCTGGGCAAGTCACTTAACCCTGAATGCCTCCCCCTCTGAAAAAAAAATGAAGTTTGCTATGTGGGGAGGCAGTGGGTTCCCTCTCCCTGGTGGTCATCACAAAAAAGCTGAATAAGCCCTTGTGTTGGGATGGTATAGAAGAGATTCTTGTTTTAGCTTTGGACCGGACTAGCTAGCATCTGAGATCTCTCCAACTCTGTGTAAAGAGGCGTTGTGAGGAAACTATTGTGTCTAGGAGAGCTCTCAATAAAGCCAGCATGGTGACCCAGTAGATATAGCCTTGGACTCCAAGGGAGAAAAGCATGTGTTTGGACTTTGTCTCAGATATTAGTGTGACCCTCGTCTAGTCACTTAACTTCTGTCTGCCTCACTTTCTTCCTCCATAAAATGAAGCTGAACTAGGTGGTTTCTAACATCCCTTCCAGCCCTAAATCTGTGATCCCATGGTCTCCTGAATAGCGCCCCCCCTTCCCCTGCATTATAGCTGGAAGTGTTAAAGCATTTAGACAGAGCTACAGAGAGCCATTATTCTCTGTAAGTTTGGAAAGAAACTCAATACAGTGACTGAACAGAGGCAGAGTACATGAGGAAGATGGGGACGTCCTCTTTCTCAGATCTGGAGGGAAGGAGTACATCAGTCATATATATGAATGCCTGTTAATGTTTGAGGCACAATTTTGGGCATGGTAGGGGATACAAATGGCATATAACATGTTGTTGTTGTTGAGGGAGATGGCAGTGTAGTTAAGGAAGCAGGACATACACAACAAATTACAGAAAAATACAATACGACACATATTTAATCTCCAAATGAGGAGCACTAGGAAAAGAACTGTCTCTTCTTGGCCAGTCTTCCATGGTTTCATCCCTGTTGTAGATTGAAACCGAGGGCTTAAACAGTAATACATCCTGGGCCTTGGACAGAAGGTGGGGCTGTCTTATTACTTTTAAGTCTCAGAAAGCTTTAGGGGAGAACTTTTCATTTTACTTGTGGAATATTGTTATTGCTTGCTGTGAGTTAAGGAGACTTCTCCCCTTTTAAATTGAAGATGTAATTTTGGAAAATATGGGAAGAGATTTTCTAATAGATCAAAGATGGTTCTTGCTGAATCTATTTTAGGGAATAAGTCGGCTATGTTGGTGAATGCTTTAATCTTGCAAAACCTTCCCCTTTAATTTTTATAACTACTGTATTGATGAGGTTCCTTCTTCCCCCCACTTCTCAGAGATATGCCAGCTGGTGGATGTTAAGTCATTTAGAGGAAATATGTGCCAGAATGAACCTTTTCCTCAAGTATGTTATATGATTTTAAGACCCTAGTGATTGACAGTCATGACACCATCACTGATAGATTTGGGATTGTCTTTGGCAGTCGCTGTTCTGGTTTTCTGTCCTTTAAGGAAAAAGCATCTTCATAATGGACACTTGATGAAACTCTCCTTTCCCTGCTGCTCTGCCTGTTTTGTCCCTGTCTGGGAATGAGAAGTAGTGAGTTGGA
This sequence comes from Pseudocheirus occidentalis, assembly GCA_028646575.1. Taxonomy (NCBI): domain Eukaryota; kingdom Metazoa; phylum Chordata; class Mammalia; order Diprotodontia; family Pseudocheiridae; genus Pseudocheirus; species Pseudocheirus occidentalis. The sequence continues at coordinate 84,478,467 of CM053601.1, forward strand.
CAGTTGCTGGAACTTTCTGGACTTGTTCAGTCCCAGTTGTTGTTACTATTTTTGTTGTCATTCTAGTTTTCGTCTGATATTTGATCTGGGCTAACTCACTATTCTAGGATTGTTGTCTTGTATCTGATATTTAGCAGATTGTACAAGTGGAGGAGATGGCTTCTTTTTTGTATCTGAGTAAGAACTTTTGAGGATGTCAATTCAAATTATGTAGGCTCCCTGAAAGTGTAATTGGGACAGTTCTAATAGGATCCAGTTCAGTGGGGATGATATGGACTCCATCCTGTTCCCATATGGTTTTTATTTCATCTACTATAGCTGTATATTTTGTATATGTTGCATTTATTCATCTTTTTTCCAAAAGAAAAACTTATTTATTTTTAGTTTACAACATTCATTTCCACAAGATTTTGAGTTACAGATTTTCTCTCTGTTTTTCCCCTACCCACCACCCCAAAACAGAGATCCCACTAAATACCCCCTTCCCCAGTCTGCTCTCTCCTCTACCCTCCCCTATCCCTCCTCCATCTTTCCCATAGGGCAAGACTGATCTCCATACCCTAGTGCCTGTATATCTTATTTCTCAGTTGCATGTAAAATCTATCTGTCTGTCTGCCTATCTATCTATCTATCTATCTATCTAACCATAAACATTTGATTTTAAAACTTTGAATTCCACATTCTTTCCCTTCTGTCGTCACCCGCCCTTACTGGGAAGATAAGTGATTCAAGATAGGTTGTACATTTGTAGTTACACAAAACATTTCCATAGTGGATATATTGCGAAAGACTGACTATATTTCCCCCCAATCCTATCCCGCCCCCTACTTGTTCTATTTTCTACTTTGACCCTGTCCCTTTTCAAAAGTGTATGCTTCTAACTACCCTCCCCCCCCATCTGCCCTCCCTTCTATCAACTCCCCTCTTATCCCCTTTTCCCCAACTTTCCTGTAGGGTAAGAAACCCAATTTAGTGTGTATGTTATTCCCTCCTTAAGCCAAATTCAATGAGAGTAAGGTTGACCCATACCCTGTTATCTTCCTCTTCTTCCCCTCCATTGTAACAGTTTTCCCTCACTTCTTTTATATTAGTTTACCCTATTTTGTCTCTCCCTATCTCCTCTCATTATATCCCTCTCTTACCTCTTAATTTTATTTTTTATATATCATCCCTTCCTATTCATTTGATCCTGTGCTCTCTATGTATACCTGTGCACACTCACATATGTATTCATACATACATATACCCTCTTATATAGACACATATGTATGTATACATATACATACATACATATATATGTATGTGTGTGTGTGTATACATACACACACATTTATATTCCCTTCAACTATCCTCATACTGAGAAAAGTTTTATAAGTTACAATGATCGTTTTTCCATGTAGGCATGTAAATAGTTCAACTTTGATAAGTTATTTATGATTTCTTTTCCCTGTTTACTTTTTCATAATTCTCTTGCTTCTTGTATTTGAATGTCAGATTTTCTATTCAACTCTGGTTTTTCCACCAAGAACACTTGAAAGTCCTCTACTTCATTGAATGACCACATTTTCCCCTGAAACATTATACTCAGTTTTGCTGGGTAGGTGATTCTTGTTTTTAATCCTAGCTCCTTTGACCTCCAGAACATCATATCCGAAGCCCTTCAGTCCCTTAATGTAGAAGCTGCTAGATCTTGTGTTATCCTGATTGTGTTTCCACAATATTCAAATTGTTTCTTCTTGGTTGCTTGTAATATTTTCTCCTTGATCTGGGAACTCTGGAACCTGGCTATAAATATTCTTAGGAGTTTTCTTTTGGGGATCTTTTTCAGGAGGCGATTGGTGAATTCTTTCAAGTTCTGTTTTGCTCTCTAAATTCTAAAATATGATTCTAAATATGATTCTAAAATATCAGGGCAATTTTCCTTGAGAATTTCTTGAAGGATGCTTAATAGGGTCTTTTTTGGATCATGGCTGTCAGATAGTCCGGTAATTTTTAAATGATCTCTCCTGGATCTCTTTTCCAGGTCAGTGATTTTTCTTTTTTTTTCTTTTTTTAAATTTTTAAAATTTTTTTTCTTGTTTATATCATTCATTTTCTTTTTTTTATTTTAATTTATTTTCTTGGTTACATCATTCATTTCCACAAGGTTTTGAGTTACAGATTTTCTCCCCTTTTTGCCCCTACCCCCCAGCCCAGAACATTGATCCCACTGTAAGGCCCCTCCCACAATCTGTTTCCTTTTATGTCCTCCTCCAATGCCCCTCTAACTTTCTAGTAGGGCAGGGAGGGTCTCCCTACCCCCTTCCCTGTATGT
>CM053601.1:84481280-84496404 GCA_028646575.1 Pseudocheirus occidentalis
ATATACCCTTCTTTATTGACATATATGTATACACACACACACATATATATACACGCACATTTATATTCCCTTCACCTATCCTCATACTGAGAAAAGTTTCACAAGTTACAGTGATAGTTTTTCCATGTTGGCATGTAAATAGTTCAACTTTGATAAGTTCCTTATAATTTCTTTTCCATGTTTACCTTCTCATGCTTGTTGTATTTGAATGTCAAATTTTCTATTCAGTTCTGGTTTTTTCAGCAAGAACACTTGAAAGTCTTCCACCTCACTGAGTGACCATATTTTCCCCTGGAACATTATACTCAATTTTGCTGGGTAGGTGATTCTTGGTTTTAATCCTAGCTCCCTTGATCTCCAGAATATCGTATTCCAGGCCCTTTGATCCCTTAATGTAAAGCTGCTAGATCCTGGGTTATCCTGATTGTGTCAAATTGTTTCTTCTTGGCAGCTTGTAATGTTTTCTCCTTGATCTGAGAACTCTGGAACCTGGCTATAAAACATTCCTAGGAATTTTTTTCTTGGGATCTTTTTCAAGAGGTGATTGGTGAATTCTTTCAAGTTCTATTTTGCCCTCTGGTTCTAAAATATCAGGACAATTTTCCTTGAGAATTTCTTGAAGGATGCTTTCTACGTTCTTTTTTTGATCGTGGCTTTCAGGTAGTTCAATAATTTTTAAATTGTCTCTCCTGGATCTATTTTCCAGGTCAATGGTTTTTTCAAGGAGATATTTCACATTGCCTTCTAATTTTTCTTTTGTTTGTATTTGTTTAATAGTATCTTGATTTCTCATAAAGTCATTAGCTTCCATTTGCTTCACTCTAACTCTGAAGGAATTATTCTGATCCTCAGTGAGGTTTTGAGGTTCTTTTTCCATCTGGCAAATTTGACTTTTTAAGGCATTCTTCTCCTCATTGGCTTTTTGGGCCTCTTTTGCCATTTGAGTTAATCTATTTTTTAAGGTGTTATTTTCTTCAGTCAGGTTGTTGACTCTCTTTTCATGATTTTCTTGCGTCATTCTCATTTCTCTTCCCAATTTTGCCTCCACTTCTCTTATTTGGTTTTCAAAATCCGTCTTAAGCTCCTCTATGACCTATACCCAGCTTACATTTTTCTTAGAAGCTTTGGGTGCAGGAGTTGTTCTGACTGTGTTGTCTTCCTCCTCTTCCATGCTTTGATCCTTTTTGTCCCCAAAAAAGGAATCTAAAATTGGATTGCTGGGCTTGCTTTGCTTCTGTTGCCTGCTCAGGGCTGATTTTTGTAAGCATTAGAGTGATGCTTGATTTATTAATAGCTTTCGTACTGCTAAGGAAAGGCATGGGTTCACTTTGTATTCTTTCTTTTCTTAAAGCTTACTCAGGCTGAAATTATGTTCCTGGTATTTGAATTAAAAGGCTTTATGTTTTACTTGAGGTATAGCTTTCAAATCTCGTTCAAATAAAAGATTCAGCAATTCACTAGATGCCCTACCTTGCATGGCAAAATGGTTCTTAACAGGATCAATTTTGAAGCATTTATAGCATCACTATGATTCTTCCTGAAAGGACCTGACTTCCTAGTAGCTGTTTGTTGGAGACATACACAAAGTAAAAATAATTATCTGCTAGAAGATTGTCTAACTATATAATCCATTTGTTTATATGCATACCATGGAAGGCAGTGTGATTTAGTATACAGAAGCTCAGGCATGGGATCGCAGAGCCTCTTCCAGTAGAACACAAACTTTGGCAAATCCTTCCAGATTGGAATGGTCTCCATTATTGCTCTGGCACCAGACTGGTTGGATTATTCCATACTCAAGGTCTTGTTCCAGCCTTAAAGCATGAGAACTTTGATTCTGCCATTATGTAACTGTCTTATTCATTTATGTATTCCCTACAGTGCCTAGATGAATGCCTTGTGCATAGCAGGTGTTCAATAAATAGTTGCCTAATATTCTTTTTGATTTGGTGTTCAGTAAATAGTAGGATGATGGTTGTTCCTATTCAGTTTGGTTCCTCCTCCTCCTCTTTCTTCTCTTCCTAATTCAATATATATATATATGCATTGCAAATAATAATGTCCCCATTTTCAGATGAAGAAACCAAGGCTCAGAGAGGTTCATTGACTTGCCCAGGAGCATATAGCTGGTAGATACCAGATTTACAAACCCAGATCTTCTGAGACTAAGGCCAGTGACTTGTCAGAATGACTTTAAATTTCAAATTAAAGACACACAGTAACAACCACAGCTACAACAAAGCCCAACCTACCTAGCCCAGGCTTCTTTAAAGCTTTGCCTTAAGTGACTTGTTTGATATGGGTGGTTTGAATCTCCAGTGAGTTAGAAAAGCTATTATTACATCTGTAATGTATATTGTGTCTTTGGATTCTTTGCACCTGCCAAAATGATATCACCTGTTGTGATACTGTCTCCTTGGTTTATTCCTTAGCTGTGTACTGTTGCTTTCTAAGTGATAAACTTTTAAATTGCAGCTTGAGATGTTTCTTCAGAAGGAGGTATGCGTGTTCTGCCCTCTTTATCCCAGGATCCACTGGCCTTCCCCAAAGCTGGAACAAATTTCTTTTGCATCTTGACTATTGGAAAAAATTTGATGTTTATTATGTCCCAAGTACTGGGCAAACCCTTGGATTACAAATATTTTTAAATATTTGAAAACTGTCCCTGTCATCAGAAACTTGTATTCTGATAAGGGGAGACAATTTGTACAGGGAGGTGGTAGCCACTTTGGTTTGGAAAGTTAGAGGAGTTTAAAGCGGAGCTATTGTGGAATGGACTGACACCGTGTGTAAGCAATAGATGACTGTTAGCTGTTCCCACCGGTGGATCTCTGAACCAGATGGAGCTGAAGTCAACAGCACTGGGAGAAAAACGGAGTCACTGTGATTCAGGGTTTGGTGGGGATGTTTTGGCATTTGAGGTTGAGAATGGTAGGCAGAACAACAGTGAGGAAAGTGCCCCTGAAGGGCTGGATGGGTTCACGTTTTATCATTGTATACAGTTTCCATGCACTAGAACCTTACTTAGTGACAGAAACTTTGCTATAGTAATGACACCTGAGCTCTGTCAGCTAGTCTCCCCACAAGATGTACTGGTTCTCTTCCCGTGGTTTTCTGTGGCTTGACTGTCTGTCACTTGTCAACGTACCGCTGAGTCATCTGGAATCAGTGAAACTTTTATCTCTGTGTTTCCAGTGAGAATCCAGGACTGCAATGGAGAATTTCCCCAGGTGTAGACTGGTACTTCACCTTGATCATCTTAAGATTGATGCTTGGTCACTGGGACTTAGATGATGCTATCAATCAGTCTGTTTTCTCATGTAGGTCTTTTTTTTTTAAAAAAGTGTTCTCTTCCTAGGGACAATCATTAGCCTGTCACAGTTCCTGGATGGTGGTCTCAAGATGTTCATCTTGTTGAGCTGGATGAGTTTGCAGAATCCTGGGGGTGTATTCTAACACTGAATTCCAGGTGTCTTGTTACTTCCTTAGCATGGAGACACAAAGAAGTTGGATTATCTCTGACTTTTCTCTCTCCTCATTGCCCCTTTTTGTTTTTGAGTGTCTTCCACTCCTTTGCTTGACACATTTTGCATTTATCTCCTCTTCACTAATGGCCACCCCAGTTTGGGTGTCACTCCCCCACTCCCGTTGCCTCTTGCCTGAATAGTGAAGAAGCCTCCAATTGGCTTCCCTGCTCTTAGTCTCTCTTCTCATTTGTCTTCTTTTTTTTTTTTAATAGTTTTTTTTTTTTTTGGTCTTTTTGGAAGGGGGAAGACTGGAGCAGTTGGGGTTAAGTGACTTGCCCAAGATCACACAGCTAGTAAGTGTTAAGTGTCTGAGGCCAGATTTGAACTCAAGTCTTCTTGAGTCCCAGGCTGATGCTATATTCGCTGTGCTACCTAGCTGCCCATCTCATCTGTATTCTACATTGCTTCCAAAGTAATCTTCCCAAGGCAAAGATCTGACCACACTGGTCCTTCCCTACTCCTGGAAAGCCTTCAGTGGGTTCCTACTAATACCACTATGGTGAAACTGAAGCTCTTTAGTCTCCCATTTGAGGTTATCTATAACCTGGTTCTACTTTATTTCTAAGGTTCTACCTTATTACAAAATCACAGAATCTTACAGTTGGAGTGACCTGAAAAAGAATCCCCCATTATAATATTCTTAGTTAGTGGGCATCTGGCCTCTGCTTGGAGACCTTGGACCAGAGTGACCTTCTACCCCTCAGAGGCAGCCATTCTGGTTTTTGATAGCTCTAATTGTTAGAAGTATTTTTCTTTTTCTTGACATCAAATCCAAATTTACTCTTTTGCAGTTTCTACCACTTGACTGAATTCTTTCCTCCAGAACTAAAAAGAATAAGTCTAATCTTTTTTTTTTCATAAAACAGTTCTTCAAATATTTGATGACAGACATTTCATATTCTTCATTCATTAACTACAAGTTATTCCTATCTTCATTTCTCCCATCCATTTGCTTACGCTGGTCCCCTTATGAAGAATGTTTGCTTCCTTTCTTTTTTATTTTTCAGTTTTATTTTATTTTTAATGTGTGGAATAAAACAAGCATTTCCATAACATAGTATATATGATAAAAAAGATGATTACACATGAAACTGTAGCTTTATTATGTATAACTTGCCACCCCCTTAAATGTTTAATAGTCATCAATGTAAATTTCTTCCCCCCCCACTCTAGAGATGGTTACCACTAGATATAAATTTGTATATATATATATATATATGTATATACACAGAATTATTCTATACATACTTCTATTTACCAGTACTTTCTACTGTTGCAGATGGTGGCTTTCTTCGTATGTCCTTTGTAGTTAATTCAGGTATTTATAATAGTCAAAAGGACTGCTCAACTCAAAGTTCTGAAAGTATTGTTGTTACTGTTTACAACATTTTCTTGGTTCTGCTCATTTTGCTTGTCATTATTTCATGTAAGTCTGTCAAGTTTTTCTGATCTAATCAGATTGTATGCCTTCTTCATCTCTGCCTTTTATAATGTTTATCTTCGTTCGAGGGTCTTCATAGTCAACAAGCATTTAAGTGCAGCTAGATGGCAGAATAAGCATAGTGTTGGGAATCTGGAAGTCTTATCCTCGTGAGTTCAAATCTGGCATCAGGTACTTACTAGCTGTGTGACCCTGGACAAATCACTTAACCCTGTTTGCTTCGGTTTCCTCATCTGTAAAATGAGCTGGAGAGGGAAATGGCAAACCACTCCAGTATCTTTGCCAAGAAAACCCCGGATGGGGTCCTGCAAGTGTGGGACATAACTGAAAAAACAAGGACAACTTGTACCAGGTGTTTTGATGAACTAGGAATATAAATACAAGCCAAAAGAAGGACAGACCCTGCCCTCAAGGAGCTTACATTCTACTGGGGGGGGGGGAGGAGAGAGAGAGATCACACATAAAAGGAGATAAGAAAGTGGGGGGAGGGAGAAAGGCACTTGATGAGGGATTTGATGGAAAAGTCCAGAACCTTGTGGGAAATAAAGAACTGTCAGTGGTGCATTGTGAAGTCCTTCTTAGTTTCCCTTATTGTTAGTGCTGATTTCTGCCTCAAATTACTCTGTATTTCCTAATGTGTATATGGTGTTTACTCCAGCAGAATAGAAACTTTTGAAGGCCAGAAATTTTTTCCTATTATGTTTTCAGCAGCATAGCTTATTGAAGGGTTTCTTAATCTAAGAGTCTGTCAAATTTAACAAAGACAACTGTATTTTATTTTATAACTGTGTTTCAAAAGAATTGGTTGTCTTTGTAGTCCTGTGTTCTTTATTTTATATATTGAATTGTTCTGAGAAGATGTCCATAGGTTTCTCTAGACCAGTGGTCTCAACCTTCCTCAGGCGGGGAGCCTTTAAAACTTGTATGTGGGCATATCTGCATGTGGGCAGACGCTCCTGGAGACGGATAGAGGAATGGTGTCTCAGTTCCTAAGACCATCAGAAATATGTGTTTTCCAATGGTCTTAGGCAACCCCTGTGACCCCTGTGAAAGGGTTGTTCGACCCCACGACCCACAGGTTGAGAACTGCTGCTCTAGACTGTCAAAAGTGTCTTTGACACAAAAAAGACCAAAAACTTCTGGCTTGATGGATAAGAAGGTCTTTGTGCCAGAAAGAGCTGGGTTAAATCCTGCCTCTGATACTAGCTGTGTAACCATAAACAAATCATTTAACTTTTCAGTGCTCCAGGAAGCTTTCTAATATTTTGTAGGTTCCAAATATTTGCCGGACTGCATCAATGAAGAGATTTTCCATGCTGGGAACCTCTCTCTCTTGCCTGCCTACCCCTACCCAAATTCTCAGCATCTAGCACAATATCTTTCATGAAGTAGCTATTTTAATGAATGTTTGATCAGTTAGATAAAACTAGATCCTATATGAGTGGGAAATATTCTAGTGTTGTTGGTCTCATAACTAATAGGTCTAATTAGGACTAATAGGTCAAGGTGAATCAAAACCTACTCTCTTTCATCTATTATTGCAAAATGTTTTATAATTTCAGTTAAGTTTGAATCATTTAGCTACTAGATAATTCTGTATACTTAGAAAAATTCATCAGGATCATATGAACATAGACTGGTCTTATCTGAGAAGAAGCTGATATCTAATAGAGATAGGTCATGCTAAGTCTGTGGATTTAAAAAAATCATTCTCTGCTAAAGGAAGAATGTGACCTTCTCTCTCTAGTCTTCTTCATTTTGGTAATGGAAAAGTACCCTCTGTTCACCTTTATCAGCATGTGAGGTCGGGAAAGAACAAGCCATTGAATGCTGGTAACACTTCACCTCATTTTCATTAGACTGTCTTGAGGCTGGGAAGACCTGCTGCCCTTGTAACTGACATCATGCAGCCTTCAAAGGCCACATAAAAGTTTGCTGGCCAACAGTGACCAATGTAAAATAAATTGAAGAAGGTTAAGAGGAAAACTGTTAAGAGCTTCTCATAAATGAATGCCCATCATAAAAGTATAGCAGTTTCTCCAAGTTTCAAATTAACTTGGGTCTGTGCCCTGCATTTAAATAATCTGTGGTGGTGTAGTTCTGTTAGTATACAAGCCAGAGGTCAGTGCCTAAATCAGGCCAAGGGTTGCTTTTTCATCCAATGAAGGAAAACACACAAGTTTGATGAGGATTTATACAGGGCCATTTCATTTGCTCTTATTTTGCAAATACACTGTGTCCAGGATTCAGCCAGTAATGAATGGCATTGAGGAACACCAAGAATCCAGCCCCTGAGCCTCCAACTAGAGCAGTGGTTCTCAGCCTTCCTAATGCTGTGACCCTTTAATACAGTTCCTCATGTTGTGGTGACCCACAACCACGAAAGTATTTTTGTTGCTACTTCATAACTGTAATTTTGCTACTGTTATAAATCAGTCTGATATGCAGGATGTATTTTCATTGTTACAAATTGAACATAACCCACAGGTTGAGAACCGCTGAGCTAGGGTGCTTTGCAAAAGGGGATATTTGTACCTAGAAAATGGATTCTAAAAATTCTTGGTCTTGACTCCTTTTACCCATTTACGTGTACTTGTAGGGATTCATAGAATAGGAGAGGCCACAGAAGGTCATCATTACAGGAAAGATGCAAAGAGGCTGGAAAGTGTTCATTGTGGGGCTGCCAGGGTGCTAAAGGGCTTTGCGTCCTTATTGTGTGAAGACAGGCAGAAGAAACCTGGACACGTTGAGTGTGGAGGAGAGAAGGCTGGTGGAAGACATAGATCTAGAGCTGAAAGGAGCATTGGGGTAATCTTGGGTAACCCCTTCGTTTTACAGAACAGGAAACTGAGCACCAGTCATATCGATTCAACAAGCATTTATTGACCACTTGGCTGTATAAGGTACCAGAAACTCTGCTCAAAAAACAAAAACCAACCCAAGATGGGTTAATTGAGTTGTTCGAGGTCACATGGATAGGTAATAAGTGACAGAATCAGGATTTGAACTCAGGTCCTGTGACTCTAAGTTCATTGTTCTTTCCATGGTACCTTGTTATCTTCATGTATTTAAAGAGCTGGGTAGACTTTGTTGATGTGGCCCCAAAGAGTGAAACTAGGAGCAAAGGGTAGAAGTTGAAAAGAGGAAGGATGTAAAGAAAAGCTACCTAACAGTAAGAGCTTTTCAAAAGAGGAATGGACTGCTTTGTGAAACCGGGGTTTTCCCTTAGTTGGGGTCTTGGAGCAAAGGCTGATTATCAGAGGATTTTAGATTTGCAAGGAGCCTTTGAGGTTCTGTAATTCAGTCCACACTTGAAATAACAACAGCAATAATAGCTAACATTTACATAACACCTACTGTGTGCCAGGTACTCTGCCAAGTGCTCTACAGTATTACCTCATTTGATCCTCAGAATAACTCTGGGAGGTCAGTGCTATTATTATTATTCCCATTTCACAGTTGAGAAAACTGAGGCAAGCATAGATTAAGTGACTTGACCAGGATCACACAGCTGGTAAGTGTCTGAGGCTGGATTTGAACTCAGGTCTTACTAATTGAAGATCCAGTACTTAATCCATTGTGCCACCTACAATTCTATAGTATATCTGACAAGCAACCACTCAACTTTTGGTTAAAGATCTTTAATTGAAGGGGAACCCTTTATATCCCACTTCATTTTTGTTAGGAAACTTTTCCTTGCCAGAGCATTCAATGATACTTGCTTAAAAGTGCTTGACCTGACACCTAGCTTAAATCTGTCTTTTCGATGCCAAACCAAACAAGTGGGTTCTTTCTTCCATGTGCCAATGCTGTAGACACTTGAAGGCAGCTCTTATGCCTCCCTTCTCACCCCCACCCCATTGTCCCGGCTAAATTTGTCTAATTCCTTCATTAGATCCTTGTTTGACATGAACTTTAGGCTCATTGTAACCTAATTTCCCTCCACTAGATGTGCTCCATCTTGTCAGTGTCTTTGCTATAGTGGGCCCAGAACTAAATCCACAGCAGTCCAGATGTGGGCTGACCAGGGCAGGGTCCAGCAGGACTCCCCTCACATCATTGCTGGAAGCTCTGCTTCTCCTCATACAGCCCAAGCCAAGGCTTATCAAACTGCTGACTCATATTGAATCTTTAAGATAAAATGCAAAATCCCCATTGCCTTTAGGATAAAATACAAGTGGCTCTGTTTGGTATTTAAAGCCCCTCATGGTCTGACTCTAGCTTACTTTTCTGAGTTTATTATACATTGCTCCCTTCCCACAATCAATGTTCTGGGAAAAATGGACATCCCATTGTTCCTCATCCACAACATTCTGTTGCAAATTGCTGTGTTTTTCCGCAGGCTGTTCCCTATGCCTGGAATGTATTCCCTCTTAGAATCCCTGTCTTCCTTCAGAGCCTGACTCAAGCACTGTCTCCTACATGATGTCTTTCATGACTGCCCTCCAGGTATTAGTAACCCCAGTCCCATTACCTTGTATTTGCTATGTGTTGATTTGATTATATGGTTGCTTATCTTCCTCTACCCCCATCCCATATTGAATAGAATATCTTTGTGGGCAGTAATTTTTGGCTGTTTTTTTGTTTTTGTCTTTCTGTTTTCTAGTGTCTACCTCAGCCCCAGACATAGCACCACTTAATATGTTTGTTGATTGACCCTCTGTTTGACACATTTGAGAATTCCTGAATTGAGGAGTGGGGTTGGAATTGATGACCTTTAAGGTACCTTCCAACCATAAACTTATTTAATTTACTTAATTTACTTTTTTCATACAGCTTTTTCTTAAAGTAACTTTCTTTAGAAATCTTGGTTAATTTCTTAATTAAAAAAATCGATATCTCTTGTTTTCATGTTATTCCCAAATATTACTCTCCCCCTCACCTTACTCAGATCTAACTCTTGTTACAAAAAGTTAAAAAAAAAGGAAAAAGCAATTCAGCAAAGCCAGTGAGTACATCAACCAAGTGTGATGGGTCAGGCAGTGTTCCAGCCCTATAATCCCCACTTCTGCACGTAAGAGAGGGAAGTGCATTTGCTCATCACTTCTTCAAGAACTTATTTTTAACTGAGAGGTTCCCTGATTTTATCCAGTGTAGGTATTTCCTCCACTCAGGTACAGAGCCAAATTTCTCTGGCTTAGTTGACTGGGTTATGAGTTGCTGTGGGTGAAAAAGGTGATGAATAAATGAAAAAAGCAAGGTGATAGAACGCGCTTCCCATGTGCCGGACACTGTGCTAGAGCAAGACTAGCACAAGACCTACTCTGAGTGAGATTAAATTTTAATAGGGGAAAGACAAAGCATAAAGGGGGGTTGGCAAGAATTGGGGGGAGGGAGGCAGGGTAGCCTTGATAGAGGTGGAGCAGGGTAGAGGGTGAGCTGGTAGTAGAGAATGAGCAGTGTGGCTGAGTCTTCTCATGATATAGAGGGTTCATATTCATTGGGATTCATCAGTCATTGATTTGGTTTTAGAGCATCCTAGGGGTCAGGCAGGTAGAGCCTCTGTGGTTCTGTCCTTTGTTTTCAAAGAGAACCAGTGGCATTGCTGGGTAATTGATGTTTTGTGTGAACTGGATTGGTCAGGCAGAATTTCTCAAAGTTGTCAGCCTCACTGTCTCTTCCAGAGACATCTACGTCCGACGGCAAGATAAAAGTCAGAATGACTGGCAGTGGCCTAGGATGCAGTGGATGCTTCTGATCAGGCTCTTAAGTTCTTAATTTTTATTATTTTCAGGCTTTAAGTTCTAAGGTGCCTTCATGGCCCTTGGAACAAATTGTTCGCCTCCACCCCTTCCATTCTGGGAAATCTTCTTATGCTTCGGGTGGATGCTCCTCTAACTCACTGTTGGGTTTGTGGCCTGTTGTTTATCCTCAACCTGGCTTAACCTGTCTGCCTAGATGGTTTTACCTGGGAGTGGCCGCTGTGCATTCTATAGCTTCTGAGAGCCACAAGGGAGAGGTGAGACCCAGGTAGACATCAGGATGAGCAGCCCTGAAAAGGGCTTGGTGTGCCCTCGCACCAGAGGCACTAGTCCTCCTTGAACATCTGTTTTTAAATGTATAGCTTGCTTTAAAAAAAGTTAATAAATTCAATGCATTAGTTTCAAAGCTTGTCTGTGTCTTCCTCTAGACTTCCCTATCATCTTCTGTGCACTTAAAATGTTTTCATACCCCTCTTTTCTTCTTTTTTATTTTCTTTGGCAGCACTGCCCCTAGCCCCTTACTACCCACAGTCACTTTCAATTAAAAAAAAAGAGAAAAAACTTCATAGTTAAGCAAAAGAAATCCATATACTTAGCATAGTGCCTGGTACATAGTAGGCATGTAATTGATTAAGGGACATTGGCTAAGTTCCAAAATGCATGTCTCACACAGCATCTGGAATCCATCAGTTCCCAGTTAGGAGTTGGGCAGTATGCTTCATCTTCAGTCCTTGTGAATTGTGGTAGGTCATGGCATTGATCCCTCTTCTTACATCTTCCCTTGACATTCCAACTCTGGGTAAAAGCAAAAGAAGCATTCTACAAAAGGTGCATGAGTCTTTTTCTGTGCTCAAGTTTTTGCTTTGTGAAAGACCAGTGCTTTATTCCTAAACTTTTATTTTCTTTTTTTGCTTTTTGGAGAGTAATTGGGGTTAAGTGACTTGCCCAAAGTCACACAGCTAGTAAATGTGTCGTGTCTGAAGCCGGTTTTGAACTGAGGTCCTTCTGACTCCAGGGTCGGTGCTTTATTCACTGGGCTACCTAGCTGCCCCTCCTAAACTTTTCTGACCTTATGGAAGACTGCTTTCCTTTCTCATCTTGATGGATGAGAGTCAAAGTAACTCTCACCAAACTCAAAGGAGGTAGAAAGGTATCTTCAAGCTCTAGGATTTGCTCATGCTGGAAGACAAAACTGGAACTGATTGACTTACAAAGTATCATTGTGTAGAGTCTTTATTTTGGTCTTTCCCAGGGAGAGAGCTTGAATTGGGCTGTGTAGGGCTGTTGTATTTGAGTTGGCTCTCCTGTCAAGAGTCTCTTGATAATGTTATTTGACCTGGAGAAGGTATGAAATGGGCAAGAGTTTTTTTTTGGTTTTGCTTTTTTATACATATCACAAAATAGGTATGAAAATCAAATCCTTCCAGTTTAAATAGCTGAATCAATTACTATGCAAAAATATAAATTACAGTAACCCATATTTATAAAGTACCTTAAAGTTTGCAAAATGCTTTACAGTCATTATCTCATCTCAACCACAAAATAGCCCTATGTGGTTAGTTATGGTTATTTCCATTTTCCGCATCAGGAAACTGAGGCTTTGAGAGTTTATGAGAGTTTGTGACCTGGTCACAGCAATTATCATTGGAGGTAAGATTTGAACTGTTCTTCCTGGGGAAAGGTCAGAATTCCAGCTTCTACACTATGCTCTCTGTTAAGATTTACTATAATTTGCTTACTTATGGACAGAAGCCAAATCAGTTGAAATGTTTAAAAGAACAAGCTGTTATCACAGAAATCATTTTATTGCTTAACTATAGTGTTTTACAGTCGGAAGACTATAATTTGAGAGTAGACTTTTGTGGAAGTGGTGCATCCCTTTTTAATTCATAGTTTCAGAACATTTAGCCATGCCTGAGTAACCCAGTCATGGTTCATCATGTCCTACCTGGGCTGGACATAAATGTGATTCCTTTTAATGTCAGATACTTGTGTGGTTCAAAAAGTACAGGCTTTGAATGAAAACTTTTCAAAATCAATAAGCACAATTTATGTTGGTTAGTTAGGATTTGTAGGATTGTTTTATGTTTCAGTTTTGAAGGTTACTTGAGAGAAGTAGCAAGAAAGGAAGTGAGAAGAGGAGATTTTTATTGAAATTTTATTTTTAGGTTGCTGTTTTATCAATAACTCATATTCCTGTATTGTGTTAATGTTTGCAGAAGGCTTTCCTTATATCATCTCATTGAGCTGGGTTGTAGAGGTGTTGTTTATAACCCATTTCCAGACTACGGAACAGTTGTTAAGAGGCTTGTCCAGGATCACAAAACTAGTAAGTGTCTGAGGTAGGCTCTGAACCTAGGCATGCTGACTCCAAGTCCAGTACTGAAGCATCTCTTCCACCCTTGCTACCATCAGAATAGAGTACACCATTTGATATGATCTGCCTAACTCTAGGAAAATTCTCTTTTGACTCAAATCAGAAAAAGATGCATTCAGATTCTACTTTGGTCATTTACTAGCTGTGTAACCATAGGTAAGTGGCTAAATTCTCTTTGCCTCAGACAACTGCTTAAAACTTACCTGTTGAGCCTCAGGTTTTCAACCTTATTGTTAGAGGGAGTTTACTACACAGTAACCGGACATACTGAAGAATCAAATTCTTTGGTTAAAATGGTCACCAAGAATTTTTTAAGCCCCACATGTGTGCCAGGCACTGTACTTTAGAAGGTAGCATTTCATCTGAGCCCCTGAAGGAAGTTAGGGTTTCCAAGAGACAGAGGTGAGAAGGGAGAGCATATCAGACCTAGCAACCAGACTGTGCAGTGTGGGATTTCAGGGAACAGCAAATAGGCCAGTTGGTTGGAGTAAAGTGTCCATGAGTTGCAGTAATGTGGTATCAGGCTATAGCTAGACTGTGAAAGGCTTTAAATACTAAATAGAACAGTTTACATTTTATCCTAAAGACAATGGTGAGCCACTGAAGCTTCTGGAGCCAGGGGAATGACATGGTCTGACATGTACTTTAGGAATGTCACAATGGCAGCTATGTGCAGGATGGATTGGAGAAAGGGAAAGACTGAATGCAGGGAGACCAGTTAGGAAGATTTTTGTCATTTGTTGTCATTTCCCAATGACATTTCTCCTTTATAACAATCAAGAGCATCATCAGTGGAAACTGAGGATGCCCATCAAGTGGTTGAATGAATCATTTTATATGATTGTGATGGAATACTATTGTGCTGTAAGAAATAATGAAGGGGATGGTTTCAGAAAACCTTGGAAGACTTATATGAACTGATGCAAAGTGAAGTGAGCAGAACCAGAACATTTTGTAGAGTAAAAGCAATAATGTAATGTAAATTATTTTGTATTGATTATAAAATAATCAACTTTAAAAGACTTAGGAACTCTGATCAGTCAATGCAAACACAGTTCCAAAGGATTCATGATTAAACATTCTCTGTCTGCCTCCAGATAGGGAACTGATGGACAAAGATTACAGACTGAATCATATTTTCTTCTTTTTCTTGCCTTTTTTTTGAACATGGCTAATGTGGAAATTTGTTTTGCATGGCTATACATATTTGTAATGGTTTTTTTTTTACTTTCTCAAAAGGGAGGGGAAGAGGTAAGGGAGCGCATTTGGAACAGAAAATAAAATTGAATTAAAAAAATTTTAGTATGCTTTATTCCATATCCCTAGTACACCACCTTTCTGCCTGTAAGCAGAAGTTTTGCTTCTCCAGTACTCTTTCCACCATGCTATGCTGTGTAATTTCACCTAAGGGAGAGAAAATACATTAAGTGATTTGCCTCTCCTGGCTTGAGAAACTCCTGTTTCTATAGAACCATATGGTACCATATGGCTCTGATAGTAAGATCAGCCTTTGTCCAAACATTCTTTGGATTATCACTTCACTGGAGCTTCCGGGTTGAGTCTTTTGCATGGACTGGTTTGCTGCCTTCCTACTGACCAAACACATATGAGCCCTGCAGGCATGTGTGGCTATATGTGTTCTCATGTGCTTTTTGTTCAGTGACGCTGGTTGCTGTTCATCTTTACTAAATGAGAAGAGCTGCTGATGTTCATGTCTCATGTACCTTTGTTCCCACACATTTTTTTTTCACCAGAAAAATTTAGAGGTAATTCACATGATAAATACAGTGTCTTTTGTGGCTGGAAGAACTGAATATCAATGGCAACAGCAGATTCCTGTTTTAGTTGACATTGGTCCAGTTTGTTAACCTTTAATTGGTTTGGAGTTTTTGAGCTCTTGTATGGACTGAAATTCTAGGTAGCAAACTATATGAACAGTACTTAAAATGTATTAGTTGAATTTTTATTACAGAATACTATAGTGGGTAGAGCCCTGGATTAGAGTCAAGAAGACCTAGGTTCAAATCCCTACCCTCAAGACTACCTCGAAATCTGGCAGGACATCACAGACAGCTTA
>CM053601.1:84504243-84522278 GCA_028646575.1 Pseudocheirus occidentalis
CTGAATGTAGACATCTCCTTCCATCCTGAGACTTGTATAGTTGTCTTTTAACTGTGCGATGCTCAGAAGCGTCCAGTTTTTCAAAATTGGTCGTCACACATATGATGTATCTGTGACTGTGTACAATTTTTTCCTGGTTCTGCGCTTCTCACTCAGCATCAATTCAGTATATTTGGTATTTATCTACCTGTGTATATTGTATTCACCTAGCAGAATATTAGCTCTTTGAGAGTGGGGACTACTTTGCATCTCAGTTGCAGTAACATGGTCCCTGGCATTTGGCAGGATCTTCCTGACTTGTAGTGAATCCTGTACTGTGCAGAGTACATATACTTCTGGATTCATGGCCCTATTCTAACCAAAGATATTTTGTTTTCATCTTCAAAGATACCAATAGGGTGTCCATTAAGAAAAGGAAATTCTGAACAGATTTCTTCTGCCATTCACCTCATGGTAAGAAAATCAGAAAAGCAACGTTAAATTGGTGAGATGATGATTAAATTGAAAGTCAACAAATTTATAGCCAGTGCAAGAAGGTACGTGTAAGTGGCAGTGGGTGATGAGGATAAGGACATCCCTACTACTGCCTCATGCTTGGCATAACTGTTAAATCAATAGCTTGTTAAAAATGGGATTTTGCTGTGCAAAGATTGATTTGCTAAGGGCCACAAAGACCATCACTCCCCATGGGATGGTCATCTGTTAGTTGTTCCTAAGAGCTACTGGGAGAGAAATAAAAAACTTGAACTCAGGCTGTTTTCTTTGGAAAACAATTGGTCATTTGTTTCAGCAATTTTTACTCATTTCTGCTCATTAGGAATTCCATGTGTGCATTGTTAAATTCACTCATTCACTTGCCAAATGGAATAGTAGAGATATATGACATTTGGCATTTGGAACTGCATTCAAATCCTAGCTCACCTTTTTATTGTTTCTGGGACGTGGATGTTAAGCCACTTCTACTCTCTGGGCCTCACTTCTAATGGGCTGGACAAGATGATTCCGGGTCTCTTCCAGCTCTAGGTCTTATAAAATATTTGTTGAGCACCTCCTATGTGGAAGAAACCATATTGGCTATTGTGGACGTGAACAATTTTTAATGGAATATTCTTTTCTTTGTATAGAATTATTTTAAACAAGTAGAAACATGTCTCCCAAATAACGAACATTTGCCTTTCTCAAAAATTAAGCGAACTCTTGAGAGCTTTATCTTTACCAGCTTGAATTTTTATGATATTGTTATGTGTTTTTTATGTGTGTGTTTATACTCCTGTGCACCTGTGTCAGTATGTATTCATGTATATATAAAAGTATATAATTACTGTAGAAAACCAATCGAGGGAAGAGATTATGACTGCATTCTGTTTGTTAATAGAGAGCTGTAGCTTTTTCCTGAAAATGGCTTTAGTTTCAGGTGTACCAGAAGCATCTGAGAGACGCCTTGCCAGATGAGTTGTTTGTTGTTGTTGGTTTTTTTTTTAAGATAAAACAGATGCTCCATTGATCTTCTTGATATTGTTATTTATGTTGCTGGTTTTCTACAAGAGGGGAAAAAAGTTTGATTAATTACCATTAAGTATAGTGTCTCCCCTGGGTAATGAATTCAGTGTGTTTGTCTGTTTTCTTCTTTCTTTTAAATAGATTAGTTGCTGGTTTAAATAGATATGGATGAAAGAGGCTACAAGTTCATTCAGGTGTTTATAAACATGTGGGATGGTAATGCTCTGAAGAATGGAGTCTATACTGGGAGGGTGTTTCACTTTGTGTGGAAAGTGGATCCAGTATCTTTATGTACCTCTCAAGAGTTTTTCTAGGACTTTGTGTTAGGCCAGCCATGCCTCTCTTGCTCCTGATACCTGACAACATTCATATATGTGCAAAGTGGTTGTTTGGGATTAGGGTCTTTAAATCTTTGGTTATATAATGAAATTTGGTCATAATTTGGAACCCTCTCAGAGATCAGACTGGTGTCCATGGTCTCATCAGTTTCACATTTAGACTAGAGACCCTGTTAATGTTTTAGTCAGGATTCCCCAAAGTAGTATGTTCTGAGGCTTCATATTTGTTATCACACACCAAATCACAGAATATCAGAGACACAAGGAACCCAAGAGAGCATCTAATACATTTCATAAATGATCAGTTGTCCTTTCTACAACTTACACAAAAAGTGGTTTTTCTAACCTCTGCTGGACAGTTCTCCAGTGAAAGATGGTGCTTATTGTCTATACTTGTTAATTTCTAAGACATATTTAGAAGAGGTCCCCAAGGCCAGTGATGTAAATTGATATGCCTTGGTATGATCATGTTGAGAATGGATAGAGCATTGGACTTCTAGTACTCATCTTAAAGAATGTAAAATTTGTGGGTTTCAATTCCACTTGAGTTGATACTTTCAGAGGGAGTGTGGTGTGGTGGAAAGAATACTGGATTTGATGTTAAAGGCCTTAGTTGGAATCTTGGCACTGTTACTGCCTTTGTCATCTTGGGTAAGTTATATCATCTCTCTTTAGCTTTAAAATCAGGGAATTTGAACTAGATGATCTTTCATGGTTCTTCCAGTTATGAATCTATGCGCGCCTATGACCTGAGTCTAGGGATGGAAGGAGAAAGAAGAGAGAGATCGACTGATGACTTGCTGGTCACTTGGTTCCTACTAAGTTGTTTAAACTCCATAGTGGTTTTTTTTGGTTGGAATATAGGGATGAAAGAGAGAATGGGCAGTTGTGGATAGGTTTCAATCTTCATTTTTGGAGGAAGTACTCACATTAATAAGATCATGGGTCCCATGGGACATCATTTTGGAAATTCAGTAATTGGACTCAGAGATTCTGTAACTCCAATGGAAGGAAGAATGGATTTATACTTTTGTTGCATTGAGAATACAAGGTTGTATAATTCCAACCAGCCTCAGTATGCCCTAAAGACAGTCCCACCTTCAGTTGTTTTGACATGCCCTTCTGTAGAATAACATCAAAATCATTTGTTGTTTGCCTAGGAAGAGGACTTTATTTTTTTTCATGTTAGATTGCTGCCACAGAAAAAATTTGTGGTATCTGAGAATGTGAAACAGTTTTCTGAACACGTAAGCTTTTGGTCAAACCAATTAAATTTGTCTAGTGCTGGATACTGAGAAAATTACGGTCTTGAAAAGGCTTTCCTGATAAAGTAGAGCAGATTAAGCCATACATGGGGAATTGAAAGTGTGCCAGGTTTTGGTCAGCTCCTGTTGTTAGAATGTTTGTCTTAAAATTTACCATGCGGTTTTCTTATGAGGCTGGAGACTAGATCTTGAATTCTATCATACTCATCTGTACTCATCCATGCCTTTTTGAACTAAGGCAAATGGTATTTGTAGAGATGGGAAGAATGGACAAAAGTTATGGTTATAGAAAGGAATTTAATCAGCTGGTGTATACTGAGTTATGGGATTTTTTTTGGGGGGAGAGCAGGGGTGACCATAGTGATAGCTACATTTTCACTTTGACTGTAAATCTCTAAGGCCATCCTTTTTCTTCTGACCTCTGCCTTATGTGCATCTGAAAAAAGGCATTATCTGAAAAAAGCATTATAACAGTTTGAAAAATATTATTACATTTTCCATAGTAGCAGAAATAAAAGGGTTGTAATTATTTTTCAGATTTATTCAAACAGGGGTGGATTTTCATGCTTGCTGGAAAGATGACAAGCAATCCCCTCCCTACAAAATAGAAACCTAGTTGAATATCCCTATTAGGGTTGAGTCAGCAGGAGGCTTATGTGATCACTTGAAGGGAAATGCTTGGTGTAATCATGACTAGTTGGGACAACACCTCAGGAACTGAATGTCTCTATTCACTATTATCTTATTGTTGTCTTTTTTCTGGGGGGGGGTACTTGATAGGAAGAGAGAAAGGGTCTGCAGGGGAGCCAAGCAAAGTTCAAAACGTGTGTCTGTGTGTATGCTTATGCATGTACATATACGTATACACACATGCACATATGTGTATATGTATGTGTGTATATATTTAATTGCATATAGATATATATGCAGTTAAATACACACACACACATATTTTCTGCAATTCAGGTGCAACTAAATGGTCTTGTAGCCTCCTTCCAGTTAGTTGTCTGGTGTTTCATCAGTAAGTACTCTGTTTTCAGGCAGAGATAAAGATTCATTGTCTTATCTATATTTTCCTATGACTGCCCATTTAATCAAGTGGGGTTACAAATAGTCATAAATCTGCTACATATTTCACCAGAAAAATAAGATAAAGAATATAGTTGACAAGAGGATGAGTAGGGAATTTGGGTCCATTTAAAAAAAAATAAAGCCATAAAAACCTTTCACAGAAACTCTCTTTCTCCCCAGGGAAGACTCTAAACTTTCTCTGTCTTTTTGAGAACCATAGTTTTTTGTCTAGGAGAAAGAGACAATTAGAGGAGTGGAGAGGTATTTCAGGTCTCAAGAAGAGGAGTAGTAGCTGGTTCTTTCTTACTAAAAGAACCTGTTATATATTATTTAAGGTGTACAGGTCAGTGTTGCTGCATGCCAGAGGAAAGGTTATTCCTTGCATGAAGACTTTATCCTGAGGCACTTTTCCTCACTCCAAAAGACAGAGAATATAGGATGAATGAGAAACTAGAGAGCCCATTTTTTCCTTTATTTTTAAAAATTGACTTGTTTATTTACTTTTAGTTTACAAGATTCAGTTCCACAATCCCTTGAGTTTCAAATGTTCTCCCCTTCCCCCATCATGGCGGCATGCAGTCAAGTATAAGATCTGCAAATACTTTCATGTTATACAATAGTCTGGTTATATAGAAGGGTTGTAACCAATGGAATGAACAATGAGAAAAAAGAAAGAAAGCCAAACATGAAAAAGAACAATAGCATGTAGATGGCTTCAGTCTCCATTTAAACTCTGGTCTTTCTAGATCTTTCTCTGAATGTAGATGTCTCCTTCTATTCTGAGACTTGTAGAGTTGTCTTATAACATTGCATTGCTGAGAATAGTCCAGTTTATCAAAGTCGGTCATCACACATATGTTGTGTCTGTGATTGTGTACAAATTTTCCCTGATTCTCCTCTTCTCACTTAGCATCAGTTTCTATAAACCTCTCCAGGTAAATATGAAGTCCATCTCCTCCCCATTTCTTTTAGCCAATAGTATTCCATTACACTCATATATCACAACTTGTTTCCTCAGTTGATGGGCATCCCCTTAATTTCCAGATTTTTGCCACCACAAAGAGAGCTGCAGTAAATATTTTTGTATATATGGGTCTTCCTCCCACTTCAGTGATGTCTTTGGGATACAACTCCAGAAGTGGTATTACTGGGTCAAAGGGTATACAGTTATTTATAGCCCTTTGGGCATAGTTCCAGATTGCTCTCCAACATGGTTGTATCAGTTCACAGCTTCACCAACAATGCATTAGTGTTTCAATTTTTCCACATCCTCTCTAGCATTTGTCATTTTCCTGTTTTGTCATCTTAGCCAATCTGACTGGTGAGATGTGGTACTTCAAAGTTCTTTTGATTTGCATTTCTCTAATCAATAGTGATTTAGAGCATTTTTTCATATGCTTATAGATACCTTTAATTTCTACCTCTGAAAATTGCCTGTTCATATCCTTTGATCATTTATCAATTGGTGATTGACTTGTATTCTTATAGATTTTACTTAATTCCCTGTATATTTTAGAAGTGAGGCCTTTATCAGAGACACTGGTTGTAAATATTCTTTCCTAATTTTCTGACTTCCCTCTTAATCTTGGTTACATTGGCTTTGTTCAGAAACTTTTCAATTTAATGTAATCAAGATTACCCCTTTTGCATTTTATAATGTAGAGAGCCCATTTCTAGGTGGATATATGGAGGTGAGTCATTTTTTGGTCATGTCTGAGTCTGTGGTCCCACTTGGGGTTTTTCTTGCCAAAAAACACTGGAGTAGTTGCTATTTTTAGATAACTTATAATTTTATACATGAGATTTATAAAAGAGAATAGCTCATTTTATAGATGAGAAAACGGAGGCAAACAGAGTTTGCTAGCCCGCGTCTGAGGCTGGATTTGAACTCAGGAAGATGAGTCTTTCTGACTCTAGGCCCAGTGCTCTAATCCACTGTACCACCTTGCTGCCTGGATATATGTAGAAGCAATCCCACTGGGAAGATTGGACAACAGGATGTTTTCAAACCTTTGAAAAGGTTTGGAAGAGGTAGGAATAGATACAAGCTGGCCATATTAGGAGTTGGGATAGAGTTTAGGAGAAGGTTGTGGTAGGGTTGTTTTTGTGGTGTGGACCTGGATTTGTAGTTTTGTCATGGCATGTGACATTCCCAGTATGGGAATTCCTTCCTCTGATGCAAATTGCTTAACTTCTCTGTACTTACAGTCTTGAAGAGTTACTTGGCAGCAGTGAGAGTTTAAAGTACTCAGCAGATCTGTGAGTTCTTAGATTGGTGGTGGGGGGGCGTGGAAGGTGGGGGAGAATACTTACATGCTCTTAGAGAATTGCTTGAGACTTAGATATTTAAAGTGAGAGGGTTGTGGTTCTAGAGCTACTGTGTATCAAAGGTGAGACTTGAATGTAGACTTCCTGACTCCAAGACTGGCCCTCTCCTGTGTGTCTTAAACTGTGGGATCACAACAGGCACTGAAGGGATTGTGAGTGGGAAAAGCTTAAGAAGCCCTGCTAAACCACAGTGCCTCTCTCACGGGGATTAGGGATATTATGTAGTAAGATTGTGTCACTTTGTTTCTTTGTAGCTCTAAGAATTGAATGCATTTTGTCAGTCTTCACTAGAGGCTATTTAGAATAGTTGGTAAGAGCTAGTTTTGGAAAGTTGTGTAGGTTTACCTTGTTAAAGGAAGTTTGTTATTGGGAGCTCCTTCTGTCACTGAGATCACAGATGCAGCCCATGTCTCTGCTAATCTTCCCAACCTTTCGGTGAGACACAGAGCTTGCCTGGGAGTGGAGGGACCAGGCTCAGTTAGCGTGGTACTCAGTATTGCTTCCCCTTCCCCTTGCTCTGGGGTCTAGGGTGCAGCCCAGGATTGGGCAGTGGGTAAAGGGGAGACAAAGATCTGAGTGGTGGAGGGCTTCCAATCACCCAATTGTGCCCCTTCCCTGGCACTTCTGGACAAGTTGGAAGTTGTGTTGTTGCTGACACAGGAAGGTTCTTCAGGCTTAGGGTTTGACAGCCCTTATGTTTCTGGTCTGACCAGAAGTCTCCGAGCGACACTGACTGAATCCTCAAGTCAGGGAGGGCTGGTTTTCTCTCTGTTGTTGAATGAGATCAATCCCTGAGACAGAGGAGATGGACCTACTGTCGTTCATTCAGCGAAGACTTAGAAAGTGTCTATTGAGTACAGTTCATCGTGCAAGGTCCAACCTGTCTCCAGCTTCCTTAACCTTCCTAATCAGCTCTGTCTTTTACCGCTGACTTCAACTGCCTTTCTTCTGTTATTTCTATATTTCTTGACTTTTCACTCACAAGATTTCATTCAGATTATATGAAATTAAACAAACAGCAAACAACACAAAACTGCTGAAAAACCTTGGCCCAAAATTGTCAGCTGAGCTTCAGGCTTCTGGCTTCCGGCTGACATTTTTTTCCTCCTTTCTTCTCCTCACTCACTTCTCTCCTTCCCTCCTTCTCTCTCTTTCATTCCTTCTCATTCTCTCTTCTTTGCTTCCTTCTTTCTTCTTCCCACCTTCTATTCTTTCTTCTCTTTCATTCCTTCTTTTTCTTCTCTCTCCTCTCTTCATTCTCTTTCTTTCCTTCTGTCTCCTTCCTTCTCTCTCCTTCCCCTCTTCTTTCTCTCTTTGATTTTTTTCTCCCTCTCTTCTTCCTTCTTCTTTCCCTCTTCTCACTTTCATTTCTCCTCTTCTTCTTTCCACCCCTTATCTTTCTTTTCTGTCTCTTTCCTTTTCTCTATCCTTCCCTCCTTCTTTCTATCCCTCTTTCCTTCATGTCCTCTAACTTTCCTTTCTTCTTCCCCCTCTCCCTTCTTGCCTTTCTCTTTCCCTCCTTCCTACTTTTGTTTTCCTCTGTCCTCCTCCCTCCTTCCTCTTCCCTTCTTCCTTCCCTCTCTCTTTTGCTTACTCCTTCCCTACCTTATGTCCTTCTCTCTCTCCAGGATGCTTCAGCAAAATTCTTCCGTATGAGGCGGGGAGAGCATATTCTTTTGGAATTACAGTTGCCCTTAGCATAGTGCTACTCATGAAGGAGCAGGTAATCATCATTATGTGATGATAACAGATTAGGCTCCTAGGGAGGGGGACTGACTCTTTCTTGAACAACATCATCTTGTTAGATGATTGGCTCCCTGGGGCTCCATGCCAGCTAAATGAACAGACGTGACCTGTGCCCTCTCAGAATGTATACTCTGTCACAAAAAGGTGCCACTTAGGAGGTTGTGCCTGTGCAAGCTTGACCTCTAGAGTCATTTTTAACATGCAGATGAGTCAACATCTGCGCCAGTAGGGTAAGCAGTGAGACAGCTCTCAGATGAGACGAATTGCAAATTCCCTCATTTCTTTTTTCCTCATGAACCTTCAGAACTGCTTTTAAAGTATGTAGTTCAGTTCGTTTTCTCTCCTTAGTTTTTAAATTGGTACAAATACATCCAAGTTTGTTTATTTTACAGTTTTCTTTCTCTTGGTCATATTTGTAATGCTTAACTGGAAAAAGAGGACGAGTGTGATTTGCCTTTGTTCTCTTGGACAGAAAGCTTTTTGATGCTGTGGTAGATGGTTCATATCTTTTCATTAAACCAAAAAGTATCTAGAAAAATAGGGCTTACCCTAGATACAACTCAACAATAGTTTTTCCTCAGTACAACCTCTGTCTCTCTTTTTGATCCTCTTCTCCTATCTTTTCAGCACTCCTTTTCTTACTAGATAGTTGGTACTTCCATGCTGTTCTGCAGCCTACCTATCACGAGGAAACCCAAAGGAATTTGATCAGCTCAAGCAAACGATAGCATTGTTGACACAATGGTGTCACAGAAAGAGCACACAGATTTTAAGTTCAAATCTTGGTTGGTTCCTTCCTTCCTTCCTTCCTTCCTCCTCCCTTTCTTTGTTTCTTCCTTCCTTCTTCCTCCCTTTCTTTCTTCCTTCCTCCTCCCTTTCTCTCTTTCTTTCTTTCTTTCTTTCTTCCCGCTCCCTTTCTTTTCTTTTCTTTTCTTTTCTTTCTTCAATCAGGGTTAAGTGACTTGCCCAGGATCACATAGTAATTGAGGCTGGATTTGAACTCAGGTCCTCCTGACTCCAGGCCTTGTGCTTCTATCCACAGTGCCACCTAATTGTTCCAGTTCTGTTACTTTCTTTACATATGTGTGTGACTTTGAGTCATCTTAACCTTTCTGGGCCTCAGTTTCCCCATCTCTAAGTGAGGAAGTTAGCAATACACATTGTTCAGGAGAATCTCATCTCACAAAGGCATCTCACATAAAACAGAGATGCCTCCAGTATTCAGTTAGGTGATTTACTGGCAGGGGTCCACATGAGTAGAAGACTTGGGAACCAGCATACAATATGGATACCCCATTATTTGTAAAGGCTTTTCATCAGTGTCACCTAACTAAGATGGGGCCTTGTAGGGTGGTAAGGTTTTCTCATGGAGCGTCAAACCTTACTAGTACAGCTAAATCTGGAAGGTGGATAGACTTGGATATTGGGACTACAGAGAAAACTAGGTTTCTTCCTTCCCTGGCCTATCCTGGCTTTCAGTTTACACTAACTTGGTTCCTGAATAAGATCCCATTTCACTTTTTTTTCCAGTAGGTTAGATTACACTTTCCAATAACCTCAGTGATTTTTCCTCACCACCAGTAATAATTAGCCTTCTTCAGTGATATAACAATGGTAAAAATGCTCTGTGGAGATTATTTATGATGATAAAAGTTGATTTTTTTGGTCTTGCATGACACTAACTGCCTTTAACTTATGGTTATAAACGTAACAATAATACTATAACCAGTAGAAAGCGTGCTTGTTTTGGAGTCAGAGGGGGTGAGCTCCAGTCATGGCTTCTGCCTTGCTGTGTGCCTGCCCTTCCTTCCTGGGTCTCACTCAGTTCCCTCATCTGTGAAATGAAAGGGCTGAATGAGTTAACTCTGATGTCTCTTCTAATTTTAAATCTGTAATCTGTGATCCAGCCTGTCAACTAGAATTCCTCTGAATACTCTTTCAGCCCTAAAGCTGTGAACTTGTGATCTTAAGTCTGGGAGCCTATGAATTACTCCAGGTCTCATTTTCCCGGACTGGTATATAGTAGGCATTTAATAAGTGCTTATCAAATTGAAGTTTAGGACCTCTATCCTATACAATTAAACTAGAGTGAGTGTTATTTTAGCTTCTTAGCCAAATGAGAACCGGTGACTAAATGGAAAGAAAAAACTGCCTTGCAACTAGTAGAATTAGTGTTTCATCTTTGAGAAGAAACTTCTAAATAACCTTTCTGGATTGGTTCTGTCCTCCTCACAACTTAATTTCATAATGGTTAAGGATTTTACAACTTCCCAAAGACCTTAAGTTGACCCATGTATCTTATCCACTTGGGATAAGGGAACAAAATATATCCATACACCCAGGTTAAATGACTGAAAATGAGATTCAGCATTTGATCAAGTGTCTAAAAGCATTTGTTCAAATAGAGCTCCAGAATAATTATAACTCATTCCTCTGTATGTTGTCAGACGTGAGAGGTGTTTGGTCTTAACCAATTTTATATGGTAATCAGCAAGACCTTTTAATTGTGTAAATGATCCCCAAGGTTCAGGTTTGTGTTTGTGTTAATGTGTGAATAAAATTATACCTTTGTAAAGGATTTATAAAGCTCGAGCAGCTTTACTGGGTGATTTATGCCTTTATAGGAGCAATTTTCTTTGAGTTGCTATCTACTCCTTCTATAAGTGTTTTGGCCGCTTTGGGTTTTTGCTTTCAG
Source organism: Pseudocheirus occidentalis (assembly GCA_028646575.1). Classification (NCBI taxonomy): domain Eukaryota; kingdom Metazoa; phylum Chordata; class Mammalia; order Diprotodontia; family Pseudocheiridae; genus Pseudocheirus; species Pseudocheirus occidentalis. Next base: position 84,515,187 of record CM053601.1, read on the forward strand.
TATAGAGATTATAAAAAAAATTATTTTGAGTAAGTCTTAAGCAAGGTGGCATTTACCAATCATACAGAATTGTTTCCTGTGTTATCATCACATCCTCAGCACTTTGGTTTTTCCATGCTTTCCCATCACTTTTAATTCTTCAGAGGAACATGGTGAGCATGAGCAGGCTGCTGCATATAGCCAGTGGGAAGCTCCAAAGAGGAGAAAGAAGAGGAGAAAAAACACCATGGAGGCATTTTATGAGGAGAAAAGAAGATGGGTTAGGTGCATGATGTGGACAAGATGTAGAGCTAGAGTGCCGCCTAGGGACCCTCAGATTGTCCAAAACAACAACAAACCAGCAAGGAAGGTGTTTAGAACATTGGGTGGACCCCACGTAATGAGCTTACAGGAAGACCTGAAAAAGCATCGCCCAGAACGGGCAGCAAGGACGAGCTGGGAACTCGATAGTTGGAAGGAAATTCAGCATGGAGATCACAGATCCAGCTGAACATCCTTCGCTTATGTCAAAGAGCTGATTCCAAGGAGTTCATTGTCTGTTGAGGTGTGTAGAGCTACACCTTTGTGTAGCTGGTTTCAAGAGTTGCAGGTTAATAATCAGCTGGTGTTTTATAGCATGCACGTTACCTCTTTTATCTCATTTAATCTTGACAAAATCCTGTGAGAGGAGATATTATTGCTAGCCACCTTTCACAGATGAGGAAACTGAAGCTAAGAGAGGTTAAATGACTTACCTAGGGTCATACCTATTTTCACATTAGACATGTTGTAAAGAAGGGTTAGAACCAATGGGAGAAACCATGAGAAAGTAGGTGTCTGAGAGAGGATTTGAACTCAGATCTTACGGACCCCACTCTAGCTAGCTATTGTTTCAGTCCCCTCCCCCCACCAAAAAAAAAAGCTCATCACCTGTGGGTTGGGCTTCTGTCATTAGTGTTTCCTCCCTTCTCTAGGCTGGTCTGGCTAAGACAACAGACATTTATGAGCAGGCATGTTTTTAAAGCCTTTCTTATTTTGTAAGACTTGTCAGACCCCTTGCTTGGGTGGTATATGATAGAAATATGAGTTGGAACAGGCTTCAGCAGCCATCCAGGCCAGCTCCTCCCTACATGAAAGGAATCCTGCTGTGACGTACTTGATGTAGATTTCTCATGGGGGTAAATCGATCATCTCTCCAGGCAGCCCATTCCACTTTTAGACAGATCTAATTGTTAGAAAGTTTTTCCTGAAGTCAAATATAAATGTTTTTCTTCATCACGTTCACTTGTTGCTCCTGGTTATGTTCTCTAGGGCCAAAGACAACAAATCTAATCCCCCTTCCCTATAAAAACCCTTAATATTTCTTTTGTTAAAATTCATTCATTCATTCATTCATTCATTTATCTATCTATTTATTTATTCATTCAGTCATTTATTTATCCATTCATTCATTCATTTATTTATTTGTTTGTTTATTTATTTATTTGTAGTCTTCAACATTCACTTCCATAAGATTCTGAGTTCCAGATTTTCTCCCCATTTCTTCCCTCTCCTTTCTCAAGACAGTGTGTAATTTGATATAGACTCTACACATACATTCATATTGAACCTATTTTCACATTAGACATGTTGTAAAGAAGGGTTATAACCAATGGGAGAAACCATGAGAAAGAGGAAACAAAGAAAAAAAGGAAAAAGAGAGAGCAAGCAATATGCTTCAGTCTACACTCAGACTCCCTAGTTCTTTTTCTGAATATGGACAGCATTTTCCATCATGAGTCCTTTGGAGTTGTCTTTGATTGCTAGGAAGAGATAAATCTGTCAAAATTAGTCATTGCACATTGTAGCTGTTACTGTGTACAGTATTCTCCTGGTTCTGCTTATTTCGCTCAGCATCAGTTCATTCAAGTGTTTCCAGGTAAAACCCTTAATATTTCAAGGGAACTATTAAGTACACTCTACCCCCACTGAATCATCTCCAGAATAACTATCCTCAATTCTTTCAACCAGTCTTCAGAAGACCCTGACTCAAGGACTTTCACCATTCTTGTTGCCTTCCCCTGGATACTCTCAGATTAATCAATGCCCTTCTTAAACTGTAGTACCTAGAACTGATCACAGTACTCCAAGTGAGTTCTGACTAGGGCAAAGGACAGTGGAACTATAGGACTCTTGGGTAATCAGAGTCTCCTCCATGCCAGGGCGACTCATTAGAGTACACAGTTCATAGGGCAAACTCTACTGCAGAGATCAAAACTCCCATGGGCCAATCACATTTGCATGTCAAATGTATGTTTGCTTAAAAGACTGCTTTACAGAGAACTCACACAAGGCAAGTGCTCACATGGAGGTCAGAAGAAGCCATACAGGGACACTCTCAAGGTGTTTCTGAAGAACTTTGGTGTTGATTGTGAGACATGGGATATGCTAGCACAGGACTGCCCAGCATGGTGTGTCCTCATCAAAGAAGTTCCTGTGCTCAAACAGAATTGTAGTAGCTCGAAAGAAGCATGAGATGGCAGATTTAGAGATAACTGCACTCCAAGTATTCCTAGGAATGATTTGTGGCTGGCCTGTGGTAAAGCCTTCCGAGTTTGTATTGGTCTGCTCAGCCGCAGTCATACACACTTACCCCACTGGCCACTTTATGTAGTGCTGTCCTTTTGACTTTTTTTGACCATAAAGGACGACAACCTAGAACATTGTTAAATGCTTACTATGTGCCAGGCTCTGTGTTGAGTTGGAGATGCAAATATAAACAAATAAGATTGCCTCTATCCATCAGGTTCTTACACTCTAATGGGGGAACGCTACACATAAAGGGAAGCTGGAATGAGAGCAGATTTGAACTCGTGTCCTTCTGACTCCAGAGCCACTTTATTCACTGCACCACTTAGCTGCTCCATAGCTCAACTATTGGTATAGGCCTACCGTAGTATTCTAAAGCAATGTGGGGTCACCCACGAGGATGATAGAATTTGATTTTGTTGCAGGGTAAGACCTGGAAGGTCTGAACTGAACTTGAACCTAGACACACCCTGGAATGCTCTTGGTATGGTGGAGAGGCAGCTTGGATTAATGGTGAGTGGATAGTGCTGGATTTGGAGTCAGGAGGATCTGAGTTTGAATCTTACCACAGACACAAGCTGTGAGACGGTGGGCAAGTCGCTTCATTTTTCTCAGCCTCAGCTTTTTCACCTATAAATGGAGATAATTATTAATACCTCCCCCCCAGAATTTGGGAGGATCAGATGAGACAATATGGATAAAATGTTTTGTAAATCTTAAAGTTCTATAAAATGTTAGATATCATCATCATCATCATCATCATCAGTTATCATTTATAAAATAAAACTTTTGTACTCTTGAGGATAGTCCTGTGGATTGTTGATCTGGAGTTGCCCAAATTCTCCTTCTTAAGGCCACTCTGGTGGTCTGCTGTAGCCAGCAGTGACAACATGTCATAGGACTGAGCTAAGGGAGTGGATTTCTGGCTGTCATTGGGTTTTGACCTGAGAACACAAGGTTTATTAAGCACCTATGATGTAACGGGCACTGTCTTACGTGCTAAGGATACAAAGAAAAAAAAACCATCTCCACCTTCTGGGAACTTACACTCCATTGGGAGGACACCAATACAAAATAAAAACCACAGAGGGATGCCACTAGCACCTGGGGATGGTCAGGGAAGGTCTTGTGGAAGAAGAGCCTTTGAGCCTGCCATTTGAAAGGAAGGTTGGGATTCTCTGAGACAGAGGTGCAAGTGAGTAGAAGAAACCTGGGCAACGTCATGGAAATGGTAGATGAAATGCCTCATACAGGGAATATAAAATAGACCAGTTTGGAGCTTAGTGAATGTAAAGGAGAATAATGGGCAAAACATATATTTTCTTCATTTCCTGAATGCCTGTCTCCTAATTAGAAGCTAATAAAATTATAAATATGCCTTTTCCCACACTATTTTTGTGTGTTTAGTGTTTATAGAGTACTTTCCTCACAATAGCCCTTTGGAGTAAATGGTTTAAAATTATTATTCTAATTTTACAGAGGGGGATACTGAGTCTCAGAGAGTATGGAGTGACTCGTTGAGAGAGTCAGAGAGAAGTCTTTTAAGTCAAAGAATCTCAGGCTGACTTTCCAATAAGACAATACACATGAAACAAATTAAAGCAAATGTCTCTTCCCCTAATCCCCTCCCTGCAACATGCAGTGTTAGGTACTAGGTCTTTGATTTTTCTCTTTAAACTTTAGGGAACTTTTGATCATGAGAAATTGCATTGTAAGAAGTATGTGAAGTATGTGAATTTTTTTATTTTTACAAACATTGGACATGTAGAGAGGGGTGTGTGTGTGTGTGGGAGAGAGAGAGAGAGACAGAGAGAGAGAGAGAGAGACAGAGACAGAGAAGGTGCCTGTGCATCGCATCAGCATGTTCAGATTTTATCCTTTACTGTCTATTCCCCATCCTCTCTTCTCCTTCCATCCTCCTCTTCTTCCAGCCTCCATCATCTCTTTCTCCTTACTGTTTATACCCTAGGACAGTATATTTGGTTTTTGTGGATCAATTTAGCTGTCTGGGGTTTATGTTTTTTGGTTTTTTTCCTGAGCTGACTCTTACTGCTAATGAATGTGATCATTTATAGTGTGTCACTGAAGTCTAGGCAAGTTAAATAATTGAACAAGCTATGGAGAATAAGATAGCTGTTCCTGTGTGTAGTATCTTTGTTGCCATGGTAACACCCTTACTTGGTTAAGGCAGCTGTTTGTCATTTTGACCACATGTGTGTCTAGTCCAGGACAGAAAAAAGGCAGCGTGGAATGTGGAAAGACTGCTGGATTTGGAGGCAGAACCCGAGTTCAAATCCTATCTCTTCCACTTATTACTGTGAGCTTTGAAAAACCATTTTCCCTCTCTCTACCTGTTTCTTCCTCTGTAAAATGACAGATTTGGACCAGATGATCTTTTTTTTTTTTTTTTTTTGCTTTTTGGAGGGCAGTTGGGGTTAAGTGACTTGCCCAAGGTCACACGGCTAGTTTTTTTTGTGTTAAGTGTCTGAGGCCAGATTTGAACTCAGGTACTCCTGACTCCAGGGCCGGTGCTCTATACACTGCGCCACCTAGCCGCCCCTGGACCATATGATCTTTAAGGTACCTTTTACTAACTCAGTACCTTGCAAATAGTGAACCCTTGATGAATTATTTTTTGAATCCTTCTCTAAAGATATAGAGTCAGTGTGGTGGTGTTGATAGAGAACTGGGTTTGGAGCCAAGAAATGAATTCAAGATACTCTTCTGACATATGCTGACTCTGTGACCCTGGGCATGCTAGTCTAAACCTAAAGCTGCTGACCTGTATTGATAGAGTGAATATCATCACCTGGGGGACTCCCTATAGTAATGAAATTACATATCCACCCCATCCCTGTCTCTCTAAGGAAGGAATTCTTAATCTTAGGTCTATGAACTTGTTTTTTTTTTTTCCTTCCAGTATTTTGATAACTATATTTCAATATAGCTGGTTTCTTTTCGTATTTTACTTTATACATTTAAAAATATTATTCTGAGAAGGGGTCAGTAGGTATCACCAGACTGCCAAAGGGGTCCATGATACAAAAAAAAGTTGAACTAGGATCCTAACAGTGAAGTGGCCAAGGTGGGGAAAAAGGAAATCTGCTCAGAAATAGGTGACTTTTGGGGGCAAATACATCTGTATTTCAAAGGATTTTTTTTATGTGGTATAGTAGAAAGAACACCTGGATTTGGGATCAGAAAATTTGTTTCAGAATCTAGGTCTGTTCTTGCCTATGTGACTTTTGGCAAGTCCTTGTATCTCTCTGGGCCTCATTTTCATCATCTAGAAAATATAATAAGATAATCTTGGTGATTCCTTCCAGTTTTAAATTCAATGATTTTAGTTCTCCTGTTTCCTTGGGCAAGTCACCTAACTTTCTTGGTCATCAGTTTCCTCATCTATAAAATTAAGAAGTTGGACTCCATGATATCCTTTTTAGCTTTAGATCTTATGCTTCTTGGAGTCTGGCCTTATGGAGGAGCTTAGTCTTTCAAACAACATTCCTTTAGGTACCTGAGCAGCTAAGTGCATCTCCATCAAAATATAAATGTCTTTTCTCTAGAAACAGGTATGTTTTGTGCTATCACTGCTTGCTAAAATCTCTCTTATACCAGAGCTCTACAAGGGAAATTTGAGGTATAAAATTTTTTTAGTATAAATTTTTTTTAGTACGTTTAGTATAAAATGTGCTAAATTCAGAATTGGATCTGAACTGTTCTTAGATCTTAGAGTTTGGGGACAGGGAGGGAAGGGAATAAGCGTTTATATGGTACCTACTGTGTGCCAGGTGTTGTGCTAAGGGCTTTACAAATATCTCTTGTCACAGTAGGGGTATGACTGGTGTGGCTGAAGGAAAACTCACTTAACCTTCTAGCCAGTTTCCTTGGCTATAACATGGGTACAAAAGATGATGCTGAAACAATTATAGTGACTAATGCCTCATAGTATTAGCTTGGAAAGGCTTCATGGGGGAGTGCATTGATCTGGCAGTGAGAATAGGAAAGCAATTTTGAATCAGAGACCTAACATACATTTATTTATTTTAAAGATTTTTCTCCTGATGTATTCTTTCTTTTATATTCAATTAAATGTTTATTTTTAGTTTACATCTTTCCTCCCCATTCCCCCTCCAACTTTCCAATAGGGCAAGATGGATCTCCATATCCCAGTGCCTATATATCTTATTTCCCAGTTGCATGTAAAAAATTAATACACACATATGTATTTTAAACATTTGATCATAAAACTTTAAGTTCCAGATTCTTTCCCTTCCTCCCCTGTCACCCCCCCTTACTGGGAAGATAAGCAATTCAGTATAGTTTGTACATGTGTAGTTACACAAAACATTTCCATGGTGGGTATGTTGTAAAAGACTGACTATATTTCCCTCCATCCTATTTCCCCCCCTTTGTTCTATTCTCTACTTTTGTCCCTTTACAAAAGTGTGTGCTTCTTTTTTTAAAAATGAAATTAATTTATTTTCTTTTTTACATCATTCATTTCCATGAAATTTTGATTTACAAACTTTCTCCCCATCTTTG
>CM053601.1:84522778-84535269 GCA_028646575.1 Pseudocheirus occidentalis
CTTATTTTGCTTCCTTTTCCTGCTCATGCTGCCAGTGAATTACTTGTGTTTTTTTTTTTTAAGCTCTGTGGAATCCTGCTTGTAGAGGGGAAAGCTCTGTCCCAAATTGCTGGGGTTTTTGCAGCTGCGAGACCTATTAGGAGGCTGGTGAAGCCCCCACCAGCTTTGGCTCACTGGAGACACACCCCAGGACTACCACCCAAGGCCACAATCTGGATCCAGGCCGTTCAGTACAAGAGCACTTGGACTCTTAATGATTGCTTGGGCCCCTCCCCCCCCAACCCCCCCCCCCCCCCACAGTCTGCAGGCTGGGAGCCAGCCACATGGAAGTGGCTGCAGGGCCATTGCTTCTGCTACTTCCTTGCCCTGGAGGCAGTTTGGCCGGACCACTTTTCTCTCCCAGATTTAGCTGAGTTCCACTTAGTCCTTGTTTCTTCTGGCTTGATAATTCTGGAAACTGCCACAGATGCTGCTGATCCACTCTCCTGAAGGCTCCAGCTGCAGCTTGTCCTGCTTGCCCTGGGGGCCAAGCTACCGTTTAGGGCTGGGCTGGTTTCAGCTCGAAGTTCTGTGATGACCCCTTCCTGCCGAGCTGCCTTCAGAGGGAAGTGTATTTTTTTGAGTTTTGGAGCCCTAAAATTTGTTTAGAGTCATATTTTGTGGGCATTTGAGGTGGCTATGTGCAAGCTGCTGCATTTTCCTGCTTCTATGCCACCATCTTGGCTCTGCCCCTCCCCCCCACATACGTCTAAAGTTATTTTTAATTCAAAATCCATGTTAATATATAATGGTTTATTATTGTTCTCTTAAAATAACTCAATACATGTTTTGAATTTTTCTGTTTTTATTTTCAACAGGGTAAAAAGGGATGTAGCCCATGTAAACAAAAGCTGTATAGCATGCTCAACACTTTTTAGGAATGTTAAGGGTCTTGAGGACAAAAAGTTTGAGATTTGCTGGCTTAAGGAATAGTTAGTAAACATTTAGAATATTTAGAAAAAGTGAATGCTAAAAAGGAAAAAAAAAAGAATCCAGATGGCTTCATTAAGACCTGGTCATGCCAGAGTAATCTCATTTCCTTTCCTCACTGTTTTACTGTGCTGATAGATCAAGGAAGTGCTTTAGACATGATTTACCTAGATTTTAGTGAAACATTAAACATGGTGTCCCATACTCTGCTTGTGGACCATAAATACAGATATAGACTAGAGGACAGAAGAGTTGGGTGGATTTTAATGTACTGAATCATTGGCTTCCAAGAGTAATCAATAGTGGCTGAATGTTAAAACAAACTGTTTAATTAACCCCACTCCACTCCCACCCATGTCTTCCTTTTTAAAAGCTGTCAGATACACTCACATGAAATAGAATGATCATGTTTTTCTGAATTAGCAACAAATAGAACTAAACTCCTCCAAGTGTTTTTCACAGTCTCATTCATAAATTTAGGAAAAAACAAAATAGAAGCAACCAATCTTTGATCATTTAAGGTATGTATGAACATTAATATGTAAATATTTAAATTTATAGACTATAATTCCATGCTGTATTGATCAGCCCTAGTTGCATGTAGGGAAAAGAGGAAAGGATTCAGTGTCAGCATTTTGATAAATATGTGTCTCTCAGTAGTTTTTAACATCCCCTTACTAGGGCTGAAGTACTGAATTCGGATGTATTATGAAAAGCTTGTATACTAAGAAGTATCTAATAAAAGCAATATGCCTGAATAAGGGAATAAATGTATAACATTTTTTGTTTCCTGCAATTATGTGGGTTCTTACTCAAAAATACGTGAGTTAAGAGGCTCTGGTCAACAAACCCCAGAGACTGAGAACAAGCCTGGAAACATTGGGAAAATGTCTGCATAAACTTACAATGAGTGCTTGGCTGCCATCTTTCCAAGTTTACCTTATTACATTCTCATTCCTGGGGGAAAGAAAAGTGTGTGCATATGTAAGTCCGGATTCCTACTTTGTGGCATATGCTTTAAAATGTTCCTTCAATTCTGTTGTCTTAGTGTGGTTGGGACTTCACCTCTAGACTCCGGAACCTTCTCTCCGATCCCTTCCCCTGTCGTCAAAGTATTCTGCATTGAGAACTGGAAGGGAGCTCAGAGGCCATCTCGTCTCAGCCCCTCATCTGACAGAACAGGAAGCTGAGACCCAGGGCTGGCCAGTGACTTGTCAAAGGTCACAGGTAGTAAGTGGCTTTCAGGAACCAAACGCAGGCCTTTCTATCACCCCATCACTTCATAGGGTCATAGACTTAGAACAGCAAGGTGGTCTAATCTGTCAGTTTACAGATGAGGACCTTAGGTTAAATGACTCGCCTAACATCACATATCTAGAGAAGGGTAGGGAAACAAGCATTTATTAAGCACTTCCTGTCTACAAGACACTACTCAGAGCTTTACAAATATTATCTTAGTTGATCCTCACCACACCTGGGAGGCAGTTACTGTTATTATGCCCATTTTGTGGATGAGAAAACTGAGGCAGACAGAGGTTACATGATTTGCACACGGCCATGCAGTTAAACAAGTTTCCAAGGCTAGATTTGAACTCTCATCTTCCTGATTTTAGATCTCTGTACCACCTAGATAGTTTGTGACAGAACTGGGATTTGAACCTCTGTGTGGTAACTCCAAATTGACACTCTTTCTATTTATTGCATTACCAGTTCTTCCATGTATGAGACCCTATGATGTTGATAAAAACAGTTCATTAGATTGCATAAAATGTTGGTCCTTCATTCTTTGGGGCCAGATTGCTTTGGCCAACATTTCCTTTAGAGTTGACCAATGGAACAATTTTATCGCCTTCTGAGTTAACTCAGTATACAAAATTTCATGCTTACAGAATTAACAAGTTAATGAAGGGTCCGTATTTTTTTTTAGTGTCAAATCTGCTTTTGAAAATTTCAGCCTAAGAAACCCAAACAAACAAAAAAATTCAGCCTGTTTTTATTGGCTTAGAATTGGAGATTGAAGGGATGCCCATCAATTAAGGAATGGCTAAAAGAGTTGTGGTACATGATTGTGATGGAATACTATTGTGCTGCAAAGAAATGATGAAGAGGAAGGTTTCAGGGGAAGATTCCTATCAGCTGATGGAGAGTGAAGTGGGAAGAACCAGGAGAACATTGTGCATAGTAACAGTAATACTGTAGAATTAACAATTGTCAATGACTTAGCTATTCTCAGCAATAAAATGATTCAAGATAATGCCAAAGGATTCATGATGAAAAATGCTATCCCCCTCCAGAGAAAGAACTGTTGTCGTCTGAATATAGAGGAAACATATTGTCCCGCCCTGTCCTTCCCTCCCCTGTCTCACCAAACCCCAGTTGGTCACTGTTTGAGTGCTGACTGGCGTGCTGATTGGTGCAGAGTCAATTGTATGTAAATAGCAATTGTTTCTGTTTTGGGCAGAAATTCCAAAGGTCTCCCCCTCCCAGATTGATTTTTTTAAAAACGAAGTTAAGAAGCTATTCTCTGCCTCATTTTTTACCTAGCCTTAATCACTGAATGGGTGTTGCCTTAGTCAGACTGAGACTGGCTAAATACCTTAGCTTAGAAAGGCCAGGGTCTCCTGCTGCATCCTGGGCCATCTTCAGTCATTCTGATCTACATCTGGCCACTGGACCCTGATGACCCCAGAGGAGAATATGAGGCACAACCCTCCTTCATATAAATCCAATTCACTTGCAGGTCATGGCCTCACCTTCCTGATTAGAGAATGAAGGATGAACAACAAACCAAAGAGATCACAAAACTAGTTGTCTTTCTCCCACTCCCTCCCTAACATCTTTAGTATAGTTGCATTGTTCTACATTATTGCATTGTTACATGTCTTCCACCTCTGGAATCCAGCTGCCTTCAAGGGCATCTTGGCCATGAAGCTGTTTCCATTATGTTTACTCAGTTTATTTTTTGTATCTAAATGTAAGTACATAGTTTTTCCTCTGATTCACTCTTGGCTCCTTGACACCAGCAGACTCTTTTGTTTTGCCTTTGTTCTGTGTCATGAATGGGCCCTGGGTGCTCTTGGTGGAGTCTGGTGAAGTTACAATTCAGCTCTTTGTTATATCTTTATTAACTGTAGTAGCATCATAGTATCTTATTAATAGCAGCTAACATTGTGCTTTATTTATATTATCTCATTTGATCCTTATAACAACCCTGGGAGATAGTTGCTATTAATTATTATCACCATTTTACAGATAGGAAACTGAGGCAAACAGGGATTAAATGATTTGCCCTGGATCACATAGTTACTCAGTGTTTGAGACCAAATTTAAACTCAGGTTTTCCAGACTCCAGTACTAGTGCTCTATCTACCATGTCACCTAACTTCCTTAATTTAATATTAATATACCACTATCACAACCACTGCTATCATCACCACCACCATCCTCACCCCTACCATTACCACCACTACCACCACCACCACTACTACTACTACTACTGCCACTGCTGCTGCTGCTGTTGCTGCTGCCGCCGCCACCACCACCACCACTACCACCACCACCACCACCACCACCGCTGCTACTACTACTACTACTACTACTACTACTACTACTACTACTACTACTACTACTACTACTATTATTCCTACTACTTCTACCACTGCTACTAAATAGAGAACATTTCAACTAGAGAAGGAAGAGAGCTGCAAAGTTTCCATAGCCACAAGATTAGCATTCAAGGATTCCACCTTCCCCTTCTATCTCTACTGTCCTTTTTTTTTTGAGGGGAGAAGGCAAGGCAATTGGGGTTAAGTGACTCATCCAAGGTCACACAGCTAGTGTGTTAAGTGTTTGCATCTGGATTTGAACTCAGGTCCTCCTGACTCCAGGGCTGGTGCTTTATTCATTGCACCACCTAGATGCCCCTACCATCCTTTATTTTGATCAATCTTGTTTTATTTTGTCTGCTTAGGGAACTTTTGGTATAGAAAAAACTTTCCATGGATATAGATCAGCAACTCACATGTAATGGAATAAATAGTTCTTAGAGTTTTGGCTTGGGGAACCGAGTGGTTATTTCCCTGGGACAACACATGAGTGAGTATGTGTCAAAAACCATACCTGAATTGAGATCTTCTCTTTCTAAGCCAGGGCTCCATGTAATAGACTTTGTGGGTCTCTCTCAGGATCCCTTTATATTGGAGAAATTCCCGTGGTTTAGAGTTATGGGGAGGGGATGGCAGAGAGAGAAAGAAAAGAAAAGAAAAATTAACATCCTACAAAATTAATACCTACAAAGGTAGGGTTAGTACATTCTTAGAGGTAATTATCATTATGACATCAGCCATATCATGGACCTGGCCCTGTCTTTATTGCTTCCTCCTCAAAAGTTTTTACCTTTAGTCACTGGATCTTAGACAGATTTAGGGTTGTAAAGGAACACTGAGGTCACTCAGGCCAACCACTTTATTGTACAGATGAGCAGACTGAGGCCGAGAGACCTAGAACTTGCTTGTGCAAGGGTGTACAGGTAAGTGGCAGACCTGAGCTCCGACTCCTTGTTCTGTAATCTTCTCAATGCTCCGTTTGCTATTTTTCTCTCAAAACACCAGCTCTGTGTCCTGAGTGACGTGGAGGAGTTACTTAGATTCTGGGCCTCGAATTCTTTATTTATAAAATGAGGGAGTAGAGTTATATGACCTCTCAGGTTCCTTAGGGCTCTAAATTCAGATGATCTGCATTTGTATAATTTAAGAAATAGGAAAGCAGGATTTGTTGTACCAAAACTTAGGCACTACCTACACGGCTAGATGGCACAGTTATAGAGTGTTGGACTTTAGTCAGGAAGACTGGGTTCAAATGCTGCTTTAGATACTTACTAGCTATGTGACCCTGGAATTCACTTTCAGTCTCAGTTTCCTCAGCTATACAATGGGGATAATAATACAGTTATTCCTTCCACATTGTGACTTTCCCTATTGTGGTTTTGATATATGAAAGGTTGTCATAGCGAATTAAATGGGAATTTGGGGAGAGTTTTACAGAAGCTGCAAATCACACATGCAGGCCAGCCGATGACACAGAATAAGTTTAGTAACTCAAAAAAGCACAAAATATATGTATAACATTGTATGCTTTCAATATATTTTATCTTTTAGTATAATAATAATTCAGATTTCTTCTCTGGTACAAAAGGAGGGCCAAAAAATTTTATGTGGATTTTCCAGATCATGGGGCAGCCATGCCCCAAACTCCTGTGATGTGAAAGGTATAATGGTAGTACCATTCTCCCAGGGTGGTTCGGAATTTCAAATGTGATAGGCAAAGATCTTTGGAAACCAAAAACCTTAAAGTCATTTATAAATGGTATTCTCCACTCTGAAGCAACAGGTCTGTGAAGCAAGGTGTTGGCCCAATCATGTAGAACTCTCAGATCTTAGGGAATGGATGGTTAAAGTAGCATTAGCTGAAATCAGATCTTTCTTGTTAAATTGGAAGTTTGTTGCATTGAACCCTTGAAGTGACTTTAAGGAATAGTAAATGAGTTACTTCTTTTCTTATCACCTTTCCCATTTCCCTCTCTCCTCCTAAGGTTTTCTTCTCACAAAGGAAACCATTTAGTCTCTATGTGTTTAATGAGGGATGAAGAAGATTTACTGATACATCTTATAAGGTAGCTAGCAATTCTTTTACTTATAGGACAAATATTTACCCTACTTTTAAATGTGTCTACCCTACATTAAAAAAAAAAAGCGTTTACCCTACTTTTAAATGTGAAGATTGGGTGGATTCAAAGTCTCAAGCATAAAAAAACACCACAGGTAGACCTCTGTTATCTCACCTATTTGTAAGGAAAACATAATAAAACTGTGGTTCTCAACCTTCCTAAGGCCGCAACCCTTTAGTATAATTCCTCATGTTGTGGTGACCCCCAACCATAAAATTATTTTCGTTGCTACTTCATAAATGTAATTTTACTATTGTTATGAATTGTAATGTAAATATCTGATATACAGGATGTATTTTCATTGTTACAAATTGAACATAACCTACAGGTTGAGAACCTCTGTAATAAAAGGTAGGATCCATGGGACAGTGGGAAGAGCCTTGGATTTTCCATGAAGGAATGACATAGGTTCAAATCCTAGGCTTGCCACTAATTATAGATGACCTTGGGGAAGTCACTTAACCTTTTTGGACCTCAGTTTCATCTGCAAAAATGAACTTGTTTCATTAGACTCATAAGGTACTTTCCGACTCTGTGTTTTGATACTGTTTGAAAGTTGTTTGAGAATCCTTTGCTTTCTGGGGTTTGGGGGGTTTCTTCTCTGTATGCAGTACCTAAGAAGAGCACATTATTTGGGGGAAACTTGTATTCTTGTGTTTGTCTCAGACTGGTGGGAAAGCAATTTTGCTAGTGGAAGGCTTTGAGTTTGTTGGTGTTGTTTTGATAATAAAGATTTTTCCTAGAGCATTACTCATCTGAAATGCAAACTGGAGTATCCTAGAGCTTGATGGCCCTTTATTCTTGGCTTCTGTCTCCAAGCAGGACTGCTTTGGGACCTTTGTACAAATAGTTATTTATCTATCTCAGTTTTGTTTAGGGAAGGAGATCCTACAGCCCCCTTGATGGGCTACTCCAGAGTTTTATAACCCCTTCTGTTGGAAGGAAAAGCCTTTCTTTCTCCTTAATGTCCTATTGCTTATCAGTAGAGGACCAAGACAGGGAAAGTCAGTACTTGATGAAAATGATTTTAATGTTGGCTATGATCTTACTCTGGGAGCAGACCCTCAACTAATAATCCTGCCACTGGGCCAGAAAACACAAAACATGAAAGGAGCTTACAAGTCAACTTTTGGGGTTTGAGACCTTCATTGGGGAGAGTCCTTGGCCCTCTGGGTATAGAGGCCAATGGAGGTGAGGGAAGGCAGAATCATGGCAAGACTGAGACATGGCCATTGAGGGATGAAGCAGGTCATTATTGGGCCAGAGGGGAGCTCACCTGGTGTGGCTGGTGTGGAGGGAGGGAGGGAAGAGGGAAGCACATCACCATTTTTAAAGCTAATTTTTATTTCTTTCTGCCCAAAGAATACAAGTATTGTCATTGTCCTCTTAATCTCGGCACCCTGGGGAGAGCTCTTCTAACCCTGCCCTAGTTGGGCTTTGTGCTGGAACTGTGGTAGTTTGCCAAAGAGTAGCCGATGTGTGTTTTCCTCATTTCCTCTCACTCCCCTGTACCTTCTTTCCAATTCTCTCCTCTGCCTCTTAAATGTTCCCTTTCATTGCTGTCTTTTTTTCTATATAATGTGGATTCTCAGAGACGTTGACTAAAATCCTACTCCTTGAGCTCCTCAGATGAAATTAGGCCAAAGGTGTATTAGAAGTTAAGTCTATACTTGGTTCAATTTCTTTTCCTTACTTTGTAATGAGTTATTTAGCTTTTTGTTATTTGGCCTGGGCTTAACTAAAACCTTCAGAATAAGAAAAAAGGTTTCTACAGCCTAGTCTTAGAGCAGATAATTTGAACATCTTGGCCCTTTTCATTTTCATTATACAGAGTTATTCTATTTAATGAATTAAAAAAAATATTCCTTGAGGAAGAGCCTGACTAGTTAATTATTTTTTAATCATTAAAAAAAAAGTGTAAGCTCTTCTTTTCCCTCCCCCACCCCCTAGGCTATATGTACAAGGCAGAAGAGAAAGATTGGGGGAGGGGGGGAGGATCTACTCCAACACTTACTGCTTTGATTTCCCTGAGGTAGGAACTCTCTGATCTTGTGAAAGTGGGATGGTGGGATGTTTTATTCTGTAAGGTGTTTGTGTATGTGTGTGTAATGGATATGTCACTGACCCAAGTAAATGGAAGAACATTTTCTCTCGCCTTTAAATGTATTGCTTTCCATGTTCTTTTGACAAACATGCTTTTCTTGAGTTAGAACGTTTTAGAGGCATTTGGCTCCAAATCAACAGAGTTGTGGTTGTAATGGAATTTGAGGCTCTGAGAAATGGTTTGATTGGTAAGAATCCATTTTCTTTTATCTAACCTCTTTCTGCCTTTCCTCCCCCAGCTCCTGCTGGCTTGTTCTCATTCTCTCTCTCTCTCTCTTCCTTCCTTACCTCCCCTTCATGCCCCTCCCCCACCCAACAGACATATCTGTCTTTCTGTGTCGCTCTTAATTCATGGGAAAAAAGAGAGACTGACTTCTGAGTATTATATAGTGTGAACTTTATTGTGATGTTGTTTTTACTTTGTTTCCAAAAGGGAACAGTAATTGATTGACAGTGGTATCAGACTCAAATAGGATTGAAGGCTACTAGACTATACATATAAAGATCTCAGGAGGTGCTGTTTGTCATATATTAACATTATGTTGTATAGTATTTTCATTTGTTACATCAATTATTTCCCAGTTAGATTTTAATCTGGTCCATCCAGGAGAGCTGCCGGCCAAGTGTTTGATGCCTCTAGTCTGGAGAGTCAAAGGGACTTCAAGGTCATGAGTCGTACATGATAAGGTCAGGAGGAATTTAAATTCAGGCTCTCAGACTCCTGAACAAGTGCCCTGTCCACTGTGGCACTCTGTTATCTTCAACAAGAAATTAAACCACAAAGGCAGTATCTTAGAGAGTTGGGCAAAGGGAGGAATTGAAATTTTGCCGTTGACAGGGAAGCAGTCTGGTACATTGTGTAAGGAACATTGAATGTTGAGTTTTAAGTCTCCTGGGTGTGAATTCCAGGGCTCCCACTTTGTAAACTCAAGGAAGACCCTTCTTTTCTCTGCCTTTCTGTTTCCTCATCTGTCTACCACATCTAAAGTTCTGGGTATCACATTTTAGGAAGGATGTTAATAAACTGCTCAGGAGAGGGTACCCAGAGTCACAAAGGGTCTTGAGGTCCCGCAGAAAGAGTGTGAAGGAATGGGGTGGAGAGAGTGATGAAGATACAAACAACTATCTTTAATTATTTGTAGGGCTATCATTTAGAAGAGGGATTAGATTTACAAGTTAGGTAGCAAGTGAGAATAATGGTTCTCCAAAGTAGTCAAATTATTGGAATTCTTATTGCATATTTCCACTGAGATGGAACCAATAGCCATATTTTATACAATTATAACTTCAAGTAGTATGAATTCCAAGACATGTGACCACTTCCAGGATTCGATATTCATATTAATGGGGACATAGATGTATTCTTCTTGTGCTGTCCCTCCCCGTGCCCCCTTCACTATAGGGCAGAATTAATTAAAGTTACGAGAAGGAAAAATTAGGCTTTAACCTAGGTGAAAACTTTTTTATGGTGGAATTAGCTCTAGAAGAAGGAGGTGAGTCCTTCCTCTTCAGAGAGCTTCAGACAGGAGCTAGCTGACCACTTGTCATGTCCATTGGGGAGAGTCTGGATAGCCTCTGAAGTCCCTCACTTCCTGGATTTTCTGTGATTGTCTTGCTAGGTGATCTCTAAGCTGTTTTTCAGTTTATAGGAAGCTATAACTCTCAGAATGTCCATGTCATCCCAGAGCTGTGACCATAGAATACAGTCCCAGACACACAGACCAAAATGCTCCTGAGTACTGTAGAACCAGATCAAAATACAATTGGGAAATTTTTAACAAAATACATAAAAATACAATATGATAGATAATATTTATATGTGATTTTGTAAGTCAACCTGCGACCTCTGCAAGGACTCTATTGTATGGTGTCCACTGTTTCTCCCCTATTTCTGTTTGAGTTTGATACCACTGGTCTAGTAGACCTCAGATTTGTTTTGTTCATTCATTCAAGGACATATTTTCTCTGTTGCCCTTGTAAGTTGTGTACGGTTTGAGGGAGACTTGTTCATTCCCTTGTGATTGCAAGGAAATTTCATGTAGTTCACAGCACAATAGAGTTCTGTGGCTCATAGTTTGGAACTCTCTGACTTTGTTGGCCCCCCTTCATAATAGTACTGTGAAAACAAAGGCTGTTCTGTGCAGGCAGGGCCACTTGGGTAGTCTGCTCATTTCATTAACTGATTTTTTTTTTTTACCCCAAATATGTTTCTTAGAGTACTTGCAGGTGTCCCCTTTCTCCAATTTACATTATGTAAACATGCAACTAACAAAGGGAAAGGGAACATTTATTAATAAGCACCTACCATGTGCCAACCATGGTGTGCTAAGTACTTTACAGTAATATTTCATTTGGTCCTCACAGCAATCCTGAGAGATTGGTGCTGTTATTATTTGCATCGAAACTGAAGCAAACAGAGGTGAAGTGACTTAGCCAGGGTCACACGACTAGTATATATCTGAGGCTGAATTTGAACTTCCTGAATCCAGGCCTGGCACTCTATCTGCTGTGCCTTGTAGCTGCCTAAACAGCAGAGCCCAGCAAATCTAGGTTACTAATTCTCCAAAATTCTAGTATTATGTATGAATACAATAGCTTTTTTTTTTTGAGAGGAGAAGGCAGGACAATTGGGGTTAAGTGACTTGCCCAAGGTCACATAGCTAGTAAGTAAGCATGCAAGTGTCTGAAGCTGAATTTCAGCTCAGGTTCTCCTGACTTCAGGGCTGGTGCTCTATTCACTGTGCCACCTAGTTGCCCCAATAGGTTTTTTTTTTAAATACAAAAATGTATTTTAAATGCTTTTTAAAAATTTGTTCTTTGAAGAGATTATCTCCCAGGTCTTGTCTAATGCTAAGTCAAATCAAGTCAACACACCTTTCTTAAGTGCCCACTGAGTGTCAGGTCCTGTGCTGAGTGCTGGAGATACCAGCAAAGGAAAACAAAGCTCTAGGTCTATAATTGGGGGGTGGGGGGTGGGGCAGATAACAATATGCTAACTCTAAATCTGTTTCCTGTGACTTCAGAATTCAGTAAGGTTAGAGATAAACCATAAAAGTACCTTCCAATTCTTCACCAGAAAAGACAGCTTTAACTTTAATTTGAAACACTTGGTTGTGAAATGCAACATTTGTAGAGGCTGAAGCATTAATTATTGTGATAACCTGTATTAATAAGATATGCATCAGTATCATTTTATTTGGGTGCTCCTGAAAACCTTGTAAAATACTTAGGATTGTTGAACCGTGGCTATTTCTCCACTGGTTCTTCTGTTTAATAGCTCTGCTTTCCTATTCCTCTCACGCATAGCCTCCTGTTGAGTAAGGTAATCTTCCAGTAAGATATCTCTCACTATATATTTTAAGATCAGTAAAAATTCCCTGAAAGTTTTAACAACAGACCTGATTTGTTTGACCTTCTTGTTGTCGACATTAAGCAAAGTAAAAGAACAAAAAGAAACCTACGCTTGCCATAGGTGTGGTCTCTGTCGTGGAGACTCCTCTCTTAGATATCTGGAATCAGATTAAAAAAAAAATCTGATAGGAATCTCAGATCTGCATCTCCAAAACAACTTATTATCTTTCCCTCCCAAATCTTCTCCTCTTCTCTTAGATATCTGGAATCAGATTAAAAAAAATCTGATAGGAATCTCAGATCTGCATCTCCAAAACAACTTATTATCTTTCCCTCCCAAATC